>CM073759.1:205068012-206268012 GCA_037127475.1 Arma custos | reverse complement strand
AGGACTTCATATTGAAGACATGAAAAAGACACACGGTGTGCTTCATTATACAGTTAATAAAATAAAAGTAATTGATAGCTCTTTCGAAACATATCATTATTATAGCACCAAACCAATTATCAATGAAATAAATAATCTTTCAAACTTAACAATAATAGGATCAACTAGTCTTAATAAATTAATTCTGCATAATATACAATTATTGAAAAAACAATTAGAAACATTAACGTACGTACCACAAAGACAAAGAATAAAACGCGGCTTAATTAATGGACTTGGTACAGCCATCTCTTGGATTACCGGCAATATGGATGCCAATGATAAAGAAAAATATGATAGTATAATTCAACAATTAACTTTACATAACAAACAAAACAATATCAACGAATTAAATTTAATCCAAACCAATCAAAAATTAATTGACAAATATGAAAATAACACAAAACATATTAATAACAATTTTAAACAAATATCAAAAATAATAAAAGAAAAAGTGGATTCATACGACTTATATATTCATACACAATTGCTTGAAAATCAAATAGCCAATTGGTTATTGTCGATGGAGTTTTGTAAAACTGGCATAATCCATTCTAATTTGTTAGCAGACATAATAGAAAATATACCTGATAACGTAACATTAATTAGCAATAAGTCTAACATAATATGGGAAAATACCAAAATATATTGTTCCCTCTATGATACAACGTTTCATGTATTTGTAAAGCTGCCTGTTCATGAAAAGGATTATTTGGGATATCTTCTAATACCAATCCCAATCAATGTAAATAATTCATATAGAAAATTAGATATTGATAAACAATTAGTTATTAAACATAATAATGAATATAAGTATGGACAATGTAGATTATTAGATTATTATTACTGTCAACAATTAAAAACTATTAATAATATGTGTATCATTAATATTATTGAAAATGCTAATCTTAGTAATTGTACATATTCCTTATGTGATACCAATCTTTATTATAATGAATATTTACGTGTATTTTTTACTGTTGGTTTAAGAAAAATTAAAACTTGTAGAAATGATACAGTATTTTTACCAGATGTAGCTATGGTTAATGTTAGCAAACATGATTGTATTCCATTGTTCAACAAAACATATCAACATAATATGCACCATGCTTACAAATCTTTATATATAAGTCCAAATTTAGAAGAGATAGAAATGTTAAACATTAGAATACCGAAATTTATAGAAATCCCCTTTCTTTCTTACATTCCTGATAAATTATTATAGGTAATTGTATGCACTCTAATATTACTCATTCTGGGTATAAGCTATTATGTATAACGTAAAAATCAACAAATTATATCTACAGCGCCTGAGTTCCATGAACTAGCTACGCAACAGCAAATTGTATATGAACCTACGATTCAATATAAGACAATTTCAAAATACTACAAAGCTCCAGGAGTAGCTTCTGATCTCCCCCTGGAGGAGTTAAATGAGTTAAAATGTGGGAAACTAAAGTGTAATTGTAACAGAACCGTGGCGGGACTGGCCGTAAATAAGTTTAATTAAATCATTTAGTCGAGCGATCGTGGGGCTGAGACCGTCAAGGATGCTGAGGTGGCGTCTAGACGGTGGCCAGCGTGGGAGAGGGAGATCGCGATCGCTGAGAAGTCAGTCAGTCTGTCCCGTGTGCAAAGAGGTGTAACGTCGCAGTGTGAGAGGTTGGAGACAATTGGTGTTGGTTACTGCGGAACCGATCAGATGGGAGGATCGCTACACGTTATACAAGGTACATGTGAACAATTTAATTTCTGGGGATAGACTCATTGATTACCGTGGAGTATCAGGCTATAATTTTTGTTCTGAGACTTATAATATTCCCTTATTGTTTTTTTTGATTTTCTTGTCCTAGCAAATAAGTGGGGGAACTGGTTGTACCAGTAGTGTAGTAATTACAGAATTTTTAACCATTCTAATATTTTTCAACAGTTTGGTTTTATTATTAATTTATTAAACATTTTTTTTTTATATTTGTCAATAATTTGGTTTTATTATTAAATAAAAATAAATATAGTCATTTTATTTATATTGCTTAGTTCTTAGTAAGAGTACGTTCTCCTAATTTTCTTTATTCTTCTTATGTGTTACTATTCTTTCCTTCCTTTCACAACCCCATTCCCTTCCAAATAAGCCGGGGGTGTTACAGTGGTGTCAGGTGTGGGGTGGCAAAAATACCACAAACTAAATTCACGTTTTTAAAATGACGGCTGAGAGTCAATTAAGGGCTAAATTGGATGAGGTGTTAAAACTAAACGAGGAGTTTCAAAAGCGGGAGGGGGAACTCAAGCAGCAGATTGTAGAGCTAGAGACAAATCAACCAGATGCTAAACTGGTTGTTAAACCACCTCGCAGAGATCTATCGTTACAGTCACTAGTGAAGCCATGGGGAGGGGAAGCGACTGCGCGGCCAGTGGAGGAGTTTTTGGACTACCTGGAGGAGGTAGCGGCTTGTGGGGCTTGGGATGACGGAGATAGAGTGAGGATATGTCGGTTAAAACTTCAGGGACAAGCGGCGACGTTCGTAAGGGGCGCTGAAGAGCTTAGGGGTGAGGTTACGTTCCAGCGACTTTCGGAGGTATTGAAGGAGCGGTTTGGCGATCCAAACACCTTCGAATATTACGGCAGAGTGCTGCAGGACATGAGCCAACAGTCTAAGGAGAAGATACAAGAGTTTGCCGACCGATGTATTACGGTGGGTGGAAAGATGGCCAGGCCAACCTTAGCCGGAGACGAGGGAACGTGGTGGGCGAGGGAGGTAGAAAGGAAGGTGTTAGAGGCGTTCACTAGGGGTTTGACTGGGGAGGTAGGTAAGCAAGTATTGTTCGGCCGCCCACAGACCTTAAGGGAAGCCCAGAAAATGGCGTTGGAGCTGGAACAGGCCCTACAGGAGCATCAACGGGGAAAAAACATATATGTAGTAAGAGAACCACAGGTAGAGCCGATGACGGGCGCACAAGAGGTGCAACCACCCGTATGTGTTTGCGCAAACTACCGGCAGCCCGGAAGGAACGAGGGGCGGGTAAACGCTCGGCCACCACTTTCGGAGGTCCAATGTTTTAACTGTGCTAAGAGGGGGCATTTGTCGAGAAATTGCCCTAACAGAGTTGGCCAGACCCCACAGCGAACCAGTAGACGACCAGACTACCCTGGAGCTTGTTTCAGATGTGGAAGAATAGGACACTAAGGCTCCAGGAGTTCAATTATGAAGTAGAGCACAAGGCGGGGAGGAGGCATACGAATGCTGATGCCTTGAGCAGGGCGGTGCGGGGAGTACAAGTGAAGACACCGGGGTTTAATGAGAGCGAGCTACAGATAGCCCAGCGGGATGATTCGTGGTGCCAAGATCTAGCACAACAATCAGGATCAGGAGGAAAGGATGCACGGGGCGTATTGTATTGGAAAAACGGTAGTGACAGCATGGGGGACTGGAAGTTGGCAGTACCAACAGTTTTAAGAGGGGCCATTTTACAGCAGTGCCATGAAGCCAAATGGGCTGGACACCCGGGTATAGAACGTACGACGTCGGTAGTACAGCAGGGGTATTACTGGCCCACACTGGGTCCAGACGTAAGGGAATACGTCGCGAGGTGTGATAGCTGTCAGAGAAGGAAATCCCCACCAGGTTTGAAGGCCCCTTTCTTCCCGACCAGACCGTTTGAGCAAATTTCAATGGACATCGTCGGTCCGCTTCCCAGGAGCGGGCGAGGTTATAAGTACCTGCTCACCATGATCGACAATTTCACGAGGTACGCCGAAGCAATACCCTTGAAGGAAATCACAGCGGACGAGACGGCAAGGGCCTTAGTAGAGGCAATAGTAACCCGGCACGGAGCCCCCGATCGATTGCTGACTGACCAGGGGAGAAATTTCGTTTCCTCCCTATTGAAAAATACATGTCGGCTGCTGGGGACACAGAAAATTCAGACAACCCCCTACCATCCAGAGGGCAATGGAATGGTGGAAAGATTACACCGAACTCTGGCTGAGTCGGTGGCTCATTATGTACGACGGGACGGTCGTGACTGGGATCAATGGGTACCCTATGCCCTGATGGCTTATAGGGCCATCCCGCACTCGTCCACGGGATACTCGCCAAACTACCTTCTGTATGGACGAGAAGTGCAGATGCCTGTGGGCTTCAATATCATGCCACTGGACGGTGAAACGCCAGCAGAAGAGTTCGTGGAACGGCTGCAGGAGAGATTAAGTCAGGCTTATGAGGAGGCATCGAAGAGGATGGAATTGGCATGGACCCGTCGGACGAGGCAATGGAACAAGGGGCGAAAACACAGAGAACTCGAAGTGGGGGAGTGTGTGTTCCTGCATGTCCCCATTACAAAGCTGGGACATTGCAAGAAATTTCATCGTCCTTGGAAGGGACCGTATGAGGTAATCAGGAAGATCTCCCCAGTCACGTATGAGTTACAGTTGGGATCGGGCCGAAAAGTAGTGGTACACATCAATCGGTTGAAACCAGCTATAGGTGATAGGCCTACTGAGTTAGGAAGGGAGGAGGAGGAGAGTGGAGACGAGAGTGACTGGGAGGAACATGAACATCGGGACGAAAATGAGAGTGAGGAGGAATGTCCCCCACACTGGAACGAGGACAGCGAGGATGAAATGGAAGAAGTCAAGGACGACAACCAAGAGGAGAGTCAAGCCGACGGAGCTTACTCAACTGTCCGCAGGGAGTCCCCGGTAACGGAGCGAAGGACGCCAGAAAAATTGTCAACCCCCCCGGGGCATAGTCGATCACGTTACTCCTCATTGGATGAGGAATGACCCGAGTTCACCAGAGGACACCCAAGAAACAACCTGGGCCCGCACAGAAGATGACCCAGGTACACCTGAGGACCCACGTGACACCTCGTGGGCCCCGGAGGAGGATGATTCCCTTGTCACCCCCCGATCCCCCATACTGCTGAGGCCAAGAAAGTAATCTAATGTTAAACGACAGTGTTCACAGGATGGCTGGTGCTGCAGTTGGCCCTGGGACACAGCGGTGTGAGGTTTTTGGATGAAAGGGACGTAGTAGTGAGCAGTGAACGATGGCGGGTAATAGTGGAAGTGAACGTGACTCGCTTGTGTGGTGAAGCACTACGGATGAGGGAAGTAATAGAGGAAATAGAAGCTGAGTACCGACGGACACTGAACCATATCCCTGAACTTAGGGGGTACTGGGACGAGGTGGAGAGGACCAAGGAGATGGTCGCAGAAGTGGATGAAGCTGTTTTGTCCATCAGGAATCTGCTACCGGTTCAACGAGGGAGTAAAGGGCTGCTAAACATTGGAGGGAAGGTGATTAAAGCGGTGTTTGGTAATCCGGATGCTGACGACTTAGAAGGGATAAGGGACGATCTGGGGAAGCTAACAATGCAACAAGGGCGATTGGTCCACTTGGCCACGGAGCACCTGACAGTCACACGGAATTTGGGACAACGAACCGAGGAAAATACGAGGAACCTAGTACGCTTCGCAGGAATGTTGAAGAAGGAAATGGAAGCTACCCACCGGCGGATGTTAACCCTAGAGACACAAGTAGACCGGCTTTCCCTTTATACTAACCTATCCTTAACCTTGATATCCAACCTCTGAAATATGGAGGTGACGGCTCTGAAAGCCAGTGGTGATTTGAGGGAATTGTATTTGGGATTAGAGAGGGTATCATGGGGGGCAGTGAGTCAGGCCCTTCTGTCTCCCCACTCCTTGAGTGAGATTCTCCAAACGGTGGTCAATGTACTGCCCTCGGGAATTGGTTTGTTCACAGGTACTCGTCCCGAGGATGCCCACCATTATTACCAGGCCGCTGCAGTCCATGGAGTGGCCACATCCACTTCGGTGCATGTTGTTATAGATCTCCCTTTGATTAGGTCAGGTCAAGCCTTCAAGCTCTATAGGGTACAACCTATGCCGATACGGAGTGTGGATGTGCCGCACAAGGTGGTATTAGAGACGTCAGTGGACAGTTTTCTTGTGTCAGTGGATAGACAATATTATGCACTTCTGCAGAAAGGGGACCTGTCACGGTGCCGGACATCCCAGCCGTGGGTGTGCCCCGCGCTGTTTCCGTTGATGGTGCGGAGACGAGTGACCTGCTTAAGCACTCTCTTCTTTGGGGATGAGCAGAGTGGTCAACCGCTGTGTAAATGGAGGGCACTACGTGACCCGCAACTGGATACTTGGATTTGGGACGAGGCAAGAGAGAAATGGCTCTTTAGTATCAACGAGCCAACCAAGGCAACGATAGATTGCAGAAATCAGCAACCCAGAGAGATTATTTTGGACGGTGATGGAGAATGGGAGGCAACAGAGTCTTGTACACTGAAAACAGCAGATTTCTGGCTGCTCCCCCGCTCCAGAGGGACGACGTACACGACGTTGGAGAAGGAAATACAGATCGTGGACCCTATATCTCTACACATAGGGTCAGAAAAAACGACAATTAGGAGGGAAGACCTACCAGAGGCTTGGAAGTCCTTGGAGCAGCAAGGAGACCTGGGAGCGGGTCAGTGGGCCGCTGATGAAGTTCGGGTCTTGGCCCTTCGGCGTGCGCTTGAAAGGATACAGGAAGAACGGGTTAACCGAAGATGGTGGACGTGGAGTGCCACAACGACCTTGGCGCTATTGTTGCTGGGTGTCCTTGGAACATGGGGCCTACGCAAGTGGCTGGGAAACAGACAGTCCAAGGCTACTCAACGAATACAAGATGCCAGAGCTCTGGAAGAATTGACAACCAGGACCATACATCGACCCGGTGGGCGCACAGAAGCCAGCACCAACTGACAGGAGTGTATATAGTGGCAGTGTATACAGTGTAGTGTAGGATTAAGTTTCAGCCACCATTGGTACTCCACGGCGTATTGTATGAGTGGACCCCGTGGTTCCACTCTTTTGTAAAGGGGAGGGTGATGTAACAGAACCGTGGCGGGACTGGCCGTAAATAAGTTTAATTAAATCATTTAGTCGAGCGATCGTGGGGCTGAGACCGTCAAGGATGCTGAGGTGGCGTCTAGACGGTGGCCAGCGTGGGAGAGGGAGATCGCGATCGCTGAGAAGTCAGTCAGTCTGTCCCGTGTGCAAAGAGGTGTAACGTCGCAGTGTGAGAGGTTGGAGACAATTGGTGTTGGTTACTGCGGAACCGATCAGATGGGAGGATCGCTACACGTTATACAAGGTACATGTGAACAATTTAATTTCTGGGGATAGACTCATTGATTACCGTGGAGTATCAGGCTATAATTTTTGTTCTGAGACTTATAATATTCCCTTATTGTTTTTTTTGATTTTCTTGTCCTAGCAAATAAGTGGGGGAACTGGTTGTACCAGTAGTGTAGTAATTACAGAATTTTTAACCATTCTAATATTTTTCAACAGTTTGGTTTTATTATTAATTTATTAAACATTTTTTTTTTATATTTGTCAATAATTTGGTTTTATTATTAAATAAAAATAAATATAGTCATTTTATTTATATTGCTTAGTTCTTAGTAAGAGTACGTTCTCCTAATTTTCTTTATTCTTCTTATGTGTTACTATTCTTTCCTTCCTTTCACAACCCCATTCCCTTCCAAATAAGCCGGGGGTGTTACAGTGATCATAAACAATTCCCAGAACCGATAGTGCAGGTGGCAGTTGCAGCTGCATCTCAAGTAAACAATACTTAGAAATTAGAATCAGCAATGTAAAACCTATATAGGACCTCGCTCCCAGCCCCTCCTGCTCTTTTACGCTCTTTTACTCTCCTTTAGTTAAGTCTCATACAGTGTTAGCTTTTAGTCATTCTATTTACATGTTTAACTTCAATAAAAGTGGTTTTTAAAAAGTACTTAGCAACAAGAAGTTATTTAACTATATACATATTTTTGGTGTGTGTGCCTACCATAGATATAGAATTTATAGAATATAGAAAAGACAATTTGCACATCGAATTTTGGTTGCTGCCCAACTTATCTTTGTTTTCGTCGCATATGTTCTATCAAAAATTGAAGTCATCAATTTTTTTTTATCTAGAGGGGGGGTAATGTGGTGATCACATAAATTATTAAAAAAACTTTAGACTTTAATAAAGAATTATTATAAACTTTAGACACCATGTTTTCATTTGATGTAATTTAGTATAGATAGAATTAGGCATTGGTTTCGTACCATTGACCTAGGATGTTTTTACTGTTGGATTTGCAAAGTGTGTAATAATCAAAATTTGATTGGTTGGACGAAGTCAGAGGAGGTAGAGGGGGTAAATTTGCTGTCGACGGTTCCCTTTTAATTCGCTCAATCTCGTCTCAGCTCTCGCCCAAGAACCAGTACCTCTCTCCAGGCTTGTATCAGACATTGTATAAGTATTTGATTTATGAATATTAATTGCATGTGTATGTATATATATGTATAATTTGAAAATATATTTTATTTTGGGTCCCTTATTTTTGTAACTGGCTTATTTCTTCTCCTACTTTTCGGTCCACGAACCTTTTTGAGCATATTTAATATATTCAGGGAGAAGGGCCATTACAAGTTTAAACTTTTTATTTAGTTTTAACCTTATTTAAGTTTTCTTAAAGTTAGAAATCTTAGTTATCAAGTAGCAGATGGGTCTTGTGAGAGACGTGGGGTTCAAAAGACTAAAAACTGCAGGCGACGCACAGTGAGGCGAAAACGCTAAAAAGCGCTTAAAAATGTTTATTTCCTATATTCAACCAATTGAGGATTAGTAAATTTGCATAGGCCTACCTTTTAGGCAAAGTGAACTGGAATTTTAGGGCCCTTTATTAACTACGAAGCTAAAGGGAGCCTTTAGAAGTTGATTAACTATGAGTATGGGAATTAAAAAAAAAAATCCTTTTAAGGAAATAGTCTATTATTATTGTTTCTCTCTCATAGCTCTGAAGATGGCCTACATTGTAGGTCGAAACGTCGGCACACAAGAAATAAATATGCACTTATTATGATGTTTTCATTGACTGCACCCCCAACTATTTCTTCCTTACATTAGAAGTTCCAGTCAACTATTTCTTCTCTAACATATTATTATTGTTCTAATTAAAGGCGGGTATATTTAATTTCTCTCGTGTACAACGATAGTAATAGGAGGAAGAAAATGAATAATCCAATATTCGAACCAAAAATCGGTTTTGATCAGCACCGAAAAACTAGGGAATTCAAGGTTTTCAAAACATTTTTTATTTTAAAAAACTACAAAAAATGGCCTCTTATGTACTCTTTGAAATGACCAACCTCTACTAGAGTTTTTTCAAAAGTTTGAATTCATGGCATCTGAAGTAAGAGTGGCTGGTCAAAAATTAGAACAAGAGGAGATAGTGAATCAGTTACTTGTTGCAATGCCATCAGAGTTTGATTCTGTAGTGTCAGCTTTAGACATTGTGCTCAATAAGGACAAATCAGAGCTTAGTTTAGAATATGTGAAAAACTGTCTTTCGTTGGAGTGTGAGAGAAATATGAGGAGGGAGGATATGTCACAAAATGTATTTGCAGAAGGTAAATTCTGGAAATATGGGAATTGAAAGGTCACTAACCCCCAAAAAACCTCAAATGTTACACTGGTCGACAAAAATGAACTTTTTTTCTTTCACAAGAACTAAGATAACATTTTCTAGAAGTATTTTTCATGCTGAATTCAAATATAACTTTAGTTTTTCTCCATCGGGCAGGAGTTTTGTATGATATTCATTTAAATTTTTTTAATATTGGAAAAAAATCGATCTAACTCAAAATTATAACTACTCATTCTGACTGACCAAGAAAGTGGTAGATAGTGATTTTCAGGCATATTTTGCCTCTGGAACGTCTCTCTTCTTGGTCCAACAGTAGTCAGCCAGTATATTATAACTTTACGTGCCTTGGTACCTCTTTTCCAAAGTAGAAATTCGCGGATGAAAACGCTCACCGTGCTAATCGCTGACAGCTCCAAGATTTTCGGGGAAGAAGTCTAAGTGAGAGTTCAAGAAGGGAATTTTTCAAGACATGTTGCATCCCATAGCTTTATAAGAATGCAGAAAATCAGTCACTAAGTCACGATAGTTTTCTACTTAATGGTTTCCAAGAAAATTGAAACAAACTTTTGAAAGACTGCTTTCTCCAGTGGATTTAACAGTCCTTCGAAATGCTCATCACCCATTAATGACTGGATTTGGGGTCCTATAAAAAATACTTCTTTCAGTTTAGCATCATTGACTTTGGGGAATTTTGATTTTAAGTACAAGAATCCATCAGTCTGTTTATCCATAGCTTTGACGAAATTTTTCATTACTCATAACTTGATATGCAATGGAGGTAATATTTTTTCAGGTTTCATTAACGGGACATATGACACATTTTTTTAGCCAGGAATAAGAGATTCACGTTTAGGCCATGTTTTTGTAACATAGTGAAACTTCCTATCTCTGCTGTCCCAGAGGCACAAAATTTGGTGAACCCAAGATGCAAACCAAGCAATAAAGCAATGGCTTTTAAATCAGCACAGATATTCATTCATATTTTCCATATTGTATTTTCTCTAAAATTAGTTTCATATTTTGATGTGTCTCTTTCATATCAGTGGTATGCGCTTCAGGTATTGCTGGAAGTTCATTGCCAATATGTAGCAGCACAGCCATCAAACTAACTTTAGACGAATCTATGAATAGTTGCCACTCATCTTGCCGGTGTTGAAGCCCAAGAGTTTCCATAACTGAACAAATATCACTACAAAACACAATATTATTTTCTTCAGAGAAGTAGTTCTTGAAATCACTAAGGCGGCCATGATAACTACATATTCTTTCTTCTTTTTGGAGTAGATTCCACCCTTTGAGTCTGGAAGTTAAACCTTCAGCTTGCTGATTAGACAGATTTAAATATCGAATTAGGCCATTAAGGTCTTTCTGATTGGGAAAGTATAGTTCTGATGAACAGGTATTGGCTTCATTTTTATTTCATATAGGATCATTTTTATGGTCATCTGAAGTATTTTCAGTTTTAGTTAGGTAAGATTCAGAGTTATCACCCAAGATCGCATCTGCATATACTGGTACAGGGAACTGTTCATTGTATAAGACAGGTCTTATTACAGATTGCAAAGTCGGATACTTAACTGTATGTTTTGTTTTAGATGTGATTCCTTTAATATTTGTCAAACAGAAATAACAACCCCTTAAATGATCCTTCGATTCCTTCCAAACCATGGGAATTGCAAATGGTAATACTGACACATCACAATGCCAGATGAACATGTCCAAACATGAATGAACCTGCACAGCCTTGTTTTATGGTGCTTCAGCATAATATTACAAATAAAATTTCCTTAAATACAGCTCGGATAAAATCACTACATATGAGGAAAAGGTTTCTATGACAGATAAAAAAACAATAACGCTAAAATCAGATTTTAAAAAGTAGCTGTCACAAAAAAACTGTGCCTGATGGAAAAATTCTGACTACATATCTGTATTAAGTATGAAAAACTGCACTAGATTCACTAATCAGATTTCTTGTGAAGAAAACCTTGTCGACCAGTGTTATTTGCTATTACTGCAAAGATCGAGGTCATGTTAAAAGTGTTTATCCGAAATTAATAAATAAGACTTCTGATCATAAATTTGATAATGAATTTCATTTCACCACCTACTTGGATAACAGTGTTGAAGCCTCTTGGGTCAAAATTAGTGTTTGTTCATCAGATATAGCTTGTTTTGTGGAAGACTCTGGGGCCACTGCAAATGTTATTGGTATTGATAATAACATTTGGAAACTTTCTTTAAACATGGAAGAACTTAGTTTTATAGAAGAAATAAGTTATAAAGATGAAACGGACTATATAAAAGAAACATATTTTAGTGAAGTTGTAGGTCTGGAAGAAATAAACTATAATGAAGAGTTAAGTCTGGAAGAAGTAAATAAAGAAGACAAAGTAAACCAACCAGATGTATTAAACAAGATGGCAGAGTTAATTATTAAAGAAATAATGAACAGGTCAGAAGTATGTGATCGGCTGTATTGTAATCTTTTATACTTATATACTCTATTATAGATCTTATAAGATAATTCAGGTTGACAAATAATAGCACATTTACCTGATTAAATATAGAAAATAAACGAAGTTAAAACACCGATAAATTCACATTTTAATGTGTAATCTCATTGGAACACAACATCCTCAACAAACGATTGACTTTTAACAGTTCGAATGATTGAAGGCACTTTCAGTAAAATATCACCCTTTTTTTTTTTGGCTTCAAGGACTAAGAGACGGTTACTATTAATTGAAGTTTAAAGTAATTTACAAACAAACAATTATTGGCTAGTAAGAATCTAGGCAATCGATTCAAAATTAAAATAGAATCACATCCAAGATTAACCGAAAGTAAAGGCATAATTCATTGCTACGATCCTCGAAATCATTGAGGAATTTGAAGGAGAACAAATTAATGACGTATTAAGATTAACCTATAAAACTGGTGACGTAATAAACCAAACGCATAATTATATCTAAACATTCAAGAGTCCCATTCAGCCTAAAACCTAGTACACACCTAGCGACTTTGTCGCGTAACACGTGTCGCGGGACAAGTCTCAGTATGTATGGGGACATTTTTCTGGTGTCCCGGAACTGGAGCGATACAAAAATATCGAGTCTCAGGTCTCCCGCCAAAACGGGGAACATGATACAGTGTTCCGCGACTTTTCGTAGTGTGTACTTGTTCCGGGACACGTGCTCCAGTTTATACCTTGCCGCCATGGAGGTAACACTGCGTTTAATAGAAAATTTTCAAGCGCTCCCTTGCCTTTGGGATGTGACATCTGTTGATTACAAAAACAGGAATAAAAGAAGGGATGCGTTGGAGCAACTCTTCAAAAAATATGAGATGTCATATCATGATATGGACAAAAAAAATCCATAATTTAAAATCACAGTTTAGGCGGGAACATAAAAAATTAATTGAGTAAAAAAAAACTGGTTCTTCACCTAAAAAGTGTAGCTGGTTTGGGTACAAGCCCCTATTATTTTTGCTACAAGGAGCAGAATCCAGAGAAAGTAGAGATTTTGACTGCAGTGAAGGCGAAGAAGAAAGGAGAACTCTAATGTAAGTAAGTGAATTTTATTTAGTTTCAACAGTTTACATTGTAAGTTGTATTGTTACATTGTAGGTTGTATTGTGTAACAGGTTACATTGTAGGGTAAAGTTAATTAACGAGCGTATATCTGGCGTTACCACTTCACAAATTATTTTGCCAATGGACTGCTTCCCTTGGAGATACAAAGTAATCTCTAATTTTTGCACATCGGTAGGTGCTCGAACAGCAATGCTTTGCAAATGTGTTAGATGTTGTATTTCCGATCTCCATTGTGCTTCTATCAAATTACCGTCCCCGTCTTCCAAATCGAATGATCCTGAAGGAGTATAGAAGCTCCTTGATTCAGAATTTCTTCTTAAAAAGTTGTGTAAATAAATGCACGTCATAACAACTGATTCTACGTGAAGCAGAGCAATTGGTTTCAAGAAAACTCTAAATTTAGAACTAAGAATACCAAAAATGTTTTCAATAATACATCGCGCTCTATAGAGCCGGTAATTAAAAATTCTTTCTGGTGATGATGAACACAACCGTTGGCCTGGATAAGGTTTCATCACATTAGAGGATATTATTTAAGCATAAGTTAACAGCACAAATAGCAATTTGTTGGGACATCGCTTCGATTTTTTTAGTGCACTGGCTTGAATCCTCTAGTGCGATAGGTGTGGACGCGTGACAATGTATCGATACAATGTTCTGCGACTTTGTCGCTAGGTGTGTACTAGGCTTAAGGACATTAAAGTAGGGTATTTGGTCATTATACATTTTTTCATAACCGAGAGGACTGTAAAATCTCTTCCATATGTAGCAACTGCGGCCTGCAAGAACATGGAGAAAGCTCGAAAGAATGGTACAATCCTAAAAAGTGTGTGAATTGTAAAAATGAACTCAGTAGTTTTGACAAAAACTCTGGGTGTCCAGACGATTCAATTTACTGAGAAAGTAACTTATAATATAGCCACAAGAAAATTATACGAAATTGACCTCCAGATTTTACACCTTGTTCCCGATCAACCTTTGCACACTTGGTATAGAATTTTGATGAAAAATCGATACCTTACTAATGGTACTCAAACAGAGTATTCTTTGTCCCAACTGGAGACTCAAAATCCTTTAGCGTTACTTCTGGGAGCGAGTAAGATGCCTAAGAGGACTCATACAAGTATGTATACGACGTTCTACTGGAGCCTTCAGAACAAGCCCAGTATACAGTCTGCGTTGAAGCCGGAATCCTACCCCTTTTATATCATGTCCAAAAACAGGGAGTGGGTGGGGAAGGAGTATACATTTACCCAATCAAAACATCCAGTTTATTAATCATTGTTTCAAAGAATAAATGAAAAACAATGTAGAAGGTTGAAAAATCTCTTCCTTCCAATGTGGTACAGAATGAGAAGTGGCATATCTGAATTGACAGCATCAGTCCACAGAACACCAAAGAAGCTCAGACTACCATCACATTTCACTATTTGATGGTAATCCACTCAATTAATTAAAATTTGTTGGCGTAGTTAGGCAAGAAAGAAATATAGTTTGTAGTAAACATGAAGGCACTGGATAACAGTACTAAAAGAGTAACCTTAATGCTTACGAATGTTTTATCTTTTGTTTCGTGGTGCGAGTCAGTTTAATTTAATATTATTTAATAAAGTGTGTAACAACTAACATTTGAGTACATTATTTACAATCAGTTGCAATTCAGAAGTGGGATATGACCGTGAGTCTGTATTTTCGGTTTATCTTTCGTTCGTATTGTGAATATTTTATTTTGCGCGACGGCATGGTTGTTGGATCGTTGGAATGTTAAAGAATTTAACTCTAATGATCGTTGGAAGGTTAAAGAATAACGTTGGGTCTGTGAGACCCAGGGATGTTTTTGTACGTGTGTGTTGGTTTAATCCCTAACTCTGCTTCCTTGATCCTCCTCCTACCTTCAAATCGATTATCTGATTACATGTTGAGACATTTCCCGCCACTTATCTCATTGTTGTTCATCAGTTATTCCTGTTCGAAGTTGCTCTTGGGTCTGATAGACCCTACGTACCGTGTCGAGTTACAATGTCGGGATCATCTAAAAAGCAGGTTCTTGACCTTACAAAGGAGGAAGATGTAGCATTAGTTCACGAAATGTTATGTGA
Source organism: Arma custos (assembly GCA_037127475.1). Lineage (NCBI taxonomy): Eukaryota > Metazoa > Arthropoda > Insecta > Hemiptera > Pentatomidae > Arma > Arma custos. The sequence continues at coordinate 206,252,766 of CM073759.1, read as the reverse complement.
AGTACCAGAAGAGGATGGGATTGCGTTTAGTAGTGATTATGAGGAAGCTGACACTGATTTTGAACTTGTAAGCGACCATAACTCTGGAACGGAAGAAGAATGTTTGGATGGAGAAATGGAACGAGAGCAACTGGTGAGTCATGACAATAATTACTACATTGGAAAAAATAGAGTAATTAAATGGGCTATAGATCGTCCAAATCAAAATGTGAGGACAAGAAGAAGCAATATAGTCACTCACTTGCCAGGAGTTATTGGTGAAGCAATAAATTCAAAATCTCCGTTAGAGTGCTGGATGTTATTTTTTACTGAGAATATAATTTCAGATATTGTACTATGTATATACTAATATTAATATTGATAATATATCCGTGTCTAACACAAATAAATGAAGATTACGACCCACCGATGCAATTGAAATAAAATGTCTCTTGGGGCTTCTTTATTTAGCTGGGATCCACAAGAGCGGTAGAATAAATCTTGATGAATTTTATGAGGAAGATGGTACTGGAATGCCCCTATTTATTGCGAGCATGTCTATTGAAAGACTTAGGTTTCTATTACGCGTTCTCCGATTTGATAATATAAACACGCGCGAAAAGAGGCGCCAATTAGACAACCTATCCCCAATAAGAGACATTTTTGAAGCATTTGTGACTAATTGCCAAAAGTCATATTCCATAGGCGAATATGCCACATTAGATGAAATGTTGGTTGTGTTCCGGGGCCGGTGCTAATTTCGCATATACATGCCTAACAAACCTGCAAAATATGGCATCGAAATATATGCAGTCACAGATGCAAGGATGAATTACACCCTGAACATGGAACATGTTGTGGAGAGATTGTGCAGCCCATTAAGAAATTCTGGAAGAAACGTGACAATGGATAATTGGTTCACAAGTTATCCTATAGCCATAAAAATGCTAACATCTCACAACCTAACAATCGTCGGTACCATAAAAAAAAATAAAGCAGAATTACCTCCATCTTTTACTAATCTTAAAGGAAGATTAGCATATACGTCATTATTCGGATATCAAAACGATGCAACAATAGTCAGTTATATTCCAAAGAAAGGGAAGGTAGTGAATTTGTTATCGACAATGCACCATGACGGAAAGATCGATGCCAAAAAACCTGAAATAATCACGTTTTATAATGCTACAAAAAATGGTGTTGATGTAGTAGATGGAATGTCAGCTCGCTACGATGTATCTAGAAATTCTAGAAGATGGCCTCTTACAGTTTTTTTTAGATTACTGAATATTGCAGGACTAAACTCTCATATTATATATAAATCAAATATATGAATGCGAAGAAAAGAGGCGACATTTCTTAAAACTTTTAGCTAAAACTAAAGTCCTTGGTTCAAGAGAACATAGAAAGAAGGGCTAATAATCCTTATGTGAAAAAAGATATTCGGGCCTTGGTGAAGAAATTCTCCGGCATTTCCCAAGAGCCATGTCAAGAACCGGACCCCAACAAGAGGGGACGTTGTATTCAATGCAAAGACAATAAAAGCAAATATTTTTGCAAAAATTGTTTTAATTATGTATGCTTAAAACATTGTAACATAGTATGCAATAACTGTTTTGTTTAAATCTGTATATATATTATTTTGTTGGAAGTTTTTTACTTTTATTGCCAGATAACAGTTACTTTTTTTAAATATTATTTTTATAAACCGTAATAAAAATTTAGTTTAAGTTTCAATTATTTATATTTTCCTTTATACCCAATAATTACATTTAAGGAATAGTGGAACCTAAAAAAAATATCCACTGCGGTTAGTGGGTGTTATAATCTATGGGTCTCACAGACCCAACGTACCTACTTGGGTAACTTTTTCTCACGTACAGGCTGCCGGGTTAAGGAAAAATTAAAGTTGTATGGTCTTAGTAGTCATGGAAATAGAAACGATTTAATAAAAATATTAAATGAAGTGATGGCCGAGGAAACAGATGAGCCAGACAAAAAATAAGGGTCAAGGTCAAGACTATAAAAATGTGTGTAACTAGCCTGCAGTTTTTACAGCTTTGACAAAAACTGTCCAGTTTTTATAATCGCTATCCAGTTCCGAGAGGTGAAGATGTCACTGAAATTTAAGAGAATAATTTTTTTTTTTCAACAATCGATTAGCATTCTGCTTTTTATTTTATTCCAAAGATAGAACAAGATAGACAAAAAACTGCCATCATAACTCCTTTTGGCTCTATGAATTTAACGTTGGATTTAATGCTTGGATTGTCATATTGTTTCGTTTATCTTGACGGTATATTAATTGCCTCGAGAACTCTTGATGAGCACTTAAAACATTTGAGAGTAGTCTTCGAAATACTGAATTTTTTCTGGCTTCGTATTAATCTAAGTAAATCCATATTTGATGCATCAGATAAATTTTTCTTGGAAATCTAACAACTGGTGAATGTATCAGACCAGACCCAGAGCGTAACTGGAATTTAAAAAGTCAGTTACAGTACAAGAACTCGGACAATTTTTAGACGTCATAAACTTTTATCGTCACCATATTCCACATGCGGCAGAAAATCAAGCATTGTTGTATATATATTTACAAAATTCCAAGAAAAATAGTGCTCCTAAAATTAATTGTTTTATTTTTAAAATTGTAGACATCTACTTAAGATTAAGTTTTCAGTGTGTAAATTGAAGTTAGTGGTAACATATTTAAACTTGATAGACTTAGAGAGAATGCCCCTTCGGGGAATATAAGAATTATGGATGACGCTACTCCAAGCACACCGAAAACAAAAGAAGTTACAGCTCCAAAACGCAAAAGGGGTGAGTATACCATTTATAATGTGCCTGTCAAAAATTGTAATTCAATGTTTTCGGACGAGGAAGATGACGAAGAGGAATATAATATAAATGAAAAAGATGCATCGCAAATTAAACTTCCACCTGTGGTATTAAATATGGAATTAAAGAATCGTAAAAATATACTGCTACACTTAAAAACTAAATTAAAAGAAGTAAATATCAAATATGGGGGCAATAAAACTATCTTTTATGTATATAATAACGAAGATTTCGTTAATATAAAAAATGTGTTAAAATCTCTAAAACTAGATTTTCACAGTTACACACCAAAACATGAGATCAAACCAAAAGTGGTACTTAAAGGCATGCCCCCCGAATATCCGATCGAGGGCATCATAATCAACTTGAAAAGTCAGGGATTAGAAATCCATAAAATGTTCCAAATGATCAAAAAATCAGATGGAAAAGAAATTAAACTCCCGCTGTCTATTATCATATTGGAAAGTAAGCAACAGCTGGATAAATTGAAAAATATAAAATACTGCGAAAATATAGTTATCACATGGGAAAAATATAAAAGCAAAAAAACCTTAACTCAATGTTATCTTTGCCAAGAATTCAATCACATGGCGAGAAATTGCTTCAAAAAAACAAAATGTTTAAAAAGGCTCAGAAGAACATTTATACAAAGATTGTCCGAATATTTTAGTAGTTGGTTTTAAACCAAAATGCAGTAACTGCCAAGAAGAACACTTCTCAAATTATGAAAAATGCCCTAAGCTGATACGAAATCTACTAATTCAACAGAGCAAACAGAGGCCAAGAATAAACCCCTACAAATATTCATACATATGATAAATATACAGCAATACTTTTTCCACTGGTAGAATCCTGTCTTCCAGAAGAAATCAGAAGGGCCTGGCCGAGAAGAGATCTAAGTAAAGTAGACATCGAGGAAGATGAAACATATAAGGTTAAACTAAAAAGCAGAGAATCAATTTGGCTAGGCCTGGTTTTAATGTAACTGATGAAGATTTCCAGTTCCAAATGCTAGTCATCTCTTTTCTGGAGAAAAGAATAGGAAACCTTAAGGTAACCTAAGCTGCATGTTTTGTTAAAAATTGCATAACTGTAAGACTGTTTTATAGCTCAAAATATGTCTCTTGGGGATAAAATATCTCAAGTTAATAATACTATTTGTGTTTGAAAGCTGGCCACCGAGCTAAATTCTGCAGGGTTCCAGTGAGATGTATGGTTTGTGGGAAAAAACATTGCTCTTTGATGTGTCCCGAGTTACCTGTTAATAAAGGTGGACAAAAAGAAAAGGGAAACCAAGAAGATTGTAAAGAAAAGGCAGCTGTAGAATCTGCTAACCACTGTTGTTCTGAAGAAGTTTTATTACAAACTTTAATGGTAAACATTGTTAATAATGGTCATGCTAGAAAATTACGAGCTGTGATAGATATAGCATTCTTACATTCTAACTAAAATTGCTCATGAATTAGGTATTCAATCATTAGGAAAAGAAGATTTAACATAGGTACTGCCAAGTGATAAGTGTCCAAAAGGAGCACACATCATAAATATTCAGTGACCTCAATTGATTTGTACAATACAACTTCCAAGAGTATAGTTGTATTAGATCAACCTGTGATTTATGGAGTAGTAACTAGATTGAATCCAGGAAGTTTAAATGAAGAGTTAAACAGAAAGGAATAATTATTACAGATGTAGGCTGTAATCCGACTGAAATGAAACTACTGATTGGTGCCGATGAGGCTAGTGAAATATTTAGCGGCAACAAGTCTGGCCAGGGACACCAACCAGTGTACATCGCTCTCTTTAATGCTTTCACGTTATTAGTGCAGTGTCATTAATTCAGTTTTCAATCATTAATATCAGGATAACCATACTATATATTTACATATATATAACATATATACGTGAATATATACGTGTATAAATTTCTACAGGCGGTAAAGTATAGTGAAGGAATATTGGAAATTATTGCGATTCCAAGTATAAACAGTTCGAGCCACAACACTAGGCTATCTCTTAAGCCCTACAGGATTAAAACCAGGTGCCGTAACAACAACTCTTTCCGTAAGTCACCAGCTATTTATTTATTTAGGCACAATGGCCGTTTGCTCCAAGTGCAATAACATCATTGCGCGTGACGATAAAAATAATGTATGTTGCTCAAAATGCAATTTAATTTTCCATGGGCGGTGCTGCAGTCTCAGCGATAAGGAGATAGAGGGCCTAAAATTGTCAAAAACACAATGGCTGTGCGCTAAGTGTGAGCAGGCCAATAAAAACTCAGATGCCGGGGAAAAACAAATTTCCGGTAAATCAATACAACCCTCACTCATGGAAATATTATCAGCAATAAAACATTCCGATCATAATGTCCAGGGGGAGATAAAGAAGATCAAGGTCGAAATGAATGAGAGACTTACTTCGATCGAAAAACACTTAGAGGGACAAAATAAATATATCGAGGAGATCTTAGCGGAAAATAAAGCGCTCAAGGCACGAGTGGGGAATTTGGAGGCACGCTTGAACAAAAGTGAACAGGGCCTATTATCTAAGTGCCTTGAGATACGTGGGATCCCCATACGAGCCGGAGAGACTCCTTCTGGTCTAGTCGCAAGCATCGGAGCAGCCCTGGGATTAAAACTAAATATCGAGGACCTGGACACGGTGCAGCGCCGTAGGGCTAAGAATGACGACCCCCGACCCCCACCAATCATCGCACGCTTCACACGACAATCAGTGAGGGACGACCTAATACAAAAAAGAAAAGTTAAGCGAGATTTCTCCACCCGAGATATAGGTTGGCAGGAAAACGACTGCCACCGCATTTATTTAAGTGAGGAAATGACAGGAACTAATAGGCACCTCTACTGGCTTGCACGTCAGAAGAGGGCGGCGGGGAAAATAAAATATGTCTGGTTCTCTGGGGGTAGAGTGCGGTGTAGAAAAGAAGATGGACACCGAGTGGTCTACATCGATCAAGCTCAAGACCTGGATATTTTCGAATGACTAGTGAAGACCGGTATGCCTTCATGCCTCACGGATAACCATGACTCTCACAACGGCGCTCACGGGTTCATCTTGAATCACCCCCACAAACTCAAACGTTCTATAAAAATTTTATTTTTTCCAATGTATTATATTGCGAAATTGACTTTTTTTCCTCACATAAAACTAGTTTTCATTCTTTATTTTATCTTATATCTTTTTTTTGTTGTCTGTTGTTTAACTTATTTTTTTATCTATGTATCATTTTTCCTTTCGCTATTCTTTAATTTCAATATCCCTTCATTAGCATCAAGATCTATAGCGGATTTTAATAATAACTCGCCTCGGATAATCTTCTCTCCGCATTTTCAATCTCTTCAATTAGCTCTGCCAATAAAACTCACTCCCCATAGCTTCCTCTCCTCAATTACTGAGAGCTTCTCTTCTGCTTCCCCACCATGTCTAATGTCCTAACCTCCTGTCACATTAACTCCCAATCCTTGCCCGCTCACTTTGACGAATTTCAGCAATATTTTACCCAAAATTTTTTCCACACCATTGGAATCTCAGAAACTTGGCTAAAACCCTATATCCCGTCCTCCACTGTTTCCTTACCTGACTATTCCTTCCTCCGCCACGACCGAGTTGACCGGACTGGAGGAGGTGTAGGTCTTTACATCCATAATTCCCTAAAATCACGCATCCTGTTTTCCTCACCAGTGTCCAATTTCCCTCACATAGAATTCCTTGGTGTCGAGATTTCATGCAAACCCAATCCCCTCCTATACGTTGTAGTGTATCGCCCTCCTTTGGTCCCTTTTGATCCTATCTTTGAGTCGATCCTTTATAACCATGTTCCTCTCTACGACCACATAATAATCTCCGGTGACTTTAATACCAATCTTCTGGTCCAATCAAATGACAAAATATATCTTGAAAACCTTTTTTACTCTCTGCATCTCTCCATTGTCTCTTTCTCTCCTACCCATCACACACTCCGATCTGACTCCTGGTTGGACCTGTTCATCATTGACTCATCCCAGAGACTCCTTTCTTCCTCACAATTACCTGTCCCTTTTTTGTCCTCTCACGATTTAATCCAAATCTCATATAATATTCATACCCCAGAAATCCTACCGAAAACTATAACATTTCGCAATCTAGACGGACTCACTTCTGAAAATATATCTCCTTCCCTCGAAACCCTGAATTGGAACCAAATTTATTCCTGTACCACCGTCGATTCAATGGTCGACATACTTACTGCCAATCTTAAAAGCATCCTGGATACCCACGCTCCTCTCAAATCCAGAACCTTCCGCCACCCTCCTGCTCCTTGGATGTGTCAAAAAATTAAAGACCTGCAAAGGAAACGTGATGCTGCTCGTAGACGCTTTAGACGCACTAGGCTTACCGATGACTACCAAGCGTTCAGGGCTCTTCGCAATTTGACACAATCCACAATCAGACAAACAAAATCCAAATACTTCCACGAAGCCCTTTCCACTGCTCCCGATCCTAAATCTAAATGGCAACTCCTACGAAAGCTCGCCCTTTGCAATCCAACATCCTCTAGAGCCTTCCCCGCTTCTCCTGACGAAATGAACTCATATTTTTTGTCTGCCTCAATTAACTCATCAAAATCCTCCTCCTCCGTCTTTTCATCAACGCCATCTTTCAACCCCGACAATTTCTATTTCTCAGACATATCACCTACAGACATTATTTCCTCCGTTCTCAAATCCCGCTCCAGTTCTACCGGATTAGATGAGATACCCGTCAAACTACTCAAATTATGCCTCATTGATATCCTACCTGTCCTACTTTTCATTTATAACTTCTCACTACAAAAAGCAGTATTCCCGACTTCCTGGAAAAAATCCCTAGTCCATCCTATAAATAAAACCCCAACCCCATTATCTCCCAAGGACTACCGGCCAATCTCCATACTTTCCAACCTTTCCAAACCTCTCGAAAGAATAGTCCAGTCTCAAATATCAAATTTTCTCGAACAGTCCAAACTCCTCGTTCCGCTTCAATCAGGCTTTCGCCCTGGTTTTTCCACTCAATCTGCCCTTACCAAAATCACCAATGACATATATAAAGCCATGGACAACAGACAAATAACCGTGCTAATCCTCCTAGACTTTTCTAAAGCTTTCGATTCCTTGGACCATTCTATCCTTTTCTCCAAACTAAAGTCATTGTCTTTTTCCTACAGTTCTATTCTATGGTTCCAATCCTTCCTCTCTGATAGGTCCCAAGCGGTCTCTATGCCCAACCAACCCCTTTCCTGTTTCCGTACTCTATCCTCAGGTGTGGCTCAGGGCTCAAGCATCTCTCCTCTCCTTTTCAACTGTTACATCAATGATCTTCCTAAATCTGTTCACCACTGTTCCTACCATCTATATGCTGACGACTTCCAAATCTATTTATCCTTTCCTCCATCCGGGCTTTCATATGCGTTCGCCAGTATTCAGCAAGACCTAGATCGAATCAGTACCTGGGCAAAGCTGAACAAACTGGAACTGAACGCAATGAAAACCCAGGCCATCGTTCTAGGTTCCAACTCTCTCCTTGCAACTATCCCCACCCTTCCAACATTAATCCTAAACGACCACCCCATCAGTTTCAGCTCCTCCGTTAAAAACCTAGGCATTACCATCGACCAAAACCTTTCCTGGAAACCACATGTCACCCAAATATCCCGACGAATAATTAGTTCCCTAAAATTATTCCATCGTTCTCGGCATCTCCTTACTCAACCTACTCGGAAGCTGCTCGTATCATCCCTCATCTTCCCCCACTTCGACTACTGTAGTGTGGTATACGGGGGCCTCTCGAAAATGCTTGAGAGCCGCTTAAAAAGAATAATGAACTGCGCTTTAAGATTTGTCCTTGGTAATCCGAGGCGATCCCGGGTGTCACATCACTATGATGAGTTAAAGTGGCTCTTCCCTCCCATCCGTAGACAATATTTCCTTAGCGTTTTTCTATACCAATCCATCAACTCGCAACACCCTTCATATATCTATAGTCTCCTCCCATTCAAATCCTCTGTCCAGCTGCACAAAACAAGATCTCGCCTTTCCGATTTCTACATTCCTTCCCACAGAACTAAGGCATTCGAGCGCTCCTTCCTCGCCCGCTCCACCACTGTGTGGAATTCAATCCCTCCTTTCATCCGCCATTCCTCTTCACTAGCTTCATTTAAATCCCTGCTTTTCCATCATCTCTTGGCATCCCAAAAAGTCGCTCTCCAAGCAGGTCAAAGGTATGCTTGAATATAACAGTATTGTAAACTCGATCCCGCTACCCTTGTTTTGTTTATTTTTCCTACATCAACGATGATACCGACTTTTTAAATATATTATCGCATACTATGCCAATCAATTATTTTAGTTAGTAATTTCGTCATCAACTACTGTATTAATATTATTAATCATTATTTTGGTAATATAAATATATTTATTTTTTACAATTAGTTAAAAAGCAGTCAAGTTCGTTGTATTTTACTTATTTTTTTCTTATCTATTTCTATTTTTACAATGTTTTTGTTCACACTTGATTATTTCATGATTTGTGTTATTATGTAGCCTTCTGGCCAGATGAATGTTATGTTTTTTTTAATTTGTCCATTATTGTTATTCTAAAGGGACTTGGTCCCAGAATAAAGTTTATTTTCTATTCTATTCTATTCTATAAATTAAGATGTGGCCCATTAGCTGTTGAGTAGTAGCTCATCATCCTCCAGCCAGCAGTGGAACAGGAAACATCACCCAGAAGATCTCTCTTGAAGTGAAGTGCTCTCTTTATTGTTGTGCCGTGTTTCCCAGTATTTGCTCAGCTAGCGCCTTATGTCGACGAGGTCCACACATATCTAGTGGAGAAAACCTCAACGACCAATCGGGCAGCGTTGCGCTGGCAACCCCCCCCCCACCCGCCGTACACGTAGTGCCGCCGGTCCGTCCGGTTCGGTGTAACCGAGTTTTCCGTGTCGTTCTCTACGGTTATGCCTGCTATGGCGACCAGCTCCAGCTCTGTAGACATTGTTCCCGCAGACGTGGCAATGGACGTTGAGACTTTGCGCCCGAAGAGAAGCGCCGATGAAGAGTACACCCTGGTTGAGAATAAGAAGATGTCTTTTGGCAGAAGGCCTGCAGTCCTCAAGCCTGCACCACCTACCAAAGTTAGCAACAAATTTACACCCCTTGCTAGTACTAGCAGGGATGAGACGATCGTACGGCCTACTGGGACCAGAAGACCGCCACCGATCATTATTAGCCCACCCTGCGGGCAAAAGAAGCTGAGGGCAGCCCTCACCGCGGAGAACATCACCGACTTCGCGATGAATTCATCTGAGAGGGAGCTGAGACTATACCTCAGCAATGAACGGGATCATTCCGCTGCCCAACGGATACTTAGAGGTTACAAAGAGACCCTCTTCCATACATTCGCCCCGCGGGGTACAAAACGGTCGAAAAAGTTTGTACTCTACGGGTACGACTCTGATGCCGATTTAGAGGAAGTCACCGCTGACCTTAAGGCTGGGCTAAACGGCTTCAAAACAGTCAAACACCTGATGAGGCGCGACAAGGATGACGTCCTTCGCCCCACAGAAGGTCTACTGCTATTTACAGACCATACCGTAACAGTTGAAAAGCTGAAGAAGCTGAGAACTGCGGGGCGTGTCCTTTTCCACCCCGTGGTCTTCAAAGAAAACAAAGGCCCCACGCAGTGTTACCAGTGCCAGGAATTTGGGCACACGGCCAAATATTGCGGCCGCACGGCCTATTGTGCGTGGTGCTGTGAGCATCACCTGCTGCACCAGTGCCCACTACGAGAAAAGAAGTCGCCCGCCAAGTGTAAAAACTGTGAGGGCGATCACCCAGCCTTTCACAAGGACTGCCCAATGAGGAAGGACCTTGTGGAACAGAAAAGGAAGAAGATGGCAGCCAAGCGTGTCACCCAGGGAACGAGCTACTCATCCCTACTAGGAGGAAGCCGAGGACCAGCCCTGCCGAACCAATCAGGTGAGGGACCACAACCCCACTCCTCTACCACCTCCCACCCTACCTCTACCCCCCACCCTCATCCCCACCCTACTCCTACTCCTACCCCCCACTCCTTACCCTATATAGCTCCCCAGCACCCCGCTCCGGGTTAGCGCAAAGGCGGGCTAACTCATAAACATCAACACACTCGACGATGACAAACACACCGCAATTACTGTACAAGTCAGACTCAAACACAATTACAAACTGACTTGCATTTACAGAAGACCCAATGCAAAACTCGACACCATCAAAACACTACTTCGTGATACTGAAAGCGACAGACACCACATTATCTTAGGAGACCTAAACGCCAAACACCACTCATGGAACTGCACGAAACCCAATGCACTAGGCAACCACCTAACAAAAACAAAATACACAATCATACACCCCAACGCTTACACTTACAGACACCACTCAAACCCAGCATACACATCCACACTAGACCTGCTACTCACACAGGCACACAGATTTACAAACTGCATCACAATAGACTTCAGTGACAATGACCACATTCCCGTACTCTACGAATTAGGTAAAAACGCAACAATAACACCACCTACTGACTACAAATACAACTTCAAACTAGCTGACTGGGAACATTACAAAAAACTAGTACACACAAACACACCAAACATCACCCCACTCACAACCACAGAACACATTGACAAAGCCATAAACACACTATTCACCACAATACAAGACGCAGCATCAGCCTCTATACCTACATTTAACCCAACACCCATACACCTACGCAAACCACCACAACACATACTCGTTCTCATAAAACAACGAAACAACATAAAGAACTGTTGGTACAGGACAAAAGATCTACTTACAGACCCATAATAAACAACATGACCAGACAAATCACATCCCTAATGGCGCAGTGGAAAACCTCCCTATGGCATGACCAATTACGCCGGACTCATAACGATCCTCATAACTTCTGGAAATTAGTCAGAAGTCATAACACAAAGTCCAAATCGGTCAAAATCCACCGTGGCGATGAGCTTCTCACCCCTGCAGATCAGGCTACCATACTTGCCGACTATTACGTTGAACGTGACCTAGCACGAACAAACTCAACATATCTACACCGCCCTCTGAGCATTAGCTCAGAGAACACCATTTTCTCCACATATAAAGAACTGACTGCAATTCTGAGAAAAACTAAGGGAAACAAATCCTCTGGAAAGGACAACACTCCATATGTCCTATACAAACAACTACCCAGGAAACCTCTCATGTTTCTCTTAAATATCTACAACTCATGCTCACGCCTTAAATACTTCCCAACGGAGTGGAAACATGCTATTGTTGTTCCACTCCTAAAACCCAAAAAACGAGGAGCTGTACCGGAAGAATACCGGCCTATCAGCCTCCTCAACCACATCTCAAAAATATATGAGAAATTAGTTATAATACACATCCGCAAACACTGCGAAACACATGACATTATACCCCCCGAGCAAACGGGGTTCTCTCGCGGAGTAAGCTGCTATCACCACGTAGCGAAATTACAACATGATACAGCTCACAACCTAAACAAAAACCTCGCTACAGCAATGATATCCCTCGACTGCACTCAAGCATTCGATTCTGTATCCCACTCTACTCTGATAGAAAAACTCAGGCTTCACCACTTCCCAGACCTATTGGTTGATATAATAGGATCATACCTCAGTGGCCGGACTTTCTCTGTCCGTGTCAAAACTGAACTCTCTACAAAACGCCCAGTCACTTGTGGGGTCCCCCAGGGCTCGGTCCTTGCGCCAATATTATTTAACATTTATACTGCCCAAATAGTGGGGCAAAAAATAGATAACGTGCAAATCGCCGCCTATGCTGATGACATAGCAATATACACTGCTAGCATGAATGCGGATCACGCCATGCGCAAGGCCCAACAAGCAGCACAACTGATCACAGAACAGCTACAAGACATAAACATACACATTAACACACACAAAACAGACGCCATCACTTTCTCTTACAGAAAAACACCTAAAACACAACTAACACTAAACGGACAAACAATACAGAACAAAAAACAACTCACATACCTAGGAATGAAACTCGAATCACACCTCTCATTCTCAGCTCACACACAACACAGAATACACATCGCACGAGCCACAGCCAATCAACTCAGACACTTACTCTACTCACCGGGGCTGTCACTCAGACTCAAGATCCTACTATACAAAGCAATCCTTAGGCCCACATTACTACACGGAGCTCCACTCCTTCACTACCTATATCCGTCAGCCCTGAAGTCACTACAGAGATATCAAAACAGCATACTACAGAAGATCACTAGGGGCACTACATTAGAAAGACGCACAAAGCCGACTGGAAAGGATACAGGGCCAGTGTTGGGGAGGACCTTCCCACGATCACTCACATGAGTACAGAGGTCGAGGTGGACAGGGCGGTGGAGGTCATCACCACTACCATACAAGCCGCGGCGGACCAGAGTATCCCGAAGTTCAGCCCACTCCCCAACGCCATCAGGAAACCTCCGAAACACATTCTGGCTGTTATCAAACAGCGTAATAACCTGAGGAATGTTTTTCAGCGCTCTCGTGACTACGGGCTAAAACCGGCCATCAATGCGATGACCCGGCAGATAGCCCAGCCTCATGCGAGACTGGAAGACATCCCTCTGGCATGAGCAGCTGCGACGGACTCACGACGACCCTCGTCAGTTCTGGCGACTCGTCAAGACCCATGTAGCTAAGAGGAGAGGCGTTTTTATGTCCTCCGGAGGCAACCTGCTGACGCCCGGGGAACAGGCTGAACTTCTGGCTAAGTATTACGAGGAGAGGGAGGCTACTCGGCTGTTAGACGCACCACAGTTCCCGAAGGACCGCTCCCGTGCCCCAACGAGAAAGCCATATTCTCCACCTTCGGCCAGCTTGAGTCGGTGCTACGACGTACTAAAGGTAACAAAGCCTCAGGAATGGATGACATTCCCTATGTAATGTTGAAGATGCTTCCTAGGAAGGGTAAAGCCTTTCTACTAAACATATTCAACACTTGCATGAGGATCTCATACTTTCCTGATGTATGGAAACAAGCTGTCATAGTGCCGCTACTCAAGCCAGGGAAGATTGGGGCTCTGCCGGAGCACTATCGGCCGATTAGCCTACTCTCTCACATGAGGAAGATCTTCGAGAGACTGGTCCACCATCACATGTCGAAGCACTGCAGAGAACACGAGATCATCCCACCGGAGCAGACTGGGTTTCAGAGAGGAGTCGCCTGTGAACATCATCTGGCCAAACTGCAAGCGCACGCCATAGAGCATATGCATATGAACAGAGCTACGGCCTTCATCTCACTGGACTGCACCCAAGCCTTTGACTGTGTGTCTCATGAGCTGTTACTCCGACGCTTGGAAGAGTTTAGTTTCCCCGCCTCGCTGTGCCGTTTGATCCGAAGCTATCTTAGCGGAAGGTCATACGTCGTACGAGTCGGCAGTGACTATTCGACTTCTAGCACCACCACCTGTGGAGTACCTCAGGGCTCTGTATTGGGACCGCTGATGTTTGTGATTTTCACAGCACCCGTGGTCGCAATACAGCATCCAGGAGCAGTGGTAGCAGCCTATGCCGATGATATAGGGATTTATGCCTCCAGCGTCAACGCCCCACATGCCCTTAAAAAGGCACAGACTATAGTCAAGGAACTGAAACTGAATGGCATCAGGGTGAATCCGTCTAAGACGGACGCCATCGTGATGTCATTCCAGACGAACCACAAGAAGGCTTTGCCTAAACTTTTTAACATAGACGCCGAAGACAGAAGTCTCTCTACTTCAATCCTCTACCTCGGTGTTCACTTTGATAGGCATTTAACCTTCTCAAAGCACGCCCTGGAGAGATTGAAGTTAGCCCGACTAAAATCGTATAGGCTCTACCATTTGCTAGTATCGCCGCAGCTCTCTCTCCGATTAAAACTTCAGATCTATAAATCTATAATTAGACCGACGATGCTCTATGGTGCTCCGCTTATGAGGCACCTCTTCAGAACCACGATAACCAAGCTCCAAGCATGGCAGAACTCCATCCTTAGGAAAATAGTACGAGGCACATCGCTCGAGAGGGCACGTAACACCACGATCCGGGAGGAGCTTCGGCTCCCCTCGGTGCCTGAGTACATAGGTCGGCGGCACATCAAATTCTTTGATGGGCTGAAGGCCTGTACGAACCCCCTCTTTAGGGATATTAAACCACCTCCCATACCCGGGAAATGGCAGGGCAGTGTCCCCTTGGTCGATGTGCTCTCGATGATCTAGGGATGGGGTGAGGACTCCCTTGTCCTTATCCTTATTTCCTTTTCCTTCTTCCTCTTTCCTCTTTCCTACTTACTCTCCTAATCCCGTTAAACGGTCCCTCCCCGTTTCGTATTGTATAACGCCAGCGGCCACGTGCCGGTTAGAGTATAAACCGCCATCAGTGGGCTCAGTACTTTTGTAATACCTTAAAATACCGAAAGGTAAGAGAAGGTCTTAATATTGTATAGAAGCATTGTAGTTATTAAGTAATAATTTTAATTGTATATAATTGTAAATAAAACTCTAGGAGGGATAGAAAAAAAAAAAAAAAAAAAAAAATAGCTGTTGAGACAATATTTGGCTGGGTATTAATGGGAAAGATCCCAAGGGAAGGAATAAATAAAAACAGCTGTGCCTCAATGGTTATTTCCATGCTAGTTAAGTGTATATAAGAGGAGTATTAGTGCCTTGATAACAATTGATCATTGGTCTAGGATTAAGTGTATTTTGATTCTAATATAAACAAGATGTATCTATAAATACTGGAGCTAAATGAAATAAAGTTTAGTTTACTTCTAATAGCGCGAGTGTATCTATGTCCCTATTTCCCCCTTTTTTTAAATCAAGTGTTCAGTGTAATCATAACTGGTGCCGAAACCCGGGAATTTTTCAAAATTAAGTAACGTGTTTGAGATGAAAAATTTTTTTTTTGCTTTTTCGTAAAATTTGGAAACTATAAAAGTATGCCAGATCAGGAAGAAATGAAGAAATTGGAGTACCAATTAGCTCAGGCATCGGTGGAGAGGGCGAACTTAGAGGCACCACTGAAGAAGGCAAACGAGACGACTCAGTTTGAGCTGGTAAAGATTTGCACGCAAAATTTGTCGTTGATACACGAAGTAATAAGGCAACTGGAGCCATTTAATGGTGTAATAGGTGATCTAGACCATTTCATAAAAGGGGCGGACCAGATCAAAGCACTTACCACTTCGAGGAAAGAGAACGGTACACTCCAGGAGTCAGATGTGGCACTCCTAGAGGCGTCGCTTGTGGGTCGTATCTCAAGAAGAGTCCTGAATGAAATCCAGGGAGACAAGACGCACGATTGGGAAGTGTTGAAAGAGCGACTAAAATTTATATGGCGGTGGGAGATGGACCCCGGAAGAAGATATCTTTTATATGTTAAAAGAAAATAGAAAACAGGGGCAAACAGAAGGGGAGTTTGCCGAGAAACTGCTAGTGTTATACAATAGGCTGGTGGAGAAAATGATAGAGTCATTTGGTCAAGTGGAAGGAGCTCAAAGGGACGTCATTAGTGAGGGGGATCTTAAAGGTTCAGCTTAACCATTATATAGATCGCCCGAGCTCATTACCTCGAGATCGGGATTTCGTGGAGTGCGCGCATGAGCTGGTCGACGCCCACGAACGAAATGCAGCGAGATTCGAAGGGCCGGAAGGAGAGTGGACGGAAGTGAAGGGGCCCAGGAGAAGACCGAAGAGGCCAACCAGGAGGAGCGTCGGTGTCAAACCTATCGAGGGTAGAAACCAGAAAGAAAGGAGAAGAAAACCGGAGTGGCGCTGCTACGAGTGTGCCACTCTCTGACGATGAGGAGACACGAGGTAAGAGGGGAGGGTCCATGGAAGGGAGGGCCCTTTGGGGCGGGCACTTCAACGAGACAATCACCAGTGGAATGAGGGTGCGGTACATGGCGGGGCAACCAGCGTGAAGTGATTTTATTCAATAATAGCGTGGAAAAGAGGTTATAGACAAGGTTGCCCGTGGCGAGGTTGGAAGCATCGGGAGAGAAATTCTTAGTAGACACGGGGAGTACTAATTCATTAATTAGCCGGGAAGGGGCCGAAAAAAGGGGTATTTGGAAGAAGAAAAAAACGTGTAATTGTACTGCAGCCTCGGTAAGCGGGACTTGTAAGACCCTGGGGGAAGTAAAATTCAATTTGAACGAGTTAGCGGAGAGTAAGGCAGAAATCATGATGCACGAGATCGAGAGGTCGATGCCGGGTATGAACTTATTATAGGGTGCGATATCTTATGAGAAGCAGGGCTAACGATGGACGTAAATCGGGAAACATGGCGGTATCGGATAGGGAATCACAGGTACAAACCCTTAACAACTCAGCGGATGGGTATTGAGATCGGGACCGCAGACTACAACAAGAATAAGATCGAGTCCAGGGAAATGCGGATTTATTCTATCGCGAGGGTGACTGTTTGCCTACTACCGGGAAAACGATGTATAGGATAAATTTGAAACAGGAAACCCCGGTATAAGTCAAGGACAGGAGGTATCATCAGGCTTTAAGGGAGATCATACGAGATCTTTTGAAACAAGGGATAATTCGTCATAGCAATTCCCCATTCAATAGTCTTTTATGGATGGTGGAGAAGAAAGGCGGACCCGAGAAGCAGTATCGCGTAGTGGTGAAAATAAACGAGGCGACGGAGGACGAACAATAAATACCCCCTTCCGCGTGTTGATGACATATAGTTAAAGGGCAGCTGCAGGTGGCTTTCTCGGAATAACAGATAAACTGCAGGTGTCCTTCTTAGAAACTAGCTAAGGCATATTCATTCTTATTTAACCCCCTCCTAATTAAAATGTAGAAGTTACCATTTAGACTTAGTTAGAAGTAGGCTGTTACTCTGTCAGTTTATGTACCGTTATCAGTTTTGTTTGTTCTTCTCAATAAAGCTTTCTTTTTAAAAAAGGCTTATCTGATTCACCGACATTTATCTGGCGCCCGAACAGAGACTTGAGGGCTTTATCCAGCATAGACAGATCTTCATAGAAGCATCATCATTTTACTGGTAAAGAAGATTGTTTTAACAATTTCCAACTCAAGTCTGAACATTTTGATCGAAGACTATAGAACTTCTACTTCATGCTATCTTCACGAAAGAACGTCACTCTGGACTAATTGTCAAGAAACCGACCTTAGAGGAAGCAAGATCAGCGATAAGGACGGGTCAGAGAGAAGACAACAAGCTATAAAGGTTAGCAATATTGTATAATTTTATTGTTAACATGTAATTGGCTAGTAACTTTAATTTTAATTAGTTTAAGTATTAATTGTTAAATCTAAATTTATTTTAATTTTAATTTTCATGCACAGTTTACAAGATAGATTAAATAATTTAAGAAATTTTGATACAACTTTAATAGATCATACAATGGCTCTTGAAATTAAAGAGTATGATTTTAAACTCATCCCAGAATACGACGGTAACCCTTTATAACAGTACAAAATAAATTAAAAGGTAAGGAAAAGATTGCCACATATGACAAAGACTTTAAACATGTAAATGACGTACTTCCTTACTTAACCTCTAAATACCACGACACTAGAACTAAAGAACAGTTACTTGCCGAAATTTTAAATACTAAATGCTTTCCTAATGAACATCCACGTGACTTTATTGATAGATTAGCAATGAAAAGATGTGATCTTTATGCTAGAACCTATGCTGATAATGAAATAGAAGACAAAGTTGACGAGATGGCACGATATGACCGATAAATTAGTCATTATGCAGTACATCAATTAAGACCGGAACTAACTGATTTTATTTACCATACATAAATTTGAAACCTTAGAAGACATAGATATTATGCTTAAAAATACCACATCACACATAGTACATAGACTATACCCTCCTCGTAGAGAAAATAATTTTAAACCATTTAATAAAGACAAATTTAATAATCAACGAACTAATCATAATAAAAACCACAAACCTTTCAACCAACAAAATAATTTCCAATCGCCAACACATAATCAATATAGTCCTAATTTTAATAATACGCATTACCAAAATCCTTACAACCATCAAAGGCCAGTATGGCACAATCAACATTATAATGCACAACAAAATTTTAATAAACCACAAAATTATAATCAAGGGCAGAACTTTAATCAAGCTGTTCATAATCAATCTTGGTCTCCTCAAGACCAACATAAATTTTTTAATAAACCCAATTCGGGTCAGTTTAAACAAAATCCACCACCAATTGAAAAATATGACGCAAATACCGTATCTATGAGAACAGTATCAAACAGCGTTCACCATGTAGGCGAAGAAGATGGAAAAGATGCTATTATAAGAAACCTTACAGAAAGACTAGAAAGAGTAGAGAAAAACCAAGATCATTTTTTAGACTCGGGTCACAGTTCGGAAGATCCACCGGACCAAGTAATGTAATTATAAACGAAATCAATCTTACTGACGACTTACCAAAATTAATTGACAATTTAGGATTAGAATGGCTAATAGACACAGGAGCTACGAAAAATTACATCCATCCGGACATAGTCCCGAAAGATGCACAAATAATTAATGAAACTTTTGTAGTAAAAACGCCGACAGGTAGAGCTGAAGGAACACATAGCGTTCTACTCTCCTTAAAGCTTTACTTAGGAATAAGAGTAAAATCAAAATTTTTAATATTTCCGTTTTCAACCAGATTTGATGTTTTATTGGGATATGAAACAATGAAAAATTTAAAAACAGACATTAATTGTGAAAGAAAAGTAATAGTTATGAAATTTTATGAATTCCCAATGACAAAAAATAATAACACCATAATCTTATGGAAGATGAAGGTGAAATAAGGAATGTCATAAGACATGACCATATTAAAGAAGAAATTTTCGAAAAATTAGTTAAGATAATAAAAGATAACTGAGAAGTAATTAAAAAAAACAATGAAACATTAAAACCTACTAATTTATTGAAGCATAAAATAGTTACAGTAAACGACAACCCTATTTATTCAAGAAATCATAGATTTCCTGAACAATTTAAAGGACAAATTCACAATGAAGTTAAAAAATTATTAAATGATGGAATTATTCGTACTAGTAGTAGCCCATACAACTCTCCTTTATGGATAGTTCCCAAAAAAATGGATGCTAGCGGAAAAAAGAAAGTCAGAATGGTCATAGAATATAGAAAATTAAATCAAAGTTCTATTAAGGACAAATTTCCCTTACCCAATATAGAAGACGTTTTAAAGGAGCAACATACTTTAGCACAATAGATCTCACTTCTGGTTTTCATCAAATATTAATGGACGAAGAATCAATTCCAAAAACTGCTTTCTCAACAGAAAATGGACATTACTAATTTTTAAGAATGCCATTCGGTTTATGTAATGGTCCACCTACTTTTCAATGGATGATGACAATGGCCATACAAAAAAAAGTGAAAAAGCAAGGCGCAGGGGTTCGCTAGACCAGCAGGACATGGTTTTAATGAATGTAAATTTGTGCAAAACGTATGCGAAGGCAAACGAAGGAAATTAATGTTGTCCATTAATGTCCATGACCATTAGCTTGTGAGAACGTAGTCGAGATATTAAATAAGATATTAAAGGTTTACATTTTTCAGATGAATGTAGAGCATATATTAAAAAAATAATTAAAGCTTTTATCCTGGGATAAACAGCTCGTTCTGTGTCTTAATGTGCGATGATTTTATAAATTGGTGACAAAGTAAACATGGTATAAATGTTCTGTGTCTTAATGTGCGATGATTTGATGTCTTAATACTTGATTTAAATATTATACAACTGGCATTGCTGCTCCCTACCAGCGTCTCCCGCCATATTTTATCACGAGGACCTCCCAACTATTCTACTCTACTTGTGGATGTGCCAGAGAGAGCATCTCCATATTTCATCACCTCTCGAGTACGAGGCGTCCAGAAGACAGGACCTCTCCAGTTATTATCACTCGCTATAAAGACGTCCAGGGAAGAGGATCTCCCAAATTATTCTATTCTACCAGTGGCAACTTGCGTGCAAGGATCTTCAAATTGTTAAGAAGAACTGTATTATAAATTGATTCAGCGGCTGTTATGTGAAAAAGTTTCAAGACAGAGATTGTATGATAATACCTGTAAGTGTTTATTTGAGTCATTGTACTATAAAAATTGTGTTTGTCATTTAAGATTTGGTATAGTTATCCTGAATATAAAATAATTATCATTGATCCACGGAGATTTCGTTTCAATCAAATATTGTTTTGTTTTGGTAATAACTTAAATTTTGTAATAAAATAAAAAATAAAATTAACGTTGATTTTTAATTAACTATCCATAATATTATATTATATATCTTAAGTATATTAAAATATTAAATTCTTAACAAGTGATTGACGCAACTAGCAAATGGCTTGAGGTCTATCTAACAGACAAGATCGGCATGATCGACATCAGCAACTATCGGGATATTAGAAGACATTCTCTAGGTTCGGTCAGCCTCGTAATGTAGTCTCCGATAACGGAACTCAGTTCACCTCCCTAGAATTCAAGAATTTTCTAAAAGCAGAAGGAATAGTGGGCATCACATCCTCACCGTAGCACCCTCCGACAAATGGACTGGCTGAACGCGAGGTCAGAACCTTCAAAAGAAGAATGAAGGCATCAACAGATATAAAAAATCTTCGAGCTCGACTGCGGAAGGTTTTGTTCTCATATCGAACTTCGCCCCAATGAACAATCGGTAGAACTCCCGCCGAGATTCTTTTCGGAAGACGACTACGTACCTCTCTAGATCTTCTCAAGCCATGTCTTTCTAATGACATTGACAACGCTCTTGTAAAACGAAAAATTCTACATGACACAAAGAGCCGGCTGAAATCTTTGAAATCGTAGCGGGAAAGGAGGAATGGGTGAGTCTCAAGTGAGGAAAAGAAAAAGGGGAAGGGCAGATAGTGGAACAGACTGGACCGCTCTCTTACAATGTCCTGGTGGTTGGCCATCGGAAGATCCGCTCCGACCAAGACATCTTTAAGGGGGGAGAAGATGTAGTATCCTCAAACGACATTTGGCCTTTGATTGTTTTCTTATCTCTTCTAAATAAATTGTCCAGTGTATACAATGCTTTGTAACAACAAATGAATACATTTAGTTATGAGTCTGTGTGTGTGAGATTTCATTTATACCAAAAATTAATTTATAATTAAAATATACTATACCCTCGTTAGCCATTTTTATTCCCTGAGGAGCGAGGAGGAAGCAGAAGGAGAGCCGGCGAAGGATGCGGACTGAGAAGATGGCGAGACCCGGAGATGGAAAGGCGAAGACCGACCTGTAACCCAATCTACCCCTGGTTCACAGATAAGTTTAATTTATTCCTGTAAGGCATTTTATGGCAATACCTTTTATATTTCAAAATCTGAATCATTAAGCGTACACATAAAAACATATCTATTGAATTATTAATCTTGTTTAAGGCACCCGGGATTGGCCGAGTGCCTTACGAATTCTTTAAAAATGGTTCTAGTAATTTCTTAGATTTGTTGTTAAAATTTTATAATTATATTTACGATACAGCAAATGTTCCAGCCAGTTTCAGAAATTTCATCATCTTATAAAAAGGGTAATAATAATGTGGTCCAAAATTATAGAGGCATTGCTTTGTCTGATAGTATATATAGAATATTTACAGGTTTGCTCCTAATACGATTGAATAATTGGATGCTGGAGAATAACATCATGAACGAGGCTTAGGCAGGCTTTAGAAGGGTTATTCCATAGTGGACAATATGTTCAGCCATTTTAATATTATGAAACTTAAGACCGAGCAAAGGGGAGAAAAAATGTATTGGTTTTTTATAGTTTTTAAATCAGACTGTGATTCACCAGACAGAAGTGCTCTGTACTATAAATTATTCTCTTTCGGTATTTCAAATAAATTGATGTACGTCTTAAGGCAGTTATATGTAAATACAAGAGCGTGTGTTTGGACACTTGAAGGAATTACTGATGGGTTTAAATAAAGGGTGTCTTCTATCACCACTATTATTTCATTATTTATAAATGATTTGCCTGACTTTGTAGAAGGTGGGATTCGTGTAGGAGGTGTGAAAGTTAATTGTCTGATGTATGCAGATGACATAGTATTTGTTGCGGACCACCCAACTCTATTACAGTTAAAGATTAATAAGTTAGCTGAGTATTATACACTGTGGAACCTTACACTTAATCTGGATAAGTCTAATATTATGATTTTCCAAAATGGAGGTAGGTATGCCAGGTCTGAACGTTGCAAATTTAACCCATATTATATCCTCCAGTCAACTGTTTTCGGGGGGTCGGGGGGGGGCACGAGACAAGTTGAAGATTAAATTAAATTTAAGGGGTCTTTCTAAAATTCTAAATTACCCATGATGTTTAGAAAATTGACCACTTTGATATAATGGAAAAACGTTCATTATGGTTAAAATATTTCAAAGTGTATCCTAGTGTATCACGGGAAGCTCTTCGTTTATATTTGCCTTTTTCAAGCAGCTATTTGTGCAAAAAAGCATTTTCAACAATTGTGGCAATTAAAACTCAGCCACGAATAGGCATACTAGTAAGAAAAATGGAAGCCCATCCATCTCACTATTTTTCTCTTATTAATAATTTTTGTATTTTATGAAAACTGATACTGTTGTACCTTATGGCAGTATAAATAAATGTTTTGTTTTCTATGTAATACTGATTTGTTTTTGTTTTGTTCATAGGCCCACACAATTTATTGTTAAGAGGAGGGGTGCGAGAAGCTTTCATTTCAACAAAACGGGGTGCGGTACAAAAAAGTTTGGGAACCCCTGCTCTATAACCATAACCTGCTCTCAGTCTTGGAGTCTTTCTCGTACTGTTAAGAGCTTAACTGTGTGTCTCCCGTTTATCCTATTAGATCTACAGTTCTTTTTGGTGTTTAAATTCAAGAATAGTTTTTCGTATTTAAAATTGACTATAAATATCACTATTGTTGTTATTGTGTTAACTTTTAAAGTTAAAATTGTTAACCATTTCGTATTAATATAACATTAGCCAGGGCCGTGGTAAAGTAGTAGGGACAGTTGTTCACTAAGCCTAATTCTACCAGTCGTCGCGTAAACAAACAGGTACCATATTTATTAGTACTGTTATTATCTCGCTCTATCTTTTTATCTTAAAACAATTAAACTATATTATAATTAAAATGGCTAACTGCAAAATCTGTAACAAGTCAGCTGGCAGAGATGAGGAATCAAGATTAGTATGTGCTACCTGTCAACATTTATTTCATATTAAATGTATAAAAATTGATATAACGGACGATAATAGCATACAAGAATTAAATAAAAAATGGACCTGCTCTGATTGCAATTAGTATCGCGGATACCGTCCGAGTCCAATACAATGATTGAGCTACTGAGGGCGCTCACGGAGGAGGTAAAGGAAATGAAGGCCAAGATTCAAGGGATAGATGAACTGAAGGAAATAAAAGAAACACTTCAGAAGCAGTCAGAAATTTCCTTTGAAAATTTGGAGAGACTATTAAAAATAGAAACTCTCCTGGAAGAACAGAAGCGCCAGGTCGAAAAATTATCAATAGAAAATAGCTCTCTGAAAGCTAAAGTCAGCGACTTAGAGAGTCGTTTAAATCACGCAGAACAGGCCCAGCTAGGAAGAACTGTTGAGATGAGAGGCATCCCGGAAAAGCAAGGAGAGACCCTGATTGGCACTATTTTAAGCGTCGGCGCAGGTCTGGGCGTTAAGATGAGTCCAGATGATCTGGACCACGCAGTACGACTCAGGCCGAAACAAGAGGGAACGCCAGGTCCTATAATGGTACGATTTGTCAGGCAAACCCTAAGAGATGAACTTGTGCGACAGAGAAGAATCAAGAGAGACTTCTCAACGCGTCACCTCGGCTGGGGAGAAAACGAATCTCACCATGTATATGTGAGTGAAGCCATGACGCCCACCAATAAGCACCTTTACTGGTTAGCCAGACAGAAGAAGGGAACAGCAGAAATTAAATATGTCTGGTTTAGTGGAGGTAAAGTTAGATGCCGGCAGTCAGACGGCTACCCAGCGGTCATCATAAGCAAGCCTAGCGACCTGGACGTATTCAGATGAACATATTATGCTGGTCACATCGATTTGGTTCTATTACTTTGTGTTTAAGACATTTTAATTTTATTTTTACTCATCCTCTGTTTTTATTTACTTTTAATTTATTTATTTCATTATTTAATTTACTCATATAGTTCTTTTTTGCCTAATGTTTACACTAAGGATAATTATTTACTTTTCACTTATCTGAGTTATGAACCATGGTATCTGTGCTTATTCTTTACTTGCTATATAATACTCCACCGTGATTTATTTTTTAATTTTGTTAAAGAGTTGTTACAAAGATGGCCGCCGATACGGTTCACGTTTGACAACGCTCTGTGCTTACTGACATTATTCAACAAGTTTTAGTTAGTGCACTGCTGTTAAATTTCGTAGACAGTACTATTATAAATAACAGTACACTCTGACAATTACAGTGAGTGAGGTGAGTGAGCAATTAACTATTAACATTGCTAAACGTACTAAGTACAATAGTTTACCTGTTAGCAGAGTGGGGCGTTATCTTGATCCCCTTCTCAAGGTCTAGGGCTCGGTGCAACTTATATGTTTACGCAGCCTACATATACCAGACAATTATAATTATTATTATTATTATTTTAAAAATTTTTTTTTGTTGGGACCTTAATTGATTTTTGTTGTTGTTTTAAATATAATTGTACATATATATTAGTGTAGTTTATTTTTAAGTATTGATTTAGAAATGTTTCTTTTTTGTTATTTCTACTGTTATAAATAATTTTTCTATTAATTTCAGTTATTTTCATTTTTTATTTTTTTTAAATGGATTCAGAGCGGTCATTGGGTACTGAATCGGAGGACAATGTAACAATGTCCGAAATTAGTGAAACTGATTCACAATATCTAAAGTATCGTCAACTTGAAAAACGGCAGCGAAATGCTGCTCCCGGGTCTGCTGGTACCTCTCCAAAAAAAAAAGAAAAATAAAAACAAATCAGCGTTAAAGCCAACCTCACCACCAAATACCCGTAGTAAAACATCTGCACCCATAAAAAAATCAATAATCAACATAACAACCAGCAATCAATTTGCAGCCCTCGAAAATGTACCCACAGAGTCACCTCAACATCAAGAAACATCTCAGATTTCCGAACCGGTTCCACCTCCCATTTTTGTCTCAAATGTTCAAAACTTCTTGACCTTCTGTCAAGAAATAGCCAAACTGATCGGAACAACCAATTTTAAATGTTATTCTCGTGTGAAAGACATAAAAATTAATACGAACACCAAAGAGAATTACAAAAAATTGGTTTATCATCTCACCGAAAAAAATATCACTTCCACTGCTACCAGTTAAAAGAAGATAAGGCCTACAGAGTTGTTCTGAGAGGTCTTCACAGTACCACACCTACTGATGCCATCAAACGGGACTTGGAAGAGATCGGCCACAACGTCAGAAATATATCGGTCGTCCTACATCCCGTTGAAAAGTTCCCCCTACCGTTATTTTTCGTAGATCTGGAACCAGCCAGAAATAATATTGAAATATTCGATATCAATAGGCTTGTCTATTCAGTCGTTCGCTTTGAAGAGCCAAGGCAAAGACCTTCAAATGTCCAATGCACAAAATGCCAAGCACTCGGACATACAAAAGCGTACTGTCACTATCCGGCCAGATGTGTCAAATGTGCTGGAGCACATGCAACAGAAATATGCAAGAAAACGAGGGAAACACCTGCAAAGTGCGTGCTATGCGGTGAGGACCACCCAGCAAATTATAAAGGATGCATGGTGCATAAAAACCTACAGAGGCTAAGATCCCACCATGCACCATCAAATAGTAAAGAAGTAAATGCCAAAGAAGAAATAGAAAAATTACAAGACATTTCATTTCATAGTAATCAACAGCAGCCGTTGACCTCAACAAATATTAATCCTCCTCAACAGGGACAAAAAAAATATTCATTCATCAGTCGAAATCAGCAGCCCCGACATCAACAGATCCGGCAACAGGCGCCTCAAACCTCCCAATCCCAGCCAATGGTTCCCAAATCTCATCCACCTCCACTACCTCCACGCCAAGACATCCCTTCTCACCATCTTCCTCTACGGGTGAAGCTTCCACCTCAGAGTGAACCCACAATTCCATTCCAAACTTCTTCCATTATAAACCTCCAAATCCAAACACCATTGAAAGTCGAAGCAGCTCACAGTGTCCCAAGAAGGGTCCAACTCCCAAACAACTTTCCAATAAACACTAATCCTCCATCTCAACCTTCTGTCCAATATCCTAGTCCCAGTCAAAATCCAGTAGACATCAACACAATCCTTTCGACCTTCTTATTTGAACTTAATAATACCATCAAACCACTCATTTCCCTTCTAACCCGACTCCTTTCCGAAATGCCATTTACTACCCCACGATGAACACTAAGCCCCTATCAATCATACTGTGGAATGCAAATGGCCTACATAACCATCGAGACGAACTTGACTTATTTCTTCATGACAATCACATAGACATTGCCCTATTGACTGAAACACACTTCACAAAGCGATCATATTTTTACATACGTGACTACATTACTTATAGATCAGATCATCCTGACAATACAGCACATGCCGGTTCTTGTATCCTTATCCACAAATCCATTCCTCATTCTCTTATTCCTTCTACTTCAACTGACGCCATTCAATCAACTTCAGTAACCATTTCAACTAGTCCTTTCCATATGACATTCTCAGCTGTATACTGTCCTCCTGGTAACTCCCTTTCTTATAACCTCCTCGAATCCTTATTCCGATCCCTCGGACCGCGTTTTATTGCCGGAGGAGACTACAACGCCGAACATCAACGATGGGGTTGTCGAACATCCAATTCCCGTGGTACCATCTTATCCCGAATTTCAACCTCTAATAGTTTCTCTATCCTCGCACCCATAAACCCTACTTATTGGCCTACATCGCTCAAAAAACGTCCAGATATTCTTGACATATTTGTTTCCTCACAGATTTCCTGCAATCAAACAACTATAAAATCCCTGGATGACCTTTCCTCTGATCACAGTCCAGTACTACTTCAAGTACATTCAATTCCTATTCCTAAGCCCTCTCATCTCAGACTGATTACTGGACGTGTAGACTGGGATAAATTTCGATCGAATCTGGAAAATAATTTAGACCTCAAAATTCCGCTTAAAACAAAAGTTGACATCAATTCTGCAATAGACAAACTAACAAACGCAACACAAACCAATATAAGAGATAGCACCTTACCAAGGAAAAATCATTATCAACAGAATAACTGGCCACTTCATATTCGCGAGTTATTAAAAGAAAAACGACGGGCAAGAGCGAAGTGGCACCGCACCAGATATCCATCGGACAGGAGTCATTATACCAAACTAACCAACAAATTAAAATCAGAGATCAGAACATTCAAAATTCAAAATTTGTATTACTGTACAGAAAATCTGAGTACTACTGACAAATCCTTATGGAATACCACTAAAAAACTCCTAAAATATAAACATTTCAACCATCCACTTTTAACCGAGTCCCAAACCTGGTCAAGATCTGATGAAGAAAAATCACAAATTTTCGGCCAGCACCTATTCAACACATTTAACCCTCATCCAGATATCCTTAATCCAACCCACTCTGAATGCATTGAAGCAGAATTAAGTATTCCTCTTCAGATGTCCCCTCCTCCTAAAGCATTCCATCCTTCCGAAATATCAAACATTATTCACAGATTACCCGTCAACAAAGCCCCTGGCCACGACCTAATTACATCCCATATTCTAAAACGCCTTCCTCGGAAAGCGATCCTACTCCTTACATATATATACAACGCTGTACTCCGCACCACGTACTTTCCTGATTCCTGGAAATTATCCATAGTTAAGATGATACCAAAACCTAAAAAACCACCAGAACTCTCATCCTCTTACCGTCCTATATCTCTCCTGCCCATAATGGGCAAAATACTTGAAAAACTCATTCTGAAACGTCTTCATCCTATCATAAAATCCAATCAAATAATCCCAGATCACCAATTTGGTCCGAACATCACACTCCACTATCCAGCAATGCCATCGTGTGGTGGACGTTGTCTCATCCGCATTAGAGCGCGGAATGTACTGCGCGGGAGCTTTTCTCGATGTAGAGCAGGCTTTTGATCGAGTCTGGCATCCGGGACTGTTGTACAAACTCCGTAAATTCTTACCTTCTACTTACTTCCTTATTATCAGTTCCTACCTCAGTAATAGAGCCTTCAAAGTAAACCATAATTTTACCTACTCTTCCCTCTTTACCCAGTCTGCCGGAGTTCCTCAAGGTAGTATCATGGGTCCCATCCTATACACGATATATACAGCTGACATCCAAACCCATCCAAGCAGTGTCCTCACTACGTACGCTGATGACACATGTGTGTTATCAGTAAATAATGAACCATTTGTTGCATCCCAAACTCTTCAATCCCATATCTCAAACCTTCAAGAATGGTGTCAAAATTGGAGAATTAAAATTAATCCTAACAAATCCCATCAAATTACCTTCACCCTTCGTCGTAAACCTACAAATTCCTGCCCTACTGTATCCTTTAATAATATTCCTCTGAACTCTGTCGAACAGGTACGTTACCTAGGACTCCATCTGGACAAATGTCTCACTTGGAATCCTCATACAAGACTGAAAAGACAAGAAACTGCTCGTCGTTTTCGCCTACTTCAACATTTACTGGACAAACGCTCTAAGCTCCCAATAAATTACAAAAGACTCATTTACATGACAGTTATCAGGCCTATTTGGACATACGGAGTTGAGCTTTGGGGCTCTACTAAACCATCCAATTCATCTCGTATCCAATCCTTGCAATCCAAAATCCTTCGTAAAATCCTCAATGCTCCTTATTATGTCACAAACAAACTCATCCATCATGATCTTAATATCCCATATGTTACTGATTTGGCCCAAACTAGATACCTATCCTTCCATGACAAGCTCCATACACACTTGAATCCACTAGTCTCTCAACTTGCTTCCCATACTATTCCTGATAACCCTCCGAGGCGTCTGAAAAGAAGATGGCCTCGAGACCATCTACTATAGAACTTTTTAGAGTGCTACCGATGAGTAGTTTCTCCACAAGTGCTTTTCAAGTCGTATTATACATATAGCAGATTTACTTATTATAATTGTATTATAGTTGTAAATATCAATAAATTGAATTAAAAAAAAAAAAAAAAAAATTTTGTTAAAATTATTAGACCCGATAATTGATTTTTTTCAATTAGTGTATTATTATTATTATATTATAATGCACTTACAAATTGAATATGATATACAAAGTTGTATCCCATTCCTCAACCTAGATCCTTTTCCCTATGATTCCATCCCCTTTACCTGGAGTTATGACTAACATCCTAAATACCTGTCACGTTAATGCACAATCCCTTCTGGCCCATTATGATGAATTCAAACAATACTTCCTTGACAATTTCTATCAAATAGTTGCTGTTTCTGAAACCTGGTTAAAACCCTATATTCCTTCCTCTCAAGTTTCCCTCACCAATTACTCCTTCCTGCGCCATGATCGATCTGATCGAGTGGGAGGTGGAGTCGGCCTATATATTCATGACAGCCTTAAGTCTAAAATCCTTTTGCGATCTCCTTACCTAGAATACTTGTTTGTAGAGATCTCAACTGACTCCTCTCCTCTTTTATATGCCGTTGTCTACCGACCTCCTCATGTTCCTTTCGATAATCTCTTTGGATCCTCCCTTGTCCAACTTGTCTCCACTTACAGCAACATCATTATCTCCGGCGATTTTAATATTAACATGCTCCGCGAATCCAATGATAAACTTTTCCTTATGGACTTGGTGTTTCCCTCAATCTTTACTTCGTACCTTATTCTCCTACCCATCACACACAATTTTCCGACACCTGGCTTGACCTCTTCGTCACTGATTCTTCCAAGAAAATCCTTTCCTCTTCACAGCATCCTGTGCCTTTCCTTTCATCACACGACCTCATCAAGATTTCATATGACCTACCTGTTAAGTTCTTTACTCCAAAAATCGTATCATATCGAAATTTGGACCTCCTCTCCTGTGAATCGCTTCAACCTGACCTAGATCCTCTCCATTGGAACATTATTTACTCCTACAACTCCATAAACCCTATGATCTCTACCCTCACCTCACTCAAGTACGTTCCAGCCGTTATATGTAACGGCCACGCTTTCCAACATTCGCCCTGAAGATGACCTACACTGTAGGTCGAAACGTCGGCACATAATATAAGTACTTCACTTATTCTGTGTTCTTATTGACTGCACCCCCCAACTATCTCCTTTACCTTTAATTTATATAAATGACCTTCCCCACCTCATCCACCATTCCAAATACCATATCTACGCCGATGATTTCCAAATATACCTGTCCTTTCCCCCATCCGACCTATTACTAGCCACAAAAAAATTACAAGATGATCTGAACCGAATAAGTCAGTGGGCAGTGACTAACAAGTTGAGGCTGAATGCGGAGAAGACAAAGGCGATGGTAATAGGTTCCAATCACCTCCTTAAAAAATTTCCTCATTTCCCACCCCTTTACTTAAATAATGTTCCCGTCAAATTATTCCTAACATTCAAAAACCTCGGAATCACTTTAGACCAATCCCTCTCCTGGAAAAGTCATATTTCCAATATATCCTGCCGTACTTTTTCTATCCTGAAGAGATTAAACTATTTCCGTCACCTATTTCCATTTGAAACTCGTAGTCTCCTAGTTACCTCTTTAGTATTCCCCCACTTCGACTACTGCTGCACTGTATATGGGGGTGTCTCTGTGGAGCTCGAGGCCAAAATAAAACGTTTGATGAATTGCTTTGTACGCTTTGTCTTCGGGATCCCCCTGTCTCCCGATTTTATGAAGAGTTGAGGTGGTTGTATCTTTCCTATCGCCGTAAGTATTTCCTTGCATCCTTCCTCTATCAAGTTATCCAATCCCGCCGTCCATTATACATCTATGAGCTCCTCAAATTTAAATCCTCCATCCATTCCCGTGATACCCGTTCACACTCTTCCGATTTGTAAATAGAGGCCCATCGAACCGCTGCTTTTGACAGATCGTTCCTGATTAGGTCTTGTTCCCTGTGGAATTCTATTCCTTTTTCCATTCGCTGTTCCAAGACCCTTCCTACCTTCAAATCCCGCTTATTTGATTACTTCCTATCCCTCCAGTTCCCCGAAGGGCATACATAAAGTTATCAACAGAATATTATTTATATTGTTTATTCATGTTTTTTTTTGTGTGAAAAGTTCTTTTTAGTAATTATTCTAATTTTGTTTAGGTTCTATTTCATTATCATAAGAATTTATTTTTTTATTTATTTATTATTATTTAATCAGCTTTATAGATTGACTTATCTGCTTGTTTTTTTTTTCTTTGTACTCTAAGGCTCTAAAGCCCACAATAATGTACAATTATGTTATTCTAAAGGGACTTGTCCCAGAATAAATAAAGAATTTATTATTATTATTATTATTATTGTAACATATAAATTCAGAAGTTATGTGGGTAATGTTATATTAATAGTACAAATAAATATATTTTCCTGATATCACTTATGGCCTCAATGTATTATGAACAGATATCTATTTTGAAAGTTTTCACAAGGATATTCTGGTTTGAAATGTTTTTAAATTTAAATTTACTTAAAACATACAATCAGAAAATTTCAATCTCTATTTTTATTAGAAAAAATATAATTACCTCATTTCGACTCACCTTTCTGACAAATACTAAGTGATTACTTAAAAAAATTTCACTTGACTTTTATTAAATATAAAAATAAAATCATATTGTCGCTGTCAAAACAATACCGCTTACCTACAACTTTTGGTCAAAGTGAAAGAAATACGGAAACGGACGAATTAAGGTCAGAAACATGGCAAAGTATAATTTTTTGATACTTCTCATCAATCTTTTTAGTAATAGTTTCAAAATTGTATAGATAAAAAATAGATTATAAATTGCCAAGTCTACAAGCGGTTTGTTTTCTCTCCTGTAAAATCGCCTAAAGTGTACTTAGGCGGTATTGTTTTGACAGCGATGATATGTAAATTGATACCAAAATTAATTAATTTTATTTTTTATAAATTCTGTTTAAAAATATCTGATTATAACTAATCATATGAAAATTTGACTAATATAATACAAAACATAGAATAAATCATAAACCAATCAAAAAGGTCCAATGCCTGGTAAACAGATTTAGAGAGCCTAAGTGTGAAATAATGGTCGATTTATTAAACAACATTTGACATCCATGAAGTATTAGAAGAGCACAGATATTGTATAACAAAGAAGGATAAAACTGCCAACAACAATTTTGAAGGGCAAGTGAATACGTTGACTAAATATTTTATTTCTAACTACATTACGCATACCTCCAGCAGGAATGATATTTCAATTCAAAGAAGATACATCCTGCTTACTATATGTATTAACAAATGATAAAACTATCAAATAATCTTACAGTTATATTATATGAAAGTATCTCAATAATCATAGATGAATAAAATATGACAAGATGGAATATGAAAATACAGTCTTAATATTTTACCTAACCTTCATCCATAATTGACTATTGAATCCAACAATTAAAAAAAATAAAAATGAATAGAATACAAATATAGAATAAAGTAGAATTTAAAAAGTCAAAGAGTCATCAAGAATAAAATCAATTGCAATTAATTGATTAAAAAAAAAGTAAAAACTTGACCATGTAAAAGAGTTCTTATTGAGTACACCCTTAATATTAAATGAAAAAAAAAATCCAAAAAGATTTATAAATTTGATAAAGTTTAAAATCAAATTAAAATAAATATCCTCATTAATAACATTTAATCAGAAAATAAATCATATAAAAAAAAAAAATTAATAATGGACAAATACAGCCTAAGTATATTTTTACACCTAACTTAATTAATAATCAATTAAAAATATATACATGAAAACATTTTTAAAAAAATTAATGAAAAAGTAATTAGTGCTAATAAGATATTTTAAACAGATTTTGAAGAAGAGAAATACCCAACTCCGAGGCGTAACTTTCCACTGCTGGGATTCGAAGAGTACAATTTCCATCGCCTACATCTCTTATCACTTCAACTTCTGTCCTCAAAGTAGATAAATATTCTCTAAGTTTAGAACTTTGAAGTTTAGAAATTTCTTCTGAGAGATCTGAGAGACCTGTATATATAAATTACAAATGAACAAAATTAAATACAGAAGAAAAGTCAATAAATTCTCTTAGATAGGAAGAAATATTTATTAAATAGCCAACGTTTCGACCCATTTTGCATGTCTTTTTCAGGGCTAAATATGCAAAATACAGACAATTGAAAATTGTTAAAAATGACTAAATATTTACTTTTTAAAATTAAAATATGTACTAACTGAATGAGAGTGCTTGTTCTGTAGTGAATATCAAATTCACAACTGTCAATTGAAGTGCTATGGGTCAGAAAAAAGAAAGAAAAAAAGTTTTTTATTTTGAAGAGAAAAGATATGTCCAGGGCCGGGATTACAACCCGGGTCGGGTCTCCCACTTTCTGTCCACCTGAGCTATCCTGGTTCGTACCTCGGTCAGACAAATCCATTCTCTTCACTGATCACATATCCTCATGTTCTCGCAATTTGCAATGTATACAAGGGGATGAATGTTCAATGAACATTACTTTAATTAGGGTCCTGTTGACTTACTTCATTATATTATTTATAATTTATTTTTTTTATTAATTGTTACAATTTTTAAATATTTCTCTACAAAATAAAAATATTTAAAATTTTTATCAATTAATAAAAAATAAAAAAATAAAATAAATTATAAATAATATAATGACGTAAGTCAACAAGATCCTAAAAGAAATGTACTTCAGTTTAATTAACATTCTCCCCGTGCATACATCGCAAATTGCGAGAACACGGAGATATAGGATCAGTGGAAAGAATTGATTTGGTGACCGAGATGGTTGAGGCGTCACCACGGAGAGGTGAAATACCCGGGGTTCAAGTCCCGGTCCTGGCCATATCTTTTCTTTTCAAATAAAATATTTAAAAAAACTTTATTATGACTTCTCGACCATAGCGTAGGGAAGTTGTTTGCCTTTCACTAATTAAACATTTTCTTTCCATGAAATTATAAAAATTAAAAAATATATTGTATACACAAATACATTACTGTATACATATCAATGAATTTATCAAAATGGACCAAAATTAAACGGACAAACTTTAATGGTCCGAAATGTAGCAGTAAATAAATATAGTAGTAAGTAAATAAAAATTTAAAATAATATAGAAAGCTAACCATAAATTTGACAGCACTTGAGAACAGCTGGTGCTTCCATAAATTCTGGGACCATTTTGCGGATGCATCTATGCAATACTTCACCAGAGTTGCCATAATCAATATAAAATACTTCAGCTGCATTATGCTGATAAGATTTCAGGCATAAAGCTCTATACCATTTTCCGTCCTCTAAAACATGATCAAGCAATAATTAAAATATTTAAGAGAAAAAAATAATTGAACAAACAATACAATAAATAAAGCTAATAAACTTCATTTATTATTTGTTACAATATTAAATACTGAGTGAAACAACTCAAAATGCGTAATTGAGAAAATTAACTCAATAATAATGTAGGCTACTTATACATTTCAGATAATTATTAACACTAATACATATTTTAAATTAAAAACGTCTTTATTTTTTAATATACTCTTTACAATATTCTCTAAGTTGATTATTCTCAAAACAGTATTTTTCACCATTACTTTTCAGATGGGGTGCAATAGGAGCAACCTAACTTTACATAAAATATTAATGGCTAGAAGGTTATTCTCTAAATTGCCCCCTCTAGAAAATTTATTATTATTATTCTACTGCTACAAAAAGTGTGTCGTATAAGAATTGCTAAAAGAAAAATATTATAACAAAATGTGCAACCAAGGTGATTTTGAATGAAATCTATCAACCTTAAATAATGGGCTACCGCTAATTTTAACGGAAAAATATTTTTTTAAACATGAAATTTTTGACTTGGAAAATTTTCTGTTTGAATTTTACGCCAAAAAGGTTACTTTTGATAAG
Organism: Arma custos; assembly: GCA_037127475.1. NCBI lineage: Eukaryota > Metazoa > Arthropoda > Insecta > Hemiptera > Pentatomidae > Arma > Arma custos. The sequence goes on along the minus strand of CM073759.1, from coordinate 206,216,575 downwards.
ATATAATGTGGCGTCATCAGGCTTGTTGTCAGTTTATCTCGTTACTTTTCCTTTTAACAAAATTAATTTTGAAACATTTTTAGCTTGTTTTAAAAAAATCTCTAATAAAGTTAAAACAATTTTAATTTTTATAATTTATTTTATTTGTACATGATATAATTTTTTTTAAAAATATTTTACTTGAAAAGAATAGATATGGCCAGGACCGGGACTCGAACCCAGGACCTTCACCTCTCTGTGGTGACGCCTCAACCATCTCGGCCATCCCGTCTTCGCTTCATGGCCAGCCATATCCCCTCTTTTCACTTGATGCTACTTCAAGTAAAATTTTCTTGATCTTTTCTTTTCAAATAAAATATTTAAAAAAAATATATATATATCATATAAAAATAAAATAAATTATAATAATATTAACGACTTAAAGTCAACTAGATCCAAAGTAAAGTAATGTTCAATTAACATTCTCCCCGTGTATATATCGCAAATTGCGAGAGCACGGAGATGTAGGATCAAGTGAAAAGAGGGGATATGGCTGGCCATGAAGCTAAGCCGGGATGGCCGAGATGGTTGAGGCGTCACCACGGAGAGGTGAAGGTCCCGGTCCTGGCCATATCTTTTCTTTTCAAATAAAAAATTTTACTTTTTCTAGAAAATAAATAAATAACTCATCTTATCTTACAAATACTGTTATATGCCAATGTGTGAAAGCACTACAAAACCAATCCCAGATAAACTGCTCCTTAAAGTTCCCATGAATCTAATGAGAAGAAAAAAGTGGTTTTCTCTGATAAGAAGAAAAGATAACCTGACTCCTACAAACTGTTAAGCCTGTGAATATTATTTTATGTAAGTTTAAGCTTTGTACTCTTCACTTCTCCTGCACTCTAAATGTGTCTTTTCCTATGTTAAAATAAGATGATTGTCATGATAATGTAATCATTCAAATTATATGTACAAATCTTCCTACAAAAAGAAGCAGTAACAATCAAATTCCATTGCCAATCAAAGAGGATCCTAGCACATTCATCTCAACCAAGACCTTTTAATGTCAAAAGAATGAGACAATCACTAACCGGTGATGTTTTGCAACCATCGATATTGAATAATGAAAACATAGAAAACACAGGATTGAATGTCTCAGAACAAATAATGGAAATTCCTACATGTTCTTCAAAAGAGGATGCAGAAACACAAGTATCATGGACATCAGAAAAACACAATGCTAAAAAAGTTCATGTCAGAAGCAAAGCTGTTCAAACAAAGGCATGTTTGAAAGATAGGGCATCATCGCCTATTTTAATGGTAAAAAATAAGCAAACATCACCCATGAAGGTACCAAAACTTTTGCCAGTAATATTTATAGCGATGACACCAGTGATTCAGATAGCATTTCATCATATGTTGAAGGTAAAACAGACAAAGATGTTTCTACTTGGTCTTTGAGTGAACCAAGTGATTGTGATAAAGAAAGTATTTCTGCATTAAAAAGTTTGAAGCACACTCAAAAAAAGATCATAAAGAAACCTTTGATATGTAAAGGTTGTGTTGCTAAAACTAATAGTTATTGAATATACAGATGCCAATAATAACAAAAATTGACTCTTTACTTGAAATAAGTTAATTTAATTAATAATCAATTGTTTTATTTCTCAAGATGAACACAATATTCTACATGAAAATGCAAAAACATCATATGAATTTCTTATCACAAAAATTTAAACAAGCCTGATGACGTCACCAAGTCAAAATGAAGCATTTAAAACTTTTCATTTCCCCCGTGATTTTTTCATAATCTGAACACAATTTTTTAGATGAAAAATGATCTTTTAAAAATAAAACAAATATTTTTGTGAAAGTTACATTATGGTGGATCTAAAAATTCATTTATTTTTTTTTTATAGATACAAAACCCTTTTATTTGTCCAAGTTATCTTTTATTATTTATTTCTTTAACATGTATACGTTTCGACCCATGTGGTCATTCTCAATACATGTTTTTTATTTTTTATTTTATCATCATTCAGTTAGCTGAATTCAATCCGCAAAAATCTATATAACATTCAAAAAAGCAAAACATTAACATTATAAAAATTTTTTTTATAAATATATATGGAATACATGAATCTTCTTAAAAATTATCCTATCAGTCACAATATCATACATGGCATCGTCCAAAAAATTCACTGCATATAAATTACAAATATTACATTACTGCTATCCTCACAATAGTACACAGATAGACATACCTTATTTTTTTCCTTGTAGACCGATATTAAAATGCAGAAAGAGGAGGAAAGCTGGGTGGGGTCACCCACAGTCAGTCATTGCAACTAATAAGCAAAACTAGGACTTTGTCCGGTCTAGATTCTTTGAGTAACAATAGTTTGTTTTGTTTTATGTCTCACATTAATTATTATTTCTATGTCAAAAGTAAAACTATTATAATTCAAGCATATTCTTACTATTAATATATATTGAAAACTATTTTTTATTCTATTTTATAGATATCCCAAAATTCCTTAATTATTGTTATTATAAAGCTGCTAATCCGATAGGTAAAAATATAAAGAAGTAGAAATGGATGTGTTAAAAGGTTGAGTTTATTTTATTTATATAAGCAAATTGGTTATCTGTAAAGTTAATGTTTATTTTTATTTTTATGTTCATTTAATCTTAAAAAAATGGAGGAGTAGTATTTTGACAAATCTCCTCCCTCCTTTTTATCATTCACTATATTAGTTAAATTATCTGTTATATACAGTGCTTCTAAGAATTTACGTTTTGTTGTATTGCTTTCCCTATGCAGTATTTTAGGTCTGTTAAAATTAAAAGTATGTAGTTGTGTTTTACTGTGATAGCGATGTGTTGCTTTTACATGTTGGTTTTAAGCTGTTTTTGTGGTAATAAAATCTATTTTTAAGGTGTGTACTAGTATGTCCTATGTAGTTTTTGTTACAATTTTCACAATTGATGTTATAAACTACATTTTTGTTTTCTAGTAGTGGGATTCTGTCCTTTTGGTTATTTATTATGTTTTTAATAGGGTTTGTTGTTTTGTGTGCGAATTTAATTTCAGGAATATCGTACATTCTAAAGGTCGGTGCTATTGTTTCTGACAGTCCTTTTATGTATGTCAATGTTTTATATATTTTTTTGTCCGGTACTATTTCTGATATTGTGGTTTCATCCGTATTATGTGTTGTTGTATTATTTATTGGCTGTGTTTTTTTGTTTTCTATTTGGAAAAAGTTTGTAATTTTATTTTGAGTAGGTTTAGTTGTTAAGATGCTATTACTGTTATTTTTGTTTAGATTATTTAATATTGGTTTTGGGTTATATTTATTGTTATTAGGTCTGTTATCAGTTATCTTCATATGTTCATTTTCACCTTCATTTACATTATTTATTAATTTAATTTGTTTATACCATAAATTATTGATGAACAAAAATTGACTCTTTACTTGAAATAAGTTAATTTAATTAATAATCAATTGTTTTATTTCTCAAGATGAACACAATATTCTACATGAAAATGCAAAAACATCATATGAATTTCTTATCACAAAAATTTAAACAAGCCTGATGACGTCACCAAGTCAAAATGAAGCATTTAAAACTTTTCATTTCCCCCGTGATTTTTTCATAATCTGAACACAATTTTTTAGATGAAAAATGATCTTTTAAAAATAAAACAAATATTTTTGTGAAAGTTACATTATGGTGGATCTAAAAATTCATTTATTTTTAATTTTAAAAAAAAATCTTGGTTGTCCATTAAAATTTTGATGAGCGATTTCAACAGATCTATGATTTTTGATGATGATCTATGAGTCTCCTTAGAAAAATTAGTAAATAAATAATAAAAATTAATCATGTGAAATATAAACAAGTGAATGCTTACCGTGAAATTTAGCCAAACACAATTCCGACCTTCGGGGATTATAAGGTTCATTTGGTTTTGATTCGCAGTATTCAGTAATCATTGGTATCAAAGTATGCTCGACATAATTCAGAAGGCCAGAAGCAGGACGCAATGCCAAAACCGTGTCATGCCTAATCACAGATGCCACAACCATTTTGAATTTGTCTCCTTTGTTCCATACTTCATATTTTATTTCACTTCCCATGAAAATATGAGTACCTAAAACATGAATTATTAAATATATCAACTATTTATAATTTGTTTCCAATTACTTTGGCTATTGAAAATAAGCATCATGTAACATTACACTTAGTATATTCTTATTTTTTTTTTATCTTTAAACAAATGACCAAGAAGAAATCTTTGAAGTTGAAACTGTGTTATTCTAAACATTCATTTTACAATAGTTCCGAAATGAATAAATTAAGGACATTTGAGAATGAAATATCTTAATTATCCTCTTTCACTTCTCTATCATCGCAACTCGGAAATAATTCAGTCTTTATTAAGATGCCACAGCGTAATTTTTGCAAAATTTTGTTTTACGAGTTCAAACTAAAATCGCCTTCAGATGTTCATCAATGATTTTTTTTTTTTAAAATAAATTCTTTATTTATTCTGGGACAAGTCCCTTTAGAATAACATAACTGTACATTATTGTGGGCTTTAGAGCCTTAGAGTACAAAGAAAAAAAACAAGCAGAAAAGTCAATCTATAAAGCTGATTAAATAATAATAAATAAAAAAATAACTTCTTATGATAATGAAATAGAACCTAAATAAAATAAAAATAATTACTAAAAAGAACTTATACCTTTACACGCGCACACACACACACACACACACACACAAACACACACGCGCACACACACACACACACACACACACGCGCACACACACACACACACACACACACACACACACACACACACACACACACCAAGAACAGCCGATCCCAAGAAATCCCACACATGGATAGGTATGGGCCTACTCGCGTCTTTTGAAGATTTCCACCCATGTAAAAAAAAAAAAAACATACACACACACACTCATATTTACATACCAAACACACAAAAGATTAATAAACTTATTTTTACATTTTTTTTTATGATTCACTGTTGTGTAGAAGATTTCACGTTACTTCAAATAAAAAATAAAAATACTTATTAACAAAATAAATAATATTCTATTGATTATTTTATGTATGCTCTTTGGGGAACTGGAGGGATAGGAAGTAATCAAATAAGTGGGATTTGAAGGTAGGAAGGATCTTAGAACAGCAGATGGAAGAAGGGATAGAATTCCACAGGGAACAGGACCGATCTGTCGAAAGCAGCGGTTCGATGGGCCTCTATATACAAATCGGTAGGGTGTGAACGGGTATCACGGCAATGAATGGAGGATTTAAATTTGAGGAGCTCATAAATGTATAATGGACGGCAGGATTGGATAACTTGATAGAGGAATGATGCAAGGAAATACTTACGGTGATAGGAAGGATACAACCACCTCAACTCTTCATAAAATCGGGAGACAGGGACATCCCTGGGGATCTCGAAGACAAAGCGTACAAAGCAATTCATCAAACGTTTTATTTTGGCTTCAAGCTCCACAGAGACACCCCCATAGTCGAAGTGGAGGAACACTAAAGAGGTAACTAGAAGTCTACGAGTTTCAAATGGAAATAGGTGATAGATGTAGTTTAGTATCTTCAGGGTAAAAAAAGCACGGCGGGATATATTGGAAATATTTCCAGGAGAGGGATTGGTCTAAAGTGATTCCGAGGTTTTGACAGGAACATTATTTAAGTACAGGATTGGGGAATGAGGAACTTTTTTAAGGAGGTGATTGGAACCTATTACCATCACCTTAGTCTTCTCTGCATTCATCCTCAACTTGTTAGTCACTGCCCATTGACTTATTCGGTTCAGATCACCTTGTAATTTTTTTGTGGCTAGTAATAGGTCGGATGGGGGAAAGGATGGGTATATTTGAAAATCATCGGCATAGATATGGTATTTGGAATGATTGATGTGGTGGGGAAGGTCATTTATATAAATTGAAAATAGAGTAGGGGACAGAGATGAGCCCTGAGGGACACCACAGGAGAGGGAGAGAGTCTTGGATGGAGGTTGGTCTGGAACGACAACAAATTGTGATTGGTGTGCTGACTTCGAGTTTCCCTTCCAGTTCTCGAAAAGTTGCTCTGGGATTTTCCTTCTAACACAGTTCGGAGATCATCATCATCAAAGACAGAACTTCTTTCACAGAACTTATTTTCCAGGGAACCCAATATTATCAACTTAAACTATAATTTAATCTATAGTGTAATTTATAATTTAATATAAAAAAAAAAACACATCCGCTATATAAATATATATATATATATATATATATATATATATATATATATATATATATATATATATATATATATATACAATATAGCTAGCAATATAAATTAAAATTATTCACTGATATACTTTTTTTTTTTTTTAATTATTTATTGAGTTGTACAACTGTAATATATACATCTAGTACAATTGCTATAAGAGTAAATGATACATGATAGGACATGTAGAGACACTACACACTGGCAGCACTCTAATAAAATTTCTATAATAGAAGGTCCCGAGGCCATCTTCTCTTCAGACGCCTAGGAGGATTGTCCGGGATAGAATTGGACGCAAGGATGGAAACTAGTGGGTTTGAAGTTTATTATGGAATGATAGGTATTTGGAATGGGCTAAATCGGTAACATATGGAATGTTAAGGTCATTATGGATGGTTTTATTTGTGACAAAATAAGGAGCATTTAGGATTTTACGAAGGATTTTGGATTGCAAGGATTGGATACGAGAGGAATTCTATGGTTTGGTGGAGCCCCATAGTTCAATTCCATAAGTCCATATAGGTCTTATAACAGTCACATAAATAAGTCTTTTGTAATTCATCTGAAGCTTTGAGCGTTTGTCTAGAATGTGTTGAAGTAGTCGCAAGCGTCTAGCTGTTTCTTGTCTTTTCAGTCTTGTGTGAGGGTTCCAAGTAAGATGCTTGTCTAAGTTGAGTCCCAGGTAGCGAATCTGTTCAACAGGGATAAGTGGAGTACTATAAAAGAGTACAGTAGGACAGGAAGTCATGGGTTTTTGGCGAAGGGTACAAGTGATTTGATGGGACTTGCTGGAATTGATTTTAATTTTCCAATTCCGACACCATTCTTCGAGGCTTGATAAGTGTGATTGAAGGGTTTGGGATGCAATATATGGGTCGTTATTAACTGATAACACACACGTGTCATCAGCATAGGTAGAGATGAAGGTGTTAGGATGGGTTGGAATGTCAGCTGTATATACTGTGTAGAGGATAGGACCGAGGATGCTACCTTGAGGAACGCCAGCAGACTGGGAATAGAGGGACGAGTAGGAACCTTTATGACTTACTTTAACTGTTCTGCCAGTTAGAAAGGAGCGAATGATTAAAAAGTATGTAGGAGGAAGGAATTGTCGGATTTTGTAAAGGAGACCTGGGTGCCAGACTCGATCAAAAGCCTGTTCTACATCGAGAAAGGCTCCCGCGCAGTACAATCTACGCTCCAATGCAGAGGAGACAACATCCACCACACGATGACATTGCTGGATAGTGGAGTGGGATGTTCGGAAACCAAACTGGTGGTCTGGGATTATGCGGTTACTATCTAGGATGGGATAAAGACGTTTTAGAATGAGTTTTTCGAGAATCTTGCCCATTATGGGTAAGAGGGAGATAGGGCGATCAGAGGATGGGAGTTCTGGAGGCTTTTTGGATTTTGGGATCATTTTTTTTACTATAGATTCCATTTATCAGGAAAATAGGTAGTACGGATTACAGAATTATATATGTATGTGAGGAATAGGATAGCTTTTCGGGGAAGGGATTTTAGGATGTGAGCTGTAATTAGGTCATGTCCAGGAGCTTTACGGGAAGGTAAACTATGAATAATATTGGATATTTCTGACGGATGAAAAGCCTTAGGTGAGAGAGTCATTTGGAGTGGGATATCCAGTTCTGCTTCAATACGCTAAATGTGAATAGGGTTGAGGATATCACTGATATACTTACGGAGAGGATTGAAATCAGGCTTATTCCAGCTCCGCTCTAACAAACTAAATAAAACTTTATTTACAATATCACCTTCCCTAAGCTCAAGTGTTACCGCCCGCAAGTCGTTTTTGTAGGTCTGAAACATAATTTTAAATACTTTTAACAACAAAAAATAAGTAAAACCCAAGTTTTTGTAAAAATAGCATTGTTAGAATAAATGGGAGAAGCTAGTAGTGCTATCTAGTAGGATTTAGGGTAACTAACTGTTTTTTACTAATGTTTAAAATTCATTAGAATAATTATTGCTTTTGATTAGTTGAAATGCACATTAAGATCATTCATTAGATAGTTTTAGATAAATAAAACTCAAGGGATCCTTTTTTTAAGGCCTGATCTGAGCCCCTTGTCGTGATTTGAATTATAATTGCTCTAATTAAATTATAGTTGTTAACTCACTCAAGATGTTATATTACTTTCAAATTTATAAGTGTGTTCCAATGGGGGGAAAACAATTAAAAAGACGAATGAAAACAAAATCGGAGGATACAGTTTGGTGTTGCAGCTACATTTCTATCATCTCCATCCAAAATTCAATTAGACGACTGGATAGCTAAAGAATAAAAGAATTCATTTCGATAAGTAAGGACAGTGAACCATCGCGCACAGTGGAGGGGTTAGCACTGCCGTTTTGAGGCCATTTTGCTGCATATTGAGATTTCCTTGCAGTATAACTTTTGACTCGGAGAAGCTATTATGTTCGTTCAGGTTTCAATCACCAGATGTCAAAACCAGTCGATTGTATATTAATCATTAGTGTAAAAGAGCGATATTGAACATAACAGGGTGTTGGAATAAAAAAAATTATCAAAAGAATATAATGCCGGGCTATACAAGTCGAAAAGCCAAATCCAAATACAGAGATTATATATGGTTGGAAAGGGCTTCTCGAGAGCGATCGAATTGTAAAAATAAAACACCATATGGCCAAGTCAAACAGACCTATATTTTATAAAGTTATATTGTAACTCAGTAATTATTTGTTTACTTGTGATTTTTTCCTGAATACATAAATAATAATATTTTGTATAAAAATATTACCCGTTACGTAAACATACTCATGTACAACACACGGCAGTGTCCATGACACAGCCACATCACATTTTTCAATTAAAATTAGGCCAAAACTATAATATTAAATTATTATTGCTTCTGACACAAGTCGACCACAATAATAATTTTAAATCTTATCGGGAACCAGCTATTCTTACATGATTCTCCCTAGGTAGCTGGTTTCGGCAAGTATGCAATTGTGCCTTCATTTCACAGAGTGAGTTTTGACAGGTGTTGACTTGTCACCTCTGAATTGATGTACGACTGCAGTGTCAATTGTAATACTACATCACAAATGACTTGCAGCAAACATGTGTTAAACAATAGCAAGTCAAAGCAATGATTATTTTAATTAATACAAATTTTACACCTCAATATAGTTATGAATCAGTTACCTATGAATTCCTCCAGATAGCAATAGTGTGGATTTTTCAAAATAACCCTATTATGAACATGTAATTTTTTAAAATAAACTGATAAAAAAATATTTTAAATTTAAGCCAAAGATTACTTACTATAAACATTTCTATCGAGTTAGCGCAAAGTTCATTCAGAAATTTCATACATTGCGTATTGAATGGAACATTCGGAACATTTTCTAAGCCTACTTTAACAGCACAGCATGGAACCTGCAAAACAGATTAAAAAAATATATATAACATTGTTAAATAAGTTACTATTTAGAATTATTTCTTATTATCCATGATAACAGTAAAAGCCTCAGAAATTTTCTTCTATTCAAACAATAACAGAAAAAAGTGTAATACTGATGGTATTTCTTGAAGACACATTAAAACAAGAATAATGGATTTACAGGAAAACAAATCAAACCAAAATGGAGTATTATAATAAGATGATTAAGATTGATTAAAGTTTATAATTTCCAAATAAATAATCTAAACAAAAAAAATTCTAATTTTTTTTTTAAAGATTTGTTTCTATCTTTAAAAAAAAGGCACTAATAACCAGCTGCCATTTTGAAAGTCATATTTTGAAGATCACCAAGGTGATAAACCAATAAAAATAGGAGAAATGTCGAGAATAATGTGGTGTGTAATAAAATAAGTCATGGAAATCATTTTCAACAATGAGATAATGTTGAAAGATGAGTGAAGAATTTGAAAATAGAAGTATAAAATGTAGCTCCTGGTAATTTTACATCAACATATAAGAATATTATATCTAAAAATAGCAGGCAGTATTGCACTATCATTAAAACAAGTTATATTATTTTGAAAGGCATTTTCAAAAAAATTGTTGAAAGATTCCAAAAAAAGATAATAATGAGGAAAATCAATGAAATAAAGTTTCACTAAAATAATTTTACAATTTCTCTTCTACCTGATCTGCTATTTTATTTACAAAATAACGATTTAATGGAATTTGGTACAGGCTCCAAGCAATGAGTAGTAATCCATCTTCCCTTATCTCAAAAAATTCATAACTCCTGATACCTCCTGAAGGGAAGCTTAAAAAGCCCCCACTTGGCTACAGAACTTTAGCCCAGTAGGTACTTAAATGGCTACGTGCTGTCGGCAGGTAAGGACTTTTCTAGACATAATATATTTCTGCTGAAGGTCTTGCATACAAATGTTCTGAGAAGGAATAAGAAATAGACAGACCACAATGAAAGATGAAAGCAGAGATGATTAATTGTGATAGTCGGAGGGTGCAGTCAATACATTTTAAATTAAAATATTCAAATTTCAACATTCTATGATTTTCTATATTTTTTGTAAAACCTAAAGTAAAGAAATTTGTTTATTAGGAATATTTATAGTGGTTGAGGGGTGCAGCCAATAACCTTTATACAAAATAAGTATTTATTTTATTTGTTCTCACGTTTCATCGTGGCCTAATTTGTAGGCCATCATCAGGGTTGAGAATAAAACAAACGAGAATAACAATATAAACAGTATAGTACCAAATAAAATACACCAGGTTATATAAACAGAAATGGTAGGAATGACAAGAAAGAAATACAATGAAAAAAAGTTAAATTATAAAATAATTGATGTTATAAATAGCTTCATATTCATTTTAGCAGTAACCAGTTTCAAACTTATTTTGTCTTTCACTGATGACATCATGTTCATAATATTTTGTAATAAAATCTTTTCTCATGCAATTTTACTAAATTTTATTTTCTTCTAGATTTCTTTTCACTATTGTTATTTCTAATGTAAGGAAGAAATAGTTGGGGGTACAGTCAATAAAAACACCTAAATAAGCGTATACTTATAGTGTGCCGACGTTTTAGCCTACAATGCAGGCCATCTTCAGGGCCTATTGTCTTGCCTATTGTTATTTCTAATCAATTAGTTCAATATTTTACTTTGGTTCATTGTATTTCTTTCTTATAATTCCTATAATTTCCGTTGATATAACCTGTTACGATTTTCTTTGGTACTACACTATTTAAATTGTTATTCTATTTTGTTTTATTCTCAGCCCTGATGATGACCTAAAAATTAGGACGAACAGTTGGCACAAATAAAATAAGTCTAACGTATTTAGTATAGAGTTTATTGATTGCACCCCTCAACCATTTTAAACATTCCTAATAAAGAAAAATTTCATTACTAAAAGATTTTACGAAAAATATAGAAAATCATAGGATGTAGAAATTTAAATAAATACAGTTCATACACAATACAGTAATACAGTTTTATTTACAACTATATTAATAACTAATTAATAAATAAACTGTATAGATAAAATAAATAATTTGATTTACCCTTTTTAAGTCCTCAGGTAGTTGTTTCATTTCGGCTTGGCTTACTAGTTCTGTATTGCCATAATCAACAAAATTAACTTTATATTTGTCACCTTCTTTTTGGTATACCTGTGCTCGGTAATAATAACCATCTTCAATGTATCGGCATGCTAAAAACTCACCGATTAATGGTTTCCTTTTCAAAGGTTGCCCTGTTACAGAAAATAATAATAATTAATAAATTAAAATTCAAGTTATGTATGGAACATATTACATGGAGTTTGCAGAATGACAAACTAACAAACAAAATAATTAAAATGCAAACCTTTTATACATGATGATGCAACATCTTGTAAAAGTTCAGAACGAATTGTCTTCTGGAGTGGGTCACAAGACTGAATATAGACAGCCGAAGGTGAGTGGTACGCTGATATCTGAACTTTCGATCCAGACGATATCTGAACACAACAAAGACCAGCTTGTTCCAATGCAGGCACCCATGTTGATATTATTACCTTTCCAAGATCTTCTATTTCTCCATGTACATTATTATTCTCATGATCGTGACGGATATTTTTAACAATGACAGTTTCCCCAGTCTTTGAAAAAAACATCAAAAGAAAAATATAAAGAGTACTAACTGAAAGGCAGCAACAAAACTTATTCATATAAATATAGGGTTGGCAACTAAGTCATTGCCGATTTCAAAAAAGAAGGCAAATTCAGAATTTTTGTTTAAAAATATAACTTTATTCAATTAGATATTGCCCGTTCTTGTCGATGACCTTTTTCCATCGTTCTGGCAGAGTAAAAATTCCCCGTTCGTAAAATGTCTGGTCTTTGCTATTAAAAAACTGAATTAGGTGTGATCTGACATCATCCGCGTTGTTAAAAATTTTACCATTTAAAGAGTTTTGCATGGAACGAAACAAGGTCAGGGCTATATGGTGGGTGTGACAAAACATCCCAGCCCAGTTCCAATAATTTTTGCCGAGTAACCAAAGATGTGTGGGGCCTTGCGTTATCATGATGGAAAACAACACCCTTCCGATTTGATAATACCGGCCGCTTTTCTTCAATTGCATCCTTCAGTTTGTCGAGTTGTTCAACATACACATTTGAATTTATCGTTTGGTTCTGGGGCATGAGTTCAAAATACAAAATTCCTTTGTGATCCCACCAGACTGACAGCATAATCTTTTTTTGGTGAATATCTGCTTTTGATGCTGTTTGGGCTGGTTGATCTTGCTTCACCCACGATCTCTTGCGAGTAACATTGTTATAAACTATCCACTTTTCGTCGCCAGTAACTAGGTTCTTTAGAAATGGATCATTTTCATTGCGTTTCAGTAGCGAATCACAGATGCTAATCCGTTGCGTCAAATGAATTTCCTATAGCTGGTGAGGGATCCATAAATCAAGTTTCTTGACATAACCAAGGGTTTTTAATTTTTTTTCAATGCATGTATGCGACACATTGAGCTTCTCTGCAATGGCTCGTGTTGTGCTGTGACGATCTGAATCGATAATGGCCTTGATATGGGTTTCATCCACTTCGACTGGGCGGCCAGATCGCTGTGCATTTTTCAGTGAAAAATCACCGGAACGAAATCTTTCAAACCAATTTCGACACTGCCTTTCTTTTAAGGCTTTATCTCCATTTACGGCACATAACTTCTTTTGTGCTTGCGATGCGTTCTTGCCTTTTCGGAAGTAATACAATAAAATGTGTCGGAAATGCACGTCCTGTTCTTCCATTTTTAAATTGGGATAAAAACAAAACTAAAGAACTAATCAAAAAAATTTTTTTACTAATTAAACGCAGAAGTCCATACAGTAAGAAAAAAATATAGGTTAGATGCTCTGGCCACGTTAACAAAACAAAAGAAAGTGTAGAGTGAATCTATCGACAAAAACGGCAATGACTTAGTTGCCAACCCTATACTTTTTCAAAGGGCATTTATAAAAATTGACAATAAACATTTATATACTCACACATATTATGGTAGTGAAAAAATATAACCTTCACTTACCTATGAAAGAAATATTTAGAAATAAAAAGCATAGGGATTATGGAAAATTTTGAATGGAAATTACTCATTAAAGGTTGGAATATGCCTAAGATTTAAAAAAAAATGTTTGCTGTAAAAACGACTACGAAAACGCTACTTTATATCAATGGTAGCTTTACACTTCTTCATTATTTTTTCAATAATAATAATAATAGTTTTGATTAAATGTGTAAATCAAAGTACGATTTAATAGTATTCAATATCAGCTAGGTATTGTTTAAATTGACAGGGGTTAACTGCTGAATTTACAATGATTTCCTCTACAGTAACTTTAATTTTACTTATTTAAAATAACTATCTTTTGTTGTTACAACTACAAAAAAAATAAAAGATACACTCAAACTAAGAACAAAGTTGATAGATGACAATAGGTGAAATATTTCTTAGATAAAACAATAATAAAACTCTGGAAATAAAAGTGGCAATATGCTATTGGAAAGTTCAAATATTCAGGAACAATATTATCCATAACCTAAGAAGGTGGAAAGTTAAGGATGAATAATGGGTGTTATTATTAACATGTTTTTCCAAAGTTTAAAACATAATAAGTTTAAAGTTTAAAGTTTAAAACATAATAAACATAATAATAAAAGTAATAGTTTATTAAAACTATTTCCAAGTTATTAACATGAAATAAAATGTTGGTGTTGAAAGTAAATGGATTTTCCATGAAAACTTTCAAGATTTATTTGAAGTTAGAAGTAAATGAAATTTGAGTGTGTGCACATCATTTTTTTTTTCTTTTCAGTTCAATTTATTTTAATAAGTGAATAAAATTGTATATTGAGATAATTTAATATTAAAATATTTATAAAACCCTAAGGTTCTACTTTTAATTAGATAATTTAATATTAAAATATTTATAAAACCCTAAGATTCTACTTGTAATTAGATAATTAAATATTAAAATATTTATAAAACCTTAAGGTTCTACTTGTAATTAGATACAAAAGAGAAATGAGTACTTACCAAGCTCTTGCCTAGAAAAGGTTTTTCTAAAATGACTCTAACACTACATTCAGGAATGTTCATAACCTTCTTAGGTAACTCAGCAACTTCATCCGGTACAACAACTATTCCCTTGTCTATTAAAGCTACCACAAGATTTTCATCATTTACTGTCATTAAATAACCTCGATGCCATTTATTATCCCATTTGGCTGCAAGCATCTTTCCAGAAGTTAAACTGAAAAACAAACATACATAAAGAAACCTTACACGGTACTATTATTATTATTATTATTATCATATTAAATAAATATCTGGAAGTAAAACCTTATTCCATAGATAACCATATTGTCTTTAAGAATACTGACAAAATAAAGTACTCCCACCTGTATCTTTTTATAAATGGAAATATACATATAAAATGTCCGATGGTATCAGAAATAAAATATTAATTTTATTTTGAATTTAAACTGCTCATTTAATAATTAAAAAAATCTACAATTTGTTTATATTGGAAACAAAATCACATGAGTAACCTTTTAGAAATTGTTTCCTGACTTAAATAATCATTTCTGGTTTAAACAAATAGAATGTTTCACGTAACCTTCATTTCGTTTGTTACTATTCTCATTTATTCCTTAATACATAAATTGTAAACATATGATCTTCACAATTTTCTATTGTTTCTTCATTAACAAGATATTCTTTTGGCTTATCACTACTTTACTGTAAAATCATAATAATCTCTATATGGTGGGACCAAGACATGCCAGTAAAGCAGGGAGCATATACAACTTTAATATTGATTCAACTTATTGTAATAGTTATTTTAAAAAATACTATATATAATAAATCTGTATTTTAATATATGATGAAGTAAAATTTATCATAATTCTTAATAAAAGTTTCTTCAAATACACGATATATTTAAGTGCAAAAAATTTCAATTTTTCAGGTGTCACTCTAATCTAGTAAAATCTTTTATATTTGAGTATAGAGCGAAATCTTCCAACTAAGATTTTTACTCTGTTGATAATTGACAATTTTGTTTTAAATATAGTTGACAATTTTATTATATTTAAACTTCATCCTTGAGTAACTAATATGATAAATGTAGAATTAGTTTAGTCCTTCAAAGAACTTAATTTTTTCTCTTTTGTTTTTAGTTTGAGTTCTATTGTATTTTCTTTTGCTTGTTTTTTCCTTATACACATCAATATATTATTTGTTGATCCTTTCATCCAGTTTAGTACATTTTAATTTTTCTCTCTCTCTCTCACATATACACACACAAATATATATTGTAATGATCAAGTACTTGAAGTAAAATTTAATACAAAAAGTTATTAAGTGCTTCATTAGTCTGAGCTATTGAATATAATAAATTTATGCCAAAAAGATTAACAATTTTACTTCAATAAAAAAAAAAGTTGGAACTAATTATTAAAAAACTAGAATGGACACATATACACACACAAATACATAATATAAACATCATCAAGTTCTGCCAATCAGTCAAGTTCAATTCTTTTTCCTTATTTTCTTTAGAGCAGATTTAAAAAATAAAAAAAAAACATATCTTTTAAGCTTACTTCATACGGACACCGGGAACTACTTCTTCTCCAATTATTCTTGATATTTCTTCATAAACAGGGATCTGACTGTTGACTATTATTGTTCCACTAAGAAATTCGTCATTCATAAATTTTTCAATCAGAAGATTAGCAGAGTCATTATTTTGAAGCAAAGAAAGAAAGTGCTTCACTCGTCTGCAGGCAAAGATTATATAAAAACAAGATTTAAAAGAAGTATATGTAAAAAAAGGCGTAAACAAAGAAAAAAAAAAATAATACTTTACTGCTATACTAAGAGGTCATAATGAACATATAATACACCAAAAATAGTTAAGATAAAATGCTGTTTTTTGTTCTTATTTTAAAAATACATAGTAATATCTAAAATCTTATATAATACATATATATATATATATATATATATATATATATATATATAAATATATATATATATAAGTGATCAATTTACTTGACCTAAAGATAAATACTTATATATTTTTCTTCGTGTTTTTAGAAATTACATACAAAAAACAATGTAAAAATCCTTGATCTTCTGAAACAGATTAATATTTTCCTTATCAAATATGAAAAAATACAATTTTCACATTTGTTAGATTGAAAAGCACTAAATTTTTAATTTGTAAACTTCAAGGGTTGACCTCGTCTGTTAATTTTTTTTGTAAATCTAAAAAACGATTAATTTTTTATGAATAATATTAACACCAAGTATTGATACTTCAGCATGATTATACTCTTAAATTAAAAAATGGGTTGTCTATTTTCAAAATTAAGATTGTAAAACAAAAAAAAACTATATAAGGCCGAAAACCTTACTGTACTCAATACCAACTGCAATCAGTTAAACAATTTAAAACATAATAATGTAGTTTGTTTTTCAATCTCAAATTTCAAAATCAATAACTTTAAATCAACTCACCTGTCAGATAAGCAATCATTTCCTGCAACACCGCAAACAAGGGTATCGTCTTTCATCTAGAATAATAACAAAAAAACATTATTAATATAATATACAAATGGACAAGTTAATAGTAACAAATGTGGCAGAAATTTATATTAGGTGATGGATGACATATGACTAATTAAAAGTTCTAAAGGGCATTAAACAAAAAATAATAGTGAAAAATGTATTATAATCTGTAAATTAAAATATATGTGTAAGTTTAAAGGTGAATGTTAAATATTCATAATAATTGTTGAGTAACAGAGAAGTCCCCAATTTTTGGCAGATATTTCTGGTACAATCATGAAGAAAAGTATTGATCAATTTCAGCTATTCAGCTAAATGAATACTATGTTATAACTGTGAAGAAATTAAAACATTCCAACAATAATTATTATTTATTTCACTTTACATTGCCTCCAAAAATTCTGTATAAATTTCAAGTATTTTTTTTTTTAGGGCTTTAATCTAATTATCCGATGAGTGAACATGATGGAAACAAGGACAGAATTCGGTGATGATGTTATGTTTGCCAAGCAGAATTTATTAATTTCTGTACCATGACTATTATACAGGGTGCCCAGAAAGAGTACCAGGGATTTGATAGTTGAAAAAAATCACAAATATAATAAATCAGGTAGTTTGTTTATGTTTTATTTACACACATTGAACTGCAAAATTATTTGGAAAAAATAATATTGTCTAGTTGTCGACCATCACGCTCCTGGCACTCCTCGAATCTCAAACGCAGATTCTAAGGACGCTTTGACACATTGTTCGTGAAATTGCTGTCATTTCTGTTGTGGAATTCTTCTTCAATTGCTTCAGATACGTCGGTTTGTTCTTGTATACCCTACTTTATATAGTCTGGGCTGCAATGTTGGGTAATGGCATCATCGGTCCGCATTTCCACGAAGACCAACGCGACGAGCACTCACTATATATGAGTGTTATTGCAAAATGTTAAGAAGTTTTTTGGCCCAAGAACTTCAAGAGTTTCAAGGATATAACTCCAGATCATGGTTTCAGCAAGAAGGGGCCACTTGCCATATTTCTGACTTATCAATTGCTACGGTAAACGAATTATTCCCAAACAAAGTGATTTCTCGTAGGGGCATCATTAACTGGCCTACCAGGAGTCCAGATCTCAGTCCTCTTGACTACTTTCTGTGGGGATACCTGAAAAGTAGGATATACAAGACCAAACCGACGTATCTGATGCAATTGAAGAAGAATATCACAACAGAAATGACAGCTATCTCACGATAAATGTGTCAATGCGTTCTTAGAAATCTGCGTTTGAGATTAGAGGAGTGCCAGCAGCGTGATGGTCGATACCTAGACAATATTGTTTTTCCAAATAATTTTTTAGTTCAATATGTGTAAATAAAACATAAAGAACTTACTTGATTTACTATATTAGTGATTTTATTGAACTATCAAACCCCCGACACTCTTTCTAGACACCCTATATAAAGACGTCAAATTAAACTGAAAAAGAAGAATCAATGAATGTTGTTTCATAGAAAAAGAAATAAATAAAACAATTACATTTTAATACATGACTCTTGTTGTTAAGAAACTGATAAATAATAAATCCATTTTTTCAAATAAATGGATATCTAAAGTTTCAATGATTCTACAAGTAGAACTCCAGAATTGAGATAAAACAACAATAAAATATACAAATATTTTTTTCAAAATACCTTTTCAACTTCATTAATGGTCAATACAGATAAAGGCTTAAGATAGTGGTAATCAGCAGATGTTCCTTCAAATAATTTTATTTTAAAAGCCTGCAATAGCAACTCCTCATTTATAAACTTATTTTTGGAAAATATGTAAAAGACAAACCAGGGAAATAGATTTGTTTATTACCAAAGGTGGAACATTCTTGTATCTGTCCGGTAGAGGATGTAACTCATTTTTTTCAACAACCCTTTGATTACCAAAATCAATATATTTTATTTTTAATGGGTTTATAGAAATTACTTTTCCACGACACCTGAAATATTTATAAGCTCTTAAAATACATTATGTATATATAAATATTTAAACTTTCCAGATATCAGCTTCAGTTTCAAACTTGAAAAACAGCAGAACCTCGTTAATCCTACTTCAAGATTAATATCATATCACATGACCTACCTAGCCTTAGCCATTTCTTTAGAAACTGTTTTAACAGTATAACAAACTGATCCATCTCGAAATTCAATCATCATGTAAATATAATATTAAACATAGTCTAAAGAACTTCTTGACTTTCATCGATTACATAAGGAGTGCATATATTTGAAGAGTTAAAAATCATTATGATAGGGAATAACAGGGTTTGGCAACAATTTGCTTTGATGAAGCACCTGCTTAGTTAAAAATATAGATTACACTAACACTGTTTGATAATGGCTTAAAAATATGTCTCCTAAAATACTACATATCAATAGCAGTTTGAGCCTAGGGGCTCGAATAATGTGTACAAAAACTAGTGGTTCATAGTATCAATAAACTGTGGGCTTAATCGCAAAACATTTTGGGAAATCTTTGATTAAGTAAATAGTAAGGTAAAAAAAGAACTAGTTATCTAATAAGATGTTTGTAAGCTCTCAAGAAGAACGTCTTGGGAAAGGTTCTCAAAGTACTACAGTCATGTCTCAAATTAAAAAAAAAGAAAAAGGAAATGAAGAAATTCTTCATATCAGTCAACTCTTTGAAGAAGAATAGCTTTTGTCTTTTCCATTCCTTTTGATATGATTGCACTTCTTAACCTGTTCAACATTCATTCACAAGGAAGTCCTAATTATTAACCATAACTAAGGTTGTAATCATCAATCTTATGAACTGCCTACCTGTACCTATATACCGAATTACCTGAATACATACCTTAAATGTATTGAATAAGAGAGAGGAAGAGGAAGAGGGAGAGGGAGAGGGAGAGGGAGAGGGAGAGAGAGGGAGAGAGAGAGAGAGAGAGAGAGAGAGAGAGAGAGAGAGAGAAATCTGGGATGTAGATATGGTATCTCGTCTCGTACTCGTATCATTGCCACTCATGTCTTGATTAGAACTGGCGCCCGATTTTAGCCGCTTGCATTTCTGACCATATCTGCGGCATCTTTCCGCATTTAGTCGCTTTCGATGCAGAATTTTTTCTGTAACAATATTTTCCGATATAGGTTCGCCACTTTGAACGATAAACGTACTCTACGTCCCTACTAGTACTCGGCATGACACCTGTCGGCAGTCTATTATTTTTTTCCAGCGGCTCAGAGTGTAGTTCAGCTTGTGAAGATGACTGAAGGCCTAAATAAAATTAAATATATTGAATGAACTGGATTTTTTTTCTTCACATCCTTTAAGATTTTATTTACAATATATATACAATTTACAAATAAATACCTGCAAATGCTTCTATGTAAACAAAAGCCTCTGTTACCTTTCAGTATTTTAGGACGTTACAATGGGCTGAGTCCGCTGAAGGCGGTTTTTACTCGAACCGGCTCAAGTTTTGGACAAAACAAGCAGGGACTCATTAGCGGGATCAGGAAATAGAAAATTATGAGAAAATTACGGAATTCATAAATTCTGGTTATGAATGAACCGAATATTAAAATATTAGAATATTAAAATACTTCATCAAATATTCATATGAAATAAATAATGCGAGAAGGTAATGTAATGCAACATGCGAAAGATAAACGAAAAATTTTTGGGCGATAGAAAAAAAAGTTTCACTTTAAAAATAAGTGGATGCATTTCACTGTAATTCCAAAACAATGAAAGTTCAAGTGATATGTTTTAAATCACCTATTAATATTTTAATATTAATAATTAAAACATTTTGAACCGATTAATAAATTTACTGAGAACTTATGTCCATACATATACCATAATAAACACAGATTAACGAGGTAATGCCCATAAAAAAAAATCTCTAATTACAATTAATAGCTTACCATGTATTGTTAAAGAAGTGTACATAAGTTTCTCCTAGCAAAAGTTCGCTAACATCAAGATCTTTATATTCGCCAAGATTAAGGGCCATATCGATCAGATTAACAAGTTTTTCATTTTTATAAACCCAGTAGACATCTTTATTCTCTGTGACCGAAATGGTCACCTTTAAAAATTAAAAAAATAACTAACCAGTGCAGCAAAATAAATTCCTAACATAAATTTATATGCATGTACATACATAACATATATTTACATAAATAAACATATTTTGAATTGGTCATTTAAAAAGTTTAGGTAATTTAATTGAATAAATATAGGATAAATAGAAGATATAATTAATTGGATGAAATATATTGTATGATCTCATATCAAAACTTATATATACAATGTTATCAACATTTCAAATATATCCTCCAAAAGGTTAAAAATTCGTTGTCAAATATTTCATTATCTTTCATATGGAAGAACTCCAATTATTTAAGTGTTTTGTACCTCAGTGAGTTTTCCATGTCATTTTAGTGATCTGAAGGATCTTTAGAATAATGTGTCAGCAAGTAGAATAATATTTTAGTTACCTAAAACTAATACAGACATGCTCTAAAATGTAAATAGACAGTTTTAAGTTTGTCGAACGGGAAACTAAAATAGCATAAGCTAATATTCTGCTAAATAGTTTGGGCATTAATGTGACAAAGAATTAACAAACAGTTTGAAGTTATTAAAGACTGTCATTTAAACAAAAGTATCTGAAAGTATCAAAGTTGAGATTAATTGTCAATACAATTAATTGCTATCATCACAAACAACTTTTAGCTTATTTCTAACTTAAACTAGTCCAATTTCCTATACTTATTAATGTACTATCTACTGATATGATGAAGTTGTAGAATGTTAATAGCAAAGCATTTATGCTTTCAATCAAATCAAAGTATTAACAGAAGAATTATTTGCCTTAATAACTGTATAACAATGAGAAAATAAGTAAAATCAAATAAAAAATACTGTAAATTAATACTTAAAAATGACAAATGAATGAATGATGTACCTTTTCATAATTTTCAGAATATTCCACACCTTCGACTTGTGCAATCCATGCTCCACCATGCATATCCTTTAAATTAACAAAAATAAAATTTACAAACTTGAGCCACAAATGCTTCTAAAATTATTTTGACAAAGATAATGTAATACATTGACAGAAACCTGTTGTTAAGGAAAAAAAAGTTGATTCAATCTATCTTTGAAAGAAAATGAAATCTGTTAACGTGAAAAACATACAAGTATTATGGGTAACAAACCTACGACATGTTAAATTTTTAATTTTGAGTATCTGAAATGAGGCTGAACTTAATATGTCTAAGGCCAACCAAACTGTCAAATTGTTAGATTCGCATATACATGTGCAACTGATTTTTTAACTTTTTAATAGTTTAAATCACAAACTTTGTTACAGATAAGAAAAGGGATTTTACTTATTGTTACTTTTTACGCTTTGTTATTACTTTTATTTAAAAATATGATCTATCGTGAATTTTTGATGGTTATAAAAATATATTCTTCATTGAACAATCTACAAGGTTGTACAATAACAGTAACTACAAAAATCAGGGCTTTCTCAAATAAAGTGTTTTTACCTGTTTATGAATAAGCTAGTAGATAAGGCTTAGGCCAGGGTTACATGATTACTGGGTTAAGACAGCCACATTGTCACTCAGCTGAATAAATTTCAGAAGAAAAAAGAGTGATCATTATTAGTTATCCATCACTCTATTTACCGTCACCTCAGTTTGAGAAAAAAAAGGACGTATATATATTGTTTCGTTGCTTAAGTCATAGAATCAATCGTGTCCTGACAAATTCGTTTCCTAGAATCTGTTGTTTACTAAAAGCCTAGGCTTCCTCGCATTGATGTAGGTAATTATTATTTAAAAAAAATATTTTTACTACATATGTATACCTTATTAGTACGTAAATAAGTTACGAGTACATTTATAATGTCGAATGTGTGAAATATATTGTTCAATTTACCAATTTACGTATATATATATATATATATATATATATATATATATATATATATGAGACATATGACACACCATTGGCGTAACTAGAGCTGACTCATGGAGGGAGATTAACCCCCACCAGTCAACCAATCCAAAATATTACTCCCTTCAAAAAAGATAAGAAGTATAATATGTATTATACGATAATCATGTATCTTCAAATTAAATAAATAGATTACATTTTTTTATAAATGTTATTTTTTAAAGGGCAATCAAGAAATAGTTTTTAAATACAAGTAACCCTATTTATTGGTTACAATAACTTACTATACTTAATTGCATAGAGAACTTTCTAGATACATCCCGTCTTTACCTCTAGATTCTAAGAATTGTCTAAACTGTTGTTCTCACATTTGCGATCTTATTGTTGACCCTAGCCATTACTGCCGCTATGTTAATATAATTAATTGTAAATAATCAGTATTACGTTTTGGTTTGTCATTTTAGTGTACCTTTTATTCATTAAAATAACTGCATTTGCACTTTCTTTGTTGTGATTATTGACCCTCACTTCTGTAATCCCACAATAATAACTTTTAAAAAGTAAAATTCTTCAAATTTTTATTTCTTTTAAATTTTTACAATTTTTTTTTCTAATTTCTTCTAAGCAGTGGGGGAGGGGGGTACATCCACAAAAACCTCCCCCTCGTTATGCCTATTTGACTCACTCCCATACCCGTCTATTTCCCAAATCCGTCACCATCTTGGTACCATACCCTGATGGATAATTGAGGTTCTACTGTAGTATTATATATTGAAAAATGAATAAAGCAGGAAAGCTTTTGAAATATATTTCAACTAGTACTAGTTCTAGTTAGAAATTCTTATGGATTTCATAAACCATGGTTGTTATGAAGAGATAAAGAAGGTAATACATATTTAAGAGGATTTTAAATTTAGGATCTCAAAAAGAATATAGATCTTTTATGAGAATGGGGCTGTGAATGAACTTAATTACTAGCAAAGCAGAATGCTCCCGAAATAAACACCCTTCATAGTACTGCTTATCTTGATTTGAATCAATCGCCATCAATCAGCCCAGTACTTGGCAGGTATTCCAGATTTTAGGACTGCAGTATTAAATACTTGTACTCTTACAAGTAAGAATTTATTTAAAAATAAAATTTTGATAGTAATATCTAATATAGTAATAACACTTACTTGTGAAACAGGTTTGATGGCTAATGTCATATCCATCTCCAATGTCAGATTGCTTGAAGAATAAGCCAAGACATATTTATGAGCCTATCAATGAGAATAAACAGAAGATTAAAAAGAATAAATATGAATGACTTATTAATTTTTAAGAAAACCATATGATTAAATAATTTAAGACTACAAAAGAGTATGCAGAATGAGATATAAAAGTTATTTGTCCTGTTGAATCTGAATAACTAATGAATATAAATTTAGTAATTTAATTTAATTAACAAAATATATATATATATATATATATATATATATATATATATATATATATATATATATATGTATATATATATATATGTATATATGTATATATATATATATATATATATACATAGATTCAACAGATTTGAGACATGGGATGATAGGATAGAATATAGATGCTTGTACACTCTGAGAATCGATAGATTCACTAAATAAAATAAAGAAGGACCCGGCACCCATTTAGGATAAGGAATGGATAGTATCCAAAGTTGATAGCCTACCATGCTTTATAACAGAGTCAACATCTAGATGCTTTTGATGCAGCATTTATATTACCCAAAAGACTCAAATGTAATATTTGATAGTATATTGATTAAATTTTAAACCTATCATTGAGTATGCTCGAGATAACAGGAAAAACAAAGTAAGAGGACCTTCATAAAAGCTTAACCACAAGTAAAAAGGAGGAAGAAAAAAAAATGGATTAAATGAAGAACTGGATAGGGTAAATTCTTAAACCGACACTGCAGCTGACATAAAAGTAACAGTAGGCGATTTTAATACCTGGGTAAGAAAGAAATATATTTTATAATTTATTCTTATGATAGGAAAAACAACCATTAGAGTGAAGCAAACTAGAAGATAGAGGTGATAAATTTTGCCACATCCTAGAGTTAGGATATATTTCCTCAAAAGAACAAAAAACACAGCTGGTGTTAGTCCAATGAAGTGAGAATTCTAATCGACCGCCAGTATTAAGCTAGCATTTTAATGAAGTACATGATGTGAGATCAGGGAGCAGTTATTAATTCTGATGATTACTTCTTGATAATAGGAGACTTTTGCTTACAGAGCAAAATATGAAGTATACAGACATTACGTGAATAAAAAAAAAAAAAAAAAAAAAAATCGAATATGAAACAATTCAAAGATAACGATTAAAAAAAGGCTACCAAAGAATAGCAAGATCATCAAGGATGCCAGACACAATTAAATTTTCACGCAAATAAAAATAGAAACTAAGTGGAATAATGTTAGAGAAGAGTTGGTCGACTGTATCTTCTAATTCAAGGAAGAAATAGTTGGGGGTGCAGTCATTGACTGCACCCCCAACTATTTCTTCCTTGAATAAGTGGAATAATGCTTTAGATAAATATTTTAATATATATATATTTTTTTAAATTTATTTATTGATATTTACAACTGTATTACAATTATACAACAAGTAAATAGAATGTGTGTTACATAATGACATGAGAATGACAAGTAGAGAAACTACCCACTGGTAGTACTCAAATCAAAGCTCAAATAAGAAGGTCACGTGGCCATCTTCTTTTCAGACGCCTCGGAGGATTATCGGGAATTGAAGAGGAAACTAGAGGGTTTGAGTGGGAATGAAGTTTGCTATGAAAGGATAGATACCGGTTTCGGGCCAAATCAGCAACAAAAGGGGCATTAAGGTCGTTATGGATGACTTTATTCTTAACAAAATAAGGAGCATTGAGGATTTTACGAAGGATTTTCGATTGTAGGGATTGGATAAGAGAGGAATTCGATGGCTTAGTGGAGCCCCATAGCTCTACTCCGTAAGTCCAAATAGGTCGTATGATGGTCATGTAGATGAGTCTTTTGTAGTTAATTGGGAGCTTCGAGCGTTTGTCTAGTAAGTATTGAAGTAGCCTGAAACGTCGAGCGGTTTCTTGTCTTTTCAGTCTTGTATGAGGATTACAGGTTAATCGTTTGTCGAGGTGCAACCCTAAGTATCGGATCTGTTCTACAGGCACCAGTGGGATATTATTAAAGGATACTGAAGGGCAGGAAGTCATTAGTTTACGACGTTAGGTAAAAGTGATTTTTGAGAATTTATTTTAATTCTCCAGTTTTGGCACCATTCTTCAAGATCAGTGATATGGGATTGGAGGCTTTGGGATACAATAACTGGATTGGTGTTGACTGATAATACACATGTATCATCAGCATACGTGGTAAGGATAGTATTAGGATGAGTTGGGATGTCAGCTGTATAAACTGTATAAAGGATTGGGCCAAGGATACTACCTTGAGGAACACCAGCAGATTGGGAAAAGAGGGATGAATAGAAATTATTATGGTTTACTTTGAAAGTTCTATTTGTGAGATAGGATTGAAGGATGAGAAAGTATGTAGGGGGTAGGAATTTACGGAGTTTGTAGAGCAAGCCCGTATGCCAGACTCGGTCAAAAGCCTGTTCCACGTCAAGAAAGACGCCCGAACAGTATGATCCACGTTCTAATGCAGAGGAGATCACATCCACCACACGATGACATTGCTGAATGGTGGAGTGTGATGCTCGGAATCCAAACTGATGATCTGGTATTATGTGATATGCATCAAGGATAGGGTACAATCGTTTAAGGATGAGTTTTTCTAGGATTTTACCCATGCAAGGTAAAAGAGAGATAGGACGGTACGAGGATAGGTATTCTGGTTTTTTTTTTAGGTTTGGGTATCATTTTTACAATGGAAAATTTCCAGAGGTCAGGAAAATATGTGGAGCGGAGTACAGCATTATATATATAGGTAAGGAATAGAATGGCTTTTCTAGGTAGGTGTTTTAAGATGTGAATTGTGATGAGGTCGTGCCCAGGAGCTTTGCGGGAAGGTAATCTGTGAATAATGTTGGATATTTCTGAAGGATGAAATGCTTTGGGTGGAAGGGACATTTGGAGGGGAACATCAAACGCTTCTTTTATATATTCAATTTGAGTTGGGTTAATGATATCAGGATGTGGATGAAAGATTTTGGAAAGGTATTGGCCAAATAACTGTGATTTTTCTCCGTCAGATCTTGTCCAGTTATTTGATTCAGTAAGGAGTGGATGATTGAATTCTTTGAACTTTAGGGAGTTTTTTGGTAGTCATCCATAATGTTTTGTCGGGGGTTGTAAGATTTTCAGTCCAGGTAATTAAATTTTGAATTTTGAACTTCTTGATTTCTGCTTTTAGTTTGTTAGTTAATTTTGTATAGATAGTTTTATCTGCTGGATATTGAGTTCTATGCCACTTCGATCTTGCTCTGCGTTTTTCTCTTAGTAAGATACGAATATGTGTGATTTGTGATATTGTCATGTAAACTGTTTCTGATTGATGTTGTAAGTTTTTCTACGGCTGTATCAATGTCTTGTTTTGTCTTTAGTGAAATTTTTAAGTCCAGTTTGTCCTCCAAGTCATAACAAAAATCGTCCCAGTTGACACGTCCTGTAATCAATGTGGGAGGGGAAGGCTTGGGAGCGTAACTTGAGTGCAAGAAAAGGAGGACTGGACTATGATCTGATGAAAGGTCGTCCAAGGATTCAATATTGACTTGTGCAGGGGAAATTTGGGATGTGATAAGTATATCAAGGATATCGGGACGTTTTTTGGTAGATGTAGGCCAATAGGTGGGGTTGTTTGGAGCCAGAATGGAATAACTCTTTTTGGATGTTACAGCAGACAGGATATTTCCTCGGGAGTTGGATGTTCGACTGCCCCATCGTTGGTGTTTAGCGTTGTAGTCTCCTCCAGCAATGAAGCGTGAACCAAGAGATTGGAATAAGGATTCAAGAAGATTATAGGAAACAGAAATTCCAGGAGGACAGTATACAGCTGAAAATATGATATGGAAAGGACGAGTTGTTATGGTTACTGAGGTTGATTGGATAGCATCAGTTGGAATGGAAGGAATAAGGGAATGAGATAAGTTTTTGTGAATGAGAATACAAGATCCGGCATGTGAAGTGTTATCTGGGTGGTCTTGAAGGTCTTTGAGGAAAGATGATAGGATAGAATTTATATCGATAGGATTTTGGACTTGGAATGGATATGAGCCTTGAGTTTGATAGGGATAATTAATGGGCAAAGGAGGGTTGGCTGGGGGTTGTACCCGAGGTGCTGGATTTTCATTCAATGTTTCGTTTGAATGCTGTGATTGGAAGGGAGAGGATTTGGTTGTTGAGGAGGTAATTTGACCCATAAGGGTGTATGGTGGGGAGGAATTTGTTGACGTGGAGGTTGAGGATAGGGATTGGCTGCCTTGGGCTTGGATATGTTTTTAATATGAGAATGAAATGGCTGAATAGAGAAACAAGATAAATCACACTCCGAAAGAGTATAAAATTGTGAGAAAATATACAAAGAAGATAATCAAAAGGAAAAGGAGGAATAATATGAAATAAAAGATAAATAATACAGAACTTGCGAGCTACCAAAACCAAACCAAAAGGTTTTATAACAAAGTAAATGAGCGGAGAAATAGTTTAAAGCAGAACCACAATATTGTATTGATAATAGTGATGTGCCGGATCGTTAACAAAGTATATCCGCATATATGGATCCGAATATACGGATCTTAACTTTTTTACTCAATCGATGTTTGTGTGCATGACGTTGATAGTTGTGGCCACTTGACACTTTGCGTCACAGACAGGACAGTACATATTTCAACTTGCACTGTGCGGTTATTTCTTTTGTTTCGTTTATAGTTTAGTAATGACACTTGCGGCATAGAAAACATTTGTGTTCGGTAGTGAGTTCTAAAATTGCCAACAAAAAAGGTTTCTTTAAACCTTGACAGGATTGCATGAGTCAAATATTAAATGTCAATAATCTTTTTATTTTTATTTTGTTATGATTATGGGGATATAGGATCGGTGAAGATAATGGATTTGTCTGGCCTGGTAGCTTAGTTAGTAGAGTACCGCGCTAGAGATGCGGAAGACCCGGGTTCCAATCCTGGCCAGGACAAATCTTTTCTCTTCAAAATAAAAATAGTTAAATGTCAATAGTTTTTCACTGCTACCTAATAACTTTTATTCAGGGTTATTTCAAATTTACTGAAAACCACTTAGGTACGTGTCAGTAACACTATAAACAACTTTTGTTCTGGACAAATATCAAAAACGAAAGAAAAAATTTTGTTTCTCCATACAAACTAGGATCAGCTGATCGGTCATTTGAATGTAGGACTGAATTTTTTTTCATTTCGAAGTTGGCCATAAGAAAAGTTGCTGTTTATAGGTTTACTAACACCAACCCTAAGAGTTTTTCAATGAATATAAAATAACCCTGTATAAAATTTCATTTATATATTAAAAATTAATAAGGTAAAACATCCGCCAAAAAAGTCATGGATACGGATCTTTCTTCTTCCTCAGATATCCGCGGATGCAGATATCTGACACACCACTAATTGATAAATAGGGAAGCCAGATGGTTTCCCAATAAATAATGTTACGGGCGTACAAAGGAAGGCGGAAGCGGGGGATTAGCGGCTTAACTCCGTCAGCGGGAGACGTTTAAATAGGATTAGGACTGTTCTAGATCGTCTTCTTTTGTCGGAAAAGGATTAAGAAGATTCCGGAATTGCCTGGCCCTTTCGTGTTCTGGAATGTTCGGCCTTGCCTCTTTAAATACTTCCCTCAACTCGAGGCAGTCAGTCTTAGCCTGCGAGTAGACCAGTGAAGATCTGTGATAAGTGTAATAAGTGAGTGTCAGTGTTGAACCGGCCTGTGTAATAAGTGTATCAGTGAACTGTGACAGTCTCCCGAGTGTAATAAACTGTTTCTGTTTGTTACTGTGTGTCAGTTTGTGATACTTGAAGAATCTTACGGTCGGTGGACTAGTGAACTGTAAGTGTTAATTATTAGTTATAAATTTTAGTGTAATTTTATAATATTCATAGAAACTATTGTAACCAGTTAGGC
Organism: Arma custos; assembly: GCA_037127475.1. Classification (NCBI taxonomy): domain Eukaryota; kingdom Metazoa; phylum Arthropoda; class Insecta; order Hemiptera; family Pentatomidae; genus Arma; species Arma custos. The sequence goes on along the minus strand of CM073759.1, from coordinate 206,186,049 downwards.
TATCTAGAATTAGTAACATCTTATATTATTGTAATAATTAAATAGGAGTTAGGCCTAGATTATAATATTTAGAATATTGTCATTATAAATTTATATTAGTTTAATAATTTAATTGTTAATAATTTACTTGTATCCTTTTTATCACTTTTTTTAATAAATATTAGTATCTTTAATTGAGGAATTGTTTAATTCATTTTAATACCCAGTAGCCCGTAACAATAAATTAAATGAAATAAAATAAATAAATGAAAAGTAGAGGAACTATATTGAAGCACTCCTGAAAATATAGTAGAAACTTACTGTTTAATAAAATAAAACTAACACAATAATTGCTTAAAATTATGATCTAAGATATATCCACTGATCCATATTAAAAAAAATATAAAATAAAAAAAATTACCATTGCGGGTTCTATAGTCAAATCATCAGGTAGCATTTTTAATTCTCTTTTCAATATGAGAGATTCATTACCAAAATCAATAAATAAAACTTTGACTGAATCAGTTAAAACATCAATTATTTCTGCTCTGAACCTGAAATTAATTCAAACCTTTAATCAAGATCTGGCAATTAAGGTTAAGTTTAATTATGTTGATAAAACGAAAAGCATACCAATCGCCTTCAAACGGAGCAATACATAATAAGCCCAATTTAATTTCGGCATAAGGTGTTTTTCCACGGCTACAATATTCTTTTAACTTAGACATGATGTCAAATTGTTTTTTATAATCATCAACTTTATAGGCATAAAATTCACCATCTTTCCCTAATGCGCCAATTGTGACCTAAATAGAAAAAATATTTGGATCATTTTAAAATAAATAATCTTAATATATTAATAAAAATAATTGCATCATATGTAATATTGGTCAATTAGAGGCTTGTAATTGACCAATTCATACTGAGTTATAAGAAGAAAGCCTTTTATTTAAGAATATGCCACCCATTTGCCTCCATAAAATTAGCTTATGATCAAATTTCAAGGAACATGGTTGATGATGGACTCAGAAGATGAGATGTTCGTTTTTTGTGTAAATATAAATTAAAAATAGTTGGAATATCGATGGGTTTCACCAAAAACGCTGCCTAATACTGTGCAATTATCTAACGTGCAAGATAATAAATTTGTATATAAAGAAATATTTAGTTTTGTTTTTATGATTTCTATACAATAAAGAACATTACCTGAGATGGGAAGAAAGAAAATCAAGACTCCCAAAGAAGCCTAACCAATGATATTGCGTGGTCCTTAGAGGCCGATAAGTGATAAAAAAAAAATACATTCATTACACAGACAAATTATGTAACATACCTTATTACTCGAGCAAAGCTGGGGTGAGTTGCTAGTAGTTGATAAAATTTACTTAAAACTAGCTATAATTTTTTATTATTTGCTTTTGTAGGAAAACTGAAGAGTGATCCAAGGTACAAAATTGTCAAAGTACAACAGCTTCCCCCCTACATATATAAATATACACTGACAGGCTAAAAATTCCCCCCACTTGATTTTTTCATATTTTCATCTAAAAATATTTCTGCTATGGATTAGTCTATTTTTTTTTTTAATGAATAAATATGTATTTTTCTAATTTGTTTTCAATTAGGAATGTTAATATAGAGGATAATAACCCTTAATTAAATGAAAGAACTGTAGATTCCAATGTTCATTTTCTATGGAATTAAAATAAACTTAAATAAATTGCTCGAGAACACAGCCATTGGACTATGGACGAATGGAGTGCTGTACTTTTTACAGATGAATCAAGATTTGCTCTTTGATCTCCAGACAGGCCTACAAGGGTGTGGAGAAAAAGAAATGAAAGATTTTACCCAGAGCCAACCTTTTCAACGTGCAAAAGCCAGCCGTGAAACTCTGTGAGTTCTGGTCCTCTTACTGAATGAAAAGCCATTAAACCATGCTCATTTAATCTTTTCCAAGCAGTACATTCAGAAATTTGCACACCTCGAACTTCTTCGAGCTGATGAATCACTTGAACAACGGTAAGATGCCGGTTTTCTAAAATTCTGTGGTTCTGTTACCCTAGGCCGTCCAGTCTATGGCGTCTTGTTAAGTTTCATAAGGAACTCTGATGGCATTAGCTTCATATCTAATAGAATGTCCATCATCAATGAGTGCTACACCACGCACAACATCCTCAGCACTAAGATCCATTTCTAAACTTAAAATTGAAAAAATTAAAAGCCGGAAACAAAGAAATTTGCTGCAAGAAACGGCACTGAACAAACATTTTAATTTTAGAGAAGCAATTAGTTGACTGGAACTTCTAATGTAAGAATAGAGATAGTTGGGGGTGCAGTAAATTAAAACACCATAATAAGTGCATACTTATTTATTGTGTCGACATTTCGACCTACATTATAGGTCATCTTCAGGGCTGTCCTTCACTATTTTGTTCAATATTTCTGTTACTCTGATATATTGTATCATCATTTTCTTGGTACTGCAATGTAATTTTATAGTTATTTTGTTTTGTCTGTTTTCTCTCACAGCCCTGAAGATGACCTATAATGTAGGTCAAAACGTCAGCACACAATAAATAAGTATGCACTTATTATGGTGTTTTAATTTACTGCACCCCCAACTATCTCTATCCTTACAAACATTTTAATTCCATAAAAAGGGAACATTTGAATCTACAGTCCTTTCATTTAATTAAGGATTAAGGGTTAGTATCCTCTATATTGATATTACTAATTGAAAAAAATACAAAAATACATATTTATTAATTAAAAAAAAAAAGACCAATCCAAAGCAGCAATATTTTTAGATGAAAACATGAAAAAATCAAGTGGGTGGAATTTTTTGCCTGTCAGTGTATTTATATTCAACCACACATGTTAAAGTAGTGTTGATAGCTTGTTGTAAACAAGTCTAGACTTAAAACCATATATCATAAAATCAATGCATTCATCGAATACTTACTTCAGTGAAAATATTAGGTGGTATTGGAGATTCACATTGCTTTGGCCGTTTATTGTCCTGGAACATATAGATACATTAACATTTTTATTAAAAACAATGGCTAAGCCATACACATTTCTAAACTAAATATAATTCCATAATAATTAACTGTATTATATGTTTTACTGACTTATTTATTTCCAACCAAAATTGTGAATTCTTTTTTGGTGCTATGAATATTGATGTTGTATTTAATTTAAAAAATTGATTGTTAAATTATTGCTTACATCTTATTAGGTTTGACAAGATAAACTTAAATACATAAATATGCAGCATATAGCCTAAAAATATAAAATATTTTTGCTATATTAAGTTTAAAAACAAAATTGTTAATATAAAAATAGAAGTAATTTGTAAGGGTATTGTAGGGTGAAGTGACGAGGCATGGCGAGTGGTGAAGCGATAGATATGTATATGAACCGCAAACCTTCATACCTAATAAGGGCTGGTTCATCCTTCCTTTTATTTATTACTATTTAAACTCAAATATTAAATTTTGTGAAATTTATTAATTTTCAGCTTAAATAAAAATAATTTAAAAAAAAAAAAGGAAAGAGGGAACTCGTAAAAATAAAGTGAATTAATTTTATCAAATTTTATTGATGCACACTGTAAACATAAACATATGTATAAAAAGAAATCACAATAAAAAAAAAAAAAAGTTAATTCTGCTGGACATATCTAAATTAAAACAAATCTTTAATATTAAATCTAATTGGTTTAAATTAAAAATTATTGTAATGTTTCGTAATGAACTAAAGTACTTGTAATGAATAATTACAATTAAAATGAACAAAAGAGAGAATAAAAGGAACAGTTCATAACTTTATCTCATTCTGCTAAATCGAAACTATTTGAGTATAAAAAAAATGTTCAATTGATCAATTGTAAAAATGAATGTTTGTAAAATAAAAACTCTAATAAATGCCCAATAGCCAAATGGAACATTAAAAACAAAGAAGATAAACATTTCTTAACTGTCGTCGTCAGCGGAGCGATCGACGATGTGGAGAGGCCCGTGTATTTTTCATCGGCTGGGGTCCAATCGGCGGCGAGTTTCAAACTAAACTGAAGTTAAATCCCAACTGCAGTAGGGCAGCGAATTAGACTGTCCAAGGCTACAATAACTATTGTGTTATTGTTTATAATATGCACTATAATGTACACGGTCTGGATTTATATCGAAGAGGTAAAGGAGTAGCCGATCAAATCCACTATCGTTGTTTTGTTTTTTTTTAATCCATAAATTAAATTAAATTCTTCTAATTATTTTAACAATAATTAACCAAAAAAAACATAACGATAAACAAACAATAACACTACGAAAAATAAATATTTTTATTATTATATTTACGGAAAAAAAATGAAAGTGAAAACAAATAACTTACCAAAGTCATATAATATTAGCAAACTGGCTATTAATAACATTTAATCGTTGAATTCTAATCAACAAAAAATCATTGAATGTTAAATTTTATTTTTGGACTCTAATTAGCATAACTTAATTAAAATAAATAATGGTGATAATGTCCTAGTACAGGGGTCCGCAACCTGCGGCTCGTGAGCCACATGCGGCTCTATGGTTCCTTACGCAAATATTATTTATTTTATAAAAAAAAAATTAAAATCGTTCTGAATCGAATAACGAGGATTAGGAATCGATTCTATCTCTCAGCCACTTGTATTCGCTTTTCACTGCCAGTCCTTTAAAGCTCTCGAATGAGCCGTTGTCGGATGTTTCTATGTAGGTTTTAATTCGCTCTCGACCCAAAACAATTTGGCGTCTTCACCAGTGCTTTGGCTGTGACGTATAGTTTTTGTTTCAAGTAAAAGAGTTAGAAGCAAATTACCTTCTCAAAGTTATGTATGTACATATATATAATAATAATAATAAAAAAAATGAAGTAAAGGTAGGTAAACATAAATGTTTAATTGTTTTAATTTTTACAAAAAAAATATGTAATTATCTAATGATGCCACGTTGTGAAATACAATTTGTTGTGAAAAACACTACTTATATATGAATAAACAGATATTTTTTCTTATGAAGAAATAATTAGTTTTTTTTTTATCAAAAAACTTTATTTATGCGAATATTTATTGTTGGCAAGAAAAATTTTTGTGGCTCTTTAAAAACTTTGAAATTTTGTAAATTCTAATTTTTGACTCTTGGGACTGCCGACCCCTGCTCTAGTACATAAAGTTAACCACTATCTAACCTATTATCAATCATCTTAATACATAAATTTAATTTAATGAATGAACTAACTAGTGATTTTGAGGCACTGGTTCTGGCAAGAATTGGTGGTGGTCCCTTGATACAGACATCAGTTTCAACCTTTTTATATGAACGATGAGTGAAATTTTTATTTTTTCCTCGCCCACTTCTGTTAACACCAGTTTTATCTTTATTTGATCTTTGCTTCTTATCACTATTAAAGCTATCACCAGAGACGGATGCTTGGTCTACTTCATGACCACTTAGATCATGAATGATACTCTCTTCACCTTTAGAAGTGTCAACTTTATTTTTATTATAATTTTCTGCAGACTGCTTTCCATCTGAATTACGTTTATTCATATCTCCGGAGCATGGAGTTTCAGATAGTGTTTCATAAGCTGCCAATCCATCTTGAAATTTTAATACACGCCTGTAAAAAAGCATAAAATCAAACAATACAACACTAACAGTATCAAATTACAATGTATCTGTAATTGTAAGTAATATCAAACAGAGTATATTTGAAAGTAAATACATTTAGGTAAAAAATTGTTTAACCTAAAAAAAGAATGAATAAAATCAGCAAGTTTTAAATTTTAATCTATAGTTTATCAACTATGATAAGCAATGATAGTTCATTTCTATCGGATTTTTATTCATTTAACATTTTCGAATTGTAAACGATATTTAAACTCAATAAGGGAAAGAAAAAAAATGGATATCATTTACAAATTTCACTAAAATAATCCTTAAACCAATTTTTAGAAATTGATTGATTGATATGAAAAATGTTCATACCTTTTTTTAGTATATTATCTTTAATTATAAATCTTTGTATGTAGGCCGGGAAAAAAATGTTTAACCTTTCCCTCAAAGTTTGCAGATTAAAGTCTGAAGATACATACATATATGTTCACAAGGGAAATCAAGCAGTATGTTCCATCTTTCATCAAAAAGGAGCAAGACAAAATATTGAAAATATATATTTGTTAAATACTCTCTTTAATTGCCACGGCCAATGTTTTTAATCCATTCAGCAGGCAAAGAATTTGACACGGTCGAAACCAGAAGAAACACCTTCTGAATGGATTAAATATATATTTCTTATTTGTATTATAGATAAATATATCTAATTAATAAAGTAAACTAGGGGTGTAGGATACCCCCTGTCCTCCTAATGGCGGACCAACCCCGTTTTACAATTTATACAACTGTTCATTTAATTGTATTACTTTCCGCTCAAATAACTGTAATTTACATGTATTCTGCCGTTCAGATCATATTATTTTTTTAATACAGTGTTAGCAGTCAGTACAATTTTTGTTAGAAGTCATATGTTATATTATTGACAATGCAGATGTAACATTTAAATTATAGATACATGATATTTTGTTGATGTTGAAAGTAATTAGAAAGGAAAATAGTTGACTATAAGATCTAATGGAGGATGGAAATAGTTGGGGGGTGCAGTCAAAAAACACCAAACAAGTCAAGACTCTTTTTTTATTTGTGCAGACGTTTTGACCTACTTGGTCGGTCATCTTCAGGGCTATGAGAGAAAAAACAAACAAAACAAAAACTATAAAAAAACACGGGAGTACCAAGAATATTATAACATAAGAGTTATAGAAAAGTAAAAAATAGTGATGGATATATAATTAACAAGTTCACGACGGGGCCGATTTTCATGTTTTTCACTGTGAGGGGGCGCTTGAATTTATGCCGCACTTCATCTGGCAGCGCGCGATTGTTGCATGTTCATACCTGTTTCATACGCATAGTATGTTTGCTCAGTATTGCAGTGAGTGCTTATTCTGTAAGTAGTGTAACTCGTGACGATGTTCTTCATCTTGATGACAGATTTCTGCCGGTAAGTATAACTACAATAGTTACTTTCTAAATATTTAATTTTGAAGAGAAAATATTTGTCCAGGATTTTATTTTCTCTTCAAAATAAAATATTTAAAAATTATAACAATAAAAAAAATGAAATCCTGGACAAATCTTTTCTCTTCAAAATTAAATATTTAAAAATTATAAAAATTAATAAAAAAAATAAAATGAAATAAATTATAGTTACTTTCAAGTAAGAAAGGTGATAAGCATGTTTTTTTTTTAATTTTTGCCCTTAAAATTATAGATAACATGGATATGGAAATGAGTTATTCATCTGATGAATCTATAAATAGAAGCAAGAGAAAGACATCAAGATTACGGACACTTTCTTCCTCTTCAGACGAGGATTTTGTTAATGTAAACAGTGAAGTCAAAGAATGTTCCACGGAGAAAGAAGATTTGGTATCTAAATCAGAGAACGAGGATCACGATGAAGAATGGAAGGAAGTAAGAGAAAGAACTTCAGTAATAAATGAGGATTCGGATGAAGAGGAATTTTTATTTGAAAACAATAACTGTAATGACCCTTTTGCTTTATACAAACTATTCTTCAAGGATCACATACTTAAAAGATAGTGAATGAAACAAATAAATATGCTACACAATGCATAAATAATTCTTCATCTAGCAATAGAATGTACCAACAGGCCTGGCAGTCTGTTACAAGAGATGAAGTGAATATTTTTATTAGCATATTGCTTATTATGGGTGTAGTGCAATTACCAGAAATTAGATTATATTTGTGTAGCAACGACATGTATGCGAACGCACGCATATAAAATGCAATGAAACATGACCGTTTTTTATCCATTCTTAAATTTTTACATTTTTCGGGCAATACCACAGCCAGAACTGAAGATTGGTTGAACAGATTTCGAAACATTGTTGAAGAAATTGTGGATACCTTTAAAAGTTCAATTAAACCTGGCAAAAATATTGTTATTGATGAAAGTATGGTTCCGTGAAGAGGAAGTCTAGGGTTTCGTCAATATATCCCAGGTAAGCGACATAAGTATGGCATAAAGTTATAATTGTGTTTGCCTGAAGGTTACACATATAACATCAAAATTTATGCCGGGAAAAATGAAACGATCATCGAAAATCACATACTCATGATGTAGTAATGAGATTACTAAAGGGCTTATTATTTGAGGGCCGAATACTATTTAATATTACTTATTATACAAGTGTCCCTTTGAGTGAAGATCTTTTAGAAAAAAATTTATTAATTTGTGGTACTGTAAAAATAAGCAAAAAATTTCTACCACTGCAGGCAAAACAAAAACGTGGTGGTATTATGAGTTTTGAAAATCGTAGTTGTGTAGAATTTCTGGTATGGACTGACAAAAGACCAGTTAGCATGTTAAATACCTCAAAGAATCACCGGTGTAAATTTGTGCAAGGAACAAATGGCAAAGTAAAGCCCGATGACGTGTTTGATTATAATATTGCAAAAAAAAAGGTGTTGATTTATCAGATCAACTATCGGGATAGTACAGTTGCTTACCAAAAACCATTAAATGGTACCAAAAAGTAATAATACAATTAATATGTGGAACTTCCTTCGTGATTGCCTGGTATATTCATAAAAGATGGGGCACTAAAAATATGAATATGTTACAATTTAGGGAAGTTATTACTGATCATCTTTTGGCCAATGAAGAAATATACTGTCACATATACATGCTCTCCAATCATATGAGGGGTCTGCAAGAGAGTCCCGTAAACGATGCAAGGAATGCTATAAAAATTTGTCCAAGAAAAAGGGCAGAGATTATGCCACTAACAAAACTAAAAGAGTAAAGACGTATTGTGGGCATTGCAAGGGCCAGCTAGCACTTTGCTTGAAGTGTTTCAACAAAATACACAAAAAACAATAAATAATGAAGTTATAAATAAAATATTATTGAATTTTAATGTTAATTTTTTCGAATTTGAGTTATATTTATAATACTGAATTATTATGTTTATGTTATTGAACAAAAGTTGTTTATAATACGTTATTAATTATAATTGTTATTAAAAATAAATGTTTTTATTGAATATACGTTTAATTTTCATTTATTATTTTTTTGATTTTTGAAAGTTCAATGCCGTGACTTTTCAACTCGGGGCCGCCGTATCCGCAATGAAAAACCGTGTCAACGGTTGGTCTCAAAGAAATCCTTTGAGACGCCGCAGTTTCTCCAACCGTCTTACTTAACTAAAAATATAATACTACAATATTTGGTGGTACGCACATATATTAAACAATATGTATATTATATACAGTAAAACCTCTAATTAACGGACAGCCCTAGTGCAAATATTTTTGTCCGTTATTTAAAGGAGTCCGTTAAAGAGAGGTTTTATTTTTTCATAAATACGTATTTGTACAAATTAATTCTCTCTTATTCAATTTCCCATGTGTTTAAAAAGTACGTAGATTAAAAAAAAAAAGTTTTACACAAAATTTCTGTTTATTCCAAAAATGATATAATGTACATTTATGTATTGTGTAAATTATGTTTATAAAATAAAAAAAATACAACATAAAATAATTAGATAAGTAAAGTAAATAATTAGAATACATAATATTAGATAAGTAAAATATTAGGTAAGTAAAGAATTAGTTTCAGTAAGTAAATTTATGAACAATTTCAAATGTCATTTTTATTATTAGAACAGCTTGGGAAAAATTGATTCACTATTGTTTGTCTTCGTTTGGCTTTACTGTGTTTCGATTCTATAATCGTCTGAATGTCAGCAGCCATTTTGACACCCAGAGCGTCTTCATGATAGAGAAAAAAGTCTTTTATTTTTTTTTGAACACTGTAATGCTTCAGGAAATTTTACATATTCGTTGACTTGTTGCTGTTCCTCATCAAATTCTTCTTCAATTTCTTCTTCACTCCTACGATTTTCTTCCAAAGTTTCGACTATCGTAGCAATGTCCTTAGAATTATCATCAGTAACCACACCTTCATCAATCGACCAATAGTCTTCATTAATTTCTCCAATTGTTTCACATATTGGATATTCACACTGTTTAGTTTGTCTATCGGATCACTGTCAACTATTGGAGGAATTACGGAATCGGTTCTTCTGAATCCCGCTTTATAAAAACAGTTTCTCACAGTTTGCAGTGTAACTTCCCAAACCGAAGACATAATCCAAAAAATAGCGTTGAGAACCGTGATTGATTTTGACAGGTGAAAAAATGTAGAGGCGTCTTCCATTTTAGCTAACAAGCTTTTCAAAACTTTTTCAGTTCGTGAACACATTTTCAATTTTGTTTTTTGTTTTCATTCCATAATTTGAAAAGCACCGCACAGTTTTTGAGTGTTTCCGAAACTTGTGTCCAAACGATATTGAGCCTTTCTGCTACCGCACGTACACTTAACTTTTCACGGCCATAAACGTAGATTACATTCATTTTTTGTTCTAAAGTGAGTCTCTTACGTGAGGGAGACATTTTCAGCCAACTGCCACGATGGTTAGAACAGAACTAAAGTTTTATAAAGCAGTATTAAATTTTTATTGACTACACCCCCAACTATTTCTTCCTTACTTTAGAAGTTACAGTCAACCAATTCTCCTCTAACTTTAATAAAGCAGGTTCGAGAATAAAAAAAAGTATTTATGTGGAAAACCTTTACTCAAAAGTAAACACTGCTGTCCCTGTTTTCTTAGACCGGAAACAACTAATTGTTTACGAGAAACGGGAAAGGGATTAAGTCACACTGTCCGTCTTTTAGAGGTTTTTTTAATCGATTTATAACCAACACAGCCTGTCCGTGACCGTTAATGAGAGGTTTCGTTAAATAGAGGTTCAAATGCCTTAAATATTGTATTAAAATGCTGGTGCAAAAAAAAATCGTCCGGTAATGGGGAGTGACCGCTATTTAGGGGTGTCCGTTAGTAGAGGTTATACTGTATACCGATGAGACAGTCTAGTAAGGGCCACCGGTGGTACACGCCGCCCGATGAGACGGTCTAGTGTGGGCCATCGGTGGTACACGCCGCCCCATGAGACGGTCTAGTGTGGGCCATCGGTGGTACACGCCGCCCGATGAGACGGTCTAGTGTGGGCCATCAGTGGTACGCTTAAGGATAATGAATAAAAAAAAAAAATTACTGAATAAATGTACAGAAGGGTGAATGTAAACAAAATACAAAGAGAAAGAAAAATGAGAAGATAAACCGAAAGATACAAAATGAAAAATTATAAATATAAAAAGGTGAGATATAAAGGAATGGAAAACCTAGTTTAATTACAGGTAAAATATAAAATGTATAGTAGACTTCTAGGTTGCACGAGTAAAATGTATGAAAAATGATACAAAATATGATGCCAAAGAATACGTAGAAGGTAATGAATAGGAATCTCGTATAATGACAGGTAGAGATGTAAAAATGAAATGTAATTAATTTATTCATAAAAATGAAGGTAATTATTTTTTACAAAATTCAAGAAATAGTGAAAAATAATCTAAAAGTGATTTAATGACGCGATGAGTGCTGAATGTTGTGACACCCTAAGGAGGAGCGTGCAACGTACTCGTACTACTGTACAGCTTTATTGTTTCTGTTTAGTAGAAAATTGTTTTGTATAAAATATTGCAACCTCACTAAAAATATTTTCATATAATAGAAGGTAACAAGCAATCTGTATATTTGACATAAATTTTGGGTTATGATAGTTAAACAGTATGTCAAGTTTTAGAAGGTATTTACTAAGTGCAGTAGGGCTACAATAATTAATGTCAATCAGAATAATTTAAAATTGGTGAAACATCAGAGCTAATTTATCTAGGCTTACCATTTTTTATGCTTTCAGACAAATACAACAGTAAAATACACTTATTCCCCACAAATGTAATATGGGCTCTTAATGTAAAAACTTAAAAATAACTCTTTATACAATTGAAATGAGTACTTACGGAATACAGATATTTTTGTGAACATTCCAATCCATTTTTCGACAATAATTTGTACAATACCAACATTTGCATTTTGAACAAACGTAAATTGCAGGCCTAGAACAGTATGAACAGTTTCCGGGCTTCACAGGTAGACAAAGCTTTGTTTCTGAAGAGAGAATGGCGTCTTTCTGAAATATATTAAATGAAATAAAACAAAAAAAATAAAAATAAAAATGAGAGGAATTGAGAGTCAATTTACTTCTGCTAGTTATGATCACTCAAAAGATCAGCAAAACTCTAGAAATCCTTTTATTAAATTGAGATCAGGGACTTATGAAGATTTAAATTATTGCTAATTTAATTCGATTACAGCTGTCGAAGGTCTCTTATTGAGACTACCGTACAAGAAATTTTTAAGGCCTTTAGCTTAGCAACATTATTACTGCCTGTTGATCGATTCACCTATCTTTGAGTGAAACTAAACTGGGAAAACAAGGGAAGTGGAGATGTTAGAAGTAGAATCATGGTAGGAAGTAGGTTCAGAGGTTCATACAATCACTGACTAAACAAACAAAAATAAAAATTGACAAGTCTCTAGACTAGTGGTGTGCTATGGTGGAGAAACTTGGACACTTAAAGTCACAGACCAGTTAGCCCTTAGGGTCTTAACACGTTCCGTGCGTTGCGGGGTCAATTGACCCCGTGTGAAACTTTCCACTAGTGCTGAGCCTGTAAGAGGTAAACTTTCAAAAATGCTCGAACCTGTTTAAGCTTTTAATTTTTTCAAAGGGTTGAAACTAATATGGCTATATGTTATAAACTTCAATAATCTCTCAAAATTCGATAAAAAATAGAACGGGGTTAAATGATCCCGGGCCGCACTGAGGTTTAAAATTAGACCTCTAGTGCGGCACAGGGCCAAAAGACCCCGTGCTACTTTTTTCGAAAAATGACGAGTCTCTCAATTCCCTCTACTTTTGAGACGGCCCTTTTTTGTGCTTTCCCCTCGTGCTACTTTTCTCGGAAATGACGAGTCATTCTCTCCCTTCCCCTTTTTGTTGCGACGGCCCTTTGTTTGTTTGGTTATCCACCCTCCTTTTTTCTCTTCACTCTTCAGTATAGTTTCGAACGTTCGAGTTAATAACATTTCACGATGTCCTCACGTGGTCGGAAGTTGGTTGACTTGGCTTTATCGCTCAAAAATCCATCCTCCAGTGAAAGTGAATCAAGCCTTGATAACAGTAGTGAAGATGAATTTGAATTCCAGTCTGATGAGTCGTCAAGTTCAGACGACGACGATGATTTAGCTTATGTGTACTAGATTATAATAGAGCCAAAAAAGGAGTAGACTATAGTGACCAAATGTCATCATATTACTCAGTTTTGAGAAAAGGGCGTAAGTGGTGGAGGAAAGTTGCATTAGGGCTAATTTTTGGATCAGCAACCACCAATGCATGGCTTATGTTTAACGAATGCACAGGGAAATCCGTACCATTTCTGCAGTTCAAGGAGGCATTGTCAAAAGCATTAGCCCAGGAAGCAGAACAAAAAGTGTTGGAACGGCCCAGGACACCTAAACGCATCCACACGCTAGCTCACGACGTTGAGAGGAAGAGGAAAAAATGTTCAGGGTGCTACGAGAAGCTGAGGAAAACGATGACCTCAAAAGAAGCTGACAATAAATGAAAAAAGTTCGCACATATTGTGAGGAGTGCTCTACGAAGCCAGCTCTTTGCCTTTCATGCTTTAATGATAAACACGCATCAACGCATTAAACATATTTCATATTGTTGAACCGCTTCAATTATTGTATTTTTTTTGTTGTATTCAATTTGTATTTTTTTGCTTTCCTAAAAATATCAAAATACAAATAAAAGTTATTGTAAGTTTTATTAAAAGTTGTTGTGAGTTTTATTTTCCTATAATATGTAAAAGGATATGTTTTTTTTTGGGGGGGGGGGGAGGGCGGTACCGAACCTCACAAAAAAATTAAACTCACTTCCTGTGTATAAAATCTCATAAAATTTAATTTCAAGGAGGGAAAAGGTGTCTTTATTTGAAAACAAAAATAATTTATTTACGAGTACAATTTCAATTAGGTTAATGAACTTTTGAATAAATCAATTAATAGCCCCATTCGTTATTTATAACTAACTCCAAAATATAATCGGTTTTCAAAACCGAATCTAAGTAAAAAACACAATATAACCGTAAATAAAGAATGGGGCTAATGTCCTGCTGCTGTGGTATACTGACCTAAACCTATGAAGTAGGAAAACAATTGATTTTTCCTAAATTAATCAATTTTCAGCAAGCTGAATACGTTTAAACTAAGGAAAGAACACGGGGCAGATTGACCCCGCGACGCACTTGTGGATAGTTACTGCACGGGGTTAATTGACCCCGTGTCGCACTTGTGGATAGTTACGGATTTTTCTATTAGCACTGAACGTGTTAAGAGAGGAAAAAAGGCTTATTTTCGGTAATATATTGCAAATCAGAAAGAATAGGGAGCTTGAAGACATCATAGGGCATGAGGAAGTAGTTAGGTTTATAAAATCAAGAAGATTAAGTTGGATTGGGCATATTGAAAGGCTGCCAGAGGGATAAATAATGAAGGTGTATTTCCTAGGGAAAAGTAGAAGGGGCACCTTAAGCTGAATAAAGGAAGGAGAACAGGACCTCTTCTTGGATTGACTGCTTGGAGGACAAAGGATACTGGACTGTAGTGCTAGATAAAAAAAAAAAATTGCTGCAACATCTGTTTGAATTTAAAATTTATTTTTTTATCAGACCCAAAGAATGAATGTCAAAGTTTGTCAATTTTCAGCACAGAAACTTTCCTGTTAGCTGGCTAGCACTTGGTGACATAGTCAGTGTTGCTTTAATGGACTATTAGACAATTATTGTTAGATGATATAATTTTTTTAATATTTATAAATATTTCATTTGAAAATAAAAGATATGACCAGGACCGGGACTCGAACCCGGGTCTCCCACCTGAACGTGGTGGTGCTTTAACCATCTCAGCCATCCTGGTTCGCTTCTCGGTCAGTCATATCCCTTCTTTTCACTGATCCTATATCTCCGTGTTCTCGCAATTTGCGATGTACACACGGGGAGAATGTTAATCAAACATTACTTTTATTTTTGGATCTTGTAGACTTTCTTCTTCAACTTCAACTTTATTTTCAAATAAAATATCTTTTTATTTTATTTAACGTCGCTTCAATTTCTGAGGCCATTAGCGACGACTGCTCTTATTATATTTCATTGATTAAGTTTGATTGCTTTAGGTACATCAGAGTCCTCTGCAGCTCGTTATCATTTTTGAAAAGTTGGCACGTTTCAATTTTTAAATTTTTTCTTATTATTTTGTATTTCTTGCATTCAAATAGATGCTTGACTGTAATTTGAACATTGTTGCAGCTTTTGCAGGTTGATTGGTATTGCCCTAAAAGTAGGTGGAGATGTGTCAGCTTAGTATGACCAATTCTTAACCTGCTTATAATACTGCACTCTTTTGACGTTAGGCCGTTTGGAGGGATCCAAGCGGTGTTTTTTCTTTTATCTGACGGAGGTGGTTTTGAGGAAGGCTCTCCCACTTTTCTTTAGTTTTATTTTTTATCACTGCCAGCCACTCGGATAAAAAAATGGATCTTAACAAGGGAACATCACTTTTTGCAGCTGCTTTAGCTCCTGCATCAGCTCGTTTGTTGCCGCTTATTCCTACATGAGAAGGGACCCATAACAGTGAAACTATTTTATTGTTTTCCTTTAAGGCCATATTCATGCTCTGAATTTTCTTTAAAGTTATGTTTCCTGTCCAAAGCTGTTCTAATGCGTTTATCATTGATAGTGAGTCAGTTACTACGACCGATTTCTCAAAGCCGTTTTTTGTTATGTGTTCGTATGCTTTTAATATTGCCCATGCTTCACACGAAAATATAGAGTTTAGCTCGTTCATTCGCCATTGGTATGTGCTTGCTTCCGTCACTATACAACAGTCTGCACTGTTCTCATATTTAGATTCGTCGGCAAAAATGATTAGGGAATTGGTAGAATATGATTTCACTGTACCTATATTTTATCATTTCTGGTGTAGAGTTCTTTGAAATTGGTAGTAGGTCTTAGTAATTTCTAACAGGTGGCATTGTCCACGGTGGTGAATGCCCGATCGTCAGGGTTTCAATTTCCGCTTGTACGGAAATTTTAAAGTCATAGAGATAGGCTGCGACTCGGTTGCAAAGTCTATTTGAAACGCTATTTCTGTTTCGCTTTTCGGTTTTCACGGTTTAGTGCAACAAAATGATTTATGCCCTAACGCAGAGTATCGCTGTAACAGTGATCTGGCATTTTCAAAATTTTGGCTGCGTACCGAAGTGCCAGAAGTTTCCTTCTATGATTTAAGGGCAATTCTACAGCTTCACTAAGTATTAAAGATAAAATAAAAGATATAAATTATAATAATACATAATGACGTAAGTCAATAATATCCAAAAATAAAAATAATTTTTAATCTTATAAATTTTTTTTATTAAACTGGACTTCACTCTTCATTATTAGGGAAAGAGAAAAAAAAACATTTTCCAGTAAATGTATATTCCTGATTCTCAAAATCATTCAAAACGTTTCAACATTATGTTAAATATTTATAATTTATAAATATTTATTTTTATAAAATATATTAAAATATGCCTAAAAATAAACATCTACAAATTAAATACATAAAAAAAATCTATAAAATTAATAAAAAACAAAACTAAAATAACCTGGCCCTATTACCTACCAATGGATCTTATAAAATAGATTTTCCATATAATAATTTTGTAAAATTTCATAATTAAATTAATGATTTAATGAAATATTTAAATAAAATTTGAAAAGAATTTTTATGTTATTTTGTAGATGTTTATTTTTAGACATATTTTAATATATTTTATAAAAATAAATACTAAAAAATGATCTAAAATAGAGCCAAAAACTCAAAAAGAAACACTATTATTTATTATAATGCAATTGGGAAAAACCACAATGCAAAGCCTTATGTTTCAAAAAATACACCTACTTACCAGTCGACGTTTGGCCTATTCAGGCATTATCAAGACACCAAAATCAAAAAGGGGGTATGTGAATCGCATCTCGAAGAAAAAGGTGTAAAACATCCCAACGATCAACAGCCCAAACAGGCTCCAAACATGAGACAGCACCCCGCCACCAAGACGTTCAACATACAACTACATACAGAGTTGTATGTTGAACGTCTTGGTGGCGGGGTGCTGTCTCATGTTTGGAGCCTGTTTGGGCTGTTGATCGTTGGGATGTTTTGCACCTTTTTCTTCGAGATGCGATTCACATACCCCCTTTTTGATTTTGGTGTCTTGATAATGCCTGAATAGGCGAAACGTCGACTGGTAAGTAGGTGTATTTTTTGAAACATAAGGCTTTGCATTGTGGTTTTTCCCAATTGCATTATAAAAAATGATCTAGTCGTTCAAAGATCAAAGTTTGGTTTTTAATGTAATGTTATTTTGACTATGGAGGATAAATGATCTCCAAGAATTTTAGGAAAAAAAATTTAAATATGACTTTCAAGGTATCTATACTTAGATTATAGTGAGTTATTTTGGACATTCTATTTAAATTATGTATTTTAATGTAGTCATTATTAATTTATTTTCACAGAAATATAGACTTATGACTGAAGTAACGATATGTAAAAGAGTTTTTAATGATGCAGAGAAAAAAAAAAAGAATTTGTAAAGATTGAAAATGACACCATAATGTCGAAACGTTTTGAATGATTTTAAGAATCAGAAATATATTGAATGATTTTGATAATCAGGAATATACATAGACTGGAAAATGTTTTTTTTTCTCTTTACCAAATAATTTTTAATTAACATTCTCCCCATGTATACATAAAAAATTGCGAAAACATGGAGATATATGATCAGTGAAAAGGAAGGATATGTCTGACCGAGAAGCCAACCACGATGGCTGAGGTGGCTAACCACAACAACGGACACGTGGTAGATCCAGGTTCGAGTCCCGGTCCTGGTCATACCTTTTCTTTTCAAATAAAATATTTATAAATATTAAAAAAATACTAGACAATTAATTTAGTCCATGGGAACACTGCAGGCAACCAGTGAATTATCTACGAGTGCTACATATGCCTTTTGTTAACGTATGTTTATATGCTAGCAAACTTTATTATTAACTTTATTTTACTTTATCGAACAAACAGTTTATAAAGCAGTTAATTTAATTGTTTATTAACAATCCTCAATTATTTTAGTAGTGTTAAATTTTCTTTTCTTTACTCAATACATTAGTAAACTTATTCTTTTGAAGTCCTTATCACTATCAGTTCACCATAAAATTTTATATTTTACACAGACGACCAAAAACTGCCTTTAAATCAAACAACCGTAAATGTAGTATTCATAACACGATCTCTCTTTACAATAAAAAATAACAGAAAATATAACTTACATCAAACAGAAAACCTTTGGTTTTATTGCTCAGGTAAGCAGCGACCCTCTGTTCCATTTCTTCGCAACCTTCACTTATTACTTCACTGAAAAAAGTTTTGAATTCAGCCTAATTGTGTGGCCAAAATATATATGTTTAAAAAATTTTAATAACAAACACTCACACTGAATCTTTCTTTTTAGAGGCAATGTCTGAATCTTTCTTTTTAGAAGCAATGTAGGATCCTCTACCCATTGTCATTTTTCTCTTTCCATCATCGTATTCTCCTTCAGCAAATGGAGAGAACACAGAATTTGATACATTTTGTTCAGAGGATATACCACAGTGAGAAAATCTACCTGGACTATAGTCTTCTCCTAAATCATATATGTAACGTTCACTATTTATTGGTTCTGCCTTGAAGAAGCTTGGTGGTAATCCTTTCATAGGAGGTAATTTTCCACGACCTCGAGAGCTAGGAACATTATTTCCCCTGTAAATAGAATTTATTATTATATTATACAAAAAAGAAGGCATCAAAAATAAAAATTACTCACTGTATATAGTAACTATTTAAAATTTTAAAAAAAATTATCATCATATCCATTTATGGTATGAAAAATTACAAGCCTATTTTTACTGAAAACTGTGTGTATGAATAATTATTTTTCTAAATGTAGAAAAATAATTGTAGTATATTAACTGTAGTAACAGTAGTAATGTAAACTGTAGTAACAGTGTGGAATATTAAACAAAGATACTAGTACGGTAAAGATTAGCTGGTTTTATACAAATTTAAAGACTGGCTTTCCACAAATTTAAACAGATAAATGCAAACTTTAAAATATTTTAAGACAATAGGATGATTTGATTGGTGATTCATAAATTTCATGAAGCTTTCCTTTGCAGTTTTGACAAAATAAAGTTTAAATTTTCAAGCCATTTATCAATAAATTACTTAATTGCAATGAAATTAAAATGTAAAATGTGCAACAAGTTAAAAACTTTCATTTGTTTTTCCATCATGTACAGATAAATCACCATTGATACGTTTTCCTATCAATGGAAAAAAAAAATTATAAACACATGAAGAAGTGAGGCTTCTACTTGTCACATCAAAATTTTACGATTATGTTTATAAAGCATACAATTTTAATGTTTATTTTTATACAATTTTATACCCCCTAACTTTTTGTAAATTTTATAAAACAGTTATATTAGAAATGATCTAAAGCAACTCAAAAATTGAATGAAGAAAAATCCTGACTTTCAAATTAATAAAACCAAGATACATTTGTAATAGAACAAACAATTTAAATACATCAAACATTTTTTTTTTACTTTTTCCTAGTAAGTGTGCCACAGGCAAAAGTGGCAGATTAGAGAATAATCGACAGTGATGTTGCTGATTGGACATCAGAAACAAAAAAAAAAAAGACAATTCAGCTGTTTTATCTTCAGTTGTTAGTCTGTTCACAGTGAGTAGAAACATTTTATCAGAACCAAAACAAATCTTTGTCAATTCAAAACAAAATAATTAAATCCTTGTATTAAAGATTGTTCTTAAGAATTAAACATAAGTAAGACCCTTGTACAAGGTGTCATATCAATTCAAACAAAACACATATTAATTAATAAATACATTTTATATGTAGGCAAGTTAAAGTAAAAATATATACTTGAAAATGTTGGGTTGCCCAGAAAATAATGCAGGATTTTATAAACAGTAAACTGTTCATGTTTGTTGGACTTATGACTTATATACAAGTAAACACATATATTAATCCTATTTTAAACAAAAAATTTTGTCTACCTATTTTGCTAATTGTAAATAATTCATTTTTAAGTAAGATTTCAAAGTATTTTGTAAGCATAATTTTGTTTTACTAGTTCAAAATCAACTGGAATGGGGTCCAACGACCAAAAATAATCAAAAGTCTGAGGCGAAGGCAGTGTAAGGAGTTTTGCCCTTGATGACTATGTTCTCTGAGATGGAAGTAAATGCCAGAACAACTGTTCGGGAACTAGCAGGAAAACTCAAAGACAGGAAATCATCGATGACCATCTCAAGGCGATTGGGAAGGTACAAAAAACTTGAAAGTTGAGTTCCTCTCACATTAAATGACTGTCCAAAAGATCAGCGTTAGAAATTGGTGTTACAGTTCTTTCCCGAAACAACACAACAGTGATCCTTTTCTGTCCAGAATTGAAACTTGCAATGAAAAATGGATCCTTTATGACAACAGTAGACAGTGGCTTCACAAAGGAGAAGCAATTTTTTTGCAAAATTTTTGAACGCCCCCAAATTATCAAAAAAAGTTATGGTTACCTGTTTGGTAGGCTTCATTTGGTCTGATTCATTAAAACTTCTTGAAGTCTGGCGAAACTTTCAATGCTGAAACATATTGTGACCAAATTGAAGTAATGCATCAGAAATTGGCAATAATGAAGCTGAAAGGGGCCCACTATATTTCATGACAAAGCTCGCCCACATATTTCTCGTTTGACTCCCCGAAAATTGTTGCAGCTTGGCTAAGAGACTGATTATTGATTAACATTTTTTTTAGATACCTTGACTACTATTTACAAAATTAAAAAAATATTGACCAAATAAAATTAGAAAATGCACTTTCTGAATTAATAAATTCTAAGGATTCCAAATTCTATTGAGAGGGTATGGAAAAGTAACCACACATTGGCAGAAATGTATCAAAAGTAATGGAGACTATTTTGATTAATGAAAAAAGTTAAAAATTATTAATTTTAATTTTTTTAAATTTAAAACTATAGCCCTCCATTATTTTCAGACAACCCAATATATCATATGGCATAGTTTTTTAAGGATAAGTATACTAAAAACATGCTAATATTTCTGTTTTCTCACACTGAACTCTAATTAAAGGTGGAAAGAGGTTCATAATCGAATGCGTAAGTAGAACAAATACATGTTAAAATGTTAATAATTAGAAAAAAAATCCTTAATTATTATAACATAGAAATAACTTAACTTACATAGGTGACTTATCAATAGAAGGCGGTTTTTCCTCAATAGAGAGTCTATCATTGCTTACAACAGATTTATTGTCATCATTAGTTTTGGCAAAGTGTACATAAAAATTATAAGGAGGCTTTTTATGAATCGCAACCATTGCATTTGATGCAGCACTAAAACAGACGGTACAGTGACAGCTTTAGTTAGCTAGCAGGGACTATAATGAAGCATTGGGTAAAATTGAAAATTTATTTGAAGATGACTCACGTTATACTTTTAAAAGTTACAAAACCCCAATATGTATTAGAATTAGAATGTTGATTAAGTTTTCTATGGATATAAACATTTTCCGGAACTTCTCCATCACAAGAAAATATGTTCATAAGTCCATCCTGAAATATAAATTTTTTTTTAAAATTATATAAACATTGTATGAATTTAAATGTTTTTTTTTATCAAAAGATCGCAGCATTTTTTTGGTAATTTTAATTATGGCCTTATTAATGAAATATAGAAGGATAAAACTATAGATTTCCAATATGTAAACAGATTTGTTATCTATACCGTAAGAAAATCATTACAATTTGTTCAGTTAAAAAAAAAATTAATATGGGAATAAAAAAAAAGTCTTGTTGATTTAGTACTAAAAACACAATGAAAAAAAAAATCGCTTACAGCCACAAAGAAACAATTATATTCAAATATTTAATATAATTAATTTTCACCAGAATAGGCTGATAGAAATTAAAAACAGATGATATTATAAAAAATGGAGGGATTAGTTGAACACTTTAAGGGACTAGTTGAAGGATAGAGGACCTTTCACCAAACCTACTCCAGGTGATTTATTAGCCAATATAATTAAAAATTTTTAAAGACTCATTTTGGTTAGTAGCTTTTTATTAATTTTATTTATTTTTTCCAAAAATTAGGAAAGAATGATGATGATTAGTATACAATGATTCTCAAATCAAAATTAATAGCTTAGTTGTATATCACTGATCGAACTTTGAATTGTTTTCTGATTACTGATATAATCACCAGAACAGTTGTTTAATAATTATAGATTTGTAGAAAGCATACAAAACCTTTCAAACCCATATTAAATAAAATGAAGATTCATATCTCCTGAACAAAACAAAAATAATTATAATTTATCAATGAATATTCATAGTATTTAAGTTTAAAAGGCTTCAGAGGGAATGGAGACTTTTGTATTATAAAAAAACATGTTATAAGAATTCACGATACCCAACAGGTATATAGTCGATTTTCAAATTTTAATAAAATTTGTTTCTAAAAATACAATCATAAAAAATTAAAAATATTTAACAAAGAATAAATACTAATTAACTACTATACCTCGGTAAGTCTGGTGGGAATATTAGTCACATACAGTTTAGCGTTGGCACCTTCTTTAGGCCTGTAAAAAATAAAATTTAAATAATTAGACAGATTCCAAAGGGAAAAGATATCATAAAATAAGAAACATACAATTTAAAAAAAAGAAAAATGTAATTCTTAAAAACTGTATTAACTCTCAAATACATTGACAGTTATATTAATTTAACATGATCCACACACACACAAAAAAAAGATGCATCACAGGAGATTTTATGGAAATGCAATGCTACAAACATACATTACTATAACGCAAGAAAGCACTTTAAATTCATCTAAAAAGGGACAAAATTAATCAATCTACAGCCCAGTACAGGTCCTGACCGCATTAAGACATCACCCTACCACCAATAACAAAGTGTGTTCTAAAAACGCAGTGATCTTTATGACAACTATAGTATATGTTCACGTAGGCTTCCACGGTCTGTGGTATTGTCCATATAATCTTTTTTCGGGATGGACCGTGTGGTGTTGGTTTTGTTTGCCAAGCTTTCGCTCATCGTGTTGTGAGCTTCCTCAGGGCTAGTCAGTAAATGAAGAGCGGATGGTGGAGTCAGGGTGTATATACCTTAGGGGTGGTGGGGGGGGGGGGGTCTCGGTCGAAGTCTGCCTTCCCATTGGCCCGCTTGTATCGAGTCCGTGGGCTGTGTTGTGTTCGGGTGGGTTCGTGTGTGTTCGGTATTGTCGTATGTGTGTGGATGGTAGGTTGATGTGTTGGTCTTTTGTTTTATGGCAGGATACCAGTTTTTGCTGAGTTTGTAACCGTCTTCCTTATTGAAATTATTGGGTTCTTTAATAATTTCAATGGCTTCTCTAATGCTGCGGAGGTGATAATTATTTTCTTTAACCAGTGTGGTTGTGTTTTCGAAAGGTATGTGGTGGTTGGTGTTGTAGAAGTGTTCTGCTACAGCCAATTTTTCCGTCTTAAAGTTTTTGACACTAGATATGTGTTCTTTTAACCTTCTTTCAATGGTCCTTCCGGTTTGTCCAATGTAGACCTTGCCACAGGAACAGGGTATGCTATAGATGCCTGGAGTACGTAGTCCTAACTTGTCTTTGGGTTTCGGTAGGATGTGAGCTATTGTTTTGTCTGTGGAGAATGTGGTCTTGATGTCGTGGTTCTTTAGATCGCCAGGATTCTACAATGTCAAGGTCTACATTGGACAAACCGGAAGGACCATTGAAAGAAGGTTAAAAGAACACATATCTAGTGTCAAAAACTTTAAGACGGAAAAATCGGCTGTAGCAGAACACTTCTACAACACCAACCACCACATACCTTTCGAAAACACAACCACACTGGTTAAAGAAAATAATTATCACCTCCGCAGCATTAGAGAAGCCATTGAAATTATTAAAGAACCCAATAATTTCAATAAGGAAGACGGTTACAAACTCAGCAAAAACTGGTATCCTGCCATAAAACAAAAGACCAACACATCAACCTACCATCCACACACATACGACAATACCGAACACACACGAACCCACCCGAACACAACACAGCCCACGGACTCGATACAAGCGGGCCAATGGGAAGGCAGACTTCGACCGAGACCCCCCCCCACCCCTAAGGTATATACACCCTGACTCCACCATCCGCTCTTCATTTACTGACTAGCCCTGAGGAAGCTCACAACACGATGAGCGAAAGCTTGGCAAACAAAACCAACACCACACGGTCCATCCCGGAAAAAGATTATATGGACAACTATAGTATATGGTGTGACGTTTCATCTCCATTGACCCCTCACCCTGCCCATCTCATCTCTTGGATCGCTGCAACATCTACCTTAAACTTGGACAATTCATCCAATAGCACCTTAAATAATCCTGGCCTACATAACAAACAGACATTCAATGTTATTATGTTAATTCAATGTTAAAATCTTTGAGAGCGCCGGGTCGATACCTTGAAGACAGTACAAATCCGAGGCTAATTCCTTGATGATTCGCAACAATAGTTTTTTCCCTGAGGATGGGGTAGTTGACCCCTACGCTCAACCTCCAACCGGGAGGATCAGTAGCTGATTGCGACCCTATGGCCGGGCAATGGGGTTGCTACCATAACTGTGACAACTCTTTTGAAATAGAAAAGGCAAGAGAAGTTGAATAGAATAAAATCAGGCAAATGTCATCTACCAACAGAAACTACAGTACTTTTCCGTTGGTGGGGGGGCAAGCGAAAAATCGTCAACTTCGTAGAATTCCGCAAAACTTACAATCATAAGGAAAATGAAATGTTCATTGGAGCCATGTGCTCTATCCTATGAATTCATTTAAAACAAAGCATGTTTTCATTTTTTTCTTAAGCTTTATAAAAAAAAATATATGAAAATTTGGGATTTAGCTAGAACTGAAAAAGATGCAGTCTCTTGTTTTCAAGAGAAAGGTATATTGGCAAAGAATGCAACATCTGACCAGAATCATGACATGAAATTGTCTTTTTGTGACAGAGTCCATTAGCGTTGCAATCTTTCATCATGCAGCACAGAGAAGAACATTTGCAATGGTAAGTGGTTCAAATCACCCAGATTGAGTTTTTTAAATTTCCTTTCTTTGAGATTTTTTTACGGTTGGAGCGAAGAGATGACATGAGTAAAATGGCGTAAAAACAACTGAATAGGAATCATAATACAGTTGTACTTAAGAGAAGTTCGTGTAGAAGTATGAGTGTAACGTAAAAAAAAAAAAATCAGTGGTCCTTAAAAAAATAGTTGAGATAGACGAGAGCTTTCATTCCATGATTCTGATCATATATTGCATTCTTTGCCAATATACCTTTCTCTTGAAATAACAGACTGCATCTTTTTCAGTTCTAGCTAAATCCCAAATTTTCATATTTTTTTTTACAAAAATTAAGACTGAAGAAAAAAAAGGAAACCGTGGTTTGTTTTGAATAAATTCAAAGAATAGAACACATGGCCCCAAACATTTGTGCCCGGCTAACGGAAAAATACCGAAACTACTTCAGCCCTATGTTCCACCTTAGTCTATCTACATACAAATATTTTTTTCTGGATGATATTACAATTTAAAATGGCTATATGAACTATCAGCAAGAATTTGAGAGGAAGATACTCCATAAGATGATGTTAACATATGCCCGACAGGTTATTA
Organism: Arma custos; assembly: GCA_037127475.1. Lineage (NCBI taxonomy): Eukaryota > Metazoa > Arthropoda > Insecta > Hemiptera > Pentatomidae > Arma > Arma custos. The sequence continues at coordinate 206,160,055 of CM073759.1, read as the reverse complement.
AAATGGAACAGCTAAAATGGTAATGTTGCCATGATGACACCTAAACGATTATTGGAGCTAGTTGCTTCAAAACAAGGAAGTGTAAGACAGTCCTTAAAATTATAATGAGAAAAATTAAGCTCTGGGTTATAAGAGACTGAATGTTAGTCACAAAATGCCAAGAAAATCGTTTAGTTGGTAGATTTGAATTTGTTTATAGAATAAGCAAAGTGCAATTGTTGCCAAACATGACACGGGAAATGGGCATAAAAAGCAACACAATTGTTACTTATATACCATATTATCTATCCATAAAACAAGAGAAAATAAAACTAAGCAAGAAAAATGGAAAAATTACTATTGATAACAATTAATTGATCAAAACAAAAAGAATCTTACATTGGTAAACATGTCAGTGGATGAGTGACATTATTTAATGAAGGAATTGCTTCTCACTACTTACAGATATGATCCTGGACCGGTGTCATAAGAATTTAACTCTGGATTTTGGAAATCATCTTTCATTTGATTGTATTCAGGAGCTAAAAATGCAGATATTGAGCCTCTTCCTGCCATTGTATAACTCTATATAGCTAGATAAACAGTTTATAAAAAAAAAAACTACAGCCTTGTAAGAACATGCGACTTCATATAATGTTTTAAAACACATTGACAAACGCCATATTCAGTACAAAGAGGAAAAAACCTTAACAATTGTAACCTCAATATTTAACAATGTTATGCCTTGTCTTATTCCCGCCAATATTCATTATGCTAAAATTTCTTCTAAAACTACTTTTGGATGTAAAAAAAAATTAATTTATTTTAATAAAAATAGTTTAAAGCACATTTCTTAATTGTTTAAAACCATTTGATAAAGTAGATAAGGTTATATGAAAATCGTTTAAATTAGTTTAATTTTATTTCTTAAAGAAAAGTGTATAAATTAATGGCAAAAAATAAATCCTGTATTCATATTTGAGAAGCTGAAAAAAAATAATCTCTTTGAAGATGGTATATAAATATAACTTATATATTATAAATATATTTTAGAAAGTTTATAAAAGATAGAAGCTTTCTCTTTGTTTATTTTTTGTACGCCTTTTGGTCTTTTTTGAAAAAAATAACATTTCTTTACAATATTTGCGAAAAATTAAACATATGATATACCCGAAGGTGCGTTTGTAAGGAGGGGAGTTGATATTCATATATTATTATTTGCCTTTTTGAGTTATTAATCCCAAGAATTTCGTTAAGTTGTATACATCTTTTAGTTGTTTTTTTTACCACAAAGATAAATTTTAGAAGTGATTGTGTTCGTCTTGATGTTAGGCGTTTCACTCATTTGAATGTTTTGAATTATGATCCATAAAATTATCGAAGAACGTGAATTTTAAAGATTAATAGAATCAGTTGAATTTAGCAGTTGTTTTAGTTCGGGCGATATGATAAAATTGTTTTCCTTAAAGCAACAGAAGAAAGATGGTGAGGCAACACCTAAAGTTGGAAATCAAAAAAAAGCTTCAGCAGCTCATTTAAGAATAACTAAAGGTGACTAAACCTATATGTTACACTTATAATTTACTTTACTTATTTATAAAATGGTTATGAATTACTTTTGTAACTTGATTTTGGGTGTTTTAGTTCCTTATAGATAGTGTAATACCTCAATATGGGTTTAACAAAATTAAAATTTTTTAAAATGAATGATTAGTATTCGCATAGTCTATTGAAATCATGAATTGGGATGAATCTTATTGTATCAGTGGTTATATTCACTTTTATATTTAGAATATCTCTTAATTCAAATGATCATTTTAAATGACAGTCAATTTCTTAATGTTTTATAAACTTTTTAAAATTGTTTTCCAATTTTTCCCATTGTCGTACATTAAACCATGTATTGGTTTTTATAAAATGTTATAATGTAAAATATGATCCCAAATGAATGAGATTATCATTTATTTTGATTCTTTGGATTGAATGTATCTTTTTTTTAGAGTTCTTTGATTTAGATATTGGCCCTGATTGATTATAATACTTGTGTTTTAAAATATCTAAGTCCACTAAGTTTCAATTTCGGTTTATAAATTCATTCATTGATAGTGTTTTAACGATGTTTCTTTATTATGTATATACTGTTAAAGGATTAGAAAAATTGTGATCCCTAATCACTTTCTATGTACTCAAGATTTATATTTTTTGTGTTAACCTTATTCTTTGTTCAATTTAGCTATTATTTTAAACTTATTCTATTACTCTATGACAATTTTTCAAAAAGGCTTTACATTTATAAATTAAAAGTATTTGTAAGTCTCTAAATAATTAATCGTTATTGTGCATTTGGCATCATTCCAATTTCTGCTGATCTTTTATCTTGTTTGTCAGTATAAATTAAATCTTCATTTTTTATCATTTACTTTAATACACCTGATCTTTAAATTATCAAGTACATAAAATAATTAGACCAGCCCAATTATATCTACATAAAAATCAGACTTTGGTAGATGTTCCGACCGTTTGATATTAAAAAGTTTTGGCTTCCTTGATCAGCATGAAATATGTTTAATTTTGATACTATTGGATTGATTATTTCATTGGAGGGATTGTTCTGCTTCTATCATTTCTCATTTTAAATTCCTATTGTATAAGAAAAACAAACTATAATCTATTATAGTTCTTTAAAAAATTAATAAAGGTTTTTCATTTAAATCATATTGTAATTAAATCACTTTTATGTTACTCTGTGTTTTATATTTTTCTAAGCATGGTTAGTTATGTAAATCATTGATATGATAGAGAAAAAGAAGGATGAGGTTACTCTCTCTCTTTCCCTCTCTCTGTTACATTATAACAGTTTCTAATGATACTTTCACTAGAGTTATATTCTGTAACTGTGGTGACTAGGATTTAAAAACAATTCATTCAAAGACAGAAGTATTTATTTTGAAATAACACTAACTCTCAAATACAGTTGTAAAAGGTATAGACTTTTTAGTAGGCATGCCCTAACTCATGACTAAGCGCTAAGTCATTTTTTGAGAAGTAGGTTAACGGATCTTCTCGTATGCTTAGTCTGTATACTAATTAATATTTTAAAAAACTGATGATAATCTATGGTTTTTTAGCATATAATACAACCTAAAGCAATCTCGTAAATATAGCAGTTACATTATCGGTGTAATCGATAAAGAAGACCATTTATTATTTATTACTTTTATTGGTTTTCCCAGATTTATGCATTTTGATTACCCTTTTTTTTTTTATTAATTGCATTTATTGAAAAAATGTATTAGTTAAAATTAATTATTGGTTTTTGTTAGCAATTATTAACAATGGTAATCTCTCCTTGATCAAATACAGATAAGTGCTAGGTCTTATTGTGCATACAAAGTTCCGACACTGTTATAAAAATTCGACAACATTATTTTAACTAAAATTTGAAGAAAACAATAATTACAAATATAAAAAAATTAATATAGATTGAGCTAAAAAAGATGTGTTATTGTGCATGATGAAAATCAGTTTAGATATTGCTGCTCCAAAGGCCCCCCCCCCTCCATATGTCATATCTTAAAATTTTGTGGAACTTAAAATGCTAGATTTGAATTTTGGTTTTAATCAGTAAAGTAGCTACTTTCTTCTTATGTTGAACCTTATTTAATGATGTCATACTTTCAGTTAGGCATTTTTAGGTTATAAAAGGGAATAGAAAACTAAATGATAAAACACAACATGAATCCAACATTGAACTGACAATATTTGAAGAAATGATTCTATTCATGGCTCTTTTGTCATTCTTCAACACTATTTGTGTAATGGTATTTAGTAAATGAGAATATTAATAAGTGATAATACATATTTATTTTTAGGCATTTTATTATTATTTTTATTTTTAGTCATCTAAACATTTAGAAACATACTATTAATTATATGAAAATAAGAATGATATTTTTAATCTTCAGACCTTCTCATATCTTTTTTTTTTGTACAAATTATAAATAAACTCTTATTTGATGTTAAACCCAGAATGAACTAGTTTATTATATCAAAATAACAAATTTATTCCTAATAAATATAATAGCATCGATAGAACCATGGAAGTTTCTAAAAAATTAACAGTTTTAAAGTGTTAGTGTTTTAGTTATCTTGTGAGAATTAATTTATCATTTATGTTTATTTAAATGAGGATTAGGTTAAAAGATGATTGATTTTTTTTTAATCTATTAACAATCACCTGAATGGAGTTTCTCGATTGTTATATTTCTTAACGCATGTTTGTAGGTCTAATGCTTTGCTTAGAAGAAAGCTTTGAAGAAGAAAATGTATACTGTACTTTAACGGTTTCCAATTTTAATGAGTCTTATGAATTTCAGATTTGAACGAACTTAATCTACCTAAAACATGTAACACAGAATTCTCAGATCCTGATGATCTCCTTAATTTTAAACTGATTATTTGCCCAGATGAGGTAAGTTTTGTCTCTTTAATTTTTAGTTTTAAGTTACATAAGTTTTTGTTATATATAAAAAAAGGTTTAATTAGTTTATCAATCATTTGCTATTAAAAAAAAAATATATTTTTGCCATTTACCTTCTTATACTTCATTCAGAGACTGGAACGTAAAACGTAAATATTATTTTAATTTTTGAAGACTTGTGTTTAATTATAAAATAAGTGGTATGAAATTTGTATTTTCAAAAACCTAATGTAAAACACACTTTTTAATATTTATAAAAATCTATGTTTTCCTTCCTTTTATTTTATCAGCATCATTCTTATCATCATATTTTCTTTTCAGGGCTTTTATAGAGGTGGAAAATTTACTTTTAGTTTCAAGGTGGGTCCAAATTATCCTCATGAGCCACCGAAAGTGAAATGTGAGACGCAAGTATATCACCCTAATATTGATCTTGAAGGTAATGTTTGTCTCAACATTCTTCGGGAAGATTGGAAACCTGTTCTTACTGTTAATTCGATAGTTTATGGGTTACAGTATCTTTTTCTAGTAAGTAAAAAATAATTTCTAGCATTTGTATTAACGGCATACAGCGCTTTGAGATTGTACGGTTATTATACCTAGGATATATGAATAAAATTTATATTTAGTTCAAGGTTATTTTTTTGTAATCTTTATTACTATTACTGATGATTCATATATAAGTATTTTTTTTCTCTTAATTTTCACTGAATGGAGAGGTACCGCTGAGTACTGTTCTTCGTCATGCCTTCCATGTCATTTTGTATTATTTTTCAGTCAGCCAATCTGCTGATTGCCAATTACTTGTACTTGACAGGATGAAAATATAAAGAGAAAAAAATTTCACTGAATAATAAGTTTTATTTAAACAATTATACAATAAATTAACACATCATACACACATAATTTAAAATATCTAAATGCAATGCTATTGGTAAAACCACTTAAGGTGTCATCAAATCTCTGTGATTGTGTAAACTTTGTTTAGTTGTTAAATATTTTTTCGATGATTAATAATTGGATCAATCTGCTAAAATATCTGTAATATGGGAGAAAGAGTGAAAAGTTCATGATTCGTCTCCTAATGGATGGATGTTATGGCAAAAAGAAAGCTTCTTTGATAATTATCTATTTTCATATACAGTCGAACCTCGGTATATCGAAACTCAAGGGGAACGAGAAAACTTCAAATTATCGAGGATTTCGATATAGCGAGATTCGATTTATTGAGGTGATTTCTGACTGACTTCGATATATAGAGGTAGAGGTTCATATTAAAATATGTATATACTCAATGTAATATAGAAAAATGTACCTATTTTATTAAAATATTGTACATATATGTACAACAATACAATTTACGTCAATTACATTGCTTAAGATAGCTATTTTTGAATATTGAAATGAAGAATTTTTATGACAAGTATAACTAAAAGCAGTTAGAAAAAAAAATATGCAATTAGAATAAAAACTATACTTCGTCATTATTTAACAATAAAACAATATACTAAAAAAACAGATACAAATTGGATTTGTGAAAAAAAATAAGCTGAGCTTTGAAAAAATTCGGAAATTGTAGTTTGTATATCTGAAAACGACACTTTATCCAATGCATCATCCAATACTTAACCTTGTACGACAGAAGACGAAACCTATTGCACAAGTTAGCAGAAACCGAAACAAACTGGAAACAAATGTGAGTGGGGAGTTACAGGATTATTTGAGAAAAAAGGCCGTTCTGAGAATGACAATGCTTCTCAGAACGAGCTGTTCAGGCTAAACGGTTCATATTTAACGAATTGACTTCGATATGTAGAGGTTATCCTACAGAAACTTCGTTTTGTAGAGGTGCGGTGTAAGATAAGGAATCTTGGAAAATTAAAGTAAAAATAACGTAGAAAAGATAGGCAAATTCAAGGGGAATAGAAAAACTACGATTTATCAAGGAATTCGCTATATCGAGGTTCGACTGTACTTATTGATTAAAAAGATAACCAATTGTTAGCTTTGAATTGATAAATCCTGGAGGCAGCTTAGTATTATGAAAATCATGATTTATTATGGCCATTTTGCTATGTTGGTTAATTAAAGTTTGCAGATTTCATTGTAAGAAAACATGGAGACTTATTAAAAAAATGAAAGATTGAGTTTGAGGCAAATAAATTGTGCGGGTGAAGACTCCAAAGAAATATTTGGTTTATAAAAAATTGACCGCGATTAAAAAAGTAGAGATTCCTGACGGTTTAAACTATAGGAGGTGTAAGGACCTAGATTTGCCCCAGGCTGTTGATGTGGTTTAGTGAGTTATAATCTCGGATAACGGCTGCATAGAATTTGTTAGTTTCGTCATTGTTTCACACTTCCTGATTCTATTAAATGTGTATATTTAAAAAATTTCTATTTTTAGTTTAAATAATCATTTTTGTCTTGTGGTGTACCTTATCTAGTTCTGCGTAAAATCATATCGGCTTGTACCAGTTATGTTAATATAATTCTTTGCATTAACCTAATACATACCTAAACTATATCATATACATAGGGTCTATAAATCTTTATAATATACTTTTTCACCTAATTATTAAGATTTATTTTGTTTGTTGTGTGTTTCTATGACATTTTTACTTTTACAGGAACCCAATCCAGAGGATCCGTTGAACAAGGAAGCTGCAGAAGTTCTTCAAAACAATCGGCGTCTGTTTGAGCAAAACGTGCAGAAAGCAATGAGAGGTGGTCATGTAGGGTCTGTTTTCTTCGAAAGGTGTCTTAAATAGATGTGTCAACGCCAAAGGATAAACACGAGGATTTGCTTGTGAAAAATAAAAAATGAAATGGATCATTTTAACTGTGATGAGACACTTGTGTACTTAGACAATTTGGGTTGTATATTTACACAGTCACCTATGACGATTAGCTTTAAATGTGCTGTCAATCTTATGACACATTGTGCTTTAAAATCCTCTCCTTTCTATTTTTTTTTTTTTTTAATGAATCAATTACATATTTTCCGAGTTTCTTCAAAAATTCTTTACTTAGGCACTTTATGCAAGCTCTCTTGGTAATGTATAATCTATAAATATTTTTGCCCTTAATATGAGAACATCAGAAAAAAAATAATCATGTATATATTATATAAATGGACATATATTTAAGATTAACTCTTTAAAAATAAGTTATGGAATGTATTTATTTTATTTCTTCCTGGCCAGCATTCTAATTTTGGTTTATAGTACAAAGGTATTGTAATGAACTTAAAGCAGTTCAAATCGAACTTCAATTGGTGTATATAAGAATAATAAAAATAACCAAAAATTAAACAGCTTCAATTTGTAAATCAAAAGATGGTGATTTGACAAATAATGTCTTGTTTATAAAATCAAACTATGTATGAATTTTATGGTTTCCTTAGTAAAAAATATGTAGGAGGCCAATTGTTATATCTACAGTGATATTTCAAACTGCATGTCAGCTAAAAGATATCTACCATTCCTGCCCCTTTCTTTTTTCTTTTCAATCTTATATCGTAATTATTTTTATATTCATTTTAGGGGATGATATATTTGTAAACTTTTTTTTTAATTTACTGTTTCATTAAAACTTAATATTGTAATAGGCAGAAAATATTTTATCATAGTTATTTTATTTGTTTTTACATTTTTCATTGATAAACCAAAAATAGATATTCTGAAGGAATTTTCTTATTAATTTGCCTCTAATTCCTTATATTTATACCGAATAACTATTTCTTAGATTATGTAAATGTTGTGAAACATAGTTTTTTATAATTCATTGTAAAAAAAGTGAGTTTCGAGATAAGAGCTGGCAAATATTTTTGATCTTAAATTTCTTTCCTGTCTGATAATTCTCTCTGGCATCGAACTTCACCTATGAAATCATTTTTATAATTTATAAAATCTATAAAAGATTTATAGCTTTTATAAATAAAAGTAGAGGAAGTCTGAGGAGCACCATAAATTATAAATTACAATTTATGAACCGAATATTTATTTAAAACAAAAATGAAATTTTTATTTTAAAAATATTAATTATTCAACAATTAAGAAAAAAGTTATGCAGGGAATACAGTTTTATTTAAGAACATAAAGGGTCCATTTCCAAGCTTATGAATTCGACTAAGTTCAAAGTTCTTAGATTGGTACATTTGGCCTTTATAATCCAAGGTACGGAATAATTTTTTATGTGTAAACAGTTAGGTATTTCATAAGTACATATCCATGTTTATATACAATACCTACAGGATTTATATTACATTTATTTATATGGTATTTAATTTTCTTACTGTAGAGTTATCAAGGATCATTGTAATTGTAAATTAAGACCACTGTTATATATACATATATATACAAGCTTACTCAATTACAAACTAATTGATATGCAGTTCTTCATAAGAAGTGGTGTATAAAAATTAACTGAACGGTGTTTGTAGAAAACAATCTACTATCCATTCTTAAAGCTGCCTCATCTATAGAAAAAAAATAAATAAATAGATCTATAGAAAAATAATGACTGAACGTTCTATTATATTTGTTTATCAAAGAAACCGCCTGAATGGTTTTAGTTGATAAAAAAGAAGTAGTTTCATGAAGCTTTGTGTTTTTTATTTTACATTAGATGCTGTTTAAGTTTAATCCCAGCCATCTCAACAGCTACCAGATTAATTTAGGGGGATCAGTGCATCTTTTGTTTCTCAGGATGAAGGCATTATCCATTATTCTACCTTTAATATGGATTTTCTATTGCTTTTTACAGGTTTTACTTTTTCATTTTATAAAATTATGGGGAACCTCACTAGTCATCTGCAGGAATGGAAAACCATCACTGCTTTTTTTTTTTCGGTTTGTATTTTTTGGTCATAAATATAAGTAGATTTATTGGATAGTTTCATATGAAACAATTTATTCAATTCAAAGTAGAATTAGTTGATATGTGGGTTGATCGTGATCATCTCCCCGCAGATCCATTGGCTTTGAAACTATGAACAGAACCAGGGTAATTGGTTTCATGGGTTATGGATTTTTTTTTCATAATTTTTTAAAAATCTGAATTATTTTTTATCTAGAAATGGAATATATTAAGTATTTATTTTCTTAGTTGATTTTAAATATTCCTTATTGAAAAAATTAACCTATGTACTATGCCAACCTGTCCTGATGAATAATATTCTTTCTTAATTTGCAAGAAAAATTAAATGTCTGTTTTTATTATTTTTAATATTTAAAGTGGAATTAGAGGACTTACGTTGTTTAATAGGTTTATCTTTTCAGATTTTATATATACGATACTCACATTTCATAATATTTACCAATTTAGCAAGCTTTGTTTAGCATGCCATTAAATATGACCTTTAAAACACTTGATTTTCTTGTAACAATTTTTTTTATGAGTTTGAATTGGGACACTGGACAGCTCAAGCTGCAAGAAACATTACCACCGCATTCTGGGAAGGATGTTGTAATGAATGGACCATTCGCCATTGGTTTGAGAAAATGTTGGCTAGTAACACATTAATTCATGAATAATGCATTTCTCCATTCTATCCAGAGGTGAAAATATCACTCCAAGGAAATTGACGTGCAAAAAATCTTATAAACAACCTTCGTTGGTTAATCAGAAGGGACATATACACACAACGATAAACTTCATGTTTCACTACAGACAGTGAAGAAACTAAATGTGCTGGGTTACGAATTCCTTCCACATCCACCTGTTATCCCGTTCCATATCCATTATCTTCTACGGATTCCAATCTGTTCTTAAATTTAGGCGACTTCCTGAAGGGTTGCTTTTCAAAAATGCATTTTCAGACTATATTTCATCACAAAATCCTAAATTTCGGGATTAAAAAATTGATAACCCTTTGGGAAGGATGTATAGAAAATAAGAGCAAATATTTTTAATTATTTTATTTTAATTTTATAAAGTTGTTTTTCTGATCCTTTGAAGACGGACACATATGAAACGACCCAATATAATTTAAAATGCATGCCGACATTTTGGTCCAATTAGCAAACTTTCAGGGCCACTTAATAAATGTTTGAAAATAGCTATGAAAATGTTTTAATATATATATATATATATATATATATATATATATATATATATATATATATATATATATATACATATAAAATATATATGTATTTTATATATATATATATATATATATATATATATATATATATATATATATATATAGGGTTGGCAACTAAGTCATTGCCGATTTCAAATACGAAGGCAAATTCAGAATTTTTGTTTAAAAATATAACTTTATTCAATTAGATATTGCCCGTCCTTTTTCCATCGTTCTGGCAGCGTAAAAATTCCCCGTTCGTAAAATGTCTGGTCTTTGCTATTAAAAAACTGAATTAGGTGTGATCTGACATCATCCGCGTTGTTAAAAATTTTACCATTTAAAGAGTTTTGCATGGAACGAAACAAATGGTAATCCGAAGGCGAAAGGTCAGGGCTACATGGTGGGTGTGACAAAACATCCCAACCCAGTTCCAATAATTTTTGCCGAGTAACCAAAGATGTGTGGGGCCTTGCGTTATCATGATGGAAAACAACACCCTTCCGATTTGATAATACCGGCCGCTTTTCTTCAATTGCATCCTTCAGTTTGTCGAGTTGTTCAACATACACATTTGAATTTATCGTTTGGTTCTGCGGCATGAGTTCAAAATACAAAATTCCTTTGTGATCCCACCAGACTGACAGCATAATCATTTTTTGGTGAATATCTGCTTTTGATGGGCTGGTTGATCTTGCTTCACCCACGATCTCTTGCGAGTAACATTGTTATAAACTATCCACTTTTCGTCGCCAGTAACTAAGTTCTTCAGAAATGGATCATTTTCAATGCGTTTCAGTAGCGAATCACAGATGCTAATCCGTTGCGTCAAATGAATTTCCTTTAGCTGGTGAGGGATACATAAATCAAGTTTCTTGACATAACCAAGGGTTTTTAATTTTTTTTCAATGCATGTATGCGAAACATTGAGCTTCTCTGCAATGTCTCGTGTTGTGCTGTGACGATCTGAATCGATAATGGCCTTGATATGGGTTTCATCCACTTCGACTGGACGGCCAGATCGTTGTGCATTTTTCAGTGAAAAATCACCGGAACGAAATCTTTTTCCGAAATCATCGGAAACGAAAAATCAAACCAATTTCGACACTGCCTTTATCTTTAAGGCTTTATCTCCATATACGGCACATAACTTCTTTTGTGCTTGCGATGCGTTCTTGCCTTTTCGGAAGTAATACAATAAAATGTGTCGGAAATGCACGTCCTGTTCTTCCATTTTTAAATTGGGATAAAAACAAAACTAAAGAACTAATCAAAACAATTTTTTTACTAATTAAACGTAGAAGTCCATATAGTAAGAAAAAAATATAGGTTAGATGCTCTGGCCACGTTAACAAAACAAAAAAAAGTGTAGAGTGAATCTATCGACAAAAACGGCAATGACTTAGTTGCCAACCCTATATATATATATATATATATATATATATATGTTAGTTAAAATGGATATATAACAAGAGACAAAATGTGGGTTAAATGGCTTTCTCTCTATGAGGAGGAAGGAGAGGAAAAATTGACTAATGCTGAGATGATTAGAAGGTTATAAGGTGGAGAGTGTTTATATTAAATTTAATGTAATATAAAAAAAAATACTGTTTTATCAAATTCCAGAGTTCAAAAGTCTTTAAATATTTTAATGCTATTTATTATTTACCAACACTTAATAATCCCTTTAAAGCATTCTCTAAGCTTGTTTACTAACACTGGACTTCTTACAAAAAAAAAAAGCCTCAGTTTAGTTATTTATTTGAAAGGAGAAACATGACAGTGTCCTATGAAAATCTCGTAATTTTAAGAGATTGCTGAAAAAAAATTTCACAGCCGCTGAAGGAACTCATGAAATTATTAAATATGAAGGGGAAGGTGTCCTTGACCAGCGCACTGCGCAGCGTTGGTTTGAAAAACTTAGCAGTGGAGATACGACGATGGAAAGGAAGAAGGTCTCCGGGCGACCGTTAATGGATATTGATGAGGTTCTGAAGGAAGCTGTTGAGTCAAATCCGTTTTAAAGCACTCTTGAACTTGCTAGGGAGTGTGGTTTGTGGAAAGATCCTGTTAGTCGCCATTTTCTCTCCATGGGGAAGGTGAAAGAGGCCAGTAGACTAGACAGTAAACGATCATTTTTTTATAATATACCCCATTAAGAATCAGAAATTATATTTTAAACTTAAAGATATGGAACTGAGTCAGGTGAAAGTGACAAGGATTAAAAGAAAATTAAAGAACCAAATTAAGTGAAATTTGGCAATTTTTTTTTGGAGTTCCTTTTGTAAACCCTGATCTATTCTGGACCGTCCTGTGAAATCTCATTTATCCTTCCCCAGTACATATTCCTTACAAAAAACGCCTCTTACCAGGTTTTCCTAGGGCACCCTCAGCTCCTTAATTATTAAAATTATTTCTGCTTTAGTTTGAGATGCCCTATTATTGTCATCCGAATAGCAGTGCTATAATTATTTAACAGTCATAATGAATGCCAACAAGTTGTCTGAATTTACATTATCATACCTTATGAAGAAAATAAAGGAACAATTAGAAAAGAAAAGGAAATCTATGCCTGATAAAATGTAAATACATACACAGATTATATTTTAGCTTCATAAGAAATAAATTATAGATATCTTGATAAATAAATACGTATAGATAACTTTTGATTAAGAAGCAATACACCTACCTATATTCCTTCAAATAGTTTCTTCTTCTTATTTGTCGACCTTCTCTTAGATGGTTAAGTCAAGGATTAAAATGAGGTAGAGGTTTCCGATCTTTCACAGCCTATTATTTCGTTAAACCAGTCTTGGACTGTATTATGAATAGGTGGCAAAGAGAACGAGAATTTTGGCGTATAAGGAAGGGGCATGCCAGATATTACATGGTTGGGAATAACAATAATGGAAAGGTCTATAAAGGAGTGTTGAAACGAGACAGGTTTGTGAATAGGATCGGGGATTGGATAGTGGATTTCATTTGAAGTAGATTACGAATAAAAAAGGGCGATAAATCGAGGGTTTAAAGGTAAAAATACCCAACCACATATATTTCTGAAAACGAGATATTTGACCCAAATGCACAGCCCACTTTTCCCTATTAGTGGCTCTTTTAGTTGTAAATTATTCATATCGAATGCTTATTTAAAAATGAAGTTGTTTGATAACCTCTGGCGGTAAAGATACCTAACGGCCTATGAGTACTTTTACCAACTTATCAGTGCCCATTTAAAAGGTAAAATCTCCCAAATTCCCTTGGCTTGGTTTATTTCGGTAAGTCGATGTGATATTAGGTTCTGGAAAATTGAAAATTGGTTGTAATTTATGTTTTAAAAATAGTCGATTAGGGTGTTTTTACCATTGCTGTGGAAAAGTGAGCTTAGCATTTTGGGTTGAATATATTATTTCCATAAATATGGAATTGGCTGCTATTACCACTAAACCCAAGAAGACAAAACTAAAACGTAGGAAATAATTTTCTATAACTTTAAAATAAGAATAAAGTGACAGACAAAAGAATTCATTTTATGGTAAAACATCGTGGGGTGTTTGATGTTAATAGTTGTAAATATCGACATTGGTAAAAGCATATTCATTGTGTAAATATCTTATAGCGGACCCCTCGATTTTTTACCCGGAAATTCATTTTTTCGTTTATAACTTTCAATTCTAATTTTCAACCGATTGACAATTATTTTCTAATTTTTAATTTGGTTTTATAATTTAGCGTGTTTTTTAAACTACCTATTAAATATTTTCTACTTTATGGTTCGTCTGGCTATAAATGTTTGTCTTTTACAACTAGTATTAATTTTATTATTTTTATTTCGGTTTGTTAAGAAAGCATTTTTTTTTTTTTAGTTATTTAAACTATTATTTTATTTTTTGTTACAAAATATAAGAAACTCCCCAGTTGTTCCTGTCAGTATCCATTAATTTATCTCTTAAGATTAAGTCATGCATGTCTTAGTACTCGGCACAAAACAACACAGTGTCTGTGGATATGAAAAATCCAGAAGAACTTGGTCAGAATAATGAGACAAACTTATTAAATTGTCATCGGTCCTCGAGAATTGTGCGAAATTTTAATTTAATTCGACGTTTTGGAGTGGCCAAACATCAAGCTCAAATGTGCTATTATATGCATACGTTTATACAGGCACCTTGTAACAGCAATTTAGACAAGACAAATTTATTTATGATAATTTGCACGTTTATACTATACTCGAATATATTTGTATTGACATATTGATATATTTTCACGATTATGAAAGTAATTAGTGAAGTATTTATTTGGGTATGCTCGGAAAAATATCGATTTTTGATTAAAAATGGTTAGTTGTAATAACTATAATTAGTTTGTTTGTAATAGGATATACAACATAATTACTTCGTGACTTGTAAACATTTTCTGAGTATTATGGAAATGCGTAGGATTAATTCCTACTTCTACATATGTCAGTTGAGAGCGGCTGTTGGGTAGTTAAATTGCCATTAATTAAACTGGATTCACACTGCACTAAGCTAAATTTGTTCGTAAGTGCAATTTAAGTGCTTTACAGTGGCACTAGTTTTAAGTAGTTAGGAAGGACGCGTGTTGTTTACCTCGTATTAATTTTTGGACAAAGTGATCATGGGCTATATACATTTTAGGGACACCAAAAATATTATTTGGCATGTTAAATTGCTATAATGCTTATGTAATTGCTATAGATTCAGGATTCTGAGGCTTCCAGTGGAAATACCATCGTATCTTCCTAAATATATTGCTGCTATCTGTGGTAACATGTAACTTTATTTTATCTAACTAATCTTTTTGTATTTACTTTTCCAGTTTACTTATATTTTATTAACTCAAGTGGATTTTGTTATTTGTAAACTTGATGTTTTTGAATCATTATACTTAAAATAATCCATCAGTTGATCAAAATGACACGACCTTTTGGTATTTTACCACAATTTAGGAAACGACCTTTCGCAAATCTGAGGAGGGGCTGGGGAGGTGTGGTGTCCAACGTTATAATGTATAATCGGTTAGCCAGGTTATATTTCTGTATCAACCAATGGCCTTCTCACCGGCAAGATATAATTATAGTCTTACAATTTTTAGCTACATAGTATTATAATCTATTATAATATGATGATAGGTCCATCTTGAAATGAATGATAGGCCAAAATGAAGATAAAGGGTGAGTGAAGCTAGCTAGGTATTGGGAGAAAGGGTGTGGCTTTCCTATGCGCCCACTTCTGCGCAGGTCGTTTTCTAAATTGTCAGATTGTACACCTTTTAAGTTTTGGAAATGAAGCTGAGGATGAGTTTCAGAAGGATGTTCTGGAATTGGGTCAAATATTTGTCAATTTTATGTCTTAATCTGTTCTTCTACTTTATGGTTGATTTTTTTTTCTCTTAACCCCTCGGTCTTTTATTAATATTTGAAAAATAGCATGTTAATAATGATACGTAGTATCTCTTTTACTGCACCAGGTGCATTTTAAGAGAGGGTTGTTCAGGACATTGAATTTTCTGAACATTACTTAGATGGAAGGAGTGGGGGATCTAGTGATGGGGCTTACTAGTTCTTTCTGATTGGAGTTTGTTAGTAGTTTACTCAGTCCATGTTGAGTGCCTGTACATGTGTTTGCCAGCGCTGAGATCGGCCTGTCGGTGTAAGTGCGTTGAATAGTGGGTTCGTGCAGTGTTGGAGGCTATCAAAGAATTTGATATGCCTCCGTGTGATGAAGTCCATGGTTGAATTAAACTTTCCAAATGTTTACAAACAAATACCAACTGTTTTAAACCTGCGAGTATGAAAAACAATATATTGTCTGCTTATGTACTTGTTTTCTACTGCTGACTATATCTGAAACTCAGCGAGTAGCACAATATTACTTGCTTCGTGAGCGTATTGTATGTACCGCTTTCATGTGTAAAAGCGAAAACTATTTTCTATACGTTAGATATAGATTAAAACTTTAATAGCAGAACATAGAGTAGGAGGTAAATTGAGGCGTTGACATTGAAAAGGAGGTAAGTGTAGAAATTGCCGAATTTTATTTTCTTCACTGAAACAGAATTATCAGTCATTCTGTTGACACCAGCGGCATCTTGTGACATCGCTCAAAACTAAACGAGAGGTGATGGAAACTTACCTCCTTTTCAAGGCTGATCTCTTGGAACATAGAATCGTTTCAGTGAAAAAAAAATGTAGGCAATTTTGGTCCTTATCTACTTTTCAATGTCAACGCCTCAATTGTTCTGTTCAAGGCATACTTCTACAACTTACCTAATTCAATGACGTTGCTCTTCTATGTGCGCCCTGTAAACTTGTCTATATAAAAATGGCAGTCTATGATAGACACGAGTATGAAAGTATTTTATTTTTGGATTTGAATTTAATGAAATTAAAAAACAAAAGAAGGTTGGCTCTGAAGTACATGAGTGAGCCATGTTCTTTTTACTTAGCTGAAGTAAGCTTAAGATCGAATCCTCAAGTAGGATTTTTTTATTAAGTTTAATACTATTTGCAAATCAATAGAAAATTAAATAACGGAAACGTGAGATATGGTATTGCCCATATGGCTGACGTTTTGTTTCTCCTTTTTTTAAAGATTTTAAATTACTAAAATATTGGCTAAAAATCTTAATTATTTATATTAAATTAAAAAATTGATATTGAATTAATCTTAAAAACTAAACTAAAGGATCTGGGATCTATTTTTATACTTCTTCTATAGTTAAAGTAACACTGATTGCCATACCTTGACAAAAACTTTAGAATAAAAATAAACATTTATTTATTTTTTTTAATATGAAAAATTATTTTATTAAATTCATTTATTATA
Organism: Arma custos; assembly: GCA_037127475.1. NCBI lineage: Eukaryota > Metazoa > Arthropoda > Insecta > Hemiptera > Pentatomidae > Arma > Arma custos. The sequence goes on along the minus strand of CM073759.1, from coordinate 206,142,663 downwards.
CACTAAAACTAAACTTTATAAGTTATATCTTTTATTTTATTTTTAGATGATATAATTCTTTAAATAATTTATTTGAAAAGAAAAGATATGACCAGGACCGGGTCTCGAATCCGGGTCTCCCACGTTTCCGCCGTGGTGCTTAGCCACCTCAGTCATTCTAGTTCGCTTCTCGGTCAGACATACCCTTTCTTTTCACTGATCCTATATCTCCGTGTTCTCGCAATTTGCGATGTATACACGGGGAGAATGTTAATTAAACATTTTTGGATCTTGTTGACTAAGGCCATTATATATTATTATAATTTATATCTTTTATTTTATTGTTAGATTTTAAAATTTTTTAAATATAAATATAATAATTAAATATAATAATTTAAATATAAATTTTATAAGAATTGTTATTATTATTAGTGTTTTAATTTGAATTAAGAACGATGTGAAGATTCAAATTATTTATCTTATTTTGGGACAGAAGATTATAATTTATTAAATTAGTTTCTTAGTTATTTAATTTTAATCTGAAAAGAACGTCCATTTTCTCATGGATAATCCTTTCCTACTTCTTTTTGTAAATCATAGGAAATGTTACAATGGCAAAAACTTTCAATTTTCCATAATATTTTACAGATACATATATCCATTTTTTTTTTGTAAATATTTGGTTTTATTTAATTTTAAAACATTGATGGGATAATCCCTTACAGTGAAAATGAGTTAACTTACAATGGTTACTGGTTAATATGTTTTTGTTGTTGGTAAAATTTATAAAAACCAACAGAAAAAAGAGTACATAGGATTTACTTAATACAAAATTTATATATAACATATTACAAAATGCATATTATTTACAATAGTATGTGTTTTGTTCGTTTGTGTCTGTATTTTGGTGTTGTTGTTTTTGTATAATTTCCTATTACTTGTATGAGTGTGTTTTCTGAAAGTTGGCATGAGGTGAAGATATCCATTTTGGACTATCAGTGAATCCATGTTGATGCGTTCCGATGCGATGTCTGTATGAATGTATACCCTAAAAAATGTTATCGAGTTTCCAAAAACAACAATTTCTTATTTCCTTGCTTCCATCTATGATCACTGCTCCTCCATGTTTACATAGAAAATAATAACAATGAAAAGGGAAATAATGCAATCTTTTATTTTTAATGCATAGATTAGTAGGTATATATAGCTTATAGGTATAAACAACAATAAATAAATAATTAACCACGACTTTTTGTAACAAAATTTATTAATAAACCATTATTCCAAAATTTAACAACACATATATCATGTAATTGCACATGGAATGGATCACATTAACATATACTTACATAAATATATTTATATTATAAAATTGCAAAGCAGTCTCGTTGCATAATATATTGTTTATTTAACATTTTTTTTTACAAATATTTTCTTAAAACAAATTCAAAACAAAAATTCAATCTGGAAGATAAAACTAAATAAATTAGTTTGAAAAATAAAAGAGCTTATAATTATGGAATGGGTACTGTGAACAGGTCTGTACAAAATTTGTGATATGTACATTTTTTCCTCAGTGGGAGTGAAAGATACAGATTTGAGCATGCATGAGACTGGGTAAGGGGAAAGAGGTTATGACTTTGTACAAATATTATCAACAATCATCAGCATTTAATTAGAGTTCGTCGTGCTTGGGACCGGAGAACTCTTCGTGGGAGATGAACCCGTTCTTGTCCTTGTCTTCGTGCTGGAAGATCTCCTCGACCAGCTTGTCGTGTTCCTCCAGCATCTGCTTCACCTCTTCCCCGGCCTCTCCTCCTTCGCTGGCGGCCACCATCTGCTTCTTTAGGTACTCGCTAACTTCTTCGCGAGAGAGCATCTTGTCAGCATCGGCGTCGATCTCCTTGAAGACGTTGGTAGTTGGTGCCTGGTCTCCGATGTTGATAAGTTCGACTTCAAATGTCAGTGTTGCACCTGGGAACATTAACCATAGTACATTAACATTTAGTAATAAATAATGAGATATAACAAAACTAATTACATGATATATCTCTAAGAAGAAACTATATGTAGCAATTGTACGGGAGGTTATCTGAAAAGTTTCCGACCTAACAAAAATACAAGACATTTTTTCTGATTTTTTTAAAATTTTTAACATAGTCTCCTTGTAACTCTACACACTTCTCCCAGCGATGATCCCATCTCTGTAACCCGTCCAAAAAGTACTCGGCGTTTTACTCTGCAAAAGAATTGTTCACGAAGGTGATTGCCTCTTCATTTGACGAAAATCTCTGTCCTCCGAGCGCAATTTTTAGATGAAGGAACAAAAAGAAGTCGCTTGGGACTAGATCTGGTCAGTAAGGCGGATGGTCAAGCAGTTCAAACCACAATTCTTGGATTTTCGCCATGGCAACCGCTGAGGTATGAGACAGGTGAGGTGCGTTGTCTTGGTGAAACAGGATTTTTTTTTTCTGCAAATGTGGACGTTTTTCAGCAAGTTCTCCTTTCAGCTTGCAGTTGATGATGTGTAATATGCTCCTGTTATGGCATTTTCATTATTGAAGATAATCGATTAAAATAACTCCATGACTATGCATCCAATAAAAAAAACAGTCGGACTGTATTTTTATTTTGGGCGTATAATGGTGTATCCAAGTTTCATCTACTGTAATTAATCGGTTCCAAAACTCGGATTTATTGCGCCTAAACTGCGCCAACAGAGCATTGGAAATGTTCATGCGGCACCCAACGTGCGGACAGCTCTCTCATATCTAAATGATGATTTAATAAATAACAAACACGTTCTTTTGACATGTTCATAACCTCTGCTATCTTTTTCACTTTAATTCGGCGGTCGTCTAGCACCATTTGGTCAACTTTGGCGATATTCGGCAGAAATTTTTCAGACCACCCTCGTATTATAATTACAATAACAAAGTACTTAAGAACTAAACTGCTTCGAACTACCCAAACATCTAGAATACTACAAACTGGACTAGTCTGCACTGTTATTGATGCTAGTTAGTTGACTTTGATCGATAAGATATAAAAAGCAAAGCAGTATGCAGTGGAACGTTTCGGCCCAAATCTGCGAGTGAGGTTTATTTTCGACTCTCATCTTTCTCTGATGGCTCACAAATTTTCGGCTTCCGCAATGCAATGAGTAATATGGACTTAAAGCCTGAGTATCTAGTCATTATTCCCCGCTTTCGTACAACCTAGACTATTGTACAGTACCCTACAACATAGACTATTGTACAGTACCCTACAACATAGACTATTCTATAGTAAACTACAATGTCTCCACCTTTCCTACAACCTGCACTATTCTGCAAGGTTTGTTGTAAGCAACATAGACCACTTTACGCTATCTTATAACCTAGACTATTCTATATTACCCTATAACAAATACAAGTCCACACTATGCAACAACATAGATCATTCTACAATACCCTACAACAGCGGTTCCCAACCTTTTTAGTTGTGCGGACCACCAATTTTGAAAGGAAAACTTCAACATCTGCACACATTTGACGAAAATGTTCGAAATGAACCACTAATCACGGCTTGTTAGCTTATATTCAGGAGCAAAGTTTCTGTCTCGATCCACAACTGGATTAAACTATACAACCAGTAGTTTCTAGCGAAATTGTTTTCACTTAATTCTTTTACCTAATCTGCGCGGCCCAGTCCTATGAATCCTCCGGCTCATTCTTCGGGAATCGCTGCCCTACAACATAGACCACTCTACACTGTCCTACAACCTAGACTAATTTCTAGTACACTACAACAGAGACTCTTCATTGCTACAACATAACTACTTTATTGCCCTAAACAACATAGACTACTCCACACTACTAACCTCCTGGGATGACGTTTCCAGCTCCCCTGTCACCATAGGCCAGTTCTGGGGGGATTGTCAGTTTCCTCTTCTCGCCAACGCACATGTTCTCCAGACCCTGGTCCCATCCTTTGATCACTTGACCAACGCCCAACTGGAAGGTGAATGGCTGCTCACGGTCATGGCTGTGAACAAATTAATTTATATTAATTAATCAGACTCAAGCTAAGCATTTAAACGATTCATTACTGTAATGTCTTAAGGTAATATTTTATATTAAAAAAGTGATAATTTAGGTACATATTTTTGTTTTTTACTTTCTAGGCGAACTTGGAAGAATTGCATTCACCAACATTTTTGAACTTCAGATATTAATAGATTAAATAAATATACAAGGAAGTCATGTAATATTCACCTTAGATATTTTAAAGACAATATTAAACGATATAAGATGTAACTGTCTGCTATAACAAATGGATAGCTTTTTTTGGTAATCCAAATGAACTGAACTGTGATACTTGAAGGTTACTCCTCAGCAGTGGTAACACACATCAAACAATAAGACAGGACGATATATCTAATAATACTTTACATTTCAGATATCATCATGATAAGATTATAACATAACAGAACCAGCGCCCCCTTTCGGAATCAAAGAGCAGAAATTCGGAATATAAGGTTGTTTTAGAGCGAGAGAAATCTTATTTAACGGTTCTTTAGGCTTAGGGCATTTCTACAACCCTTACAAATTTATTTATATGATCGAAATTTTGTATTCGAATGGATTTGGTTTTAGTAGGGGATCTCAGATTTTTAATCCCATGATTACTGTTCGAGTCCCGAGTACATGGGGTGTCAGGAACTTGTTAAAGACCCCTATCCTAATTTTACCTGGATAGGCAAAATTTAAAACCCCAACTGTAGCTTCGTCCGATAAGTCATTGTACCATAAAGTGACGTTAGAAGAATAAAGAGTCAACAACTTATTTTCTCATTAATATAGTGCTATATTGGCTTTACTGCCAAAGCAATGATCTCGAGGAAAAGTCAGATCCTTTGATCTGAATAATATTTTTTTTTTTTTTAGAATAGAATAATTTATTGATATTTACAACTGTAATTATATTACATCAAGTAAATCTACTGTATGAACAAAGGACATGAAAAAAAAAACACTTGTGGAGAAACTATCCATTTATAGCACTCCAATAAAGTTCTTAAGTAGAAGGTCTCGAGGCCATCTTCTTTTCAGACACCTCGGAGGGTTATCAAAAATATTATGGGAAGCAAGTTGAGAGACTGGCGGATTCAAGTGTGTATGGAGCTTTTCATGAAAGGATAGGTATCTAGTTTGGGCCAAATCAGCAGCATATGGGAGATCATGATGGATGAGTTTGCTTGTGACATAATAAGGAGCATTGAGGATTTTACGAAGGATTTTGGATTGTAAAGATTGGATACGAGATGAATTGGATGGTTTAATAGAGCCCCAAAGCTCAACTTCGTATGTCCAAATAGGTCTGATAACTGTCATGTAAATGAGTCTTTTGTAATTAATTGGGAGCTTTGAACGTTTGTCCAGTTAACGTTGAAGTAGACGAAAATGTCGAGCAGTTTCTTGTCTTTTCAGTCATTAATAATATTTATATAATCTATAATATTTAATAAATCATAAAATGGGAAGCCACCCTGAGATCGTTAAACTTAATATATATTAATTATATATCATTAGTTAATAAGACACATAGCTCTCTCTTCTCCAAAGGTTGACGTGGTTGACTGTCCAGGAGTTGTTTATCAAATAAAGATCCTTTTTAATTTCATTAAATAACGTTAACCCTTTCATGCCTAATGCAGCCGTTTGGCTACATCTGTTATGTACTCCTGTTAGCGTTTTAATGCTCAGTGTAGCCAGTATTCAACATGAATAGTTCCAGAATATGTCACCGATTGCAGCACAGGCATGCTAGTCTTTCTACCCTCAGTTTGGACGTGGATTACTGGATTATTTAAAAAAAAAAAATTTAAAAACATTTTTTTATGGTTATTTAGGCCATTTTAACATAAAAAGTTACAGGAGAGATTTTTATCAAATTTTATTTTGACACTTTGGGCATGAAATGGTTACATTTATTTGTCTTGATCATGGTACAAGATAACTTATAAAACTACTTACAAAGGAAAGGGGAAACTATATATGACTGGCTATTTCTGGACCATTGCTTCATCCAGTTCTTTGCATCTTAAGATGACCGCTCCTACCGAACAACTGCCGCTCTCATCTCAAGAGTAAAGCTAATAAACCTTAAGAGACACTACCTATTGTATGTCCCTTACCCTTTTTATCTAGGTACTCCTAACGTCGCATGTAGCAATTGTACAAGCAATAACGAGAAGAATATAATTGGCTCGAATACAATATAATGTTATTGTTACAAATAAGCTCGGATGCAAATCAAGGGGCAGCAGGTCCCAGAGGCAGTTAAAGTACAATAACACCCTTTTCCATTATTCAACAGAAATATAAAGAGGCGAGTCTAATGTAGCGATGTGAAATTAAAATACTAATCTGGCCTGGATATGATGTAGTTATGGTGGCCGGGGGTCCCTGTAGATATCCCTTATTTAAATAAACAGTAGCCATGACGCGGGGTAGTTAGAGGCAATGAATAAATGAAGCAGGGAACAGCTCAGTGGCTGTCTGTATGCAAGCTTCCCGGGAGCCCAGTATAAACATGTCCTGCCTGTACACCTCTTCAATTATTTAACTTACCCACTTTTCTTACCATTTTCTCTTCCTTCCCTGGAAACAATTTCCTTTAGAATTTTCTCGACGATGACGATTCTTCTTTTCCTCCCAGGCAGTCCTTTTGGCTAATTGGAAAGGAAGATGGTAAAGGGGGCAAGATCTCAGAGGCTTTCAGTAATTCGCGGATGTTATAGTGGAGGATAAAATAGAATAACTCCCAATGTAATCTAAAAAATGCAGCAATCCTTTTAAAAATAAGTAAAATTTAATGGGACTCCAAGGTTCAAAATTAAAAATAAAAACAACTTTGTTTTTAATACTCATATTCTGCATATTCGATATTCGAAAAACTCATATTCTGCAATATTTACACACTGAGACATATCTCTTCCACTCAAAATAAGACTGGCCAAATGCTACCTATTTCCTGTTTTTCTTTATAGTGCAGAGAACAACTACAACTTATAGTCCATGGGAAGATAGAGAGCAAAGACGCAGCCATAAGAAGAAAACTTAACGAACTTAACTTAACGCCAGTGGCGTGCTCTGACATCAGTACAACTACTTATAAATGTGGCATACAGAATTAATATCGCTGCGATGATACTCAACGTTCTGCTATGTATTGTCGGCACTGATGCCAGACGGCAAACATGAAAGGGAATGTGTTTTGGACAAAGAACAGACCTTTTGGTCCCCTTATGTTCAAGATGGTGGATAAAGAAGAAAAGGGGGGGGCAAGCAAATCTAGGCTGAGGGGACACCCTTGAGACAGATACAGAGAAGCAAGGAGGACTCGCGAGACAGATCCTGAGGAAGAAGGAGGGAAGCAGAGAAGGAGAGCCGGCGAACGAGAAGGAGAAGATGTCGAAAGCGAAGACCGACCTGTAATCCAATCTACCCCTGTTCACAGATAAGTTTAATTTAGTTCCTGTAACGTATTTTATGGCAACCCCTTTTATATAGCAACATCTGAATCATTAACCTTGTTTAAAATTGAATAAATAAACGATCCTTATTGTAATTCTTTAGGTGCTTACATACTCCATATACACTATTTATTTATAAATAATATATTAAAATAGATGAGTAAATTGATAAACACAAGAACAGATCTTTGGAAAGGAACCCAATTAAGATTAAGGCATATAAATAATAATTTGAGTACTCATCCTAAATGGCATCCCAAATATCAACCTACATATTCAAAATATATTTAACAGTAGAAACATAGCAGTTCGTAACGAACAGGGCCCATGAAGAAGAAGGAATGGTTTGTAAAAGTATTGCCTTGTAGTATACGGGTTACTGAAATAGTCAATGACAAAACACATGTACTGATGAAACACATGAACCGTACTTATGTTGTCACAGTGTTTTTTTTATTTATTTTTTATTGAGTTTCTCCAAACCTTGGGGTTTTCTCCAACCAAATTTTATGACAATATTTTTTCCAGGTATTCCGCCAAGATCTTATTCTTCATTGCGACCGTATCTTAAAACGTCTTCCTGTCAAGAGCTACTTCATCAATGAGACCTTAACACGTCTTCCTGAAGTTCGTCAATCCATGAGATGTTTTAGCATTTTTATAACGATCATCAGTCGCTTCAAACCACTCCAATCGCTTGATGGTGATTTTTTCGAGAATGGTATTATGAGTAACCATTATTACTCGAATGATTGTATTGTATTGTAAAAAATTCAAACCATAATTAAGGGTAGTTTTGGGTGACTACTATGTGAAATGCGAAGGTGCTACGCAACTAAGTAGTTATGAATTATTGTAGCTCGAAATTATGTGGTTTTATTCTTAAGATTTCAGGAAGTTAAATTTGATGATATTTAGATAAAGACGATAATAAACATAAATACAATCAAAGTTAAAAAAAAAAAAACACATCATAGCAGTATTAGACGTATGTAAAGCACAGAAAATAACTAAACACTGTGGAATCTGACCAAGATGAATCATACTCCACTATTGTAAGAGAATTCAATCAGAAAAGAGAATAAAGAATACAGAAGAAGAAAATGAAAGGGTTTAAGGCTTTAATCTTTGTTGGGAGAAGAGAAAGGATTGTGTGGGGAGTTGTTAGAGTCATTTAATGAGATTCTCTTCGTTGAGCGGGATCAGCCGTCCGCTTCTTTTCCTGGCCTCTACGGATTATGGCATTCAATGCGCTGTTAACTCCAGGATTTTAAAGGGTTTTTTTTTTTTTATATTCGTCTATGCTACTCTTCGGATCTAAAGCTATTCAGTTTCAATAACTGAGCTAATCCACGAGATAAATGCATCACAGAAAAACATCATTAGCTTGGATTCAGGTTGGATTAACCTGAGGTATAAAACATAAAGTGAGGCATCTGTAAAGAAAGACCTGCCATCAGCCCAACCCATGAAGGGTCTTGGGTTCATAACATGGTAGAGGCTATACTGTTTCTAAAACAACGATTGTGTAAGGAGGTGATTTGTCCAAAATCACGCTCATAGCAGTTGAGATTTGGTGATTATTGTAAGTAGGTAAAAATATAATTGAAATTTTTTATAATTATTGGTCAATTTTTTTGAGCTTTAAAAATTTTTATTTTTAAAGAGAAAAGATAGGCCCTCGTCCGGGATTTGAACCCGGAACCTTTGTCTCACCGTGACATCGCCCTACCATTTGAGCTACCCAAGGCCGCCTGCCGGCAGAGGACAAACCTTTTCTATCATCCGATCCCATGTCCTCGTGCTCTCGCAATTTTTACGATGAATACACTAGAACGAAGTTCTTTGAACATTAATTTAATTTTAGGATCTCATTGCCTTACGTCATATTACTGTTTATAATTTTTGGTCAATTTTTTTTACTCGAAATTTTTTTAAAAATAATTGGAATTATTTGAGTGTCAAAAAAAATTAATTTCATAGTACAATTACCCATTACTCATTATATAAGAACTATTTGAGAAGTAAATTATATGATCTGGAATCTGGGTAGAAGTAGTAGAGTATAAAAAATCGATATTTTAGAGAGTATTAGGAGAATGAAAGAGCAATTAAAGAGGGGGCATTTATAAACAGAGAAAGAGATAGAGTGTATGTGTGTGTGTGTGTGTGTGTGTGTGAGAGAGAGAGAGAGAGAGAGAGAGAGAGAGAGATGAAACAAGAAGCCAATGGCTATGCCTTAGGCTATATGGCAATAAGTAGCGCAGCAAAGCCTTCAAAGGACTCATCGAGTCTGTATTGTCCCTCAACGGTTGCTAAATCAGTTTGCTCTATGGTTTTCTTCTTCCATCTTCAGTATAATGGCGAAGAGAATATTATAAATAATAATTATTTTTTCTATAAAGGTACCTTAGTGCGTAGAAAGCAGAGTTTCTGTATTGAAGGTCCCCGGTGAGACCCAGGCTGTGAGAGATGAATTATTTAATCTTTTCAAATCCAAAAAGAGGCTATCTCTGAAGGACCTGCAGAACCACCTGGTGCTCACTCAGTCTGCACAAAGTGGGTACCCATAATTGGAGGAAAGCCTGGCGGTTGTTCTTGATTTAGGACAATCAATCCCCTACTAAACCTCTGTATTGGAAACAGCACAGTCTATATCGTGTAATCAGCAATGTAATAACTATTGCGGAATCTTACTCGAACCTGCATAATATAAAATATTTTCGTTACACCTATGTAGATGACTTAAAAAATAATTCAAGGAAATTAACCCTTCTAATACCGGGTGGGGTATTTCATGCACAAAATAAATCACCGTGGATTAATTTTTTTCCCCCAAAACGAGGATTGGGTCCCGGAATGACCCCACCTGGTAGTTACTGTTAAGCCTTATTTCAGATCGCCGAAGTCACAGACTGTGCATTTTAAGGCTCTTTATATAATTTCCTAGAAGAATATTTGCAGTTACAGCGTCAGTTTGCCGGCGTGGGTTCCAATTATCGCCGTAAATTTTTTTTATTTATAGTTAAGTAAATATTTTCTGGTTGTCGTTCAAGCTTTGGTGTTCTTTCGTTGGAACTCTCTCTCTCTTTTTCTCTTATGCATGCTTTGCTCAAAAGGTATGAATTATTTGATCTGTGTCAGACCCTTGATATTTATCGGATGAATTAAATCCCTACTAAACGAAAGAGAGAAAGGGAGGGGGGGCTAGATTTTTAGGACTCAAAAATGATATTGAGAAAAAGCCTGACTGAGCTTTATTTTCAAAATAAATAAAATTATACATTTTGATTATTTAAAAATGATACTTTTCTACAGTCCCATTCTATCAGAATTATAAGCAATGACTCTTAAATGGATGATATCATCGTCACTGATAGTAGAAAAACATTTTCAATTTCACCACAAATTCACCAGATCACTCTTTACGCAATTCTCCCCTCAGACGTTCCCCAGTCGGAACAGCGCTTAGTAACATCTTACTAATTCGTTCGTTACTAAGCCCAGCAACTATACATGTATATATATATATATATATATATATATATATATATATATATATATATCTTTGTGATATATTTTCCTCCTTCCAAACTTCTAAACACATACGCTAGCGCGTCGGAATTTAAGTTTAAGCAATCGGTGGATCCCAATCAGAGGATTATTTTAAAATTTGTTATTTGATAATTTTATACCAGTGGAAATAACATATTTAACCTTAGATATAGTTTATAAAACAGACAATATGGTTTATTTTTAAACTCTAATATTGCTATTAAACTTGTGCCTCGTGGAAGGTACTTAACACAGTGTCAAGATTCATTTCTCCAGGACCTTCAAGAAATAACTATTTCGAGAACCAGATGGGTAGGCATGCTCATTTGGATAATTGTTTTTTAATAATGTGGAATCCGTTAAGTGAGGGCATGTAAAAATGTAACCCTCAAATGAAATTCATCTTTTCACATTGATAAAACTAAGGGTAAAGGAGATTAGATTAAAATTCGTTGAAACTAATAACATTTTTTTCTTATCGGTTCTTCAGACTATTTTATCACATGAATGTTATCAAATTAATTACTCAATCGACATACGATTTGATTAGGAGTTTGACATATGAACAGCCGGTTCGAGATATCTCTGAAAGTGATGAAAAAGAGAGGGTGATTCATTATATCGTATCTAGTCTATCAGATAGGGTTTTACGATATCGATTAGTAAAAAGTATCGATACGTTCCTTTCAATACCAGGTTGACTTGGTATCGATACATTTTTTTTGTTTCGTAAGCAGTATTGAAGTTTTATTCGGCCGATTGTATGGATAGTACAGTATAGGTGCTTCATCGCTATCGTGTATCCTAGCTGCCAATTGGTTTGAAATGGAACAAACTTTATTTATAACATTTTCGGAACTGGAATATAAATATTTGAAATAAAAAAAAAAATACGGTAGCCGATGGTGATCAGGAAGAGGAGAAGGCCTTCCTTGGATGGAGGGTTCAAGAGAACTCATTGCAGATTCCGGCGACAGCAAGCTCAGAGGTGGTTTCGTCCCGAAGGGGATTACAATATTCGGCATGGCGATGGCAATAAAGATAAAGATATACACTTTGCCGAAGCTTTCTTCTCTTTCTCTTTCTCTCTCTCTCTCTCTCTCTCTCTCACCTCTCTCTCTCTCTCTCTCTCTCTCTCTCTCTCTCTCTCTCTCTCTCTCTCTCTCTCTCTCTCTCTCTCTCTCTCTCTCTCTCTCTCTCTCTCACACACACACTCTCTCTCTTTCTCGCACTCTCTTTCAGACTCTTCGGCTGCTAACAGTCACTTATTCCTTATTCATCTGTAATTCGCTTACTGTCGTCTTCTGAAGTAGGCATTTCCTTGCAGTCCAACCCTTACCCTACATCCGTATTTCTAAAAGGTTGTCCCGCCGTATAATTTCAAGAAAAATGTGCTTTAAGCTGAAGTGCAATATATTCTTCCAATTTATGAAAAAGATTAAATTTGTAATTTTCAAATAAAATTTTCATCCAGGAACTAAAGAATGGCGGTTGAAACAAGACTGGCGTACTATTTAATTAGGTGGCTAGGGACCACACAAGAATTTTAACGTCGGGTGGATAGATAAATAAAAATAATACGATGTATAGAACTTTAAGTTATGAAAATTATATCTTTTAAATTTCAGGAAAGAGGGCTCGAATTAAGTGATTTTTTATCTGACAAACAAGCTTTGTTTATTTTTATTCTGTCTATTTGTTAAGCGTTTTAACCAGCTTTTACTAATAAACTGTGGAAATGATTTCAAGAAAAGATAATTATGGATAAAAATATATTAAAACATTCATGTAAATCCTACTTCTTGTGATGATATCTCGAAAAGAGATAAGAGGAATTCGTGGTGGCCGATGTATTAGCAACCTTGTAATTCCTGTCTCGTAAACGCCCTGTTTTCCTTGACAGGAGTAAAAAATTACGTCAAACCCAAAAAACGATTAACTGTTATATCAACAAAAACAATGTAAAATCTGCGGCTAATCTTTTTTGAGTTATACTAGAGAAGATTGAAAATAGGTTCAGACTTCACGTCGGGCTGGTCAAAATGGATTCAAGAATAGTAAATAAGTACATATTGGTTGAAATTTGAAAATCAAAAATATTGCGTACAAGAAAGTGAAAAAGATGTTTAAGGCTTGTTTTTTAACTCATTACATCCGTGTAAGATCCTGTTTGTATGGGAAGTTCCCCAAACAATTATATATATATATATATATATATATATATATATATATATATATATATATAGTATATACAATTATATATATATATATATATATATATATATATATATATATATATATATTATTATTACATACGGATATATATCCGTGTAATAATGGGTATCAGTTCCAAAGGTTTTCGCTTCCAATAGAATCATAATAAGTTTTAACTCTTCGTTCGATTCCTTTTTAATATTCTCCAAAAAAATAAAGATAATCGCAAGCCTAACTTTAGTATCGAAAAACTAGTGTAATTATGGGAAATTTGTATAGATTTCAGTAATCATTTCATTAAGAAATGAACATCTCAACAAACATATCTGTACCTCAGAGGTAAACTATCGTAACTGACATTTTTCAAACTTAACAGGAGAGCAGTTTTAATGTTAAATTTTCCTTTTTATTGTTGTTCAAGGTTTTCAATGATAATTAGAGGTCATCATCATCAATGATCATTAGAGGTCATTGATCTTGATCTTGATGACCTCTAATTATCATTGAAAACCGTGAACAACAATAAAAAGGAAAATTTAACATTAAAACTGCTCTCCTGTAAAGTTTGAAAAATGTCAGTTACGATAGTTTACCTTTGAGGTACAGATATGTCTTCTATACTTCTAAATATTGGTTGAAACGAATATTTATTGATTGAATGATTACTGAAAACTACACATATCCACTAACTAAACTCTTTTTTTTTCCCGCACTAAAACACGCAAATATTTTTATTTTCGAGGATATTAAAGAAGAAATTAATGAAAAGTTAAAACTTGTTGTGACTCAACTCGAAGCGACAACCTGCTGATACCAAATAATGCAAGTCCTCAAGTGTTGTTTCCATAGATCGAAGAAGAACGGGGATTACCCTCTGATCTTGGAAAATCACTTAAGTGAACCGACAAGGCATGGAGAGGGAGGCCCTATAGATAGCAAAGTATTGTTAAGACCCAATAATTAAACCAGTCCGTTGCCCTCTACTCATTTATCATCCTGCCATGTCCTCTTTTATCGGAGGATCCATCCACCATCTTCAGATTCCTCCATTATCGAACAAACTTCCTTTTTTCTCCGTTCATGATAATACTTTCTTTTCCACCCTCCTATTAAACTCTCCTTTATAATTTTAAGCAACTTAATCTTTGAAAAACACAAAGCTTTAGCATATCTAACTTGATGGAAGCAGCTTTGTTACAAGGGAGGTTATTTTAAAATTAAAAGGTTCAGAAAGAAAGTATGCATTATTTAATAGTAAAACTATCCCGGCTTTCAATATTTTTTTAATGAAATTATCACAAGAATTCTTATAAAGATAGAAAGTATAGTTATTAAAAAAAAAATAATAAATAAGAAAGTATAGGTTAGTATAGACCGCATGGAGGTCAGTAAAAAAAATTCTTAAATAGGGTTTAACTGTTAGGTCTTCTTCAGGTCGGAGTTGTCATGATACAAAAAAATAAAATGATACATAAACAATAAAAATAGATAAAGTAAAATATAGAAAACATGCTATTGCAGTAAACCGGATACAGAAATATGTATCATTTGGATTAAAATTCAAATAGCATCATATATTTATCAATAAAATAGAGCCAAAAACTCAAAAAGAAACACTATTATTTATTATGATGCAATTGGGAAAAACCACAAATTCAAATCTAGTAATACACCCACTTACCAGTCGAAGTTTCACTTATTCAGGCATTATCAAGACACAAAAACAAAAAAATTCTCGAAGAAAAAGGTGCAATACATCCCAACGATCAACAGCCCAAACAGGCTCCAAACATGAGACAGCACCCCACCACCAAGACGTTCAACATACAACTGAAAAGAAGGTAATATGCAATCAGCTGGGAAGGTTATAGAATCTATAATTCTATATATATAATATATATACTAAATTCTATATAATGAATAAATTCTATAAATTCTTCCCAGCTGGTTGCATATCACCTTCTTTTCAGTTGTATGTTGAACGTCTTGGTGGTGGGGTGCTGTCTCATGTTTGGAGCCTGTTTGGGCTGTTGATCGTTGGGATGTATTGCACCTTTTTCTTCGAGATGTGATTCACATAACCCCCTTTTTTTTTGTTTTTGTGTCTTGATAGTACCTGAATAGGTGGTAAGTGGATGTATTACTAGATTTGAAACATAAGGCTTTGCATTGTGGTTTTTCCCAATTGCATTATAATAAATCATATATTTATATCTCTGTGAGAACTGGTGACAGAAGTGAAAACTCAAAACATAGGATTAACTTTGTTCTTTTTTGAAGATATAATTGAATCAATTGTATTCTTAATTATTTAAATTTCATAATGTGTAATTTGAAATTATTAACCTTTGCCTGGTTATCACATCTATTGACGCTCAGAACAATGATTATATAAATTTTGAATAGTTTATTTATCAATCAAAACGGTTGATTGAGGCTGCAAGCGCTCAATACAAAATAATAATACAACTTCATTGAAATAATAATTAGTTTACAGTTTTGTTTATCGTTTAAATTCTTCTTTATTGGTATCATTAGCAACATAAAGCAAGTCATTTAACTATAATGCCATGGCGGAGGTCCTGGGTTCAAATCCCGCTCGCTGGCAGACTTTTATTTAATCAGCTTGTTAGCTGGATCCGATTTTATTTAGGACCCTGCTAGGGCTCGCTCAGCCTCTATAAATTGGGTACCCAAAATAAGGGGGAAAATCTGGTGGTTGAGCATGATCTACGATAAATCACCTCCCTGCACAACCGTTGTCCTATAAATAGCATAGTTCCCCCCCAGATCTTGATGTGCTGTTGTACAGGTTTATTTATTTATCATTTTTTTTTTTAGTTAAACATTATTATTCTTATATGAATCAAATTCTAACCTTTAAAAAAATTTGATCAAAACAAATCCTTTAGCTTATAAACAGCCCGCTACTCGTCGCTAATCTCGCGGCATATGTCATGAGCATGCCAGTGACGTGAATTAATGTTTTCCCATTCCACAAATCTCTCAACGCGGATGAAGAAGTTCACTTAAAAAATGAAAACATTGTAGAGAATATTGAAAGCGGACCTAAAGCTTCAGAAATAGACTGAAGAAAAGCCCCCGATAAGAAGCTATCGGTTATCTGCCGGTGAGCGGTGAGGTCCCGTTACTCCAAGGTACCGTACACAGTCAGCGGTAAACTTTCTCCCCTAACCGGGTCAGGCAGACTGTGGAATGCCTGTGGGCTCACACAGTTCCAGCCATGACTGTTATCATTTCCTCCTATAGAGACCAGTACTGTGCTGCTCTACGAATAGTAATTAATTGGGAACAGGGGCCTTCCTAATGATCGGCTGCCTCTCCTCTCTAAGCCGTCTCTGCTTTTCTCTTCTCATTAATATAATCGTCGTGGGGTAGAGAATTGTCTCCAACACCCTTTGTCACTACTAATACATATACAGATCTGGAGCTGGAAACTATATTAACGTATTTAGAATTTATATTATATTTCTTAATTCAGAAATATGTCAGGAAGGCTTGACAAAACTAGGTAATAGCCATGCTTACAGGTCTTCAAGCAGGTTACACAAAGCACTGTTACAATGTGGTTACTGCTTAGAATGCAGTGATTATTGTGGACAAGAAGAACTACGAATGATGCACTTTAAGCCACAAGGAAGCTTACCAGTTGTATTGTTACGGGCTACTGGGTGTTAAAATGAATTAAATTACTCCTAAATTCCAGATACTAATATTTATTAGCAAAGTGAAAAAGAGGATACAAGTAAATTACTAACAATTAAATTATTAAACTAATATAAATTTACAATAACAATATTCTAAATATTTATTATAACCTAGGCCTATTTAATCACTACAATAATATAAGATGCTACTAACTCTAAATACCATAACTATTTACATAAATTTGCACGAATAACATAAAATTACAACTGCTACTTAACTAATTAACTACTACTAATTAACACAGTTCACTAATTAGAGTCCACCGACCGTAAGATTCTCCAAATATGACAAAATGACACACATTAATACACAGAAACGGTTTATTACACTCACAAAATACATACTGTCCACTGAAACACTTATTACACTGCCCGGTTCAACACTGACTAGTTTATCACACTGACACTCACTTATTACTAGATCATCACAGTGCCTGGTTTACTCTCCGACTGGCTCACTCGAGGCGAGGGGGTTATTTAAATAGGCAAGGCCGAACATTCTAGAACACGGAAGTAGGAGGAGACTGTTCTAGGATTGTCGAGAACCTTCTTAATCTCTTCCGACAAAGGAGAGGCAGTTCTAGTATGTTCGAGAAGGTTCTAATCCCATCTTAACTTCTCCCCCCGACGGGCTTAAGACGCTAATCCCTTGTTTCCGTCCTTTCCTCTGTGACTGTAACAGTATTAGCCAGACAAAAACAAGGTATTTAGGTCACATCATACGGAGTTGATGAATGTTACTATTAGCCATTGAAGGAAAAGTAGATGGAAACCGAGTATTGGTATTCTTGAAATATTTTCCTAAGGACTGCAAGAGGTCTCAAGAAGTAATAACCAACCTCCTTTAGGCAGACGACATAGAAAGAGAGAGAGACACACAAAAAATTTATATTTAACAATTTATCTTCATTTTTATTGTTTAATCCTTAAGTAATTCAGATTAGTAGAAACCAAAATCGGCAAAATTGACGTTAAAGTCACCCATCCCTCTCATAGGCCTAGGGCTACCCGTCGGATCTTTACCGGTTAGATCAGCATTCATTAACTTCTTAGGAAATCATTTGCCACAAAGACTAACTTTATTCGCCCTTATCAACCGTGACCATAATATCAAATTATATAAATATTATGCCCTGCAATGCCGTAAATTCTTTATATTGGAACCGAATATTTTAAGCAATACCTTATTATACCCATAAACCACAATATTAGGGATAATAGTTTTACAAACTTTAATCCTCAAGTTTTGGGACAAAAAGTACACAATTAAAGGCTAATTGTTTCATTAAACTACCTGGATGAAAGGGCTGTAATAGAGTTGTAAAGGGACTGAATGGATGAAAAGGGAACAAATACTGAACTTAGAAAGGGATTGTGTACAAGTTGGCGAGGAACAGACCTCGGAATAATGTCAGACAATGAGCGTTAATTCTAACTTCTAGTCCGTCGTTTGTGCTCTTCCATAATCAAGTATTATCCTCCTTTTTTATTAATAAATATTATTCTAAATATATAAATTATTTTAGAAAATTTATTTGTGTTATGTTAAATTTATAAAAAACCTGTGCCACTACAACCCATAAAGAGTCATTCGATTCTGTAGAAGGTAGAGATTGTGCCGTTCATAAGGCAACGGTTATGTGGGGAGGTGACGTTCGAGATCACGCGGAACCAATTTTCTCCCAATGGTACCCACTTTATAGAGTATGGGTGAGCCCCAGGAAGGTTCCACAGAGTCCTCTATGGCTTTTAATTCTCTCTACACACTAAACTACCCCGCTGCTAGTTTTAGACTTATAGTAATACAACATAATTTTTTTTTTTATGTTTTACTTTTCATTATATTTATGAATAGTAAATCATATTGTTGTTACCTGAATGTTCCCTTCAGAATAATGTTTTATTACCTGATAACGATTAAAATTTTGAATTATTTTTCATACCTGCAAATAAAGAAAAAAATAACATTAGCTAAACAATGATTAAATTTTTTACAATCAATATAGGGGATTAATGAAACTATTATAGAAATAATATAAAGTTCTAATTGTAGAATATAGTGTAATTATTTATAAACATTGAGGGGTCATTCAAAAGACCAAATTTTTAATTCTAAAAAACATATACTCTATCAATAAAAATTTATCAAATATAAAACTTTTTTTATATAAAATATTTTCCTGCTTCTTATTAAAGCAAACAGGACGAGTGGAAAGATCGAGTCTCATTCTAATGCCACGAAATAATTTTAACATGCCCTGACAGGGGATTCGAACCAACAACAACTATATATACATATATATATATATATAGTGTAACTTAACTATTAAGTTAAGTATAAGTTTTTTTTGTAACATATGTTTATTTATATTTAGTCTTTTATTATTTTTTTTATAACTTCATTTCATTCTGATATTCTAATGAAACATCATCAATTCAGTTTATTCAGGGATTATTATTTTTTCTACTTGTATCTTTGTTTTTTGTTACTGACTTTTTGTTTTTTTAATAAATGTTCAGACATTGTGATGTTTAAACTGTGATTAATCTTTATATATAGAATAAAGAATTACACACACACACATATATATATATATATATATATATATATATATACACTAAACCTCTTTCATTTGAATGCGACTGATACGGTTGCCATGGTAACAGCTGTGAGAGAAGAACCAGGGAGGTTATTCTGTTTGTGTGTTGTTTTTTAGTTTGAAGAAATCATTTTTGTAAATGGTGTTGAAACGTTAGCTTTAATTTTTACAGGTAAGACTGTATAGCATAATGAGTTTGTAAATCAGTTACAGGAATATATTGTTGTAATAATTACAAATTTACTTTTTTAAAGAGAGAAACTCAGTTTAGTTTTTATTTTTACACACACTTAATTCATTATTTGAATCAATAAACAACACACACACACATACACATATATATTGTTATAATTTGGACAAAATATCGGTTTGCGATACCACATATCTTAGAAAAAGATTAAAGATGTATTAATTTGTTTGTTCATAAGTACTTCTCATTTGTTCCTATACATGTTTTCAAAAAAGTAGGGTGGTTTTCGAAACATGAAACATAAGCAGCATATACACAGTTCAACGAGGATGACATATATTTTAAGCTAAATTGAATTCAACTTCGCTGTCGATTCAATTGAGTTTTCTTCATTGAAATTTAATATTATGATAAAAAGAGTATTTTGAAAGTTAATTTTTTCTTTAAGAATACAATTTAGTAAATGGAAGAGAAGAGAAGACAAGGAACATATAAAGAAAGCAATTTTACCATACTCCATTAGGTGGAAAAAGAAATAGCTTTTATTCAAATTAATTCACACAGTTTACTGGATTTTTTTAGTATTAATTTTATAGAGCACAAAGCTCAAAGTTCAACTAAGTCTGAATTCTAATATTTCTGGGTTAATAAAATTTTTTTTTACAAAAAAGAAAGAGGAAGGTTAAACATAATTTCATTATAATTATCGGCAAGTTTATTAATATATAGTATATAGTATTATTAATCATTTTAAACAAGTTGTTATGAAAAAGGTGTCAAGTAAAAATAAATATTTTTTAGTTTTTTATTGATAAGGTAGTAATTAATAATTTAGGTTAGTTATCCATAGGTTAGTTATCCTCAGTTGGATGGACAATTAACTTCAGTTAAACCTAAAAAAATGTAAGAAAACATGAATTGCATACTGAAGGGGTGTTGATGATCTATACAAAATAAGTTGAACAAGTGTCCAATCTATTTTTTAGAGGAGATATCAAATCCAAGGTAAACTCAGAGGTGAAGAAAAAACTGTGGTGTTCCTTTGTGCCAACCTTAATATATGGCAGTGAGACCTGGTCCCTAAACCTCAATATCTTACACAAGTTAAGAACGACAGTCCGAAGCATGGAGAGGTACGCCCTGAATATTACCAGGAGGGACAGAAAGACCAAGATGAGTATTCATGAGAAAACCAAAATTCCAGACATAGCCGGACCTATACGCACAAGGAAATGTTTCTGGACTGGACCGCAGGTTAGATAAGAAAAAGACTTTAAAAATTATATGAATATCATTAATAGGAAATGAGTCGGAACTCTTTATATATATATATATATATATATATATATATATATATATATATATATATATATATATATATATATAAAGATGGAAAATCTTTTCCGCATAAAAAATAATCAATAACGTAAGGACAAAAAAAAAAGCGTAAGATTGAGATGGTAGGAAGACGTACACAGAATGGATAAAAAATGCTCCCTAAGCTGATCATGGAGGCACGTCAAAATGGAGAAAGAGGGAGAAGCAGGCTTAGAATGCGATGACTGGACGATGTTGAAGCAGACCTTAGGCTCCTTGAGTTAAAATCATGGAGAAGAGCAGCGGAAGATCGGTCAAAGTAGAGGAAATTTATCGAGGAGGCCAAGGTCCTCCATGGACTATAGCGCCTTGCGATGATGATGGCATATATAATTGCTATTAATAAATAGGTATGTATGTAAAATGTATATATGTAAGTAGAACTGTATTAAGAAAGTTAGTTATCCAATGTGCCTATTAGGAAACCTCACTTTAATACCTCTGCAATACATATGTTTTATTTTTTTCCAAATGATTATTTTATGTAATTTTTCAAAAAATAACAAGCTATACTTAAAAAATAATTAATATGGTAGAAATATAAATTAGAAATAAATGGAGTGTACTTTATGATATAGTGGAGGAGGGGAAAGTGCTTTGTCAAAGGTTTTTCCTCAGAAGATATCAATCATACTCGTTAAGAGCACTTTTCTCTCTTCCTATGTTCGTCCTTTATTTCCAGTCGACTTCAAAAGGACCATTAAAATAAGCCTGTTATGTATTCAATGCTATGTTTTATGTTATTGCCTTCACTGCAGATTCAAGGAAAGGGGCATTAGAGGGTATGGATCCCTCAAAAAAATTTTTTCTAAAAATATTTTATTTGAAAAGAAAAGATATGACCAGGACCGGGACTCGAACCCGGGTATTTCACCTCTCCGTGGTGACCTCTCAACCATCTTGGCCACCCTGGCACGTTTCTCGGCCAACCTGGCACGTTTCTCGGCCAGCCTTATCAATTCTTTTCACTGATACTATAACTCCGTGATCTCGCGATTTGCGATGTATATACGGGGAGAATGTTAATTGAACATTACTTTATATTTGGATCTTGTTGAATTTAAGATATTAATATTATTATAATTTATTTAATTGTTATATGATATAATTTTTTCAAATATTTTATTTGAAAAGAAAAGATATGGCCAGAACCGGGACTCGAACCCGGGTATTTCGCCTCTCCGTGGTGACGCATCAACCATCTCAGCCATCCTGGTTCGCTTCTCGTTCAGTCATACCCCCTCTGATAGAGAAACGAACCAGGCTGGCTGAGATGGTTAAAGCACCACCACGGACAGTTGGGAGACCCGGGTTCGAGTCCCGGTCCTGGCCATATCTTTTCTTTTCAAATAAGATATTTAAAAAATTATATCAGATAACAATAAAATAAATAATAATATTTTTTTTTAGTTTGATTAATTTTTTTTCTATAAATGATCAACACAAAACAGTTTATTATATCTTAAAATCATTTTTAAAAAAACACGTTAATTTATTAAATAAGGATAACAAGCAAGTTTGTCGATTCCCTCTTCTGAAAAATAAAAATAAATCCTGTATCGGATATTAGATCGGCTATAAACCCAAGAAACAAATGTCCTTTTATCTTAAAAACTTTGGAAAATAAAAATAAAGAAGTTTATCTATACTCATCTTATAAAATATAAAACTTTTTAGCGATTATCGGAAACTTTTTATTTAACGGATCGTTTCATATAAAATGCCTGTTTTCATTATTTCTTGAATTCAGAGTAGGATTAGTGGACTTTTGTTGGTCACTATTTTTATGTAAGCAGATTGTAATGAGCTAATATTAATCATTTCTTTTTGAACGAATATTGTTTAGTATGTCAACTAACACGACCGGTTACACTCGATTTTCGTCTTAATTTTTTTTACGAGTTTAAACTTAGACACTCTGCAGCCCAAGCTGCAAGAAATATTACAACCACGTTCGGGGTTACGAAGTCCTCCCATACCCACCTTATTCCCCAGACATTTCAAAAGATGAAAACCGGTATCGTAAATAATAACTAACAAGACATCTAGAATGATAGAGAAATCTTGGCAAAATGGTTAAGAAAGGGTAGCATGATATTGGAGATTCGTATGGCTATTGATGCCATCTCTCAACCAGCACTGGTCGGTTCTAGTGTATTCTATTTTCGACGATTTTAACACAAATTTATTAAAGATATTAGACATATTTCATAAAATGACTGATTGATATAAATTTAATTATATTTATGTCTATAGATAGAGTGCCGCAAGGGGTAATTGTTATACGCAGTTGTCTGGGGAATAATTCAACATCTTGGATTATCACCAGAACACTCACACAGTCACACTTCAGGTAAACACGCACGCACAAGATGATGAAATACAGTCCTATAGCCTATTAATGAAATTACATTATCAAGACTCTTTCTAGTGAGCAGAAAAAAAAACATACCAACCAATGTTCCAACTGTAGTCGAGTTTTATTGACAAAACGAGCCTATATGGGATGTTGAATCGATTCTACCATACATCGTACCTATCTAATATATTCATGATTTAATATGCAAGTGTAATTGATTACTTTAATTCCATAATTATGAGAGTTTAGTCATTTTGTCTATAATATAATCAAGCTATACTTGCATTGAAAGTGGGGTTAGGAAGAAACGAACTACGTATGACAAAGGATCCTTAGGGGATCAATATAATCTGTAATAGTCAGTCACTTGAATAAAATGATGACTACAGATACCTTGGTGTTTAATTGAGCAGAAATGAGAAAATCGATGATGAGCTCAACAAAGCTGGGTAACTCTAGACAGACACAGATGAAATGAGATATCTCCGAAGAGTGGCTGGAAAAACAAGAGGAGACTTTGGGATACATACTCGAGATAAGACGGCTGAAGTGGTATGGCCATGTCTGCATAATGGAAGAAAATAGAGAATCCAGAAGCTCGTATATGAACTTAAATGCAAAATAGAATGTGCTAGATCTAGGCACATCTCAAGAGATATTATCGTAGGAGTTAGTAGACCTCGGAAACATGACGAAATATACTTTTCTACAAATATTATAAATATTATCAAGACTACAACTCAATAATAAACACGATTTCCACCAGAGGTTAATTGATTTATATTACCTTAGCTTCCCTAGGTCCGTTACAGGACCAGCTGAAGACAGGCCTAATTACGAACGGGCCGAAGAAGAGAGACTGCAACAAATTTCTCTAAATTGGCGCTACAACCCGTGAAGGGATTCGCTCATTGTGGTTAATTCAGTTTACCGAGGATGCCTCAATTTACTTGAGTAGCTCTTTTATTGATCAAGAAGACCGGCACAAGCCAACTAATGAAGGTACCGCCGCTCCTGTTAAACCTTTTAATCAGTCCTCGCCATTCAGTCCCGTTTTATTTCTCAGTCACCTTTACCCTTCCAATTCATCTAATCTTCTTTATTAACTCCCCTCTGCACTTTTTTTTATTATTGCAATTCCTCTTTTTAATAATAGCCTCTGATTGGAGCCGTTCTGGTTTATGGAACTGAATAAAAGATAATTCCATTAACGGATTTTATTAAGGTTAAATAAAGTTTAAATGAAGTTTTTATATTTAATGGTAATATCAGAAGTAAGGTAATGCTCGTCCCTTATCACTGGTTTTATTCACTGATAAAACTAAGTCAACCATCTCGAGATATTTTGCTTTTATCGTAACAATAAACGACCTGGTGATAATCTTGGTAAAGAGGTTTAGAAAAAGTAATGGTATCCAAAAATAAATCAAAAAATTATTTGTTTGGCAAATTGTATTATTAGATTAGAAGCATTTTTTAATTAATCAAATGATTTTTTTAATGTAATGGCATAGGTTTTTTAAAAATCTTTTTTATGATTCTATACCATGGTACATACTAAATACTGCAAATGCAATCTGCTGCAACTGGTCGGCCCAGGGGACCTCAGATAGAATACCAAAGATGAATAAATACGGTATCTCAGAAATCACGCAATAGTTCAATACGAAGTAATAAAAGGTATTTTTAAAATTGACTATCACTAGACGCAGTTATTTATAACAGCGAATATATCCAAAATTGATACAGTATTCGGAGATACGTAGAAACACTGTTATCCGAGACCAACCAAGCTATACAAACAATTCTTTGTAAAGCAATGTTCTAAATGGAAAGGACAAATTAACAAGAACCTGTATTGGGGATGTTATTGACTTGGAATAGGAATAACAACTTCAGCAGAATGTCCACGTGCGATATGGACAATATTCGTTTAGATTTCCCTGATCTGTTTTCATATTAAAGAGGAATGTTTAAATATTTTATCGATTGCATCAGGTTAAAATTAAAGTTTTTTTAAGATTTTTGATGGAGTTAAAAGATTACATTCTTCCATATTCTGTATTCACAAATAAATTTGGTTTATTATTCTCTATCATAAATATAGTTTAGATGACAGAAGCGAACCGACTACATAACAACGAGAAAAGCCCAAAGAATATTTGTTCTTTTCTATAAATTAACTATGTACATATACTCATTTACTACTGCTATTTATGATACAAGGCATATCACTAGGAATTAAGTATGCTATATCTAATATATAAAATTGTCATGTCACAGTGTTTGTAACAGAACTCCTTCGAAACGACTTGACCGATTATTTTGAAATTTTGTGACCATGTTCAGTAGGTCTGAGAATAGGATGTAAACTATTTTTCATACCCCTAAGTGATACGTGTCGGCCATTATTATCGATTATGTGTAATTTGAATCAACCAATAATGGAATCTTACACGTTTGGTCATCAAAAATATCACCGGGAGTGTTATTGAAGCAGCAATGTTGACTGGAATCTTTAAAGGAGACGTCATCCAGTAGCCACGTATTCCAATGATACCGTTAGAACCCATAATACCGTTCAAAAGACTTCAATTTGATATAAGCTTGGCGTTTGATATTTCCATCAACAAGTCTCAACGCCAGACAATGTCCATTTGTGGTTTGGACCTAGAACATCCATGTTTCTCCCATGGACAATTATCTGTTGCATGCTCACGTGTTAGTAAAACCATCTAATCTATTTGTATTAGCAAATGACAGATTAAAAAAAAAATATTGTTCATCGATTAGCGCTCAATTAAATTGAAATAAATAGTTATAATTTAAAAAAATTATCAGTCATAATTAAAAATTAACCATGATATAACTCATTCATTAATCTAATGTTTATATTTTATCAGTTAGGAATTTTTTATATTATTTATTTATTATATTCTGCACTGAGATATAAGATGAATAAAATGTAAAATCAAAAATCTATTTAATTCTTTTTTTCCATTCATTCATTGTTTTTTTAAAATTCGTATTTTAACGTAACATATTTTTAAAACTATTACAAAAGCCACAGCAACGCGTGGCCGGGCCAGCTAGTATATTAATATATTTTTGTTTAACATTCTATTCTTTTGGCTATTTATCTTAACCCTTTTATATAATTTTTTTTTCATATTCTCCCCTGACACTTTAATGCTCCTTGACAACACCTTCAAGTGGGATTGGTGTTATGAATGGATTTATTTTTTTAAGCACTAACCTTTTTCATCTGCCCCTACAAACCCAATAATTTCTCATGTGATTCAAACTTAAACGTTGAATATATTTTTTTGTATTACACCAAAACAAAAAAAAAATAAATAAAAAAGCTATAAATGTTATTATATTATTGAGCGGGAAAAAGTTAAGGGTTTAAAGTGCTGATTTGCTGAGTCAAGGTCCCAGGTTCAAATCCGGGTGTGAAAGATAAATTTTTGAATTTTTAATATCGTCATATGGATGATCTTTATAGAGTAGGTACCCTTGATTGGGGGAAAACCTTGCGCTGGAGCTGATAAATCACCTTCCAACAACTGCTTCATGGAAAATGCTTGATTTTTTTTAGCCATTATCTTAGAAACGGTACAGTCACCATGATGTATTGGCTACAGAGTTTGCAAGGCATAATAAATAATTGTAACATTGTAGCATATTTAACTAGTGGGTTTAACAGTATTTTCTGTGCTGATTACGGAAAATCACCCCTAGATAAGTCAGAAATTTCAGCGGAAGTTTTAGGGTCTAGACTTAAAGAAAGACATATGTTAGCCTCTGCTGTTTCATTTTCTTGGTACCGATTTAGAGAAAACGAATTTGTCCCTTTTTTTTACACAAGAAGGTGACCTAGTTTTCTGCAACAATGTACCTGGAATCATAGAAATGTTCAAAATCACGTATGAACCAGAGGAATGGAGACTTTTCATCAATTCATTAAAAAGGAGTTTGAAAGCTGAACTTCTACAAAATGGTAACAGATATGCTTCTGTGCCTGTTTGACACTCAGTCCACTTGAAAGAATGCTACGAAAATATTGAGCATGTTCTTAATAAGCTCGGCTACTCTAACCATAAATGGACCATTTGTGGGGATTTGAAAGTTATTTCTATGTTACTAGGTCAACAAAGTGGATACACAAAGTTTCCATGTTTCCTCTGTGAATGGGATAGCCGTGACAGGAAACGACTCTAAGTCAAGCAGACGTGGCCAATCAGAAAGGCTCTTATTCCGGGAGTTAATAATAATGAAAGACAAAGTTTAGTGGATCCTAAAAAGATCTCACTTCCACCACTTCATATCAAATTGGGTCTAATGAAACAGTTTGTGAAAGCATTGCCCAAAGAAGGAGAGTGTTTCAAGTATCTTTGTGAACAGTTTCCTGGTATATCCGATGCTAAGCTGAAAGAGGGAGCCTTTGTTGGGCCTGACTGCTAAAAACTTTTAAAAGTTGAAAGCTTTGTCACTAAAATGGAAATGGAAGAAAAAAATGCCTGGAATTCATTTAAACTTGTTGCAACAGGCTTTCTTGGAAACAAAAAAGACCAAAACTACAAAACTTTGGTTGCTGAATTGTTACAAAACTACAAAATGTTGGGCTGCAACATGAGTGTCAAAGTTCATTTCCTTCACTCACATCCGGATTTCTTTCCAGAAAATCTTGGGGCTGTAAGTGAGGAACATGGAGAACGTTTCCATCAAGATATAAAAGAAATGGAGCGCAGATACCAATGTCGAAGGAATGTCAACTTGATGTCAGACTACTGTTGGATGTTAAAAAGGGAAAATTCACAGCCGAAGAAAAAGTACTAAAAGAAGTTTTGTTGGAAAAAGAACCCGTTTTTACAAAGACTTATAATAACTTTACAATACATGTGTATCACTTTTATGCTCATTTTAGCTAGGTATTGTTTTTTTGTTTTTTTTCTTCTACTTCATGTTAAAATAATAAAAACAAATCCAAAATTTTTCGTTTTTTGTATTATTTTCAAAAACCTCATCTTTATTTTGTTGAGGCAAGCCTTACGTGATGGAAATGCCATTTTTGAAACAAGCGCAAAAAAATACATCAAGATCAGCTAACTAAATCAAACCAATTTAAAAAAAAGTTTTTTCTTATAAATTTTTATTTTTTTTTAATTGGATTTAATTTTTCTTTTTTAGGGTAAGAGAAATAAAAACCATTTTCTAGTCATTGCTTATTCTCAATTTTCACTCTATTCGAGACGTTTCGACACTATGGTGTCATTTTCAATCTTTTTGTTTTCCTGAATCTTTTAAATATTTTATTTACCATGGAGGACTAATGATCTCCCAAGGATTTAAAAAAAATGACTTTCCAGGTATCTATGCTTATAACTTACTTATTGACTATGTAAAAAAAAAAAAAAAAATTTAAAGGAATTTTTTAAAAGATCCAGGAAAAAAAAGATTGAAAATGACACCATAGTGTCGAAACGTCTCAATAGAGTGAAAATTGAGAATAAACAATGACTGGAAAATGGTTTTTATTTCTCTTACCCTAAAAAAAGTTTTTTGGCAGGCCTGTGTAATCGTATGTAAGTGAAAACTCAATAGATTGATTTCGAATATCGAAAGTTTTTACGTTTACATTCTAAAAAATAAAAGTTACAATGTGAAAAAAAATTGGATATTGCTTAGCAAATAATGAGCTTTGATGCATGATTTTTAGTAACGGATGGTGCCATAATGATTGGTGGCATTAAATAAGGAGCATTTTTTCTGAACCAATCACCATTAAATTAACATTAGATTATTGATGAAAATAATTAATTGAGGTTGTAACAATAAAAAAATCTTACATGATATGGGGAAATTGTAGCAGCAATTTAGCACACAAGCTGGAAACTGAGCAAACGTTCTCAATTTTTAAATTCTTCGTGTTTAAATTTCTGATAAGATTAAACAAAAACAAATAAATAAGATACGATGGGCCAGGGCCTACTTAGCACAAGTTAATTTCCTACGAAGGCCTCACTCGAACGGGTCTTGACTTATGTAAAAAGGCTGTGTCAAGTTAATTTCGAACGAAAAACACTCCGACGGTTTTCCTAATCATTCCAGGAGCCTCACTTATTTCTTTTTTTCTTTTCCAGGGAATACTTTGCTCTTCTAGAAGGAAAAAAAGGAAAGTCAGACAGTCTGTTGATTTCCTCCCTACTTATTTCTAAGTTTTTAGACATCTGAAAAAAAAAATAATGTAAATGGGTGGAGAGAAGAGAAACTTTCTGAAACCCCCTTCAGGTGAATTTAATTAATTTCTTTTAATGAAGGATCCTCAGCCAGTTAGGGATCATAAACAGCTCAGTCAATTCAAAAGCCTTTTCAACATTTGCCATAATTGGAGGTAGACAGGTGTATCTCTACCTTCACAAAAGGGAGAAAAAAAATAAAAAATGAGACCATCTATAGAAATTGAAGTCACAGGTTTTATTTCAGTCATTGAGTTTGCTCAGCTAGGACCAAACGTTCCTAAAATAAAAACCAAAAAAAAATAAAAAAACCCAATCGTGTGTAGATGGTGAGATGGAACACGTTTAATAAAAAAATTGTCCAGAGCGAAGGCTTAAAAGCAATAAAAGGTTAAGTATAATTGCATTTTTTAAGAACATAATTCTAGGTAAAAAAAAGTTGCACACTATTACACAGTGGCTTATTATTTCTAAATATTTATTAATATCTGGTGTCTACTCCACAAGTTGTCGATTAAAAGAGTTCATTATTGGAAATCATATAATATTAATCATGTTCTAAACGACGCATCAACGTCGGCAACGCTGGAGTCAATCCAACATATCACTGGAGGATGCGAGTTTTAGCTGGTACCGAGTATCTCCAGAGGGAAAACAATGTGGCCAAAATTCCGCATCAAGCCCTTATGCTGCTTATGAGGATTAATTCCAAAAGAAACCAAATACTAAAAAAAAAATAAAAAAAAAAATAGGTGAAATACAATTTCCAGTGTAAATTTGTCTAAAGGCCATAGAACACACCTTCAAAATGGACAAGACTTCCACTTGCACTTGAATGCAATAGTCTAATTAACAATTAGATTAACTAATTAACGTGATAACTACTGTTTTACTAGGGATTAGAGGTAAATTAACACAACACGTATAATTGGACCATTCTAAACTTATTTTAATGGAAAGTAAACATTTATCCAAGTGGTTTGAACATTAACTATAAACAGGCCAACTTCCTTCTACGAAGGGTAAAGTGTAACACTTATAGTGTATTGAGGTAGTTATTACATAGAATTATAGTTGAGTAAATATATATAATTACAAGCATATATATTTACATACATATTTATATACTGTATACATATATTACTTATATAGAGCGTCGATTAGCGGAACTAATGTCGGTTTTGGATCGGATAACCCAAAGTTCGTATAATTGAAGTTCACAAAAAAAGGGATTAATTCCAGACAATGGCAAACGGAAAATGGCAAGCAATCACCACGTTTGTACAAAAACAAAAACCTTTATTTTATTATGTAATACCCAAATTGAATAAATTATTGCGAAAAAAATTGTAATATTAGTTTGAATTAATACAATTATACAAGTATCAAATGAGAGTCTCAGGATCAAAAGCGGATAACTGCAACATTTCAATAATAATTATGATTTATTCAAAATTTTCGCTAGTTTAGTTAAAAAAATTTCGTCTAACACTTTGCCGCCTTATTTCTCATGGTTCTTGTCAGGTTCTGAACTCGAAGTTCCAGAAGCGTAAAAATTGCTCTAACAAAAAAGGCCAATTATTGAAATTTTGAAGCTGTATCCCCCTTTGATCCTTGCTATTTACTGTATTAAAGAATTAGAGACTTCACTGCCATGACGACTCATTTAGTAAGTAATTAAATTTAAGTGCTTATAATTAGTAGTTAAATTTACTTTGAAGTTACCTTAATGATCACCACAATAAAACCGTTGCTTACCTGCAAAAAGAAAGAAAAATATTAAAATTTAATATATGTAGATAGAAAAAAAAAAACAAAATGACTTATATTATTTTAATGATTTGATCTTGAATTTTGTTATTCATTGAGTCATTGAGAAATCAATATTGTTGTGAGGACTATTCTTAAAGAAATTAATTGAAAGTATCACATGAGGCGTTCATGATCAAAAGTTTCTGGACCAAAAGGCATTGATTTTTTTTTTAGTTATCCTCTGTTGAACCTGAACGCCTCAAAGATTTTAGTAATTCAATTTCAAACTTCAAATAAACTATAATAATCTAGCCTTATTTATTTTTGATAAATATTTTTAATTATTTCATCTTAGAATGAAGCAGGTGAATTAGTGTTAATTCAATTCTAGTTAATTGTAGTAAGTAGTGAATAAAGAGGGATTTTTAAAATTAAAAAATAGTTTTAAATGTTAATTAAAATGTGGACTATCATTTTACAAAAGCCGCCTGGTATTATTCATTATTCCATACGGAAAAATAAAAACAATTATTTTTATAAGATAGATATAAATGAAACCAAATTAAAAAAAAATCAACCTAACTAGTCATACAATCTACTTCTTGTATATACCTAGTTTAATCAATACGAATTTATATTACAATATTTGTAAGCAAAATTACGTTAAAAATAATACTTAATATAACTACACCTTTGAACTAGCAATTGAAAAAACATTCAAGACAGTATCAAATATCTAATATAAACTTATTTATCCCTTCAAGTTCAACACAGGAACTTTTACCATAACTTTCCATTCAGATTCGAAGCTGGGTCATAACGTACTTGTACTTGACTATAAGTTAACAACTGACTTCAAGCATGTACAGATAACTCGTATTAAGCCAGATTAATTTCTGTTACAACTTCTGCTCGTATGTAGTTCCTCCAAAGCCCAAAAACAGGCCAACTTCCATTAATTCGTAAATCCGTACTTCCTACGTAATCATCAATTTTTTACAATGAGATTATTAATCCTTATAAAAAAATGATCAAATAAATATTAATTAAATCTAAAGATATTTGATATTATTTACTTATTGTTTTATTTCAATTGTTATTGATAATAAATGTTATCGTATTTTTTTTTAAATTACAGAATTCATAAAAAAAAACAAAAAAAAAACGATAAACTTTTTTTTATAAAGAATTTATATTAATTTTTTTCGTTGGTACTTTTATGTGGATTAAATAAGATTAAGAGTAGTCATAGCAGTAGTTTTTTTTAAGAATAATTTATTGATATTTACAACTGTAATTATAATGCATCAAGTAAATCTGCTGTATGAACAAAGGAAAAAAAAACACTTGTGGAGAAACTACCCTTTGATAGCAGCACTCCAATTAAGTTCTATAGTAGAAGGTCTCGAGGTCATCTTCTTTTCAGACGCCTCAGAGGGTTATCAGGAATATTATGGGAAGCAAGTTGAGAGACTAGCGGATTCAAGTGTGTATGGAGCTTTTCATGGAAGGATAGGTATCTAGTTTGGGCCAAATCAGCAACATATGGGATATTAAGATCATGATGGATGGGTTTGTTTGTTACATAATAAGGAGCATTGATTTTACGAAGGAATTTGGATTGTAAGGATTGGATACGAGATGAATTGGATGATTTAGTGGAGCCCAAAAGCTCAACTCCGTATGTCCAAATAGGTCTGATAATTGTCATGTAAATGAGTCTTTTGTAATTAATTGGGAGCTTAGAGCGTTTGTCCAGTAAATGTTAAAGTAGGCGAAATCGTCGAGCAGTTTCTTGTCTTTTCAGTCTTGTATGAGGAAGACAACTCTGTCCTTATAGCATAATTGTTGAAGTATAATAAGATAATGTTTTTTTGAAATGTATTTGTTGATTAAATAAAGAAAAACAAAATAATTTCTCAAGGGTTGAACCCCTGCCGAAACACAATAGTTGTTGTGTATACAAAATGAAAGGAGTGGAGTTGGGATATATTTAATATTATATGCCAGAGGTGGCCAAGCTCCTTGATAGTCCGAGCCATTTTTCAGACTTTGAAATTTTTCGCGAGCCGCAATTAAATATGTATTTAAAAGGTATTTACAATTTTTTTTACAGAAACTATATTTACATTAATACGTTGTAGGTAGATAACCATCTAACAATGCAAAATAGATTAATGTAATTTGGAAGTTCTTCGTCCTTTAATTCTTCAAGGAAATTTTAGAATTGTCGATGATTTTTTTGCATCGGTGT
The DNA here is from genome assembly GCA_037127475.1 of Arma custos. Taxonomy (NCBI): domain Eukaryota; kingdom Metazoa; phylum Arthropoda; class Insecta; order Hemiptera; family Pentatomidae; genus Arma; species Arma custos. The sequence goes on along the minus strand of CM073759.1, from coordinate 206,108,894 downwards.
GAATGTAATTTGCAATGTGTAACACTGCTTTCATAACATCAGGATATTTTAAATATTTTGTAATGAGATGTTCTCTGTGAATTATACAGTGAATCTGTATGAATTGTGGACTTTGAGAATCATTCCTTAAAAGCCCTAAGAACGATTTTTTTAACCAGCCTTGCCGGAGCTCCATCAGTTGCAATGCTTACAAGTTTATTAAGAGACACATAAAAAGTTTTCATTACGGAATCTAATAATTTTGTAATATTGACACCGCGGGGTGACTCTCGAAGTGCTATTAAATCTAATAATTCTTCTGTAACAACGAAGTCAGGTTAAACAAAACTTATGAAAACTGCCAATGGCGGAAGATCTGTGATATCTGTCGATTATTCAAGGACTAAGCTGAATGCAATACAGTTCTTCAAATCATTTTTTAAATTATATTCAAGATATACATGTATATTAATTGCAGTTAAGGTATATTAGTATAATATAATATACCTTATATATTATATTATAAGGTATATTAATTGCAGTTATTCGTCGTTCGGTTGTGTGTCTCGAGATGGGAATTTGCGAAACAACTTTGTGTAATACTGCATAATTTGGATCTAAAACTTTAAGCGCATCTTCCAAGTTTTTTTTAATGTACTCTTCCTCTCCACACGGGCGTTTTGCACCAGCAATGTTCGTTCACTCAGTCTTCGATGAGTCATATCATTCTTAACTTGAAACGGAAGTGAAATTTGTTACAATGCTGCACTTAGTCGTTCACATTTGCTGTCAGTACATTTTGAAACACATACGGATCGATAATACTTTTTTTAAATATAATAGCACAAAAATGAAAAGGGAACTCGGGTACATTTATCGAGAGCCACAAATAATCCTTCAAAGAGACGCATGTGGCTCGCGAGACACTGGCTGGCCACCTCGGTTATATGCAATTATGTTGTATAATTCAAAATTAAATAGTTTTTATAGGATATTGAAATCGAATATAGATGGTACATATTGTTGCTTTTTTTTCAAATTTATTTATTAAAAATTACAACTGTATTATAACAATACAATAAGTAAATATAATGACATGCATAAAGTAGAGAAACTACCCGGTGGTAGTACTCAAGTACATATTAATGCAAAAAATAAAAATACTTTTTATCATTGAAACCCTCATACAAGACTGAAAAGACAAGAAACTGCTCGACGTTTTCGCCTACTTCAACATTTACTGGACAAACGCTCAAAGCTCCCAATTAATTACAAAAGACTCATTTACATGACAGTTATCAGACCTATTTGGACATACGGAGTTAAGCTTTGGGGCTCTACTAAACCATCTAATTCATCTCGTATCCAATCCTTACAATCCAAAATCCTTCGTAAAATCATCAATGCTCCTTATTAGGCCACAAACAAACTCATCCATCATGATCTTAATATCCCATATGATGCTGATTTGGCCCAAACTAGATACCTATCCTTCCATGACAAGCTCCATACACACTTGAATCCGCTAGTATCTCAACTTGCTTCCCAAAATATTCCTGATAACCCTCCGAGGCGTCTGAAAAGAAGATGAAGAATAGCTTCTACTTTAGAACTTTATTGGAGTGCTTTCAATGGGTAGTTTCTCCACAAGTGTTCTTTTTTCATGTCCTTTTTTCATATTTTGTACAGCAGATTTACTTGATGTAATATAATTACAGTTGTAAATATCAATAAATTATTGTAAAAAAAAACATTGAAACATTATTATTATTATTAGAATTACTGAATAACATAAAAACAAGGCCATTTATAGTTAATTAAAAAAAAAATTATGACTATCGTTTAGGCTCAATTTCACGGTGAATAAAAAAACAAAACAAAAACAAGTGAAGAGCAGGAAGGTTCATTGCAACAATGAAAGATGACCCTAGGCAAACCCCTTCGTCATATCTCATTCCTGCAAGAGACAACGTTTTCTCTCCCTTGCTTCTCATGTTTATTTGCCCCTCAGGAAGATATAAAACGTGCATCAAAAAATGTGGTCAATGCAAGTTATACGCAGAGGATACATATTACGCACAGTTTAGTGATTATCTGCAAAAGCAGTAATATTATTTATTAATATATTTAAATATCAGTAATATATTTAACGATAGGTTTAAACTTACAAAATAATTTCCATGCTGATTCAATGAAAGAGTATTACATTTGTTTGCAAATTATTTATAAAATTAATCTTTAACATTAGCAATTAAATTAAATTAAAAAAAAGTAATAATTACGCCATTATTTGACTGAAACTTGTTAATCAGATTGAAAATAGATGCCGCTATATTTGTTTCTTTCGATCAATTTTTATTTTTATTTTTATTAGGAAGGGGCATACTAAGTAAGTGCACGAGGAAAGAGCTAAACTCTACCTTTAAATTGATATTAATTTCTAGAGGGATAATTGGATTATTTTTTTTTAATATTTTTACATAGGTACATATTTTTACATATATATTCCTTATTAGTACGTAAATAAGTTACGAGTACATGTATAATGTCGAATGTTTGAAATATATTGTTCAATTTATGTATATATATATATATATAGGTATATATGAGACATATGACTCACTCCCATATCCGTCTATTTCCCAAATCCTTCACCATCTTGGTTCCATACCCTGACGGATAATCGAGATTCTACTGTAGTTGATCTGTTTGTTTAACATCTCTAACATGAGTCAAAATTCAATTAATGAAAACAAATTTTCTCTGCTAAACGATACCACTTCAATATTTCTAAGATGAACATAACTGAAGGTGTGTTTAAAATAACACAGAAAGCATAATAAAATATTTTTATCTCAACTCTCCAAACAAAGAGTAACGTAATTCAACTTTAAAAGAAAAAAAAAAGAAATATGGTTACTTATTTACCATTTCTATTCAAGCCTTTTTTTTTTATTAAAATAATAATAAATAAACAAAGAAGATAATGGTTGCTAACGAAAATCTGCCAACTCGTCACAATCGATCAAAATGCCTCGAGGCCTCTGGATAACAAGTGCACATCTCCAGAAGGGACTGACAGAACTGAACAGGCCTCCGCTTGTTTAGGGATGATTTTACTGAGGAAATGCTTCGCTAAGCAACAGCAATAATGTATGTGAACAAAATAAAAATATTTAAGAAATAAGTAAATGTACAAAATAAACATTGACATCACAATATAACAATTAGGTTTATTGTTAAAATATTAATGAATAAGTATAATACAGATGTCATTCTAACATTCTGTACTGGAGGACTTCCCTTAAGTTATTTAAAATAAGTACAGTAAAACCTCTATTATCCGTCACCTCAGTTTGAGAAAAAAAAATGTATTTATATTAAATACTCTTTCAGGTTTACACGGCCACTATTTATACACAAAACTTTAATGGTTTCTGTTTAAGACCGTGTTGTTAAATTTATCTTTGCCAACGTTTCGCCAGACATGCTGCTGGCTTCTTCAAGGCTGGATCGAGAATCAAGATGCTCCGGAAACCCGTGGCTTTATATAGACGTCGCTCGGGTCCGTTCGGGTCCAATCGTAGTTCTTGGGGTAAACTCGTGTTCTTCCTTCTGGACTTATAAGTCCATCTGTGGTCATCATAGACCAAGTGGTCTAAATAAAGCCACGGGTTACCGGAGCATCTTCATTCTCCATCCAGCCTTGAAGAAGCCAGCAGCATGTCTGGCGAAACGTTGGCAAAGATAAATTTAACAACACGGTCTTAACCAGAAACCACTAAAGTTTTGTGTATTTATATTGTTTGGTTGCTAAAGTCATAGAAGCCGGCTAAGAATCAATCGTTGTGTCTTGACGACTTCGTTTTCTAGAATCTGTTGTTTACTCAAAACCTAGGTTTCCTCGCACACATTTCTCACAAATTAATTATCTTCTCATCTCTACCTAATGTAGCTTCCGCAGTTGAACTACCTTCCGTCTTCATTATTGTCTTAACGAGTACTTGTCGTTTTTTTAAAAGTACGTATAATAAACAAAGGAAGAGTTTAGATCTTGCTACTAAGTTTGAAATTGTAAAACGTTTAGGAAAAGGTGAAAGTGCTTCAATCTTAGCAAACATCTATAATATTCCTCGGACGACAGTTAATGATATATAACGTGCGGGGGACCACTAAAGTATGTCCCTTCTATATAATCATTTAATTTTTATTAGGAAGGGGCATACCAAGTAAGTGCACGAGGAAAGAGCTAAACTCTACCTTTAAATTGATATTAATTTCTAGAGGGATAAATTGGACATACAATGATTGTGCCTTTAGCCATCGATGTACGTAATTATTATTATTTTTTTTAAATATTTTTACATAGGTACATATTTTTACATATATATATTCCTTATTAGTACGTAAATAAGTTACGAGTACATATATAATGTCGAATGTTTGAAATATATTGTTCAATTTATGTATATAAATATATATATATATATATATATATATATATATATATATATATATATATATATGAGACATATGACTCACTCCCATATCCGTCTATTTCCCAAATCCTTCACCATCTTGGTTCCATACCCTGACGGATAATGGAGGTTCTACTGTAGTTTATCTTTCTAATTACTAATCTAGACTGTCACATCACATAGGCGTATAATATAAACTTAACATACAATCTTAATTTATTTCAATATCTATTAGCAATTATTTTATCTTAGGTTCGGCTTTGGCTATTGAGTAACACCGCCTCAACGTTTCTCGATTGTAGGTCAAGAAATATAACATTTACGCAAAAGATATCTGACACGGTGAAAGTTTAAGTGATAGTGCAGTGATTAGCAAAGTTTGGTAAAATTGAACGAAAGGTTGTCCCACAGTGATAGTGGACTTTTTTTCCATTTACCGGGTCTTGCCCTGATTATCAAGATTACTGGGGCTTGATCAGGTAAGCCCCTACCAAATCGCCCAAGCTCAATGGCAGGTAACTTATCTCTATAACAGCTGACAGCTAGTAAATATCTTTCGAACGTAATTAATATAATATATTACACAATAGTATATCCACACTACCTAATTTCTAATAACTTATTAACATAAAAGTAATTGACTGATTGGGAAAATAAAAATAAGTGAATGATTTAAACCCTTGTCATTATTGATTGGATTTCAATAAGGCGCTCGATTTGGCACAACGGATTATAAAGTTATATATATCGCCATAAACCGACTGTTTTTAACCAGATAAATGGATACATGTTCAATACAATGTAACCATTTTCGAAAACACAGGTAGATAATGTTTTCCAGCCTACGTTTTGCCAGGAAAATACATTAATATATCAAAAACTTACCATTCTGCTAATTTTTTTCAGTTATAACTGTTTAAATGCCAATAGTGTAGAACAGAGGTCCTCAGACTTTTATAACTTTCTAATTTCAATAATTCGTCTTAAACGAAATAACAATAACAATAAAAATATTTATGGATTATTTAATTTAATTTTATAAAACTGTACTAAAGTTATTGATCCGTATTTGTTGATGCTGTATTTAATTAAGTTGGACTGAACTGGGCTGTGTATAAAGTCTAGTAATGAGCTTCCTTTCATACTGCAACATCCCAATAAAGATTTCTGAGAAGTATTCCATCCTTCGTAATAATGTATGTCCTCGTTCTGTAATATAGCTGCGTAAATTTATATGTAGATTAAAAAACTGAGCATTAATATGCGAACATACATCAACATCACAATTTAAATAAAGAATAATTAATTGCACATCTTCAAGTTAGGTTATTGTCTCTGATCGATGCCACTATTGGTTGTTGATTTAAGATTTGAGGCGTTCAGGATCCATAAGAGGATAGCTCGAAATTTCAAAACTTTACTTTTTACTCAAAATAAGGTACTAAATGTTGGGGAAGACATGATTTCTTTACAAAACGAGTGAAAAATATTAAAAAGTCGATTGCAAATTTCGAAATTATCCGCCTTGAATTCTGAATTATTACCGCTTAATTTGTTCTTCATGGAAGTGAATTTTCTGATAATGCCTGATTTGACGATAGTAAGTCAATTACAAGTATTTGCGATCTAGTAATGTTTTTGATTTTTCGCCCATTTTTATTTCCTTATGCACAGATATTACATGCGCTAACACTATTATTTCTAAACTGACACAACCTGAAAGTCGGTGATTTTGATTTGCGAACATGAAAGATATAGGAAAGTATCTCTGTATCACTCCTAAACACTGAATCAACCTAGCCTCAGAGCATGTCTGTCAGAAGGCACTTGTGTCTTAACGCTCCTTGGCCAAGAGTGACACATTGTCAGTTAAGTCTTGAATCTTGTCGTGAATCAAATAAATAAAAGGCTTAGCGAACCCGAAGGCTCGATGCCGACGCCACCAATCTCCGTCCATGGATCACCACCCAAACCCAAGCCGGCCAGATCACTCTTAACGTAATCCTCCCACCTACGCCTCGGTCTACCCCTCAGACGCTTAACACCTTAGGAATTCGTTCGCTACTCAGCCCTTTTTAGTTACCAGAATTTATTTCCAGCCCTATTTCCATGATCTGCATTCTGTCGTGAATCAAAGTGAAACAAAATATAAAAGTGCATCATTTTGAGTCGATAAATTGTTACTGTTTGAGAGTCCGAGGAGATATTGTTCTACAACTAACCGTTTTCCCCATTTTTCCAAAAAATATAGGTGTTTGATTTATGTCGCTTTAGAAATAAATTAATAATGTAAAAAACAATACAAACGAACAAATAAAATATCAGCCGGTCTGTGTTCCGCATTTTAAACGAAAATTTAATAAGCGGTTTTAGAAACAAGTTTAAAAAAAAAGAAGACGAAAAACTGAAAGTGATAATGTAAATAATTTATTATGTAACATCCTGTTGCGTAGCATTTTATTTAGTCGAAAATAGTTTGACATTTGGAACTCTAATTCCGCGTTCTTACCAAACAAACCTGCTTTTGGCAAGCCAATTGAGTAAATCTACCAAAGCCAACTGAATATTACATTTTTATCTTATGCAAGAAAACACTCATTCCTTCAATTATGTTTTAGTCATTATTAAATATAAAAAATCTGTACTACTACAACCTTGGATTGCCTTAGGTTCAGAACATGAGAGAGACTGCATTGTTGCTTGGACAGCGGTTGTGCAGACTTGTCTTAGATTGCGATTTGTTCTAGATCGCGCTCAACCACCAGATTTTCCTCATTATTTTGGGTACCTACTTTATAGAGACTGTGTGAGCCCCAGGAAGGTCCTAGATTCTGCAGGGTCCATCCCCGGATATTAAAAACAAATTATATAAATTATTTCCCACAGTCGGTTTTGAACCCAGAACCTTTGACAACAGAACTCGTCGTCAAGTTAAAACATTACTTAGATCATTTGTACTATCGTTCATTTCATAAAAAAAGGATCTTTAATTGTCATATTCCTAAAATATATAGCCCACACTGGATGTATCCATGGCAACCACAAAAACACCTGGCTAGAAGATTCCAGCTGTTGTTAGATCTTCTTCAGTTACTTATAGCCTTTACTTCATGTTTATGTTCAAATGTTATGATTATTATCAATTTAATATACTGTTCAAAGTATCTACTGTTTTTTTGGTACTTATGTCTTAACGCAGCCCTGGTTATTTTTGCCGACTGGTTCGCATGCGCGAGCAGTTACATTTTGTAACTGTTACATTTCTAACAGTTACCTTTTATTTATTGGGGTTAAAAAATTATCAACAATTAGAAATCAAAAGAATTTATTGAAAAATGTAATATAATAATAATAATAATGAATAATTAATTAAACAACAATGAACAATTAAGAAATAAAAGTAATGAAAAATCACAATAATGAAAAATTATTAAAAAAAAAAAATTAAAAATGTAATATATTACGAACAATTAATTAAACAAGAGTGGACAATGAACAATCAAAAAATACAAATAATAAAAAATCACTATAATTAAAACAAACAAGTTATGAAAAATCAAAATAGTTTACTGACGAAAAATTTGTTAATCGCATTTAGGTGGAAAATGCGTCGAAATACACTTCAATATCAAGATTTAAATTGCATTTTCAAAAGAAACGTTCACCACAATACAATTTCATTTCATGCGAATTGGTACATTTTCTTTGTTTTGGTAAAATATTTCGCTCCTGCAAAAAAATAATAGCTTGTTCTTCTGTTGTCGGCAAATCCTAACAACGCATTTTACACTAATTAAATAAACAACTAAAATAATAACAACGAAAAATCTATAACAAACTAGCAAACAAACAATAAACAAAAATAACGAACAACAAATAACGAACAATAAATAAGAAACAATAAATCAGCAATAATCAAAACTCAGTAAGCAAGAAGAAACATAGAACAAATCAGCTGTTAGAAATATAACTGTTACAAAATGTAACTGCTCGCGCATGCGAAGAAGGAGGCAAAAATAACCAGGGCTGCGTTAAGACACAAGTACCGTTTTTTAAATTTTCTAATATTAATTTAAAACTATAAAATTAAGTTAAAAAATTACACAATGTCTGAATTGCGATTAAATTGCGTCAAGTACAAATTAATTAATTTAAACCTTCGTTACCAATAAATATATATAAATTGAATCAATAAAATGATTGGTGGTAATATTTTAAAGACAAGAAAACTTTCCCAAATATAATTAATTGGAAAAAATACTTTCTTTATATAGAAAACAATCCATTAAAGGTAAGATTGAAAGTTGTTTCTTTTCCTATTAGGAATAGAAAGTTAACATATAATTTATGACACTCATATTTCTTTGATTTAAGATTTAAATGTCATAAAATTAACAAAAAAAATAAGAAAGTCATATTTATGCTCAAAACATTGGTTCGGAGGAAACAGAAAAAATCTTCTTTCTATTATATAAAGAAGTTTATAGTGGAATTATATCTTATCGGCTTTCCCTGGCAATCGTTCGATGATATACGTTTTGTTTAGTCTTGTGTCCTCCTCGATCAGTTAAATCATGATTATATTTTTAAATATTGGCAATTCACAAAGCAATTTTTCCTAACTTCTTTAAGTGGTTACACAAAATAGAGCAATGTTTTTTTTTTAAATTTAAATGAATGGTTTGATTTAAATAAAAGCTACATCTAATGCCAAAATTTAGATTTTAGGATTGTTATTCCAAAACAGATAATGCAGTGAAATAAGATTAAAAATTTTTTCTTATAAACTAATTTTAAAAAAATCTGTAACAAGCCTAAAAAAAAATCATTATTTTATTTAATGAAAAACACTCAACTTTAAATAAAAATAATACTGAGTGGTTACTCATATTCTAATAGGCTCTCAGGGGGAATACAAAATATTTACTAAACTCAACTTTAATTTCCAGGATAATGTTGGAGTACCTCCACTTAAATGTTAAGTACCTCCTTTAGTTGTATAATTACAACAGTTGTATGATTTGTAAAATGGTAGTCGATTCATCAAAAAGTGGACATGAAGTATCTCACCGGTTAATTAAAATAATGAATTGAAGTATTTTTTAAAATCAAACTGTTTATATTAATTTTTAGAAATAATAAATTCGAAGTAGTTTATTTTCAGTAGTAACATCCCTAGCGCATTGATAATAGACGAGATAATTTTATGGCAATCGAAAGTTCGTTCTTTGGTAAAAGCCCGAAGCCGGAGGCAACGAACTTGAGAAATTTGTCATAAAATTATGAGGCATTTAATTTTTGACGAAAAAATTGTATAACTAAATACATAAACAACGAAACATTTATTTATTTATTAAAAGTACAGTTAGTGAAAATACAATTATTACAATTTAACTTAACAATAGATTCGTTGCTGTTCTGTAATTTATTTGTAGTATTCAGGTACTCAGAAACACATCTTGCCCTGTGAGGGCAGGCATTATCATGCATGAGCAACGCTTCGGAGCCTATGAACGGCATGAAAGGCACTACATCATCTTAAAGAATCATTTCTACATACCTCAAAGCATTCAAGGCCTCCTGGATAGGCACTAACTCGGTACGTGCCTCCCAAGATATGTCGCCCCAGAACATGATAGACCCCCCTCCGAATGGCTCAGTTTCTAACGTGCAGCACTCACTATACCGTTCTCCAGGCCTTCTCCAAACTCTTTCACGGCCTTCTGGTGTATTAAGGGCCACTCTCGTCTCATCAGGGAATACAACTTTTCCTCCACAGTCCAAGATTGGTGTTGTCTTGCAAATCTCAATCTCTTTACGCGGTGTTCTGCGGTGAGAAGAGGGCCTTTCACTGGCATTCTTAAGCTGAGACGACTCTCAGTTTGACTCTCTCAGTCTTCTAATGACCGTTGAATCCGAGATTGATATCCCTCGAACACCAGCGATCTAGTTTTTAATGGAAGATGCTGTATAATTAAAGCTTCTGAAGAGCTTACATTTTAATGAAGCGGTCATCTATGGGGTTAGTAATCCTGGGACGCCCTGACGTTGATCGCCTCGATTGACTACCAGTCTCCCTGTACCTTCTTATGGTCCCTGAAACGGAAGAATAGTGAATCCCAAGGCGATTAGCGATGTAACGCAATGATTTGCCTTCTTCAGAGAGAGTGATGATTCTGACAGAATCATCGCGACTTAAACGATTTATTGTGGATAAAATTAATTGTTTCAACTCGACCAAAGAGAAAAGAGAAAACAGACTTGAGACACACGAAAGATAAACATTGACTGAAAGGAAATTTGAAATGAATAATCCAAAATCCCATCGTTTGTTGGTAAACAGTGAATAAGAATGCGTCTAATCCCTAATGCATCTCATTTAGTAAATAATCTTACTAATATTATAAATCTGAAAGTTCGTGTTTGTCTCTCTATCACGCAAAAATTTGGAATGATACTTTGAACGGATTTGGATGATACTTTACAGTAATATAGGTTATACATCAGAATAACACATGGGCTATAGTAAGCGCGGATTTAGGGGGGGAGCGCACAGGGGCAATTTCCCCCCTCCCCCCTACAGTTTTATAGGTACTGTGGAGAATCCATTTATAGTACATAATTAAAGGCGATCATAGTTGTTAAAATACCTAAAAAGAACATGACTGAAACTATTTGTTTTGATATCCTACTAATCTTACTAATATTATAAATGTGAAAGTTTGTATGTTTGTCTCTCTTTCACGCAAAAACTAATGAACGGATTTGGACGAAACTGTACAGTAATATAGGTTATACATCAGAATATACACATGGGCTTTAGCAAGCGCAGATTTTGTGGGGGCGCACGGGGCACGTGCCCACCTCAGACAGTTTTTTGGGTACTGTGGAGAATCCATTATAGTGCATAATTAAAGGCAAATCAGGAACTTAGCATCTTGAAATTTGCAGATAGGTTCTTTGTATAATTTAAGAAAGAAATTTGGATAGTTCCACCCCAAAGGTTTCCCCCTTAATACAATAAGGGTTCAAAGATTGTATGGAATCCGTCAGTTTCGAAGCTAGACATCTGAAATTTTGGACGTACGAGTAACTTATAGTTAAAAAAGTTAAATAATTAACTTATTCATTTTTTAAATTATAGATATAAAACACTGTCACGAAACTTTATATGGCAGTCATAATTCTATGCGAGCGAAGCCGCGGGCAAAAGCTAGCATTACTATAAATTATAAACAAAGTACGGATTCTGGTCAAAACCTAGGAAATCTCGAGAATTATGGATGTTGCATCCATTTTTAAATGTAAACAACGTTTGACAAATAGTAAGTAGTCGTTTTGAATACTACATAAATGGAAGCTAGGTTATCATACATTTTTAGACCATCTCTAAAGTGCTGATTTCTGCGGTGAACAGTAAAGAAACTGATCGAGCTGGGCTACGAAGTTCTCCATCTATCTTCTTTCCCAGACGTCTCCAACAGATTTCCATCTGTTCAGAAAATCAGAAACCTTCTTAAGGATTAAATTTTTAAAAATGATTCTCAAATCAAAAACCCATATCAAAATTTTAATTCATAGCATAACTTTATTTTTTTTATTTCTTTGAATTGAAATTTTGATAACACGTTAGTAAAAATGTATAAACATTTTTTGATTTCATAAAGTTATTTTACTTAAAAACATTTCCTTTGAAAGCTATCAAATATAATTACTTCTAATATAAGGTGCTACAGAATATGTATAAATGATGATAAGATAGACGAGGATTTCCAATTCCTCCAGTGGATAATGGAAAGATATTGGAGCTGGAAGGTGTGTAAGATGCGGTGTAAATATTAGAGGGCTAACTGGAACTAATAGATAGCGATGGTCCACGAAAGTTGGCAACTCGCTCATCAGCTATTAGCATACCCAGGCAGAGCGAGCTGGCTTCGCTAAGGGCCCTGCGTCAGGCGCAACTTCAATACAGTTCCTCTTCCTTAGCCTCATTTTCATTTACAAGTTATATAATAGTTACACTTGCCAACTGGGCCTTGTTCGTCTTAGGAGGACGTTGAATGTTATCGGTTCCTTTGGAAGGGTATATCTTATTGGCCTCCTAAAGGTAAATAGGGATTTCGAAATTATGAGACAAGGGATGATAGCGTTATCAGTTTAACTTAAGACAATTGCTACTTCAACAAAAGCTGCTACTGTTTATAGAGAGAATCGTGCCTATAAATCAGATTATTCAAATGGGTGAAGTACACCACAAAGTAAATGTTTTATAAATTAGTAAAAATGGAAATAAAATTTTAAATCCTCATATCGCGACTATACCACAAATCTACAAGCATTTTATAGATATTAACATGTAATTTTTAAAAAAGTGAAATAAAAGCAATGTCAGGGAAAAATAAATATTCCGAAAGATATCCGTGGAGATCCGCACAATGTATGCAAAACCAGACCTGGTATAGTTTGTCAGAAAATTCCGCTTAAGATGACTAGGACATGTGGAAAGGATACCAGAAACTTGGATGCCAAGACGCCTGCTATACGGAAAAATTGGAGGAAGACAAGAATGAGATGGTTGGATGATTTCGAAGAAGACTTCAAGTTACTCAATTCATTCCAGATGGAGGGCGCGAGTATAGGACAGGAATGAATTGCTTGATTTCCTTGCAGAACCGTAGAACTCATCAATAAGTAGTTATAATTTAAAAAGGAGATCAATTTTTAAAACTAACAATACCTCACATATTATGAAAAAACCGAAACCTACTTCAAGCCAATTGTTGTAATGACAGCCTTACAGTAAAACGAATGTATCTTTCAAAAAAATAGGACTAGTCTAAACTTGTTGAAGGTCGTAGCTGACAACAATCTACCATCACACATTGCTTCCTTTCAGAATTAATTTTACTTATTTTTAATTTTCTCCACCATCAAGTCTTAATACATCCGTCCGTATATGTATGTATGTGAATGCGCGTGTGTTACTCATCGACTAATTAACTATATTTTATATATCGAACAACAGACGTTGAAGAACTTTAAACTCAAACAATCTAGGTATGTCTAGTAGGTAGGTAATTGAATTTAATTAAATTAGTTGAAATTCTTTATTGAGTAGGTTTGGAAAAAAGGAAGCAGCTATCGAAAAACTATCAATAGCATTCAATAGTTTTCAACCGATAGTACCGGTCTATCGATAGTGCTTACTATCGACTGTCGCCCAACCCTATTCGTAACCCAGCTCGTTTAGTTCCTCCCCTGCATATTGTGAAACTTGGAGTCTGGTGTTGTCATTGGCGTCATCGAAAAAACTTATCAAAAACCAATACCTGTTGGTTTTTAATAAGTTTTGTTGCATTATGTTAATATTCCAGCAGGATATTATGTTAATATGGTGTCATCATATTTCTAGGTAGAAAGGAGAAGGATTTGTTGACCACCAAGCAGGAACCAAAATTTTTTTGTTGAATGCAGCTAGGGCTTCCGAGTCTTCCGAACTCATAAAACATACACTAACATAGAAAACCACAGAAGTCCACTAATTTCACGTTGAATTTTAAAAATAGTAAAGACGGACATTTCTTCTGAAATGGCCCACCCAATAGGTATATCGTTGTTCTAATATTTTTGTGACATCTAAAAATTTTTGGAAATTTGAACGGTAAATTTGAATTATAGCAGCAGGGGTAAATTAATCAAATATGTTAACTAAGTTATTCTTAATTTAGATCCTCACTTAGATACGTCATATATATATATATATATATATATATATATATATATATATATATAGGTATATATAAGGTAAGTACATATTTAGGTATTTTTTGCTTTGTGATACATAGCTACAAAAAGTTGCGTTTTGTCTACGATAATCTCCATCTTTTTATAAGGTATCCAATTAAACCTTATGAGTCTAACTTGAGATTTCTTTCCCAATTTAAATTCTATCTGAGTTTAGTACTTCCAGAATTTGCTTGAAGCCTAAATTAAAAATTCAGGGATGTTCATTCCCCGGAGGCAGTTAGCCCCTGACGTAAGAGTGGCTTCGGACTCTCCTTTATGAATAAATAACGACTCCCTTAATTCTTGACATTTACGATTCACTGGCCAAACACCCGAGCCGGGGATTACAACGTTTGAAGTAGGATTCTCGAGGCAGTGGAGGTAAACAACCTGCTTCAGCTCTCTAATAACCCCAACTTGGTATATTGCAAGCTATGTCATAGCTGAGCTTCCAGAGCGATCAGTATTAAGGTCAGCTAGAAAGAGAAGGAATATATGACGTTAAATATGTACTTCATAATGCTTAAGCGTTTATTAGGATATCTAAGCGTATCTCATAACGTGTGATATTGCTTGTTATGTACTAGTAATATACAATCAAGCCTTAGAATGAAATCAAAATAACCGTGTCAAGTTTGAAGGGAGGGAAAACAAATATTATCATGGGGGTTGACATAGCAACCTAATATATCGAAGATGACGGGTTTCCAGCCCGGCAGGATTATTTAAAGGGAGTAAAAAAAATCCTTAGTTATTTAGTCCTTCGGCAGGAACGGAAGATGGGTGTTCCGACCCTGTGCGATGTGAGCACTCATTTAAAATCCCTATCCTAATTAAACTTGCATAGATAAAATTTAGGACTCTCTCTGTAGCATATAAGCATAAAATGACGTTAAAGGAATAAACAAACAAAAGACTACGATGTGTTCCGACTACTTCAGGTAGTTTGAACACATTAATTAACAAAAACCAACAAAAAAAAAACTGAAACTACAAGTGATGAATGGTTTTTAGTTTAATACAGTAGATACCAGTACAGTTTATAACAGCACATAGTAAGGTAGACACTATACTGTACCACCGTTTGTCCTAGGTCACGCTCAACCGCCAGATTTTTCCCCAAAGGTTTTCACTTTGCTGAGTGACCCCGAGGAGGGATCGCAGATCTCACGGAGTCCATTCGTGTCTGTTAAGAGGTGGATTTGACCCTGGGACTCTCAGCATAGTGAATCAGCGATCTACCACTGAGCTAACCCGCTCCCTAATATCTTAACTTAACTTATTTTCTTTTAATATTGTCAAAATTAATCACCAACAATTTTGCTTTGTTTCAATTCATCTCTATTTCTTTTTTTATTGATTTCAGTTTTCTTTTTTTCAAAATAACCTTTTATTCATTATTATCACTTTTTGAAATTAATTTCATCTAATTGCCAGTTATGAGGGCAATAATTACTATCAACAATGGTTTGCTCTTATGACAAAAAAACAAATCGATTGGTATTTAACGGTTTTTGAGAAACATATTTACGATTTTTTTTTTTTTTACAAATAACAGCCAACTTTAGTTACAAGTTATGGTACAATAGTCTCGGTGAAATACCATCTGGCAGATTTTTCAATTTTTAAAATTTTGAACTCTCAAATTTTGGGTATGTAGGTAAAAATTTTTTTTAGAACGAAGATAATTTTAATGTGTTTTATTATTTTGTTTTAATTTGATACCTTAAAATAAGAATTCATATCAAAACAAAATTTTACTGTCTTTGTATTATTATAATTCACTTTGAACTCAGATAAAATATTAATACAAAAGTATTACAATGACGAATTAAAAACACATTCCTTGTTATTTAACGTCCATTCATCTTATTTGTTACCTAACGGATTAAGGATTAAAGGATTAAGTGTGATATATTTTTTATAAATATATATCAAACCATACACGTACAACAATGGAAGAAATAGTCAGAGTGCAGCTTGTGTAATATTTTCATATTCATAAATCCAATGTTTAAGTCATCTAAAATTAAATGAGAGATACAAGATAAAGACTAAAAGGAGAAACATATGTTGTACATTTCCAATACTTCAAAAAAAAATAACAAACTGGTAACTGATGAATGCAAAACTAACTGAATTTTCATTATATTATTATTGCTTATATTAACATTGAACGTATGATACTTCTCCTTTTAATACTTATCTCATATATCTGATTTGATTTCAGCTCCGATGATGACTCAAAATTCAGAACAAAAATATATTACACACTCTCCTGATTATTTATTCCATAATACATAACTATCACAAAACATCAATAATTCATATATTCCTAGTATTCAATTTAAAACAAATATGAGCCGAAAAGAAGAGAAAATACTCAGAGTATATTTGAAGATTTCCCCATCATCGGATGTCACCCCGGGAAGCCCTGACATCGGGAGCCGGTGACTGATAGGAGAAAGGTGGGATACAGGCCGTCATATAAGTCCTCAACAACAAATAGTCTTCCGTCCCGTTTATTTGCTGACAAGCTTACTTAGATCCTCTGTCTTTAGACTTACTCCGACAGATAAATTATTCACTTTTTTTTCTTTTTCTTTCTTTCTATATTTCTGTTTCTTTTTTCCCTCGCGGAGCGGAAGAAGGGAGGAAGATATATGAGCCACCGCGTCACATCCTTTAAGCTCTACCATTTAACATAAACATATAAAGAACAGCTCCTGACGTAAGAAGCCCTTTTGGTAAATACTTCAAGACAAGATAAATTCGCTTTTTTGATTTATGCCACAGTAGAGTACTATAGCGTAAAACTAAAGTTTCCTCCTAGCATTTGGATATACATTAGGTGGTTTAGACAACAACTACTTTAGAATAAAGGTAAATCTCATAAGAAAAGTAATCTTTTTACATTACTCATAAGAAAAGTACCTTTCTACATTATTTTTATGTGACAAGTATCATGTAATTTTTTCTATACCTGTAATGTTTATTTCGCTACGATACTCAACGGTAAAAATAATAACGATTGAGTTAATAATTCTATGTTCCCAATTAATTACAAAATAATTTTATAGATAATGACTATTATAAGACCTATATGGACTTAAGGAGCAGAACTTTGGCTCTCCACTAAGCCATCGAATTCCTCTAGTATCGAATTCTTCAATTCAAACAATCCAAATTAAACTCAAACCCAAACCGATGTCTTTTTTTATTTTAATTTTGCCCATATAGGGAATCTTTAAGCATATTATCACTATGGCCTGTGCCACAAAACTCATGAATTCTTGGTTTCAGTATATGATAGAGACTGTACTGTTTCTTGGACAACGGTTGTTCAGGGAGGTAATTTGTTCTAGAACACGCTATAGAAAACTGACAGGTTGCTCCTTATAAGGTCAGGTGAACTCCAGGATGGCCCCAGATCCCAAAATATCCAGCCCCTGCTGTTAACAGAAATAAAATCCTTTCGTCACTATGACAATATCAATATTCTTTTAGCTAGTTCATTTTTCAGACTGCAACTATTCTTTGCAAAACTGTTCGTCCCACATTCCACCTTTGTTACCTGTTGGACATGCCGCACTGTCATTTCTACAGAACACCCTGACCTCCCTCTTCAGACAGAGAGAGCCACTGCATAAGTAAACAGACAAAAGTTGGCCGGGGGCTTTATGAACTATCACAGCGGTGAGACTTTAATGAGAAAAGGAAAGAGACAGGCTGAGTGACGGGAAAACTAATCCCCCCTCCAGAAGAGAGGAAGGAAACAAGGACTTTACGAGGGAGAGGGGGTAGCACGGTTCAAGCGTTAGCCCTCTCTAACACGGCTCTTACATTTGAAAAAGTTTACACCGCCAAGGATATGTCCTGCGCCTCCATAGTTTAGTCCTTTTATGTCCTGACTATGTCCTCTTTTTGGTCTGATGGTCGAAATAAGGAGTGAGTTGGTCCCGTCCATTTATTCTAAGGAATTATAGGTTGAGAAAGAAACGCGTGGAGGCTAGAAGTAAATCATAGTTCATGAGAACGTCGTAACGCTATACTTTTATTGTTAATTTATAAGGATAACAAAAATTGTAATTTTTCATAAAATTTATTCTATATTACTTATTATACTATGGGGTAAAAGTAAAGAATTAAATCGCAAATTTCATCAAAGCGATAATAACTAAGTTCAGAATAGAAAAATAATTTTATTCTGGGACCAGAATAACTGATGTTTACAAAAGTAATTGAATACACACACACACACACACACACACACACACACACGCGCGCGCGCGCGCGTGTGTGTGTGTGTGTGTGTGTGTGTGTGTTTGTGTGTATGTATTGAATATATGTACCATGGGCTACATTATAAGGCGTAAAACCGATTGGTCATCAACGTCTTAGTTTAGTTTGGTTTAAATATACATAAAAAATATTTATGTTGAAGAAATTGGTCCGGGTAGAGGTCACTGAATGAAATTCTCAAGTAATTTCAGATGATATTTATTGTTAGCCAACGTTTCGACCTACGTTGTAGGTCTTCTTCAGGGCTATAAGCAAAATACAGACAATTTAAGAAAGCGGTATGAATATAATAAAACATTTTAAATATAGATAAACTAAAAGAAGGTGAAAACAGGCAAAAATTGATAATTATGTGTAATAATGATGATAAAATTTGATAAAGGTGTACAGTAAAGTAATTATGAAGGTTAAAATGTAGAAAATAATAATAAAACATGAAGAAAATAATAATAAAACAGAAAGTGTTGACAGTTAAAAAATTAAGGTATTACAGATAAATAAAAACTGAATATACAATAGGAATGTGAAATGATATGGGTAAATTAGAAAGTGATAAGAATTACGCACTAAAATTATAGGTAATAAAAAAGAAGAAATAAAAATTGTAAAATTATAAAAATCTAGAAACGAATTATATAAAATAGAATAAAATTGAAAATAAAAATTATTTTAGAAAATACAGTATTAATATTAATAGGTAGAAAATACTTTATACTAGTGTAAAGAATATTAATTACATAAGAGAATATAAGAAGACAGTTTATAAAAATGTAAAATATCAATTGTATAAAAGTAGGTATGTTTTAAGTAAGGTACGTGATAATATAATCAGGCTATATTGGACTAATTAACAGGCTAATAACAGGCTATATTGGAATTATGATATATATTGATGAATATTTAGGGTGGTATATAGATAACTAAAACAAATAAACGCCTTACAGTAATAGTGAGCTTGGAAGTAGTGATAATAACGGTAAATTGGGTATAGTACTGTTTTAGGTTATGAGGTAAAGAAATTAAAATGAAATGGAGGAGGGAGGGTGAGTAAATAGTGCAAAACATAAGTTACCTGTGGGGGGTGGGACGGGGGTTGGGTCCTCTCTGGCTATGAAACACTGACTGATATAATTGAGAAGGAAGGATGGTCCCCTACCCTTACTAAGTGTAAAAAAATTTCTCAGAATATAAAAGCCGTTACAATGGCTATAAGTAACGTATAAAGGGAAAGAAGCAAATAGTGTAGAAGCCTCATATAAAGACTTGAAAATCCATACACACACACTCACATACACATATTCGTATGTATATGCATATATACATACATATATACATATACATATATATATATATATATATATATATATATATATATACATATATATATATACATATATATATATATATATATATATATATATATATATACATATATATATATATATATATATACATACATATACATATACATACATACACATATATACACACACACACACAGACTAACATACATACTTATATATAATATTGGCACGTATGAGAGGGGGGGGGGAGGAGATGGTCATTAGGAAGCGGGGGTGGTTAGTTATTTTGTATTAGGTCTAGTATGTGTCTGTAAACTATTGATAGGTTATTTTTGTCAGTCTTTGTGTTTAACGGATTTTTTTCTAGGTTAATGTATAATGATTCTGTAATTAGTCTTTTGGTATAATTAGGAACAGTGGCGAGAACAGAGGATTGGTCAAAGTTAAAGGTGTGGTTAAGGGTTAAGGCATGTTCTGATAGTTTGGAAGCAGATATGTTCCGGGTAGATATAGATGTCTTATGTTGTGATAGTCGTCTGTAAAAGTGGTTTTTTGTTTCCCCAATGTAGGAGGAGGTACAGTTTGGGGCAGAGCAGGAGATGCGGTAAACAATGTTGGAGAGATTTTTAATGGGGATCGGGTCTTTTAAATATGTGAATAGTTGGGATAATTTGTAATATGGCTTAAAACCAAGGCGAAGGTTGGGAAAGGTAAGATTTAAGATTTTTTGGATATTGTCAGACAGACCAGGAATATAAGGAAAAGATCGGTATATGAAGGAACTGGGGTTCGGTACTGTTGGGTACGGGGAGGGGTAAATTACATTACTAGGGTGTTTAAGGGGGTCTAGTAGTTTATTGGTAATGTGGGCTGGGAAGTTGTTAGATAGTAGTATGTTTTGGATTCGTAGGATGTTGGTTGGTCGAAATTGGGTGTCTGATAGGGATAAACACCGGTGAATAAGGTTTTTTGCTGTATTGATCTTCTGGTGGTAAGGATGCTGTGAGAAAAAATTGAGGAGTCTGCCGGAATATGTGGGTTTGGTGTACCAATCAAAGGACAAGGAGCTATCATTATTTCTTATAATGAGGAGGTCAAGAAAGGGGAGGGTGTGATTGGTTTCAGTTTCTATGGTAAATTTGAGACGGGGATGGTAGGAGTTAAAGGCTACTAGTATTTCAGGGATTTTTTCAGGATTGAGAACTAAAAGGAGGTCATCGACATATTTCTTGATGAGGAAGATGTCATGGGGGAATAGAGGGATGATGGAGTCAAGAAGGTCATTAAGAACAATGTTAGAAATGTCTGGAGCAAGGCAATTACCCATGGCCAGACCTGAGATTTGATTGTAAAATTTACCATGGAAACTAAGATATCCGGATTTACAACACAGTGTAAGGGATTCAAGGTAGGAAGTGAGGCAAAGAGTTGTGTGTGGTTGGATGATATTCCAGTTTTTTTCTATAATGCTGAGGGCTTTGTCAATGGGGATATTGGTGAATAGACTAGTGGCATCAAGGGAAGCTAAAATGAATTGGTCAGGAATGTGAACGGAAAGTAGTTCTTGTTTTAGATGAAAGGAATTAGTAATGTCATAGGTGTTGTTATGGCTGAGGGTTTGCAGAGAAGGAAGAAGAAATTTACTAAGTTTGCTAGATGGGGAGTTTATGTTAGAAATAATGGGGCGGAGTGGATATCCTGGTTTGTGGATTTTGGGTAATCCATATAAACGAGGAGATATGGAGTTATAAGAGATAAGATTGTAATATGTGTGTTTATTGATTTGTCGGGTTCTATGAAGGTCCTTTAGGTGATGGTTGAATTTAGTCATGAGAGAGAGGGTGGGATCACGGGGGATGGGTGTATATGTTGTCGTGTCAGATAGGAGGGAACTAATTTTTTCAGTATAGTCATCGGTGTCCATTATTACATTCACGTTGGCTTTGTCTGCTTTGGTAACTGTAAGTTGTGGGTTTGCTCTGAGGAATGTGCGAGTGGTGGCAATGTCTTTAAAAAATGAGGGGGAAAGAGGAGGGGGCTGTTTTTGGGAGCGTTGTAAGTGATTGGTGATTAAATTGGTGATGCGGACACGGGATACTTCTTTCTCATTGTCAGGGACTGTAAAACTGTCATCTCTGTATATGTGTTCTAGGTCTGTGATGAGGTTGGGGATGAGTTTGGTGGAGTTGGAAGAAGGAGTGGAAAAGTTTGGGCCTAAGCTTAGGATCTTTGATACTTGTGGAGGGATGGCAGTAGATGATATATTGTGGACCCATTTTTCGTTACCTGTGGGGTAAATTTTTTTGGCTGTTGATGTTATATAGAGGTCTTTAAATTTAGATATGAGGGACTGTTTTTTGTGTTTTTTTATAGATGTACAGAAATTGTTGATGAAAGAAATGAGGGTGTTGATGTAACTGTCACCGATAAGGGTAGAAAGGGTCGTCTTGAGAGAAGAAATTTGAGTATGGATGGAATCTATCTGTTGAAAAATTTCCTTAATTTTAAGATTAAGTAAAGTTTTTTTGAATAGAAAAGAGGACCGGTAAAATCTATATTGAAAGGGTTGGCATATGTGGATGTTTTTGAGGGAATTCTCAATTGATTTCGGAAAAAGGGAATTAGTTCGGCATTTTAGGAGGAAAGTTCGTTGTTCTATTTTAATAGTAAGGCGTTTATGTAAGTAACAAAATAGATTAAGATTCTTATTACAATGGGGAAATTTAGATTTTAGAGAAGAGAAAAAATTAACATTATGGTCAGAAAGAGTTTGTTCATCTGTGGTGTTTGAAGATGTGGTAAATTGGTGGAATGAGAGGGGATCCATAGAAGAAGTAGAGGAAGTCTGAGAGAGGTGAGCTAGTGGTGGACTGGTAGAAGAAGACGGCTGGGGTATTACTCCAGGTCTGCGTAGTTGGAGTCTGGCACTGCGACGAAGAAGTGGTTGAAGATTGTCTGTATCTTGTTTTTTGCCCCGTCTTGCTGAATTCATATTGATAATAATTGTTGACCTATGATAATTTATGTTGAAGAAATTGGTCCGGGTAGAGGTCACTGAATGAAATTCTCAAGTAATTTCAGATGATATTTATTGTTAGCCAACGTTTCGACCTACGTTGTAGGTCTTCTTCAGGGCTATAAGCAAAATACAGACAATTTAAGAAAGCGGTATGAATATAATAAAACATTTTAAATATAGATAAACTAAAAGAAGGTGAAAACAGGCAAAAATTGATAATTATGTGTAATAATGATGATAAAATTTGATAAAGGTGTACAGTAAAGTAATTATGAAGGTTAAAATGTAGAAAATAATAATAAAACATGAAGAAAATAATAATAAAACAGAAAGTGTTGACAGTTAAAAAATTAAGGTATTACAGATAAATAAAAACTGAATATACAATAGGAATGTGAAATGATATGGGTAAATTAGAAAGTGATAAGAATTACGCACTAAAATTATAGGTAATAAAAAAGAAGAAATAAAAATTGTAAAATTATAAAAATCTAGAAACGAATTATATAAAATAGAATAAAATTGAAAATAAAAATTATTTTAGAAAATACAGTATTAATATTAATAGGTAGAAAATACTTTATACTAGTGTAAAGAATATTAATTACATAAGAGAATATAAGAAGACAGTTTATAAAAATGTAAAATATCAATTGTATAAAAGTAGGTATGTTTTAAGTAAGGTACGTGATAATATAATCAGGCTATATTGGACTATTCTATTCCCCCATGACATCTTCCTCATCAAGAAATATGTCGATGACCTCCTTTTAGTTCTCAATCCTGAAAAAATCCCTGAAATACTAGTAGCCTTTAACTCCTACCATCCCCGTCTCAAATTTACCATAGAAACTGAAACCAATCACACCCTCCCCTTTCTTGACCTCCTCATTATAAGAAATAATGATAGCTCCTTGTCCTTTGATTGGTACACCAAACCCACATATTCCGGCAGACTCCTCAATTTTTTCTCACAGCATCCTTACCACCAGAAGATCAATACAGCAAAAAACCTTATTCACCGGTGTTTATCCCTATCAGACACCCAATTTCGACCAACCAACATCCTACGAATCCAAAACATACTACTATCTAACAACTTCCCAGCCCACATTACCAATAAACTACTAGACCCCCTTAAACACCCTAGTAATGTAATTTACCCCTCCCCGTACCCAACAGTACCGAACCCCAGTTCCTTCATATACCGATCTTTTCCTTATATTCCTGGTCTGTCTGACAATATCCAAAAAATCTTAAATCTTACCTTTCCCAACCTTCGCCTTGGTTTTAAGCCATATTACAAATTATCCCAACTATTCACATATTTAAAAGACCCGATCCCCATTAAAAATCTCTCCAACATTGTTTACCGCATCTCCTGCTCTGCCCCAAACTGTACCTCCTCCTACATTGGGGAAACAAAAAACCACTTTTACAGACGACTATCACAACATAAGACATCTATATCTACCCGGAACATATCTGCTTCCAAACTATCAGAACATGCCTTAACCCTTAACCACACCTTTAACTTTGACCAATCCTCTGTTCTCGCCACTGTTCCTAATTATACCAAAAGACTAATTACAGAATCATTATACATTAACCTAGAAAAAAATCCGTTAAACACAAAGACTGACAAAAATAACCTATCAATAGTTTACAGACACATACTAGACCTAATACAAAATAACTAACCACCCCCGCTTCCTAATGACCATCTCCTCCCCCCCCCCTCTCATACGTGCCAATATTATATATAAGTATGTATGTTAGTCTGTGTGTGTGTGTGTATATATGTGTATGTATGTATATGTATATGTATGTATATATATATATATATGTATATATATATATATATATATATATATATATGTATATATATATATGTATATATATATATATATATATATATATATATATATATATGTATATGTATATATGTATGTATATATGCATATACATACGAATATGTGTATGTGAGTGTGTGTGTATGGATTTTCAAGTCTTTATATGAGGCTTCTACACTATTTGCTTCTTTCCCTTTATACGTTACTTATAGCCATTGTAACGGCTTTTATATTCTGAGAAATTTTTTTACACTTAGTAAGGGTAGGGGACCATCCTTCCTTCTCAATTATATCAGTCAGTGTTTCATAGCCAGAGAGGACCCAACCCCCGTCCCACCCCCCACAGGTAACTTATGTTTTGCACTATTTACTCACCCTCCCTCCTCCATTTCATTTTAATTTCTTTACCTCATAACCTAAAACAGTACTATACCCAATTTACCGTTATTATCACTACTTCCAAGCTCACTATTACTGTAAGGCGTTTATTTGTTTTAGTTATCTATATACCACCCTAAATATTCATCAATATATATCATAATTCCAATATAGCCTGTTATTAGCCTGTTAATTAGTCCAATATAGCCTGATTATATTATCACGTACCTTACTTAAAACATACCTACTTTTATACAATTGATATTTTACATTTTTATAAACTGTCTTCTTATATTCTCTTATGTAATTAATATTCTTTACACTAGTATAAAGTATTTTCTACCTATTAATATTAATACTGTATTTTCTAAAATAATTTTTATTTTCAATTTTATTCTATTTTATATAATTCGTTTCTAGATTTTTATAATTTTACAATTTTTATTTCTTCTTTTTTATTACCTATAATTTTAGTGCGTAATTCTTATCACTTTCTAATTTACCCATATCATTTCATATTCCTATTGTATATTCAGTTTTTATTTATCTGTAATACCTTAATTTTTTAACTGTCAACACTTTCTGTTTTATTATTATTTTCTTCATGTTTTATTATTATTTTCTACATTTTAACCTTCATAATTACTTTACTGTACACCTTTATCAAATTTTATCATCATTATTACACATAATTATCAATTTTTGCCTGTTTTCACCTTCTTTTAGTTTATCTATATTTAAAATGTTTTATTATATTCATACCGCTTTCTTAAATTGTCTGTATTTTGCTTATAGCCCTGAAGAAGACCTACAACGTAGGTCGAAACGTTGGCTAACAATAAATATCATCTGAAATTACTTGAGAATTTCATTCAGTGACCTCTACCCGGACCAATTTCTTCAACATAAATTATCATAGGTCAACAATTATTATCAATAAAAATAAAAAAAAAAATATTTATATTTGTTTTTTTAGTAATAATTTTTATAAAACCGGAATGAAAAAAAATAAAATAACAAAAGAAATAAAACTAAATAAAAAATAATGAATAATTAAATAAAAATAAATGAAAAAAAATATTTGTAAAATAAGAGAAAAAAGTAGGAGATAGCTGTATTAGATATTCTTAATTAATTCCTATTTTGATAGAAAAGCTATGACCTTACTAATACTTTTTCCTAAAGTAAAAAGTATGCTCTGGTAAAAGAAATGAAAAATAGAATAAAAATCTAAAATAAAAAGAACTAAGCTACGTCGTAAATCCTATAATATTTATAAAAAAATATATCGTTAAAAGTGAAGAAAAACAGTAATTCGTTCACTAGTTCTGAGCTGTTCATTATAACTAATTAGAGAGCATCTGTCTGGAAATTTTAGAGATGTAGGAAAAGTCTGGATTTTAATGTGAATAAGGAAGGAGCATGGCGGATGTCAGGTGGGAGTGAGTTCTGAAGTGTGGTGAAATGGGAGAGGAAGGAATGCTGGAATGTTTTTTTGATTCTGTGGATCAGTCTTGATCCTTGAGAGAAATATTAGTAATTACAAAATTTATCAATGTACCATAACTTTTTTTTTTTAAATAAACCTTATTCACAAATTGTCATTCAGAAATCTTAAAACCGAACCTTGGTGTGTCAAAATCCACGATGACGTTTTATCCTTCTCCTTTCTATCTAATTTAATGATTCTATTGCTAATGTTAATAAAACTATAATGAAAGGGTATCGCTATATTTTATATGTTTTATATGTGGTTCATAAATTTCTGAGAATTAAAATTACTGATTCATAATTAAATATTATTTACAATGTACATTGTACATGCGCATCGTTACTTGCTTAATGATTTTTTCTGTGATATTCCCTGCTTAAACAAAACGATTAAGTGCCCTTTTGAAATTTATGTAAAGAATAATATTTTGGTGTTCGAATGTAATTAATAACTAAATTCTTTGTCACAATGTTACTAAGGAATCCTTGAAAATAATGGGAAAATCAAAACATAATTCGGTTAATTCTCGGAAAATTTTCAAAAACATTTAAATATATTTCCAATAAAGTTAATTGGTATACCCTTCCCATAACGGAAAAAACATGTACATTGATTTTCAGGACTATTTTCGGATTTAATTTCTTTTTATATATTTTTTAATTTTAATGGTACCATAACGATAATGATTTGTTTTGTACCGTAACAGTCATATTTGTTTTGTATTTCAATACGTTAACACTTTTTATATTTTTATCCACACTTGTCAAGTACAAACAATTGACAATCAGCAGGTTGGCTGTCAGAAAAATAAAAACAAAATGATATGAGAGGCATGAAGAAGAACAATTCCCAGCGATACCTCTCCCAAGGCTTGATTTAATTTCTTTTGATGGCAATATTATTTTTCTTGTAATTTTACCGGTTTGTTTTCTTCTAGATTTCTTTTATATTTTTATTATTTCTTATCGATTGTTTCATAATATATCTTCTACTCTTTGTATTTCTTTCCTGTCATTTCTATCATTTCTCATTATATAACCTGCCATATCATGTTTGGTACACCATTTATTTTTTTTTTCGGTTTGGCCTACTGAGGACCACGTCATTTCAACTGTATTTTGTCTTCTTGATATTTGCCTAGAACTCCCTCATTCGTCGCCGGTTTTGCTCCATTCTTTCTTCCGTCCATTTCTTTCCCGTCTTTAGCTTTGTTTTTTCTTGAAAACCCACGTGAGTATCCAGTTTCTCCTGGATACTTTCCATGGACGGTTGCTTTCCAGAACATTCTCATAGGTAATCTCCACCTCTTATAAATCTTTTTCTACCACTTCGAACCAGGCAGGTTTGGTTTACTTTTCTTTAAAATATCCGGGTCTTCAGTCTAATATAGGTTTCATTCCTAACAAGTGGCCATAAAATGCTATTCTCCTTTTTCTCATAACATCCGATATTTTTGGAATTTGGAAAATTTATTAATTGCACCCCCGGAACATTTCACACTCTTCTGAAAGTAAAACTTATTTATTAACTTTCAAGAATAGTAAATACTAATTATTATTAAAATATATATATATATATATATATATATATATATATATATATATATATATATATATATATATAAGGGATGGAGGGTATGCTAGTAAGGCTTTGACATGGCTCTGACCTAGAACTGGGAGAGGCATTTCGCGGTCCATTAATTCTCAAAGCCGCAGTAGACTAAATAGTTGATCACTCCTTGGCCATAATCAGTTTTAATATTTGATGTAATGGGAAGGGGGGGGCTTCTATCAATTTATTATCGCACGCCGCTTCAGGTGCCAATTTTATGAATCGATAAACCGCTTTAATCGATACCTTGTTTTCAGATTAGGCCCTTTCCCTTACGACTAATTACTACATCATTAAAACTTTATGATGGACTGCCTTTTGCCTAACTGTCCCTCCTGGGACCTCCTAAGGGCGGGAGTGTTCTATGATAACCTCAAGGCGAAGTGATTAACACAATGGATGGGGATATCACCATAATCACTAGGGAGGCGTCTCCGATTAATCATATTTAACCAGCATAAAATAATGACTATAGTAGGAGTAAATTGAAACCTATCGTTAATGATTGTATTAGAAAACTAACATTGTGTGTTCATTATATGATTAATTCCTAACATAACTTTTTATTAATATTATGCTAAAAAATGATGATTCTTATAGTAGATTATGTGAAAGCGGTGTGGTTCAGTAGCGACAATATGGTACTGATGGGTAGCACTAGTGTTTGAGATTTATTATATATCGAATATAAATACATAGAAGATAAATTATTTGTTCCTTTATTTATCACTTTTTAATCGACCCTATGGAGCCTGGTAATATCCTTGGGTTTACAAGGCCTTTTATAAAATAGGACATATTGGAGGGAAAAGTAAAAATTGGGCTTAGAAAAAGTAGAGTTCTTATTAGTCCTTACTAAAAATCTTAAATCTTAAAAATTTTGAGATATGGGAAAGACATCCGAACGTACGTACATACGTCTCGTGAAACAAGCTAAAATTAATTCAGGGATGGTCAAACATTGTTCGCTGAAATTTGAAAATCAAACCAATTTTGTGATTACAATGCTTCTTTTTAATTTTTTTTTAATCTCATGATGCCCTACTGCCTACAAACTTGTAATTGTATTCAGAAGTATTCAAACTGAGCAGTAATTTCTAATGTAACTGTTCCAGGTTTTACACAATGTAAACGGTATACGAATTAAATTACTTGTTTATGTAAGAATAGAACCTGTTATTATAGCCGTATTAACATTTTTCACTGTGATTCAAATATTTGGATAGAAAAACATAAAATAATATTCAACTCATTTTAGTGTTTTGGTAATTTTAAGTTCAACAGAAGATTCTACAAAGATTAGAACAGTTTCTTTTAAAGAGTAAAGTTGCTAAAAATAACTAACAAATCAACAAGAATCGATTAATATTTTGAGAAGTAAAAATACACTATAGCTAAGTTACTCAAGGCCTTGAATAATTAAATGGCTCAGCTACGGCTTAATTAAAATTTATCACAAGTAAATTCTTAATCGAAACACGTTCATAGTATCTGGAAGAAATTAATTAATGAATAACTTACAGTCTACGCCATGGCTGCAGATATAATAACAAAGTTAATAATCTTTTCGTTATTAATAGAAATTATTATTATAGATCAATAAACCAGAGCCAAAAGCTCAAAAAGAAACACTATTATTTATTATAATGCAATTGGGAAAAAACCACAATGCAAAGCCTTATGTTTCAAATCCAGTAATACACCCACTTACCGGTCGACGTTTCGCCTATTCAGGCATTATCAAGACACCAAAAAGAAAAAAGGGGTTATGTGAATCACATCTCGAAGAAAAAGGTGCAATACATCCCAACGATCAACAGCCCAAACGGGCTCCAAACATGAGACAGCACCCCACCACCAAGACGTTCAACATACAACTAAGTTGTCTGTCTCATGTTTGGAGCCTGTTTGGGCTGTTGATCGTTGGGATGTATTGCACCTTTTTCTTCGAGATGTGATTCACATAACCCCTTTTTTGTTTTTGGTGTCTTGATAATGCCTGAATAGGCGAAACGTCGACCGGTAAGTGGGTGTATTACTGGATTTGAAACATAAGGCTTTGCATTGTGGTTTTTTCCCAATTGCATTATAATTATTACAGATCATTTATAATACAATATAATATAGAACGAATAGATTGATTCATTATAGGATCTTATACCCATTTTTTCTAAGTCGGTCTGAACTTTGCATACATATACATTTTTTTCTAGTTTCTTATTTTACTTAATATTCTAATTCCCATATATTTTTGTGAAGGTTATATTAAGGAATGACGAAGATCTCGAAGAATCTAAGTGATATTGACATTCTCAGGGTTATCAGCAGAACTCTTATACTACTGAAACCTAACAACTAGATATAACAAAGAAATTGACCGAAATTTCGGTCGACCAAATGATTGCTAGAATTAACCTAACAGTATATAAACTGATACAGACAGCGCTTAGATTCGATATTGTTGTTCATAAAATCAACAAAGCCACATTGATTAGGAAATTGTTGACTGGATGTATCTTGAGCAAAGTTAAAAACGGTCGGGAAGTGCAGTTGATAAATTCTGCTCACATAAGTATAACATATTTTAATTTTTAGGCTATTATCTGCTTAAGAATAAAACAAAACAATATCAATCAATACAATATCAATGAATATACATACAGCAGTTTTATTAACATAAATTATAGGAATGAAAAGAATAAAATACAACGAACAGAATGTTAAATTATAAAATAATTGATGAGAAATTAAAAATATAGCAAAAAAGAAATGAAATTAATGAAGATAATAACACATAGTAAAATTACACGAGGAGTATTTTTTTTATAATCAATCTCATGTCATTAGTAAAAGTAAAAATGTGTTTGACATTAGTTATTATTAATATAAATATGTGGTTATGTTTTTAATGATATAGATATATTGTTGTAATAATCCATTTAATTACTATGCAATTCGATACTAAATTTAATTACTAAACGATACTCTAAAATGGTACTTAAATAATATATTACTTAGATTTTTTTACTCTTAATTAACAAAGACTTTATGTGGACTAATTTTTGATAAGTTTAGATTTCAATGTGTCAACTACCGAGAGAAGAGTCATTACTTCAGTAAAGGTTACTCACCTTTCAATATATATATTTATATTCTTTTTCAAATTCATTATCAATCCCAAAATTAATAGTGAAATATTAATATTTTATCTGAATAAATCACTAATTTGTTGGGGCCAAAGTCATAGAATAATGTACTAAAAAAATATAGATGTTAATATGAATACCGCCAACAGGAATTTGTAATTTTCTATTCGCTTGCCCATTATAATAGAATAGAAAAGAAAAAAAGATCTCTATTCTTGGAAACTAATCCGTAAGAATAATAATATAGAAAAAAAAAATACAGAAAAAGTTTTTAATCAGAAACTTACATATTAAAATAAGCCAATACAATAGAATAACAAATAATACAACTGTTTTTTTTTTTTTTTATTGATTGATATTTACAACTGTATTACAATAATACTGCAAGTAAATAGGCTAAGATATGCATAATGACATGTAGAGAAACTACCCTCTGGTTGTACTCAAATCACAAGTTAAACTAAGAAGGTCACGTGGCCAACTTCTTTTCAGACGCCTCGGAGGATTATCGGGAATTGAAGAGGAAGCTAGGTTTGAAACTAGAGGGCTTGAGTGGGAATGACGTTTTTTATGAAAGGATATATAGCGAGTTTGGGCCATATCAGCAACAAATGGGACATTAAGGTCATTATGGATGACTTTATTCTTAACAAAATAAAGAGCATTAAGGATTTTACGAAAGATTTTGGATTGTAAGGGTTTAAATATAAGAGGAATTAGATGGCTTAGTGGAGCCCCAAAGCTCTACTCCGCAAGTCAAAATAGGTCGAATGATGGACATGTAGATGAGTCTTTTGTAATTAATTAGGAGCTTAGAGCGTTTGAAGTAGCCTGTAACGTCAAGCGGTTTCTTATCTCTTCAGTCTAATAACAACAACTGCAAAATGAGGAAATTTTTATAATTTATTAAATTTATCTTTTTTTTTACTTAAAGGGGACACGAACCATTTCACAGTACTGGGATAGTCCTTCCACACTCCCCAAACATATTATTTAAATAAATTAACATTTAACGAGATAGATAAATTTAAAAAAAAATAATGAATCTTTAAATTACGCTTTAATACTCGTATTTTGTTTTACAGCAAAGAAGTTTATAGAGTGCTGAAGATTCCGGGTTTAAATTCGGTCATGGCAGATAACTTATTTAATCTGGTAACTGCCAATGATGCACCCTTTGGGATTTACTGACCCTCCTGAGGCTTATGCATCCTTTATAAAGTGGATACCGTCAATCGGGTGAAAACCTGGCAGTTGAGTGTGATTTTGGAAGATTAAACTACCTGTATAACCGTACTCCCAGAAACAGTACAGTCTCAACCATGTACTGAACCCAATAACCTTTTTGAATAGGAGAGAATATATCATAAATGATAACATATAAGTTGTCTATATACATGTGATGCCCCCCCTTTTATGTTATCTTTCACAATTATTTTTTACCATTTTTATAATGGTTTATAACATTTTTTTTTCAAATTAAAAGGACAATTAATTAATAAGAATGATTAAATTGTTGTGCACATCACGTAGTTAAAATAAAAATTCAGGCTATGTTCTTATTCGCATCATATTCAACAAATATGATTGTATCTGGAAATATAGGAATAAGAAATGGATAGACGTGGACAGTATTGAGAGCAGGCAACGCCGGATTTTGATAGTTTTGGTTTGGTATTCTTTTCGAAGGCCAGAGTTCAAAGAAACTATCAGTCCACGAGAAGCATAAATATTTACCTCACAAAGGCTGGCTTTTGGCCAATGCAGTGGCTATGACCTACAACAGTTTCTTCTGAGAGAAATATAGCCAAGTAATACATACGCAACTAAGCTATGGAGAAAAAAAAATCTACGAATCAAATCGTAGTCCAGTCACGACAAAGAGATTTTTGAAAAAAAAAGAAGAGAGGAATTATTTTTAATACAAGTAGTTTTAATACAATAGTTCGTATATTTAAGCTGTGAATAAGTGGATGATAATGAAAATTTTCATGCAAGAGATGAAATGAGTTCCTTAAAATTATTTTTTTAATTGCTACAAAATAATAAATAAACAAATTCTTTATTGGCTTTAATGTATAACATTGTAGCCATTGAGTCTGCCCCACTTAGTGTTAATTTTTAGTAATTAGTAATTAGCATATCGTCACTTAATTACAGTTATTTTGATTTACAGTTATATAATATCTACAATATGTAAATATTTTACAATAATTAAATAATCAACACTCGTTTAATAAATAAATAAACAAAATTTTTAGTCAGAACAGAATAGTATTAATTATAACAAAAGAATAACAATCTTCCAAACAAATAAGGCATATACCTAAGGAAATAGATAAATACAATACAATCTAATCAAAGTATTTAGGTACTAACCCGCTGATACTTTATTGTAACAGTTATCTTATTCTTTCTATACGTTACAATCGAGATATTGTAGAAGTACCCGAAAC
Source organism: Arma custos (assembly GCA_037127475.1). Lineage (NCBI taxonomy): Eukaryota > Metazoa > Arthropoda > Insecta > Hemiptera > Pentatomidae > Arma > Arma custos. The sequence continues at coordinate 206,075,090 of CM073759.1, read as the reverse complement.
CATAAACCACAATTAATGCCTGGATTCCGAATTTTTACATATAAACTGAAGATAGAAAAAAATGTTTAATTTTTCCACGCTATCCATAGTGAGTACATTTTGAAGTGATAATTCATCCTCATGCTGGACAATATATTTTTGCAGAAATTGTTTCCGTGTTCCGAATTTTCTTCTCCTAACAAATAATATTAAACGACAACCCGTAGGTTGGCTAGCGTTCAGTACATGTATGAGACTATTCTATATCTAAGACAATATACAATGTAAGGGAAGGTGATTTGTACCCGTTTATAGAGGCTGGGTGAGCCCCAGAAGAATATTTAGACCCCCACAGGGTCTATCCATCGCTTTTAACAGATTAAATAATCTATAACCCACAGATTTGACTGGGAAACCATAGCAACATAGCACATTACACATATACAGCACAAAAAAAAAAAAATTAAATCCCGAAGCTATCGAAGTATAGAATGGATAATTAATTGAATATGTCTAAGTAACCATAAGTTTAACACTACTAAGTAATACATGCACTATGAATTTAGGGCAGACAAAATTTAAATATGATAAGACTACCAGAGCCTCCACAACGGCTGAAGCAATGAATTTATTGCCAGATAAATTTCTTGTACGTGCTCTTTCTCTCTGGACGAGGACGAGCCTACGATGAGGAGATTGTAAGATCAATTGGTTCAACAAAATACGAGGAAAGGAAAGCCAGCCTTTTCTCTGGAGTTGGGACAGAAAAATATTGATCGCTACCAAACCAAAAAAACTGAGTATGGCAGGTAATTAAATCAAGTTTATTAATCCTGTATGCGTTTGTGATTTCTGTCACTGAATTTAGAGATTGGAGAATTAAAATAAATCCTAGCAAATCCCTTCAAATTACCTTCACCATTCATCGTAAACCTACAAATTCCTGCCCTAATGTATCCTTTAATAATATTCCACTGAACCCTGTCGAACAGATACTTTACCTAGGACTCCATCTGTACAAACGTCTCACTTGGAATCGTCATACAAGATTGAAAAGATAAGAAACTGCTTGTCGTTATTAAACATTTACTGGACAAACGCTCTAAGCTCCCAATTAATTACAAAAGACTCATTTACATGACAGTTATCAGGCCTATTTGGACATACGGAGTTGAGCTATGGGGCTCTACTAAACCATCCAATTCATCTCGTATCCAATCCTTGCAATCCAAAATCCTTCGTAAAATCCTCAATGCTCCTTATTATGTCACAAACAAACTAATCCATCATGATCTTAATATCCCATATGTTACTGATTTGGCCCAAACTAGATACCTATCCTTCCATGACAAGCTCCATACACACTTGAATCCGCTAGTCTCTCAACTTGCTTCCCATACTATTCCTGATAACCCTCCGAGACGTCTCAAAAGAAGATGGCCTCGAGACTATCTACTATAGAACTTTATTGGAGTGCTACCGATTTGGGTAGTTTCTCCACAAGTGTTTTTCATGTCATATTGTACATATTAGCAGATTTATTACAATGCAATTGGGAAAAACCACAATGCAAAGCCTTATGTTTCAAAAATACACCCACTTACCAGTCGACGTTTCGCCTATTCAGGCATTATCAAGACACCAAACAAAAAGAAACTACAGTTGTATGTTGAACGTCTTGGTGGTGGGGTGCTGTCTCATGTTTGGAGCCTGTTTGGGCTGTTGATCGTTGGGATGTATTGCACCTTTTTCTTCGAGATGTGATTCACATAACTCCGTTTTTGTTTGGTGTCTTGATAATGCCTGAATAGGCGAAACGTCGACTGGTAAGTGGGTATATTTTTGAAACATAAGGCTTTGTTAAATAAATAATAGTGTTTCTTTTTGAGTTTTTGGTTCTTTTTGAGTTTTTGGCTCTATTTTAGTGATTAGCAGATTTACTTATTGTATTATTATTATAGTTGTAAATATCAATATTTAAAAAAAAAGAAGTATTTAGAGAGTTCAGAAACTATCTAAATATATATAATACAATATATATACATATAAATTTTGTTAGTTTTTATGCTTAGAAACTATAATTATATAATATAATTATAAAAAAAATGAATGAAATGTATAATAATCTAGTTTAATTTTAGTATTTAAACATTTTAATAAGATAATATAAGAAATAAGGTTACAGTATCAGGAGACTAGAGAAACATACTGTTTGTAGAGCTGGGATTTAAGTCACTAATAAACTGATTCACAATTATTGGTTCACATTACATTTAAAAAAAATTAAATAATTTTCAGCTTTGTATAATCGAAAATAACTAAATTTAAATTTCATAGTTACCCAAATCAAAATATTTACTACCATCATACTGCAACGTACCTGCAAAAGAACCAAAAAATTAGGAATGATGACAAACAAAAATTTTGAAAATACACGAAATTCAATGTATTAAGAAATTAAAAAAAACACCTTAATAAACTAGGAGGGTACCCCGCCCAACGGCTGACCATCCCTCGTTTTTCAAATTATGCTACTCTTCACTTAATTAATTAAAATATGTACTTGGTGTTTAACCCATTCGAGACCGATTGCACACTGTGTGAAAATAGTTGACTGGAAGATCAAATGTGGGATATAGATAGTCTGGTGGTGCAGTCAATATAGCACGAAATAAACTAAAAAAACACTAGAAAAAAGGAGGCAAAAGATCGTGTTAGTGAAAATTTCTTAGATAAACTAGAGAAAAAATGTAAAAATTCAATATTTGAAATTTAGGAGTTACCCGCTTTTGATTCTGAAACCCTCAAAAATAAATTTAATACCTATAGTCCGTAAAACTGAGACATCACTCCATTGAGAGATCTTTATTGGATGTTTTTTGAGTGATGTTGCTGTATCCATTTGAAGCATTTCTGTGGAATTTCTATGATTTTTTCAAGATCCCTAATGAATTATCAATCCGATATCAATCTTTTCATAATCAACTTTATTCTCACTCAAACCCACTCGTTTCAAACCTAGCACCCTCTTTAATTCCTGATAATCCTTCGAGACATCTGAAAAGAAGATGGCCTCGAGACCTCCTTAGTTGAATTTTATATTTGAGTACTACCACTGGGTAGTCTACTTTTCTTTACTGGGTAGTTTACTTTTCTTACTGCCATTTACTTGTTGTTTTGTTGTAATGTTACTTTTCCCTTTTACATCATTTTAATAATCTTCAAATGCTTCCATTGTTTCCCTACTTCCGACATTGTCTACAATCCCTTTATGGTAACAAGATTTAGAATACAATTATGCTGAGAATTATTTGAATTCCTGATTGAATCTGGAAGGGGGGAATTTACTTGCTATAGTTCTCTATAAGCACCTGGCCGGGAAGCGGGAGGCAGTAAAGAGGCTAAGCTACGACGGGAGGGCCGGACCTCCGTTGTTATCGGGAAGGCAGTAAGTCCCCGATAGAGGAAAGGACCGGGGTCGGGTATATTGTTAAGGCAGTGAGAGCAAGTCGAGGCGGAATTAGAAAGCTCTCTATGGGCCTCTCTAATGATGGGGGAATGCGACCGATTCCTTGACATTAGAAAGAAATTTGTGCCGCGACAACCCCCTTTAGGGACAGTTATGATCTAAACGACACTATATCTGTTGTACGCCTTGCCTATTAAGCCTTAAATCGGTGATTCAAAATATAATCCTGAAATCTACCTGTTTAGCATTAAATTACTAGAATATCACTACAGGATATAATATAATAAGTTCGATTCCGATAGAAAGAAATTTGTAGCGCAACGTCCCCCTGAAAGGATAACCCTAAATTTAAATCCTATACCACTACACACCAATAAGGATCTAAGTGTTTTGGGCTCAGGGTAGATACAGATACCGTTTCTAAGACAACGGTTGTGCAGACAGGTGATTTTTAGGTTTTCTCCTAATTAAGGACACCCCGTTTATAGTGGTTGGGTTAGCTCCCGGGTGGTCTTATATCCCCATGCTCCAACCACGGCTGCTTACAGATTAATTAATTTATCTCAGCCGTACATGATCTCGGAACCTTCTGCTTAGCACTTGAGCGCTCTACCTACTGAGATATCCTGCTTCATACAGTAATACAATAAATAACAATAATGTGAATAACAAATGACTTCTTTTTACCCCTGTTAAAATCTTAATCAGTGGTCTAAATAATAAAAACAAATGAATAAAATTAAAATATGCAGGTACAACACTGTTTTACTAAAATCCCACATATCAATTATTATAGGATACTGCAAAATATAAAAACAATAACAGGTATTACTAAATAAGGTATATAAAATCTGGATAGAATAGAACAAATAGTATAATATTTGCAGTAAGTAAAATTATTTACATTACTATAAAGATTGTCTTCCACAATTATAAACTCGAACTTCCGAACTACTTTTATTCGTATAAAAAAAAGATTACAACTGATTGTTACATAAGTTACTATTGTAATGACCCTATACTATGGCTGCTTGGCCATAATTATGTGGCCTATTTATAATGGTGGGGAGGTTCCTATCAAACTCACGACAGTATGAATTATTTTTTTAATTTTTGATATTATACCTCTATAATCATCCAATAAATAACACAACTAAACCTGTAACAAAATTTGAGTGTTTATTTGTTCTAATATGCAGATATAAAAAAAAAAATTGAATACAAATAATTATTCTGATATAAACGTTTTTGTTTTTTTTCAATATGGCTTCAGGATCCAAGGAACTCAAACGTACTCTCAGCAGTTTATTCCCGAAATTGTAGCTCATTAAGGATTTCATTGTAAGTTTTATATTATTATGTTGCGGGTATATGAGAGCGGAATGGCTCAAAGGTGGAGTACCGAGATGCCGTGTCGAAGATTTTAAGAGTACAGTCTCTACCACATACTGAACCCAAGGCCCTTTATAGTTGTGATGGTACAGGTATTTATGTTTTGGTGTTAAGTTCAAAAATTCCCAAGAGTCCTATTCCGATAAATAATGAATTAAGAAAAAACTACTTTTATTTGTATTTAAATTGCATACTACTGTAATATTAAAAATATATTTTTTTTTTGTGGATGTAAGATCATTAAAGATTAGATGCATTAGATATAAAAAAAAGGAATGGAATGCATGTGTTTTTATAACTTCGAAATATTTTCAATTAATAATTACAGTTCTATTACATTGACCATTTGTTCTATTTACGTCATGTAACTTACATTTAAAAGTATTTCCCTCATTTGAAACAAACCACCTTCCAGTCATAAAATCTTTTATTCATTTAACATGACGTTTCGGCATTTACATGCTTCTTTTCAAATTTAATTACACATCAACAATTACTAAAAAATATAACTTTTAAAAAAGTTAGAAGTCATATCTGTTACTATACAATTAGCAAAACCAAGAATAGATAGTTATAAAATTGTAAAAAATTATTATATCCATAATTTTCTTAGTGATACTTTATCCTCCCATTGGTCAATTGTCCACTACTGGCTTTAAACTTTGATCTGTAAGGTAATGTGAGTTTATTGTGATTATATTATTTGTACCCTACTGCTATTTAAAATCTATATGTATTAAAACATTTTTAAATTTTTTTATTTAAAACAACGAAATTCAAATAACATAATTTTTTTTAATTAATTTATTTTTTTATTTAAACCGTGTAATAGTTATATGAAATTTATAAAAATGTTATATGGAAAAAAAAAAAGAGGTCAACAGATACAAGAAATATATTGGTAGGTTATTAAGTGGACAGAGAAGACAGTCCAGTATATTGAACAAGAATTAAAATGAAGTATTTCCCTTAAACCTTAAGATTATTTTTATCAATTTTTTCTGTTTAGGTAAAGGCTTGTTTAGACCATAAATTATGAACGAATGAATAATAAAGGCATCATATTTAACATTAAAGTATTTTTTTTATCTATTGTAATGTATCGTGATTAAAGCTACAATTTACACCAGGCTTAACTTAATATTAATTCAGCACATAGATAAAAAAAATAAAACTGAATAAACTACCTTAATGGGAGCGAATGAAGGGGAAGGGGAAAACGAGAAGAAATTAAGGGGAGTTAAGAAAAAGCTTGGAGATGAAGAAAAATTCGCTGCGATTATGGATGCGGCCCAACTTGGGCAAGAGCTCATAACTCTCCAGCGACGGACATCCTTTTTGCATCCTCAGTTCAGTGGGATTTATGGGAGCCGTGCTCTCTAAAGTAGCTACCTACTCCTTCACTAATTATTGTAAAGCTGCCATCGTGCGGGGGCATCGAGCCGAGGGGTTTAAATCAGGGTGAAACCGCCATATCTGTAGGTCGTAGTTTCCAGGATATGGACGATAAATAATATAAATAATGTATCCTGTACTTTTTTTGAGGGAGGTGTTGGTGATATCATTGTAGGACGGAATAAGTTTAAACTTGCCAAGGAATTTAAGTACTTAGGGTCTACGGTAATTAGGGCATAATAAATTCAAGAAGAACAAAAATGCAGGAAATGCTTGTTTCAACTTACCTAGGAAATTCGGTCTCAACTTACCTAAGCTCGCCTCCTTTGCCCCAAAATCTAAAAATCCAAATTTATATAACAATCACTTTCCCAACTCTTCTTTACGGATGTGAAACATTGCCGCTAATGCTGAATGATGAACAAGGTCTTAGTGTATTCGAAAATAAGGTGTTGCGTTGAATATTCGGTCCAAAAAATGATGAGACCACTGAAGTATTTTGGATATAACACTCCGCGGAAGTGCCAAGCATGCGCGCGGTTAATAATATTGAAGTGATAGCGCCACGCGCAGTAAGATAGGCTTGTAAAATTGCTGGGTTTAGTAAAGGACGAATTCCTAAAAAGGTAATAAGCGCTGAGACCACTGGGAAGCGTCTGAGGGTAGATGGAAGGATTTCGTTGTGTTCACTTTGTAGAGGCAAACAAAACTAAAAAGATATATATATTCAAACTATTCCCAGACTTATGCTCTCTAATCAATAAAATAAATGAGCTATATTCAACATAATAGATTGAGTAAATACTGTAAATGTTCCAGACTCACTATTCATTCATATTATTAGATGTTCTTATCTACTTTTTTATTTTTCCATTAGCCAATTTTAGTTTATTGTAAATTTATTTTTTGTTTGTTTTATATGTATATATGGTTGTGTGTTTATATATATTTATTTATTTATTTCTCTGTCAGTATATATACATATATATTTTTGTTTATTTCTAATATGTAAATAATTAATATTTGAATGTTTTATGTATGTATGTATGAAAATATGCCACACTCAATATGATAGTATTATTCATATTATTAGATGCTCTTATCTACTTTATTATTTTTTCCATTAGCCGATTTCTATTTATTGTAATTTTTTTTTCTATTATTTTTTTTTGCCTTATGAAGGTATATATATATTTTTCTTTTTCTTTCGCTATGAGAACATATGTTTTATTTCATATTTAATTGTATTATAATGTAGCCGTTTGGCCAGAAATATTTCTATTCATTTCAGTACAATATTGTTATTCTTAAGGGACCTGCTCCCAGAATAAAATTATTTTTCTATTCTATTCTATTATATATGTATATACACACTCTGTAATGCTATCAGAGGGGAGTATCTAGGGGAAGTAATAAAAATAAAAGACTTCGATTGTGTAGAGGAACTTATTTATCTTGGAACACAACTGAACTCAACCAATAATAAGCAACCAAAAATTCAGCGTCCGATAATGGCGGCCAATAGGTCCAACTATGGACTACAGAAGCTTTTAAGAAGCAAATCTCAATCCAGATCAACGAAGAAACGAATATATAAACCCTGATGAGGCCTATTATCACTTACTCAAACGTAAATGAGAAGGTAGCTTCCGAATATATGTACAGTCTTAGAGCTGTGAACTTGTAACTGATTAATTAATAAGTACTTGAACATAATGAAACACTAAAAAACGGGATAAAGTTTTTTTTTTTTCAAAAGAGAACTATAGATAAACAAACAACTTTTTATAATGATAAATTTCAAAAGATCTTAAGATGCAATAAATATAAAATTTTAATTTGACGATTTCATTTTTCTCATTTGAATGATTTTAGCAAAAAATATTTCTAGCTGAATTAATGTTTTTTTGCAACCATTATTTAAATATTTTCTCGTTAGGTTTCCGGATCAAGAGGACGTCTAAAAATACTTTGTAATCGATTTCTAATTCTATTTTAATCATGTAGAATATTTATAATGTTCTTTTAAATTCACTTTTTGTAATTAAATCCGGCTGTGGTAGACAAATAATTTAATTTGGACTGAGGTGCATCCAGCCTCAATGAATTGGGTACCCTCAATTGGGGGTGGGAAAAACATGTCGGTTGAGTGTGTTCTAGACAAATCATCTCCCTGCACAGCAGTTGTTCTTGAAACAATACAGTATCTACCATGCATTGCTGCCAAGACCTTACATGGTTTGTAGCGTTACAATTTTTTTTTATTTATATAAGCACTCTCACAAAAACCTAATTATATCAAATATCTGGGACGGAAAGAAGAGTTACAGGTCACACGCCTATTCGTGACAGAGTGGGAAGATCAAGAAATGAATTTTAAACCGGATTCGAATTTGAAAAAGTTGAGACCGTTAATATAGGAAGTTGATCAAAGCTAATTTTTTTTTGTTTGTTTTAATTTTCCACTAATAATATGAATATTCTATATATAAGTATATAAGTAGCATTCGATTACCATTGACTATCGATAGTGACCACGGTAACCGCTAAGGGATGAGATAACAGACAAGTCGATATGTTGGCCTATCGATTTATATTTTGTAGCATTAAGGCGACGAAAGTTATTTAGGTTAATGTCCTTTTAAGTGGAAAGTGTCTTCAAGTTTAGGTTAATCACCAATAAGGTTCGATCCCCATCATACTAGAAGAGGATATAGCTATTGACTCATGTCATCCAATAGAAGAACAATAATCGAATAAAATTAAAGGTTTGTCAAAGTCGGAGATTCGAATGGTCACATAATAATGCCCTTTTTACATGAATTGAGATAGATTTTTTCGTCAATATTTATCTTCCCTAATGCGATAATGCTATTCCAGAAGATGGGTAAATAAGGAGTCTTCACAAAACACGTTTTACTTCAAGTCTTCTAATTCAGGCTAAATATTATAAAAATATAGTCCATCAATTCCTTTCAATTATGCAAAGATTTCAGACCTCTCTATAATGTTACAAATTTTCAAAATGTTTAATTGAAGATTTGATAGTTAAAGCTGTTTTGAGAGATAAAAATTAGTAGGCAGGAAGATCTAAATTTCTTCATAATCGAATTATATAGGGTCGCATCATATGACATATCTATTTTCAAAGGAAATGTATTAAAACAACTTTATGAAATCAAAATATTTATCCTCATTTTGTATACATTGTTCCCAACGTGTCATCAAATTTTCAATCCCAGAACTGTAAAAGTAAGGGTTTTATGAGGAAATAAAGTCTGAATATGTCTGAAAATGTGTTTTTGGCTGGATAATCGATTAAAAAAATTATACGCTTCAGGAAGTTGTCCAAATTCTGCACAGATGGAAAACTGCCGGATAGGCCTGCTAAGTAAGGTGGGTGTAGGAGGACATTGTATCTCTACTGGTTAAGTTTCTTCAATTTCTGCCGTGAAACATTAGGTCTGACGATGTCGATTAAGAGTATAGGTCTCTTCCGATTAACCATTGCAGGCTGATTTTTGATACATTTTTTTTTGCATTATGGCAATATCCCTGCAGTAAGATGTGGATGTATTGTTTGACTTATGGGTAGAATGGAGTATTTTGGAGTATTACTTATGGGTGAGTATGGAGAATATTTTTTGGTAAATGGTGAATGTTTCGTTCAGCTTGGGTTGCCGTGTGTCCAAAATTAAACTCATAAAAACATTCGGAAACCGCGTATGTTTCCGTAGCCTTATTTGATGGCATAATTAGCAATGTACGTACAATTTTGTTGATAATGAATATTATCAAAAGAAATGGGAACAGCTCTTCACAATCTGTAAACATAAAAATAGCGAAAAACAGAAGCCTAACATTCCTCTTTGAATTTTAGGAATAATAAAAAACGGACTTTTGACAGGGTTGTTGTGAGTTGCCTCCAGTAGTCTGACGGCTAAACTTATCCGATGTGTGGAAGAGTGTACAAGGAGGCGAGTTTTATTACTAGACTTGTTTTTTAAATTACAAACTATAAATTAAATAAACAGTTCATTAGTAATAACCTTAAATAAAAAAAGTGAGAGTTACTGAATATAAATATCCAAGAGAAACTTAAATGTATAAATGTAAAGAATATAATAAAAGCTTATATATTTTTAGCAGCAAAACCACAGAGCTGAATAAGCGACATAATATCAAACACTGTGTAGTCCATTAAACGTCCCTTAGAACTGAGATGGGAGCTACCCAGGGGAAAAACTCCGGTTGAATTATTGTAGAAGGATTGGGAGGATGGTTCGGAAGGGGAAAACTGAGGGAAAAAGGGGGATTTTTCAGCTATGACTAATATACTGAAATTTTTCTTCGATCAGTTCAGCCAACAATTTTTCTTACTTTTTATTGGGTTTTTTCTGATTTTTTTTTTTTATGTCCTGCCCCTCAATATAATAGCTTCCGCTATATCAGCCTATTTTCTGGCTGAAGATGCATTGGTGATTATAAATGATATGAAGAATTCATAGAAACATTATTTAAGCAAGAATTACAGTCCCTGGCCATATTAATGTGACCACTACCTAGATTCGTTCTTGTTACATGTTTGCTTGTTATCTTTTTGTATGCGTAATGATGTAAATCGAGTTTAAATATTAGTTTTATGGGTAATTTAGTTATCTGATAATAATATGAAATTGAAAAAAATGGTTTCGAAAATAAACTTTTTTTTTTTTTAATATTGTGTGGTGTCACCCTTTTTACACCCTATTTTGCATATTGATGAAAAAAAAACTATCAAAATAGTTAAAATATATGATAAAAATAATAAATCAATAATAAACTTACCGAATCCGACTTGTATTTAATGAAAAAGAAACAATAATCCACAAAAATTTCAAACACAAATTATGCACGCCGACACTCGTAAAACAAAATGGCTTTACTAAAACCAATGCTGCCATTACTAAAAAAATAATACTTTAAAAAACTTATAACAGTGTTGCCATTACTTAAAACAGCAATTTATTAAGACACGCGAAAGTATCTAAAAAAAATTAGGAAAAAACAAAAAGAAAATAATCTTTCTTGGTGGTCACATTAATATGGCCTGTAATATGGACTGTAAAATCAAGAAAAATATATTGAAATTACTTTTAAGGCATTATAAATTATGAAATGATAGGCTCTTCCAGATTTTATCGATGAGTGAATGTTCGAAAGGGACCTAAAATACTTATATGTTGAATAATATTAGTTGACCTTGTATATATGAGGAAGAAAATGGTCTGGGTCAAGAAAATTCTCTTATCTAGGAAGAACCTTTTATTGATAACGTTTCGACCCACATCGCAGGTCTTCTTCAGGGCTAGTATAGAAGGATCACACTTGACACTAGACTCTTTTTTGAATACATGTTGAATAATATTAGTTGACCTTGTCTCTCGAGGACAGAAAGAGAATAATAGCAAATAAGTATATTATACACATTGCGAACTCAAAACGCACCATGACATTCACGCCATAGGATTTTGTACATTAATTTCTGTAACAGTAATTTATGTCTCTTGTGTAACTTTTAACTCTTTTATATTACTATATTTTGCTGAATAGCCGTATGTCCATTGGGTTCTTGATCATTTCCTTTTGTTCTTCTGTGCTTTTGGAAGATTGGTATTTGTCTTTTCAATACATATTTTTTTTATCATTAGTTTTAATATAACATTTCAGAGCTGTTGTCCCATAACCTTCTGGGATTGGGATTTGGGCAAGGTTGTAGCTAAAACCTAAATAAGCCACATCCACGTTCCACTGAACTATCATATTAACCTCGGACTTATTTATCACAGTAATTAAGTAAGGGTGTAATTTCTAAAAATGAAAGACCATTGTCCTACCAGAATGACAAATATGAACAAAGCTGATGGAAGAAAAGGCTGTGAAAGAACAGTGTGTTCAGATAAACAAGGAAATATTTTGCAAAACCGTGGTCTGTATGGAATAGAAGAAAGCGAGAAAAGTGAGATCAGCTAGAAAGGTGGGGTTTTGTATAGGCAGTACAAATATAATGCACATCACTCTATACACCCTTGAGCGATAATACATGACTAATAGTTGTGATGATGACAACACGAATAAAAAAAGTTTGACTCGCAGCGGGTTGGCTCTGTGGTAGAGTGCTAAGTTGCCGAGGCGAAAGTCCCGTGTTGAAAAATGCTGTGGGAGATAAATTATTTAGTACAACAGTCCTGGATAGATATTATGGGATCTGGAGACTCAAGTGGGACCCATCCATCCTCTATAAATTGGGGACTCTTAATTGGGGGAATAACCTTGTGGTTGATCTCGCACAAATCACTTCCCTGCATAACCTTTGTCCTAGAAAAAGTACAGTCTCTACCGCGTACTGAACTCAAAACCCTCCATGAATTGCAGTGGTACAGGATTTTTTTTAACAACCGGGAATGTATCCTTTAAGATCTGGAGACCCTCTTGGGGATTATCTAGCCTTACAAAGTAAAATTAAAAATGTGGCGGTTGGGCGTGATTTCGAACAAATGACATCCCTGCACATACAGTATAGAATATGAACGCTAATAAAAAAATAATATTAAACGAAGAAACTAATTTCAAGCGAAAATCTAGAACAAATCAACAGGTAAGGAAATTTGTTAAATTGGCAATATATAAAATATTGGAAATGCCCTTATTCCGATTCGATTCGGCCAATTCCCACTTTCAGAGCCCCTTCCAGAAGATATTTGTATCGACGAGTGTTCCCGGCTTCCACCGGGAGAATCGGGAAGACATATATCCCCTCCGAAGGCGGGGGAAGGAAAGTTTGGGAAGAAAGTTTTGTTTATGGTTGATAGAAATAACTTGTGGAAACCGGAGATAAAGCAGGACAACCGCCGTAAACCGTGTAACTTTCGCCGAGTACGGAGAGATGTTGGGGCGGTATTTAAATATGATATGGCTAAGTCTCGGTTTTACATAATTTAAAAAAAAATAAGAAGGCAGTTATGAGGACTGCCGATAGAAGTGAAAACTCAAAACTTTTATATTTTTCTTGAATTATTATTTTTTTTTGTATATATATATATATATATATATATATATATATAAGTGAAAGAAGATAGTCCGGGTGGAAGTCAATAAATTTCTCAAAAGTAGGGGGAGACGTTTATTCAAGAGCCGACGTTTTGACCCACTGTGCAGGTCTTCTTCAGGGCTAAATATGTAAAATACAGACAAACGAAAATTATTAAATGATTAAAAATTACTGAATTATGGTAAGTATTAAAGTGGAAATGTCTAACCGTCAAGAGTATTAATAACAAAGGTTGTACAAAAAGTAATAAAGAAAAAATAAGTAATACCAAGTAATAAAAAAATAAGGTATTTAAGGTAAAGAAGGTATATCTCTGGATGATTAAATTTTTAATCATTTAGTAATTTTCATTTATCTGTAATTTAAATCTGTGGCCCTGAAGAAGACCTACATAGGGGTCGAAACGTTGGCTCTTGAATAAAGATTTTTCCCTACTTTTGAGAAATTTATTGACCTCCCCCCGGACCATTTTCTTTCCCTTATATTATTTATAACTTGTATTTGTATTTAAATAGATGAACTTTATTTTCATTTTTATCTTTATTATCATCGTTTAGTTCAGCATTACTTAGACCATTTGTACTTTCAATCATTTCATAACATAAGACATTTAACAATAACAAATAAAACCTTTAAGGGGGAACAAAAATCTCAACTAATTATTGATGTTTTAAGTTATTATTAAGCATCAATTACACAACTATTAATTGACCTTTATCAATCACAAATAATTTTTGGTTTTATGCTTCAAAAAACCATTTCGTGCATAAATATACAAGTTAAAAGACAGAATTTTCTGTAAAAAATCAAGACAATAACAATTACGTTAGTAAAATTTAAAAAAAAATATTAAAAATACAAATCCTCTTACAAGACTGAAAAGACAAGAAACTGCTCGACGTTTTCGCCTACTTCAACATTTACTGCACAAACGTTCAAAGCTTCCAATTAATTACAAAAGACTCATTTACATGACAGTTATCATAACTATTTGGACAGGCGGAGTTGAGCTTTGGGGCTCTACTAAACTATTTAATTCATCTCATATCCAATCCTTACAGTTCAAAATCCTTCGTAAAATCCTCAATGCTCCTTATTATGTCACAAACAAACTCATCCATCATGATCTTAATGTTCCATATGTTGCTGATTTGACCCAACCTAGATACCTATCCTTCCATGAAAAGCTCCATACACACTTGAATCCGCTAATCTCTCAACTTGCTTCCCATAATATTCCTGATAACCCTCCGAGGCGTATGAAAAGAAGATGACCTCGAGACCTTCTATTATAGAACTTTATTGGAGTGCTATCAATGGGTAGTTTCTGCAGAAGTGTTTTTTTTAATGTCTTTTGTTCATACAGCAGATTTACTTGATTTAATATAATTACAGTTGTAAATATCAATAAATTATTCCAAAAAAAATAATACAGATTTAAAAATATTTATTGTCCACACAATAGTGAAAAGAGGATAGATACCTTCATAATTTGTTTTCAATTTAATGTCAATTTTTAAAAATGTTTTTCTTTGTTTAAAATGTAGGGTATAGTTATACCCTATAATCCACATTCCTGATTCAAAATTTTAAAGAAAATTCTGACTTTTAACTTGTATATTTGTGTACGAAATGTTTTTTTGATGCATAAAACGAAAAATTATTTGTGATTGAAAATGAGACTGTAATCGAAACGCTTCAAGAATTAATAAATGAAGAATTTATGTGTACCTACTGTATAATGGTTTTTCCTTCTTTTATGAAAACTTGAAGTATTGTTGTCCAGTGATATACATCCAATTTTTAAAATGACGACCTTTTAGTTAAATCTTGTAAAACTTACATATACTATATTATAATTATTATACTTATATATAATAAATTACTTTTAAAATAAGTTGTATGACTCATGCATAGGTTGCTAGGTGTCCCCAATCTTTCGCAATACATGCATGTCGATGACGCAAACTCGTACGTTTTTCCCCTTCCAAAAGTCGCTAAACGCGGCCTAAGAAATTGTCACTTATTTATTTATATTAAGAAATTGTACACTTATTATTTATATACTTAACTTAACAACAGTACTTTGATAGAAACACTACGCATCCTTCTAAAGGCCATCAGGAGTTATAATAATAATTTGTTGTTTCTTAACATCAGAGAAATAAGTTACATTTGCTATTTAATATAAATACGTAAAACATACAATGGAGTTCTCATCTACTAAATAATAAATTGGGAAGCTTCCCAGCCAGGCAATTCAAAGCTAATCCCGACTGGGAAATTTAATTCGGGCTTGAGAAGCAAGTACCTTTGCTCGCTCATGCAGATGCTTTATATAAAGTTAGGCGAGGATGCGAAAACTCTTCAATAAAACACAACATGAATCGTAGCCAATAACTAATTAGATAATGTTTGTTGTTTGTCTGTTGATTTAATGTCACTTTATGCTCCTATGGTTAATTTCCCGATGCTACTATGACAGTCCTAAATTTTGCCTATTCAGGTATAATTAGTAGGGGGGTCTTTGACGAATACCTGAACCGTACAGGGGGCCCCCACTCTAGAAGGGTCTGGGATTCTGTACTCGGAATACTGTACTTTTTCGTGGTAACGGTAGTGCAGGGAGGTGATTTGCCCTAGATCACCCTCAACCATCAGACTTTTTCCACCTTATTTTGAGTACCCATTTTACAGATACTGGATGATTCTAGATCCCATGGGATCCATCTCCAGCCGGTAACAGTTTAAATAAAAGTCTGCCAGCGAGCGAGATTTAAACCCAGAACCTTCGTTAAGGTAACTAATTGCTCTACCACTGAGCCACTACGCTCCCTGAGTTTGGACATGGAAGCTTGTTATGCTAACCATTAAACCACAAGTGACCCTATTAATTAGGCAATTAAAAAGGTAAATATAAACAGGAGGATATTTTAAAAAACCGAAAGTTGCTGTGGTGATAGGAACAAAAATAATTTTTTATAGAACTTTAACTACAATAGAACACAACCCATAAATAATACCCGAAATTTAATAGCATAGTTGGTGAAAGGCAGCTTTGTTTCCATTTTTTAAAATTTTGAAAATGAATTTTTTTGTAACAAATGTAACTGTGTTTATTGGATGATACACATCTTAGTGAAGGTACCCATAGTGAGAGAACTTTTTTTAAAAATTTATTTCCCGTTAAATAAATAACGGAAGAATGATACGGCTTGGCAATCTGTGAATTTTTAAGCATGCTGTTCATACAGATATAGTAGAAAAAACTCTTATTTTAAAAGAATACTAATCGAGACATATTGCTTTGTCTTTACTTACCAATATGTCAAAAAGGCCATCAAATGGATTTCGAGAAGGATAGAAATGTAAATGTGTTCGTCGAAAGTGTTGTGAAAATATTTACATAAGAAGAGGAAAGTGGTTAGGGGGGGGAGGTCTAGAATTGTCAGTGTCCAGATTATATTAGCCATGGACGATAACAGTCCCTGGGTAACGGCAAGTTCCGAAAAAAAATTGTATTTGCCTTATTGCCATTTCAATGACAAGCCTCAAATCATTTCTTATAAATAAACAGAAAGGAATGGAGTTATGGAAATGAAAAAAACAAAAATAAACATTGAGCGAGGGAGAAACCTTTTGAAGAACAAGAACAATTTTTTTTTTTTGTTAAGAGCTTTTACCGAAGGTCTGTCTACTGAAGAAGGGAGAAGATTTAGAGAAAATAAAGGAGATAGTTTAAGTGGTTTTATAGACTATTGAGAGAGGCATTAAGTATTGAAGAGAAGAGCCTTACTAATAAAATCCTCCGGGCAGCTGGTAAGAGATGGATGACTGGAGTTGAAGACAAACAGTCTACATATCTCTCTGGTTAATCTTTGATGCGGGCAACCTACCAGTCCATTACGAGGCTCCTAGCTCGGGCCTCGGGGGCCTACCAGTCATAAATAAACTCGGTAAATAGTAAAACCGATACCAGCACAATCTCTGCTGCCTAAGGATCTAGCTCCTGCGCTGTATAAGAAGAAAGATCCATCATAATAACAGTCCAAAACCAGTGCCCAAAATGAAGAAGTCAACTTTTTTTAAGTGAAAACTTATTTAGCCGCATTGAGCGATTTTTGATAGGTGTAAACTTATGGGTTTGTGTCACCGACATGCTGACGAGACAGGCGACCCCTAGGGTCTGTGTATGAACTATAAAATTTTTTTTAATGTAATTTAATATAAACGTTATAATTCCATTGATATAAGAATAATAACATTTAACTAAAAGATCGAATGATAGTACAAACAAGGTACAAATGATCTTAGGATTGTTTAACTTAACGTTGATTAAATTGCTAAAAATGAAAATAAAGTCCATTAAAATCTATCTAAATACAAATACAAGGTATGAATAAACTATATACTAATTATTATTTAAATTAAGTTATTGGTATTTTGTACGGCCCATCTTATGTTTTGATTAACAAATGAACTAATTAAAAATGTATATAATTATTATAATTTAAATTTTTAAATTTATAATTTAAATATTTTAATTATAAATTTTAAAAAGAGCACAGTTATTCCAAAGTTTGGAGTTTTCACTTCTGTCGACGGTCCTCAGTACTGCCTATTTAATTTTTGTTTTTATTATCAAGCATTATATCGTTTATTACAGTCTCGTACGTAACCATAAGAAGGTATTTTATGTGAATGTAATAAACATTAACAATTTAATTAGACAAGAAGGAAGTAGTGATTAAAATTCAGGATAGATGTAGAGACTTATTTAAATAATTGAAGAATTACATAGACACGAGGAGAAAAAATACTTGGTTGCAGGCCGAGCCGAGCACTCGGTAGCGGAATAGTTCTGTTTGCATAATACATGCAATATTTGCCGGAACCACGGTGTCAGCCTGAGCAAACTGGAAAGAGCAGCGCTGAATACGATATAGTGCGGGTTCGAGTCCGCGCTCTCATTTCGAAGAATCTCGGTCTGGAAATTGTATGAATTATGCAGAGCCTTTCTCCTTCTTTCACCAGGTTAGGATTTCTGAAGGGTCGTCACCAAGATCCTGGGAAAAAGGCCCGATTTCCTCGACCGATCAGGGAAGCTTCTTGTCGGCTAGGAATAGCTTATGAATGCAGTCCCGTTGTACGGGATAGTTCAACGGAGAAATCAAAGTACGTTACAAAGTGATGGAATTTTTGAGTACTACAGTACATTTGTGTTTTTAAATCGTGGATTACAAATTCCAGCTTCGCTAGACAGAATAAACGCCGATTTGAATAAGATTTCAATTTTGTGAATGATTTTGGGTTCAGTAGACTGGTAGGGCTACGGTTTCTGAGCTAAGCGAGTGACTCAGCCAAGATATCGCACAAATGCCCTGTTTTATAAAAGAGTAAATAATTTATCTCAAGAACCAGCCTGGAACACTGTACGTAGCCAGTTACCAAGCCACTTCATAGTATATGTAGACAATGTCATTTAACATTCAACTATACATTGAATGTGAAATTGATGTTATCTTTGCCTTTCATTACTGTAAATCTAATTATTACACATCTATAATTTGAACAAGAACGATCAGCAATCGTTATTGTTAAAATACAAAATATAAGTACTTCTGTAAACAGATGATTTTGTTTAAATTAACATTTTTTGTTCAAAACGAATTCCAGTAAGCCAGTTTTGCTTTTCAAATTTTGCCTTATCTTATTACTAGTGACCCATCCCTGCTTTTCTCGGGTAATAAGGCATATTATGCCAACATAATTTGTCTGTGTAATATTTTTTTTTATCAAGTACCGGCCACTAAGGACCACGCGAATATCATTGGTTAGGCTTCTTTGGGAGTCTTGATTTTCTCTCTTCCCATCTCAGCTAATGTACTTTATTATATAGAAATTATAAAAATAAAAACAAAAACAAATATTTCTTTATCTTTATCTTTAGAATTTATTATATTGCACGTTAGATAATTGCACGGGATTAGGTAAGCAGCGTCTTCGGTGAAACCCATCGATATTCCAACCCATTTACACAAAACCTCGACAAATTAAATATCTAAACCTTCCTGGTGAATCACTTTTTCTATTGGTGAAAATCGCAATTTTATAACATGTATAGATATTATAATATCCCGGGATTATTCCAATATTATAATGTAGGTATTATTTCATTTTAATAAAAAATTAAAAATTAATTAATAAACACTAGTACCAATGCCCTTATTGAAATGGGATGTAATTTAAAATAATACTAAAAAAAATTGTTATACTTAGAGGGCTTAGTGTTTGACTTGACTGCTAAGTGAAGGAAGGGTTAGGGCCAAGTGTTCTTACCGATCATTTTTCCTCTTTTTTTTTGGGGGGGGGGCATTTCAGTGTTAATTTTTTTTTAAACCCAAGTCAATAAAAAGTGAATAAAAGAAGTTTTTTGCTTTGGAAAAGGGATAAATGAATATTTTTAACCGCCATAAAAGGAATCGAGAGATTAAACACGGAACCCTTCAATAATTGCTCTATAAAAGAAGGCCAATAACTTCGATATATAAGTTTGATTTTTTTTCCTGCTATAAAAAATAGATTATTCAGCTTATTACTTATCTGGATCACGAAATATTATTTCTATAATTTTTTTTTAACCATGGATTCATGGCCTACTGTTTCTTTTAGGTTTTTTTTTTTTGTTATTATGCAAGAAGTTATAAATAGTTTTTCTGTCTAACTTATTTCGTTTACTTTATTTATTTACCTCCTGACTATTTTACACTTTTCTACAATTATTTATAATTAGTTATTACAAAATAATTAATTTATCCTGAGATTTACTGAAAGAAGAAGTTATTTAAAGTTGCTTATGCTTATTACTTAGTCTCTAAAGTTTATTCTACGTAGAAAAATTCAATTAAACTCCTAATTAAAACTTCCAATTAAAATCGATTATAATTAGACGTGAAGCTATACATTAAAGATGACGAAGTTTTAATTTAAAACTCTTGTTACTAATTACAGAATTCATCGAAATATATAAAAGTAAAAGATACTATTTTTTGTGTCACCTATAAAATCTTTCTATGCCCAAGGTTCACAGCCTGACAGGTGGCTTTAGGAAAAAAGTAAGATATTAAAAAATTCTTTCATTATATCTGAGGAGACGATACATGGTAAATCTATTATAAATTAATAAAAAATTACCATAATGATGCAGAATAGGGATAGATTTTCATCTTACCTGAAAAAAAAATTATTTTTAGAGTATGTCTGCAATATTAATATTTTCTTAATTTACAATAAATATTTTCATAATTAACGGGGATATAAATTAAAATAATAAAAACGATTAATTTACCAACTAAGAATTTATGGATGGATAATTACTAGTAATTTATTTAACCAAGATATTTATGATTGTCAATTATGAGAAGTCTATGTGTGATAATAATAATAAGATGTAATAAATTATTTACAGTAACTTATTTACTGTGCTAATAGTCTTGGATGGACCCCGAGACCCTTCCGGTGCTCACCCAGCCTCTATAAAGTGGGAATTCTTACTTGGGAAAAATACTTGGCGGTTGAGTGTGAGACAAATCACCTCCCCACACAATAGTGCCACTATGTCTCTCTACTATGTCAAGATCCGTAACATGGGTTGTAATGGCACAGGTTCTTTTAAAATATTAATTTAGTTATATATAACTAGTACGCACTAGTGAAGGGTGATTTCTTTTTCAGAGATCTTTGAGTGGGCAATACTTTTTTGTAAGGCAGACGATTTGACAAATGACAGTCGCTTTTGGTTAGACAGATATGCCATTTAATTATTAAAAAGATTCACCCCAAAGGAACTTTTTCAAATTGTTGAAGGTTATTAGGTACTTGAATGTTATGGTATCACCACTTTAGAATTTAATATAATTGATTTAATTTGAAATAAATAATAAACATATGTTTGTATTAAACTAACTTTAATTGTCTATGTCAATCCGAAAATCTCATCTAAAAAATAAATAAAAAATTGGGCTAAAAATTCGGAATCACCAAACCAGCTGTCTTTCCTAACGCCTACACTTTTCTCGCAGCTTCATTTTCAACCAACCTCCAATGTATTTTTGTACTACAATATATAGCCATATCATGGCTTCGAAGGCATATTTTTGTGTTAGTTAACAGTCCAGGGAAGCTTTAGCAACAATTTGAAGCAAATAACAATATGACTAGCCATAGCAACATAATGTGATGTTAAATGAATAATCAAACAAACATGGTACTATCGTTATACAATTATTATATTGCAACGCATAAAATAAGTTGGCTCATAAAATAATATTACAAAAATATAAATTTAGTCGAGGATCGTAGGTAGTTTAGGAATTGAGGCACGTACCAAGCTGAGAAATTAGTTTTCGCCCTCTCAATTTTACAGTAGCTGAGCTCATAACTCAAAATAAAATATAAATAAGTCATACATTTTAAGTTACAAGTAAATTTGTCATTAGTCAATCTTGAGTATTAAGTTATTTTTTAATTCAATCTTGAGCCTTGGGATATCATTAAAAACTGTTTATGTATTTATTTTTAAAATTTAATCTCTTCTCTCGCTATTATAATAAGTTCGGTTTTCACAAATAATTTGATATTTTCCACGGCCTACAGCGGACTCAGATAATGTAACATGCCTACGGGTAATAGAAGGCTTTAGATTTTGCATGTACATATTTTTTGTACTTATTGTTCTATATGTTGCAATTGTAATTTAATAAAATAAAGGAGATTCAGAAAAAACAACAAACAAAAACGGTATTGGCCGAAGTGGCACCTGGGCAAAAAAAAAAAAAAAAAATCCACGGATCTTTACTATGATATTAAATGTAATGTCAGAATAATCATTTTTTTTGAAAAAATAATCGTTCCAAGTTTAAAGGTATTCAGCTAATAACAGCTCGTTTTAAAATGGAACCAGTATCTTCTTTGTGGACTGCAGCTTCAATTAAAAATGCAATTATTTTCTGAAGATGATCTGAAAACTTCTCAACAAAGATACAATACGATGAAATGATCGAAATTGTTGTATTTTTGAACTTAACGATGATAATAATGTTAAAAATGAAAATAAAAACTATGTAAATACAAATACAAACTATAAATAATATACTACATACTGATTATTATTTCAAATAAATCATTGATATTTTGTATTGAACTTGTGCAGGCCATCATATATTTTGATTTATAAATAAACTACCTGAAAATGTATATAATTATTGTTTAGAGTGTCAACATATGTGAAAACCAGACTAATGTTAATAATTTAAATTTACAAACTTGAAATTTAAATAATTCTGGCTATAATTGATTTAGGAATTTAAAAAAAGAACAATTATTTCAAAATTTTAAATTTTCACTTCTGTCGGCATTCATGGCAACAACCTTTTTTTTTAGCTCCTCAAAGAAAAAAGTTCTGTTTTCCTTTGAAATTACATATATAAAAAGAATAATTATTCAATAAGTAATTCTGCCTTTTTTATTCTAATTATGGATTGCAAATGGGGCCCTTTCAGAGTTACCTTTAACAACTTCAACCGTAATATTCTTTCTCCGCAGGATCAGATTAGGAGATAAGGGAAGGGATAGAGGAAGAGGAAGAGAGGCTGATGATGAAGGAAAAAGGACCAAAGAAAAAGGAATATAATAAAGGAGCGAGTGGGGGGGGGGGGGGGAGGAGGGCGAATCAGAATGTAAATGAGTAATTAAGGTTAGCCATTGAGGTGCTGCTTCTTTTTATTAAGAGCGCTATAATTAAATAAACGGGAGGAGGTGAACCCCGGATCTAAGTGGCCAGATTTGTATTCATAACTTTTATCAAAGGCCTGATTAGGGTGGCAGCACTGCTTCCGCTTCCTATTCATCCGTCATCCGGTCAGCGGGGTCTCCTCATCAAGCCAAATTATTCCCGTTACTAACTATTTCATATTTATATTTTAATGAATGCCGACTTAAAAAGTTTATTTAATTTCTCTTTTACAAAGTAATCAATCTTTATTCTTTTTTTCTTTAACATTTTAATTTTAAAAGCTCTAAAAGTTCCATTTTCCTTAGAGGAATCCAGCCAAAGAGTATATAAAAGAAACTCTTTAGTTGAGACATTCCCAAACTTTATTACCACTTCCACTCTTTGGGGAACCAAGAATTGCAATCTTATGATATAAGTATTTATGTTTAAAAAAAAGATTTATAAAACTTAAAAAAATAAAAATAAAATTACATAGCAAGATCAGCACATACCAAGGTAAATACCAACAGCTAAGGGAGAGTGACGAACTGAAAGAGGATCAAACACTACCGGAGAGAGAAGACAATATAGCCAATATAATGGATCTAAAAAATAATAAGACCCCAGGAGTAGACCAGCTAAAGTCAGAGCTCCTGAATTACGGCGGACCAGACTTGTGGGAAAATATAACCAGATAATCTGGGACTGCTGGATGAAAGAAGACATACCAAAAGAATGGTCGAAAGCTATTATTTGTCCAATATAATACAATAAGGGAGGTAAGAAGGGCTGGTCCAATTACAGACCTATAACTCACTGTTTATAGTTTTATCTATCGCACTGTGTCAAAGAATAAACACTTGGGCAAAGAATATAATAGGTGAGTACCAAAGTTGTTTCAGACCAGGAAGATCCACTGTTGACGACATGTTTACAGTCCGACAGATGCTAGATAAAACATATGAATATAATGTTGATTATATCAGCTATTCATTGATTTCCACCAAGCGTATGACAGCATCGACAGAGGAAAGTTACTGAAAGGACTAAAAGAGCTGAGAATCCCTGGTAATTTGTACAAATGACTCTAAAAATTACAAAGTGCAGGGTAAGAATGAATGGAAGTCTCTCAGAGGAGTATAAAGTGAATAGACGTCTCAGACTGGGAGATACCGTATCACCAGTTTTGTTCACCAGTTATGTTGGAGGTAGCCATAAGGTAAGGACTAACCCGAATGGTAACATTTACAACAGGTTAATGCATTAATCTACAGTACGCAGACGATGTTCTTGTATCAGCCAGAACAAAGAC
This sequence comes from Arma custos, assembly GCA_037127475.1. NCBI lineage: Eukaryota > Metazoa > Arthropoda > Insecta > Hemiptera > Pentatomidae > Arma > Arma custos. The sequence continues at coordinate 206,050,681 of CM073759.1, read as the reverse complement.
AGCAAATACCAGGTGTTTTCCAGGAATTGTAGGAAGGAGCAAGGGAATTGGGTCTAAAAATAAACTAAGAAAAGGCCAAGTATATGAAGACCTCAAGAGATGGAGTTTTCCAGAGGGAACAGTCTAATTTGTAGACTACAGCTTCCCTGGATAAGATTTCTTCAAGTACTTAGGTGGAATGATAATAAATAATAATAATGTTACCATCGAGGCCAAAGCGAGGCTGGCGGCCGGCAATAGATGCCTGTTTGCCCTAGGTAGTGTTTTAAAATATAAGAACCTATCAAGAAGGGCCAAAGAAATCATTTATATAACTATTATCCGGCCTACAGTCCCTAACTGCAGCGAAACCTGAGTCCTTCCCAATTCACTGGAGGAAGCTGAGGAAGAGTTTGGGAGAGGAAGGTTCTGAGAAATGTTTATGGACCAATCAATGATGGCGAGCGCATAAGAATAAGGAAAATGTCGAGCTCACTGAGTAGCTTACAGAACCCGACATTATTACTTTCATAAAGAAGAGGAAGCTGCCTTAACTTGGTCATGTACGCTGGAACTAAAGGATGAAGCATTTTAGATTCCCCAAATAACTAATGTGTGACCATCCAGGTGGAGCGAGAAAACTTAAGCGCTTAAGATGGCTGGATGATATAGACGACGACCTGCAAAGATTGGGTGTGCGGCGACGCAGACAGAGAACATAGAAGTAGGATGCCGGAGGACCCCCTGGTCCTGCAAGGACTGTAGTGCCCGTCTGTGAGTGAGGAAGATCAGTAAATGGGCAAGAAAGGTCCTAAGAAACTATTTCGATCCAATAAACCAGAATAGACAACAGCTTATAAGGAAAAATAGAACTCTAGAATCAGGAACACAATATTTTCATTATAATAGCCAGGGAAGGCTGAATATGCTTGGAAATGTGGAGAGGATGTAACCAAGCAAACCCCTTAAGAAAATGCTCTATGGAAGACCAGGAGGGAAGAAGAAACAAGGAAGACCACATCTATGGTGGATCGATGACGTGGAGCAGGATCTGAGAAACATGAGAGTTCGGAGGTGTATAATATGTATGTATTATCAGAGTGTCCGAGCGGGTTAACAATCTTGCAAAAGTGCATTGAAGGCATTCAGCCAACTGGAGGCAAATCACAACGACTGGTAGTATGAGTAATATTAATCGTAGGCGTGGCCTTATCCTGTGTTAAATTGTTTTGTGAACTTTAGTAATTTGAAGACTACACGGTAAAAACGAGGTAACTCAATTTTTCCTAAATGTTCAGGAGAGCCACATTAATTTCGGGATCTATCAGTATTATTATCATCATTAATTTTGTTAATTTAGTTCTGAAGGCTCTTGCAGATTGCTGGTTCAGTCAATCTGGCAACGAAAAGGATGTTTGGGATGCAGGAAGGCCAGATCGACCTGGTTCTTCCGCAACACAGTTTGGGTGATCTAGTTTTATCCCTATACGGATATACAGCTGTGCTGAGTCGTTTGAATTCTTTTTTTTATCTTCTTTTGACATCATCGTGTGGGCCACCGAATAATTTATCAAAAACTACATATACCATTTTTTTGTTAGAAAAAATGGAGTTACCTTTTTTTCCCTCTGTAGTCTTCATTTGTAAGAATTATTTCCTTTTATTAATTGACACTACCTTATTTGTAATGTTTAAACAATTACATAGCTAAGCTTCATACTATAGCTTATCATTTTTTTGTTTATAGACTGACTGAATGAATGCCTTCTTCGTACGATATTTTATAATTAGGAATTTTTTTATTAATCTAGATTTATACCTGAAGGTAAACATTCAATTGCCTGGATATATTTTCAATACAATTATAACATAGCTACATAATCAGAAATATTCTATTAAGATTTTAGATATTTTAAAAAATTATTGAAACAAAATAAACAATGGTAATAGTCACAACGAACAAGAGAGAGAGAGAGAAAGGGAGAGAGGAATAATCTTGACTCAAAAATTCTCATCAGGCAACATGTTGGGCTGGATCATAAACTAGCTCTCCGGGCATCAAACCTTTTTTTTTGTTCCTGTAGAGGAGAAACAACCCCGCATTGAGGGGGTTAAATTGGATTGTTTTTATCGATAATTCAAACATCGATGTATCAAGCTGTTTTAATAAAAGGATTCAATCGAGGTGGTAATTATTGGCTACTTTAACTACCACAGAGGACATAAGGTTACTTTTTATTATATACTAAGACAATTTCCATAAATATTTTTAAAACTATAAATAAAAAAATATAATAACAGATACATTTTTTTTTTTTTTCTCTTAGCCCCTTTAAGTTTGAAGATTTCTAATCTGGATTAGGATTCGGTTGGAGAGGAATCTCTTTTACTGTACTGCGCACATTTTAAGAGGAGGATGAGAAAATGGAAGGCTCTAATTTCTTTCTTTATTTATTAACTTTGGATTTTTCCGGGGATGGGGCACACCGTGTCCTTTTCCTTTTATTTGTTTATTTTATGTATGTCTCAGTTCAGGCTGAGACTTTGTACGTGATCTTGCCACGTTTGTGGCCGTCCTGCTGGGGTGAGTGTCCTGAAAAGAGGGTTAGTACTGTATTTCAGACTGTCAAAAAATTTATTGTGTCTGCGTTTTATGAAGTCTGTAACTGTCGGTAAGTTGAGAGTAGTGTGTAGGAGATCCATTTTTGTTTTGTTTAATGTTGTGTGTCTCACTATGCGCTGCAGTACGCCATTTTGAAACTGTTGGATACATTTAATTTAATAAATTATAGCAGTGCTAACAAAGCGATTAAACTTATTGAGAATACAATTTTTATATAATTAAAATATGGCTGTATGGAATACACCAAAGCCCCTCCTATTGGGGAAAAAATATATAAAACAAGAAAAAAATCCATTTCATTAATACTTAGTGATTAATTTAAAAAAAAACTGGAAGCAGGAGTGTAATATGCTTTATCTGAACATTTGCGTTTGTAGGTCTGTAACTTAAAATATTTTGAGCATTAAATAGTAATGGTATGATGTATTTCGTGATGAGTAATAAGTATCTTAAAATATTTTTTGCTTAACATACTACAAAAAATAATGTATAAAATTTTTGTCTATGCATTCATTCATTCATTCATTTTGTGTATGTATTCATTAAATGCATTTAATTTTTTTGTAATTTAAATTTAGTTAATTTACTTTTGGTGGCCGAAAAACTTGGAAATTTTCGGAGTTATTACACTCTAATGAAGTTCCAATCATATAATTTTTCATACCCCTAAGTGATATGTTATTGATTATGTGTAATTTGAATCCACCAATTATGGAGTCTTACACGTTTAGTCATCAAAAATATCTCCGGGAATGTTTTTGAAGCAGCAATGTTGACTGGAATCTTTAAAGGAGAAGTCTCCCTGTAGCCATGTATTCCAATGATACCATCAGAACCCATAACACTGTTCAAAAGACTCCAACAATTTGGTATACGATTGGAATTTGCTAAGACCATCAACAAGTCTCAAGGCCAGACAATGTCCATTTGTGGTTTGGACCTAGAACATCCATGTTTCTCCCATGGACAATTATATGTTGCATGCTCACGTGTCAGTAAACCATCTAATCTATTTGTATTAACAAAGGACAGGTTAAAAAAAATTCTATTAATCGATTAGCGCTTAATTAAATTGAAATAGTTATAATTTAAAAAAATATTAGCCATAATTGAGCCGTTCAGCTGCCAAATGGGATATGTCCATCTTTTTCCCATTTGTGTTTTATCATGCCAAACGGAACGTAAGGTCACATTCTTTCAGTTGACAAACGGATCAAGTACTAGTTTGCTCGAACGCCGCTAGATCGCATAGTTGGTTTTGGCAACTGCCTTGTTCTGTAAAGTTTTCAGTTGCCAATGGAGTCATGTCCACTGAAGGTTTCGCGCGTGTTGTCAACTGTTATCGTGAACTGAAATTGATATTAGCCGGTGTATTGTTTATGTTTGTGTTGGTGACCTAGTTACGACGATGGAAGGTGAATGCTCCTATTACTGTGAAAGTGAAAACTCCGATTTTTCGGAGTTGGATCCCAGTTATTTGCCATCGTTTTCGTTGGGAGATTCTTCATCCTCTGACGATGAGGCTGATAGCGTTCCGGTTCGTGCTTTCCAAACCACACAAGCAGCCTTATCTCCTTCTGTTGATCTCAACACCTAGTCAGAATCAGCTCAACTTTTGAACATTGAAGAGCCAGCGGGTCAAGATGGAGAAGTCATTCAACGAGGAAGGAAGAGATCCCATAATCCTGAGAAATGGTCACGACAAAAGAACAGCAAACTTAGAGCCAGAGGATCCAGTTACATCAATCGAGTAGGTAGAACCGTTGACGCGAAAGTTTTCTTGAACTTTAACTGTGCATGTAGGCGACAGTGTTTTTCAAAAATTAGTGCCAGGGACCGTGAATCTGTTTTCCACTCATTTTATGCTCTGGGTGATCGCGTGAAACAGAATATCTACCTGCATGGATTGATACTATCAAAACCTATTGAGAGACGTCGGGCTAGAGGAAGCCCCCAAAAAAGTAAACAGTATTCGCTCGATTACGTTGTTCGCTCAAACGGTCAAGACATACAGGTATGTAAGCAGTATTTCAAGGATACTTTCTTAATCAGTAATGGAAGGATGGAACGTATTAAAAAGAAAAATACTCCAGCTTTCGGCGGTCAGTTTTGTACTCAAAGAACCAAGACTAAAGTCGATACATCCAAAGTTGAGGAGCACATACAGTCCTTCCCAGCTTACCAGAGCCACTATACGAGGGCGCACAATCCTCAAAGAAAATATCTTCATCCGGATTTGACGATTAAAAAAATGTACACAATGTATTTGGAAAAATGTGAAAACGACTGGAAAGTACAGCCTGTTAAACTGAAGATGTATTACTCAGTTTTTTCTGGCAAGTTCAATCTTCATTTTAAACATCCCTTGAAGGATACGCGTTCTCATTGTGATGAAGCACGTACTGCTGCGAACAACCCTTTGATTTCTGAGGAAGAACGACGATCTGTGAGTGTTGCCCATGAACTTCATCTACGAAGAGCTGATCAAGCGAGGGAATGTTACGAGCTGACCGAGCGAAGGCGAATAAGAGTTATTATGTTTTTACATTCGAACTGCAAAAAGCTCTCCCATTTCCCAAACTGTCTACCTCCATTGCTTATTATAAGCGCAACATGTACGTGTGTAATTTAGGTATCCACAGTTTCAATGGTGCTACTAGACACATGTATGCATGGAGTGAAGTGACAGGATCAAGGGGATCCCAAGAGGTATCAGGTTGTATTAAAAACATCTTGAGATGGAAGCAAAGGATTTCAAGCATGTTACCATGTATGCTGATTCCTGCGGGGGCCAGAACCGCTATATTAAGGTTACTCTTACCTTGATGAAACTGCTTCAGCTGGACACAACAAAAATAGAGATGATCGATGTGAAATTCATGGTTTCAGGACACAGCTACCTACCAAATAATGCTGATTTTGGGGTAATTGAAACATTCGCCAAAAAAGAGTCCTTGATCTACGATCCAGAAGATTGGTACCACATCATTGAAAACTGTCATCCAAGCTCGAAAAAGTATATACTAACAAGAATGACAAGGAGAGATTTCCTGAGCACACTACCATTGGAAAAAGCAATAGTGAACAGAAAAAAATCATCCAACACTGATTCACCTGTCAACTGGCTGCAAATGCGATGGATCAGGTTAAAGAAAACAGATCCGAATACAATTTTCTTCAAGGAAAGCTTAAATGAAGAGCTACCTTTCAAGGAAGTAACTGTTGGAAGGGCTGTGCGAGAGGAAAAGGAAAAAAGGAAATTCCTTTACAATTGGGAAACATAGATCAGCCCCTCCTTTATGAAGAGGACCGTCATGTTACCTTAGCAAAAAAAAAGATATGCTGAGCCTGCTCAGGTATATTCCTCCTGAAAACATGGATTTTTTAACCGCTTGGTTTGTACTCCCAGAAGACACAGCAATCCTCAGCATGACGGGAGTGATGGGGATAATGATGAGGACAACGAAGAAATCTTTTACACCGAACAATGACGAGGGTTGATTTCAACATTCCGGTTAGAGACTTGCTCAATTACTTTTTCAAGTACCTACCTACTTACCCAAATTGCAATATTGGTTGTGATCATGTTCATGCGTTCAAGTTTTCATACTTTATTATTCAAAACTTATTCAACTTGTTCAAATAAAATAATCAAAAATGTATAGAAGTGTTTTGTTTTTTTATGAACCTTAAAATTTTTGAATAGGTATGTACCTAACAATATTTACTACAATAATAAAGTAAGTAATCATGCTTGAAAAAAGTTTCTAGGCGACTCATTTTCAAGTTTCGAGACATGTTCCAGATTTGGGAGAAAAAAATATGGATTATTTTCACTTGACAAACGAGTCATGTCCACCAAAAAGTAAGTTTTTGAAAGATTTTTTGGTTTTTAGATTCACCAATGGTCGTTTTGAGGAAAGTTACTACTGGAATTATATTTTAGTTAGTATTAGATCAAAGATAAATAATCGATTTTATCTAGTTTTCATTTGCTACAAAACTACAGCAACCAACGCAAATACTCCGTTTCTGTAAAATTTGAAAAAATGGACATATCCCATTTGGTAGCTGAACGGCTCAATTAAAAATAAACCATGATATACCTCATTCATTAATCTAATGTTTATATTTTATCAGTTAAGAATTTGGTATATTATTTATTTATTATATACTGTACTTAGATATAAAATCTATTTAATTCATTTTTTCCATTCATTCATTGTTTCTTTAAAATTTAAATTTTAACGTAACATTTTTTAAAACTATTACAACAGCCACAGCAACGAGTGGCCGGGTCGGCTAGTATACAGGGTGTCCCGAATTTAAATGGCAAAACTTCAGGAACTTATAGGAGACCGAAAAATTAAGACAAAAAGACCTTTAGAGATTTGCTAGTTTTTGCTTAGTTTTAGAGAAAATCGCAAAAAAAAGAAACAAAACAAGTTTTCATTTTTATATTTATTTATTTACATTTATATTTATGTTATGTTCTTTTTAATGTAAATATTGCTCAAAATGTTGCCCTCTTGCACCAAATTCCAAATTCGGGACACCCTGTGTATATATATATATGACTGTCAGTTTGTGCTTTTACATACTTGCTTCATATTTCATGAGCTAAGTTAATTTTTTTTGTTTAAAAAAAATAAGAAGATTTAGATATACCAACAGGTGATCACAGAAGAATTGAGACAAAGAGAACATCTGATGCCTGGGCCTCAGGAGGTAGAGCACTCAACTACTTACTCAGTAAAAAGAAGGGGGGCGTACTACCAACTTACAAAGCTACAATTCCTCCTGAGTTAGAATAACCTGGATTTAAAGAAGTGATGTATCTTTAAAGATAAATAACAAGTTAAAGTCGAAAGGTCTGTAATTTAGAGCTTAATATTTACTAGAGATTTTGTTATCTTTAAGATCTGTACGGTTTTTAAATCATATATGTTTATTTTCGTAGCTGTAAAATAAATTGTATAATAGAATTTTAGCACACTTTAAAATTTATGATTAAGCTAATATTTTGCCCAAATATAATAACCCGACAACAATGGAATATTATGGAGATTTAGCGGGAGTTTTTTAAATCTACAAACAATTTTTTCAAGGAGTAGCCTAAAAAGTCGTCTTTAAGTCACGTTTGAGGCGTAAGTAGAAAATAGTTCGTTTCCGGCAATTGTATAGTACTAAATTAATTGTCACATAAAAATAAAACTTGTTCGTTATAGGCATTTTACAATCTCGAATTAGTCGTTCATGCATGTGGAATACAATTAGATATATTTATTGAAAAAAAATGTTCATGTTCATTAGTCTGCCATTCCGCCAAAATGTTTATTCCAAAATGTTGATATGTTTATTAGTCCGTCATTAACGTTGTTATCCTAATTTTTTTAAACAATATTAATATTTTTCGAATTTTGTAGGAAGTTTGCTCAATATAATTTTGAAAATTTGGCAGTAACACTTCCACAATATATTTCCTAAAAATTAAAAACAGTTAATTTTCATTTGAAATGCTATGTTATTTTTAGTGAAAAAAAAATGTTTAAACTGGTTCCATGAAGTTCGATGAGTAAAATTTACATTACATTAAAAATATTATCCCAGTATTAGAGTAAACAGCACAGAATTGTAGGGGTCACTTGTGGTCTAATTGTTAGCATAACAGCCTACTGTAACCAAGATCGCGGGTTCGTAGGTACCCTTCAGGTGACCTATGGATTTTTTTAAGGGAGTAAAAAATCCTTAGTTATGCCTTCCTTCGTAATTGCCGTAAGATTGGGGTCTCAAGCCTGAACGTTGTCAGGTAATCGTTAGAGATCCCTACCCTAATTATAACTGGATAGGAAGAACTTTGGACTTCCACGGTAGCATCGTCCGAGTATTCATAGCAGAATAAGGTGACGTTGTATGAATAAAGTTTTTTTTTGTCAGATAAAAATAACAAACAAAATTACTTTCTTCCACAACCGCTGGCTTAGAAACAGTCTCTACTAAGCAAAGAATCCTCCCTTAAATATCTGTATAGATAGCATATTCCACAATCATAATAGGCGTCAACTTATCATTCAGAATCGAGGGAATTCATATTTCCCTATGTAGCAGTGTAGTAGAATTCCAATAACCCATTGCATTCTTCTCTAGTGAGGTCAAGAAAAACAATACAACAATGAAATGGCCTATGGAGACCAAATTAGGAATACAACGCCTTACTGACTCGACACGATTGTGAAATAAAGTATTGACGGATAAAGGGATGTAGATACGTCATCGTATCGGGAACAGATGTAACCATTATTTATGAGCGACATTGAAACTTAATTACATCTATGAATATTATATGAACATCTGACATACATAATATTGTTAATCATTACTATTTTATAAATATTAGTGTTATATCAATTATCCTACTAATATTATAAATGTGAAAGATTGTATGTTTGTCTCTCTTTCACGCAAAAACTACTTAACAGATTTGGATGAAACATTACAATAATATAGGTTATACATCAGAACAGCACATAGGCAACAGCAAGGGCGGATTTAGGGGGGCATAGGGGCACGTGTCCCCCTAGACAGTTTTTTTAAGTACTGTGGAGAATCCATTAGAGCTCATATTTAAAGACAAATCACATGTTAATAGCTGTTGAAATAACTAATATTATAAATTCGAAAGTTTGTATGTTTGTCTCTCTTTCATGCAATAACTACTGAACGGATTTGGATGAAACTTTACAGTAATATAGGTTATACATCAAAATAACACTGCGAGGGCAGATTTGGGCACGTGCCCTGCAAGACAGTTTTTTGTGTTCTGTGGACAATCCATTACAGTACATAATTAAAGGAAAATCAGGAACTTAGCATCTTGAAATTTGCAGATAGGTTCTTTGTATAATTTAAGAAAGATATTTGAATAATTCCACCCCCAAGGGTTTCCCTCTTAATATAATAGGAGTTCAAAATTTGTATGGAATCCGTCAGTTTTGAAATTAGACATCTGAAATTTTGGATATGCGAGTAACTTATAGTTAAAAAAAAATTAAATTATTTATTTAAAATGATCTGTCACAAAACTTTATGTGGCAGACCGAATTCCACACGAGCGAAACCGCGGGCAAAAGCTAGTCATACATATTATGCAACAATTTTAATTTCATATAAACTACTAAGAGATTATAAAGATTTCTTATTAAAGGAAAAGACATATTAAATTTAATATTAAGTTGATAAAACGGAAGCGATACTAATGGTAAGACAGGTACAGAAATGGCTCTTCAAATCATATATCAACATGTTCACAGTACCTGGATCATTTAAAAAAAAAAATACTTCTACTGTTCCTCACCTATGCACCTTCATTTATCTATTAATAGCGCTTATTTCCAACAACTAAACTTGCTGAATAAACTATAGTACATATCTGAGGCAGAAATATCAAGCGTTCACATTGATCTTAGTTTATTGGTGAGGAAAGCTGATGTTATAACTAAGTTACGTTAGTTGTTGTACCAGCAGAACGGTAACTAACGGGACAGTTTAATAACTTTCTTTATATTAATTTTACCGGTCATCATATTAGAATATATAGAGATATGTACTGTTTGAAAGGGGGGATCCTACTTCTTGTGTAAAGATGTACATAATAGCTAAGAAAAATATTTTTCCAATTAGTTCTATCAGGATAGTTATTGATCCCGTGACAAACCGATTCAGTGAAATGGCGAAAAAAGTTCTAGGCCTCAAAAAGAAACGTTCCACATCCATTATTATTTCGAAGTGAACATATCCCTGCAGTTTTGCCCTTGAGCTATGCTATAAAAACATGGTATTTTTTTTTATTTATTCTCTTGTCACATTTATACCATAAAAATGTTCATCAATTCATTGCAGCTTCTTAACTCCCAGCCTTAAAAAAACGAGGATTGAATGAAATTTTTCTTAAAATAAAACAGGGAAAAACAAAACAACAAAAGTCATGTTCGTTACCATGGTAGTGGAAAATGGCCTTTTTTTTCATGACACAGATACTCATTTATTTTACCTGATTATGTACTGATTTAGGGTAGGGAAGTCAAGTTTTGTCCACATCAGAAATTTCATTAACAAATCAAATACTAATCTATCCATTTGTCGGCTTTAGTAAATAGACCAGATGAAAAATATTCTATCTCAGTATTCGTCAAACAGGATTTGACTGATGCTTCGGCATTCTGTATCACACGCTTGTCCGATGAAATTTGAAATTTCCGAGATAATTTCTAAACCTGGAGAGTTAAAAGAGAATCGCTAAACAAACGAAGAACGTTATAACGTACTAAAAGATTAGTCACAGATGCCATAAAGTTCATTCATCATCGATAGGGCTGTGTTGGTTGGCCATTGTGTGCCAATTGAAAGGATGAAGTAGCCGCAACGGATATGAGCCAATGGATTCCCAATGGATTTTGGCAGAAATTATGAGACATAAATGCCCATTCCTGGGCGTTTCCGCAGAAAGGGGGGTTTAGTGCGTATTCAGGAAAGGGTAAATTGTTGATTTACAATTTAGGGATAGGATCGTGCGATAAATCATTTTAAAAAAATCAATAAACAAATGCGTGTTTTACATAAATGCCAAAAAATTGCCATTTATTCGCAAATTATACCTACAATAACTACAGTAGAATATAATACTTCATACTTAAATCCTTTATACATTATAAAGCCTTCTTTAAATTATAGCCGTGGTTGGACCCTCTGGGATCAATTAATTGTGGGGGAAACGCGCATTGATTAGAAGTTCTACAGGTCAGTAGAAGTTGAATATAATACTCAATACATTTATACAGCTTATAATTGTATATGCTAATTTTTATATAGGTAATAGTTTATTGATCGAAATAAACAGAAAGACAAACGACAAAAAACAATCTGATGGAATGTTTGTAGTTGTTAACTAGCAGAAGCATTCAGTAGAAAAAAATCATAAATTAATTTTAAATTCTAATAGGATTAGAATAAACGAGAATCTCTATTGAAATTTCACATAATTGAGACTTATTTTCAGTAAGTTTATTTTTAATTTGTAGAATAGAATAGATTAGACTTAATTCTGGGCTTGGGCTCCGTTAGAATAAAAAACATTAATAGAAAAAGAACCATCGTGTACATCTGACCAGAAGGCTACATAATACTAATCATACAATATTTACTAAAGTTCTAAATAAGAGAATAAAAACAAGAAACAAAAAAGAACGTTTCTTGATATAATACTAAGCAAGTAAAGAGAATAAAGAAATAACAGGGAATAAAAACATAAAATGTATAGAAGGAACAAGAAAATAGACTTAAAAATAACAGCCACTATTTACTACTGATTCATTTAAGCAAATAACTAAACCTGCTTAGAGAGCATCAGTTCGTTAAGTGAAGAGATCTTGAAAAAGCAAGGATTTAAATGAGGAAAGGGAAGAAGAATGACAGATATCAGAAGGGATGGAAGTCCCAGGTGGTGATGGAACGGACGAGAAAGGAACAATCGAATGTTTTCTGCGTTTTCGAGTATAGAGATTGGTAAGGAGAGATCTTCTTTCCTGTTGCTGAACTGAAGAACTGAATTGATGGAAACAGTAGATAAAGGACCGGTTTGGGATTTGATAGATTGGTATATCAAGGAAGGGAGAGGAGTTTCAATCGCCGTAGCGTTTTCATTATTGTTGTTATTTCCTGATTAGTCTATTTTTATATTAAGGGCATTTTTCCTTCTCTAGGCATTGTAATTGCTAAAAACTTTGTTTTTATTATACCTGAATAGTAAAATCTTCCATTTTAATTTCTCTATTATATCATCCCCAGTCGATTATAATTCCGAACATGAGCAGATGACTTTCTCTATAACAATGACCCGGAGGAGCACGCATAGCTTCGTGAAAGTACGCAACGGTTTCTTCACTATAATTAGGCTTCACTATAATCCATGGAGTAGTTATTAAGACCTCATTATTCACAAACACTTTCTATTATCTGAATAATGTATCGATGGTTGATAATACGGATCGGATTTCCATTACAATCAGGAAGAGCTTAATAATAATAAAAGTAGGATTGATATTGTTACGGGCTACTGGGTGTTAAAAATGAATTAAACTACTGCTAAATTAAAGATACTAATGTTTATTAATAAAATGTTAAAAAGAATACAATTAAATTATTAAACTAATATAAATATACAATAAAATAGTATTCTAAATATTTATCATAACCTAGGCTTATTTAATTACTAAAATGATATAAGATATTACTAATACTAAATAGCTTAACTATTTACATAAGCTTGTACAAATACCAGTTCACTAATTAAAGTCCACCGACCGTAAGATTCTCCAAATATAACAAACTGACACACATTAATACACACGAACGGTTTATTACACTCGCGAGACTGTCACAGTTCCAGATACACTTATTACACTGGCCGGTTCAACACTGAATAGTTTATCACACTGGCACTCACTTATTATAGTTCATCACAGAGCCTGGGCTACTCTCAGACTGGTCCGCTCGAGGCGAGAGGGGTATTTAAATAGGCAAAGCCGAACATTCTAGAACACGGAAGTTGGCTGTTCTGGGAATGTCGAGAACCTTCTTGATATCTTCCGACAAAAGGAGACGTTCGAGGAGGTTCTAATCCAATCTTAACTTCACCCGCCGACGCCTTAAGACGTCAATCCCTTGTTTCCGTCTTCCTCTCTGTGACCGTAACAATATAATAAAAATAACAGAGAAGAAGCTTATCCAAAAAGAAATAACGTCAGATTAAATTTTATATTTAAAGTTACAAAATAACAGAAGTTAATATCGTTGTCAATAGACGTTATTCACGTTCCTGAACTAGCGATGCTTATTTGTTATACATCACTGTTTAGAATCGTGCTCCCAAAAGAGAAGTTCTAATAAGTATTTGTATTCTTAGTAGCAGAAAAGTATTTTAGAAAACAGAAGATTTATTCACAATCGCAAAGCTACATCGAGATCTTGGGTACAAAAAAAAAATTTTATTTTCTATGATTCAAATATATAGACCAAATAGATAAAATGAACGAATAGGGGAGATTTTTGTATCAGTTTGCAGAGCACTGAGTTCCTGCCTGGTCCCTGGTTCAAATCTATTTGTAACAGATAATTGATTTAATTTGTTGGGTCCTGTGGGACCTCCTGGGGTTCATCTATTGGGGGGAAACCTCAGGGTTGAGCGTGATTTTAGATAAATCCCTATCTACATAATTGTCACCCTAGAAACAGTACAGCCTCTACCATGAACGAGTACGAGTTTGATTGGTAGATCATTCATAGAAAATCACAATGATATCTATTCATCTCTTCTTAAAGCCTGCAGGTGTACAGTGATACCTCGAGATGCGAGTTTAATTCGTTCCGTAACCTTGCTCGTAAGTCAATTTGCTCGTATTTCAAAGCAATTTTCACCATTGAAATTAATTGAAATGTCATTAATTCGTTCCAACTCCAAAAATGCTACCCCCAATTGTTTTTGTCCGTGGAAGTGCGCTGGGTCTGATTCAGCAAATCACCGTAAATTGCTCGTGCTTTCTCGCATATGATGCCCTGTCTTAAGGTATCGCCTTTAAGCTGCTTCGCCGTCACCCAAACCATCAGCAGTTTCTCCATCTTTTCATGGAGAGAGCTCCGGAGCTCAGAAATTGTTGTAACGCTCTTAGTTGGTGTTATACCCTTTATCGACTCCTTCTGTTTAAGCACAGTGCATATCGTTGAAGTACTACGCCCGTACTGCCTCGCCAAGTCGGTTACTCGCACAGCTTGCTCATTTGTTCTATGATTTCACGCTTTAATCCAATAAACATAATCTTCTTCTGAGCACTGACCTTTCCACACACAATCTTCGGACTCAGTTATAAAAAGAAATGTGATAAAGTATGTAAATGCGCAAAAAGCGCAAAGCCCTAGAAAAAACTTAGCAAAGATGCATCGAGAGCGAGGTAAACAAGCACACTGGAGGAATAATTGGGATAATGCGCGAGACGCGCAATAAAAAGGCGGAAGCTGGCCGTTGCTCAAATCACTCAAATAACTCGTATGTTAAGCCACTTATATCTCGAGGTACCACTGTATTTCTAGGAATTATCCACTCTTGACATCCCAACCCATCCTAGTACTTTTTTAATCGCATATGCTGTCTGCAATGCATATACTGATGTATCGCATCAATCAAAAGTGAATATTTTATTGCCTATCAAACTCTTCAATCACACACCTTGATGTTTTGAGATTATTGTCGAAAAGTGAGTATTGGAAAACTAATTGCAATAAACTACATCAAATCAGCTTTAACATTCGTTGTAAACAGATAATGCCCTCTCCTTCAGTATCCTGGAACAGTATTAAGGTTACTGAATGTGGAATATGTTCCACTTATCGCTGTAGAACATATGCCACAATTAGGACTCCATCTTGAGGAACCATTAACTTGAAATGTTATTGTAACTAGACAGTAGCAAGCAACTGCTTGTCGTTTCGAGCTACTTCAACACTTGCTAGACAAACGCTGTAAGGTCCCAATTAAATACAAAAGACTCATTTACATGACGATTATAAAGACCTGTGTGAGCTCACAGAATTGAGCTTTGGAGCTCCACTGAACCATTGAATTGCTCTTATATTCAATCCTTACAATCAAAAATCCTTTGTAAATCTTCCATCCTGCTCGCTTTTAGGGGAATAAAATCTTCAATCCGATTTTACCCTCAACGATTATCCTATCATAAAAAAAAATCTATCCTCGATAGTTTCCAACTTCGCCGTCTCATTAATTCCAGATAATTCTTTGTTGCGTCTGTAAAAATTACGGCTTCCGGACGCCATCATTTCAAACTATTATTGTAGCTTATTTAAATATTTTTATTCTGAAGAGAAAAGATTTGTCCTGGCCGGGGTTTGAACCTGGGTCTATATTATATTATTATATAATATTTCACTGGTCATAATGGTATCTACATGTTGTATTATTGGTATCATTGCATTATTATGTTGTTGTTTTTTTATTACAACTCTTTATAAAAATTTACAAAAATATTTTAATAAGACAGATGGGAAATAGAATGAACGATACGTTATGGGATAAGATAAAGCCAAAAAGTGCTTCTCAAATTTAACTTAGAATTTCAAGAAGAAATCTTCTTTTTAGACGCAAACAAGCTTTTTAGACGCCTTGGAGGATTATTGGGAACTAAGGTTTTGAAAGTGGTTTTGAGTGGGAATAAAACTTGTCTGGAAAGAATCGATATCGAGTCCGGACCAAATCAAGAACTAGAATAGTACAGACATAGTCTCTAGAATGGGACATTAATTCTGTTGTGGATGCCGTTCATCCGTAACAAAGTAAGGACGAAGGTTAAGTATTCTAAAGATCGGATAAGAGGCAATAAACAATTTTTTAGAAATGAGCAGGTAATAACAGTAACCTTGAAATAAAAAAAAACAATTTATAACACTAACCGAAAAGACTATCCAGCAATAAATAACGTGCCATTAAATTTTATATTAAAATATACAATAAAGCAGAAATTAATATCAGTGCAAGTGATCGGTATTATTTATGTTACTAAAATTCCGCAGCTTATTTGTGGCACTCTACTATTTAGGCTCAAGCTCCCGAACGAGAAGTTCTAATAAACAGTAGTGGTCTTTGTAGTAGGGAAGTTTCTAGGGTAATGGCTGTATGTCCATACGATTTTTCACCGCTTTTTATATCCATTTATCAAAATAATTTTGTTGATTAATTTAAGCTGAATATATCTTACTAGCGACCCACCCCAGCTTTGCTCCGGTAATAAGCTTGACTACGCGAATATCATTGGTAAGGCTTCTTTTGGAGTCTTGATCTTCCCATCTCAGCTAATGTATAGGGTTGGCAACTAAGTCATTGCCGATTTCAAATAAGAAGGCAAATTCAGAATTTTTGTTTAAAAATATAACTTTATTCAATTAGATATTGCCCGTTCTTGTCGACGACCTTTTTCCATCGTTCTGGCAGCGTAAAAATTCTCCGTTCGTAAAATGTCTGGTCTTTGCTATTAAAAAACTGAATTAGGTGTGATCTGACATCATCCGCGTTGTTAAAAATTTTACCATTTAAAGAGTTTTGCATGGAACGAAACAGATGGTAATCCGAAGGCGCAAGGTCAGGGCTATATGGTGGGTGTGACAAAACATCCCAACCCAGTTCCAATAATTTTTGCCGAGTAACCAAAGATGTGTGGGGCCTTGCGTTATCATGATAGAAAACAACACCCTTCCGATTTGATAATACCGGCCGCTTTTCTTCAATTGCATCCTTCAGTTTGTCGAGTTGTTCAACATACACATTTGAATTTATCGTTTGGTTCTGCGGCATGAGTTCAAAATACAAAATTCCTTTGTGATCCCACCAGACTGACAGCATAATCTTTTTTTGGTGAATATCTGCTTTTGATGCTGTTTGGGCTGGTTGATCTTGCTTCACCCACGATCTCTTGCGAGTAACATTGTTATAAACTATCCACTTTTCGTCGCCAGTAACTAGGTTCTTCAGAAATGGATCATTTTCATTGCGTTTCAGTAGCGAATCACAGATGCTAATCCGTTGCGTCAAATGAATTTCCTTTAGCTGGTGAGGGATCCATAAATCAAGTTTCTTGACATAACCAAGGGTTTTTAATTTTTTTTCAATGCATGTATGCGACACATTGAGCTTCTCTGCAATGTCTCGTGTTGTGCTGTGACGATCTGAATCGATAATGGCCTTGATATGGGTTTCATCCACTTCGACTGGGCGGCCAGATCGTTGGGCATTTTTCAGTGAAAAATCACCGGAACGAAACCTTTCAAACCAATTTCGACACTGCCTTTCTTTTAAGGCTTTATCTCCATATACGGCACATAACTTCTTTTGTGCTTGCGATGCGTTCTTGCATTTTCGGAAGTAATACAATAAAATGTGTCGGAAGTGCACGTCCTGTTCTTCCATTTTTAAATTGGGATAAAAACAAAACTAAAGAACTAATCAAAAAAATTTTTTTACTAATTAAACGTAGAAGTCCATACAGTAAGAAAAAAATATAGGTTAGATGCTCTGGCCACGTTAACAAAACAAAAGAAAGTGTAGAGTGAATCTATCGATAAAAACGGCAATGACTTAGTTGCCAACCCTATACTTTATTATATAGAAATTATAAAAATATAAATAAAACCAAATATTTCTTTATATACGAATTTATTATCTTGCACGTTAAATAATTTCACGGGATAAGGCAAGCAGCGTCTTCGGTGAAATCCATCGATATTCAACACATTTACACAAAACCTCGACAGATTATATACCTAAACCTTCCTGGTGAATCACTCTATCTATTGGTGAAAACCGCATGAAAATCCGTGCAGTAGTTATTGAGTTTACCGAGAAGAAACGCGGCCGAGGACTTTATTTCATAATATGTATAGATTGATAGATAAAGATATTTTAATATATCATATGATGCAACGAATGCTTGAAGATAAAAAAAATATAATTAAATAAACAAACATTTAAAGACGCATAAATGGATTTAATGTTTCAAGTAAAATATTAAGTTAATGATCGGGGCGGAATGAGATTAGCTCGAGGTGTCCGGACCCCACTTCCTAATTGCCACCTGTTGCTGGCCCTCGACCTACCTGTTCTTATCAAGGGAAGAGGATTTTATTCCCAACGATCTCTCAGGTTTTTCTACAAGTGCTCAAACAAACCAATACTTTTTATAAATCTCATAACTTTTATTGAGGTCAATTGCTGTATAAAATATGCAAATATAATATTAAAATATATAGGTTTTGTGTAAATGTGTTAGAATATCGATGGGTTTTACTGAAGACGCTGCTTGCCTAATCCCGTGCAATTATCAAACGTATTATTATGCGATGATTCTCAATACTTGGATTTATTTATTTTATTAGAAAAATCGGGACAGGGGTAAATGAGTGGTAGTGAGTGCTGAGTTGCCATTCTAAAGATCGCGGGTTTAAATCTGCTTTTGGCAGATAATTTATTTAATTTTTTAACAGCCTGAGATGGATCCTGTAAGATCTGGAGACCATCCTCGAGCTGAACCGCTATAAAATGGGCACTCTTAATTGGGTTTAAACGGTTGAACGTGATCTCAGACAAATCAACTCCTTGCTCAACCGGTGCGCTAGAAACCTCTAAAGTCACTACCACGTACTGAACCCCTAGACCCTTCATGGATTGTAGTGGTACTGGAAAAGTTAGAAATGGACAACCAAGGTGATTTTTAACAATCGTTTCAATGAAGTCTATCAACCTTAAATAAGGGGATACCGCTAATATTAATGGAAAAATATTGTTTTCGAAAATTTTCTGTTTGAATTTCGAACCAAAACGGTTAGTTTTGATAAGATATAATGTGACGTCATCAGGCTTGTTGTCAGTTTATCTCGCTACTTTTCTTTGTAAGAAAATTATTTTTGAATCATTTTTAGCTTGTTTTTAAAAATATCTATTAAAGTTGAAAAAATTTTACTTTGTCTATTAAATTAATAAATCATTTATAATGTCTTACAAATACTGTTGTGTGCCAATGTGTGAAAGCACCACAAAATCAACCCCAGATAAACCGTTCCTTAAAGTTCCCATGGATCCAATAAGAAGAAAAGAAGTGGCTTTCTCTGATGAGAAGAAAAGATAACCTTGCTCCTTCTGTTAAGCCTGTGAAGATAATTTTAATGTGAGTTTAAGCTTATCACTCTTCACTTCTCCTACACTCTAAATGTGTCTTTTCCTATGTTAAAATAAGATGATTGTCATGATAATGTTATGATTCAAATTATATCTACAAACCATCCTTAAAAGATTGTTATGGCTTCCTATTATAAATCTTTTACATTGAATATAGTATAAAGTTAGCATAGTTTCAGCAATAACTAGTCAGTGTATAGTGCATGTAAACTCTCTCAAAAGTTTTAAGCACGGTCACAAAAATATCATAAAGAAACCTTTTTTATATATAGGATATGTTGATAAAACTAATAGTTATTGAATAAAAAGATGCCAATAATAACAAAAATTGACTCTTAACTTGAAATAAGTTAATTTAATTAATAAGCAATTGGTTTATTTCTCAAGATGAGCACAATATTCTATATGAAAATGAAAAAACATCAAAAAACATTGTGAATTTCTTATCACAAAAATGTAAATAAGCCTGATGAAGTCTCCAAGCCAAATTGAAGCGTTTAAAAGTTTTCATTTCCCGCATGAATTTTTTCATAATCCGAACGCGATTTTTTCGATGAAAAATGATCTTTTAGAAATAAAATGAATATTTTTGTGAATCTAAAACTTAATTTATTTTTAATATTAAAAAAAATCTTGGTTGTTTAAATAAGAATGAAAAGAACAACAGTAGGACAGTAGTTTGCATAATCTTTGACTTGATTTAGCTAATCATCGGTAGTAAAGAAGATCTGCCATCCAAAACACTTCCAGTCCTCGTATTAAAAGCAAAGCCATGATTACCATTTTATTAATAATTCGGATAATATCATGTTTATCATAAGGACTCGGCATATCTGAGTCTCAGCAGGATCTCAGATCCACAAGGGTTCAACCGCAACTGTTAAAAGATTAAATACTTTATCTGCTGAATTATTTAATTAAATCTGCTACAGCGGGAATTGAACTTGGAACCTTTGAAACAGTTGTTTCCGATAAAAACAGATGTTTCTTACTATTTGAGATTTTTTTTTTCAACCCAGATCCTATTGTTCTCTATATAAATTATTTTTATCATGCCCACATCAAGTAGCTTGGTGTTTGACTGGTTTAAATGTATGCCATTAAATTACATTTAAATGATACACCTTACACTATAGATAGTTAATACGAAATTCATTCATAACCTGTACGATTTTTACAGTTAGATTAGTAATATTCAACTTACACAATACTTAACAATTTCATTAATACACGAATGAACAATTTATAACCATGATGGATCTAATTGGTCAGGGGATGCAGTCAATGATAACACAATAATAACTTAACTAATAACATATTTTTTCAATGGTGTCAATGTTTGAGCTTACGGTGTAGGACATCTTCAGGGCTATGGAAGAAAACAGAAAATAACTATATAAAACTTTGCAGTACTAAATAAGAATTACAGAATATATATATATATATATATATATATATATATATATATATATATATATATAGATAGATATAATTTATAATAAATTAAAGTAATAGAGAGCGTCGGATAGAATATAATAGCGTTATGAGTGGCAGAAAGGTGATAATGCAAAGAAATACAAAGTGTAAGAAAAATTATGAAAATGTAAAAAGTAAGATACATTCATATTCCTAACTCTTCAATAAGTAAATAATCAAGCAATCCAAGTCACAAGCAACTCTTTCCAATTCAAATGTAACCCTTTCCAAATGAGTTGAAACCATTTCCAAAGTAAATGCAACGCTTTACAACTCAAGTGTCACCATTTTTATTTTAATTGTAACAGTTTCCATTTCAATTGTCAGCCTTGAAAATATTTTGAAAATTTGTGGAATGGGTGAGGATAAGGCCTCAGAACTCAACAGGATAAATCATGACAAGTTTTCGCTTCACAACACTTGTTAGGACAAAAGTGAGGGAAATAATTCAAAAAACAAATAATTGATTTTTTGTTTCTGAGAAAGTTTTTTTTAAAAAAAGTAAAAACATGTAATCTGAACATAACAACAGTATCTTCATAGTTTTGGTAATAATATATATATATATATATACATATATATATATATATATATATATATATATATATATATATATATATATATATTATTACCAAAACTTTCAATTCTATCCATCATTAGAATCTTCCAGTCAACTATTTTCCTCAGAAATTTATAACCATATTCAAATGTTAAAATAAATGAGCTAGATAAATTATGAAATAGGAATTAAGTAAACGAAATTATGAAGTACTAGTAAGTTAATATTATGAGCTATAAAATTTACCATCATTAAGTTGAGTTGAGACAGATTTTCATCTTACCTGAAAAAAAAATGAATAATTAAGTTTGTGTACTGTCTAAAATATAATTATTATCATAATTTATTATAAATATATTCATAAATAAACAAATGCTATGAATTTATAGATGATGAAATAACTAGTCCACTTGACGTCTTATTTAATTTTCAGCTGTTCAAACAAATTATTTATGATTAACTATTATAGCAGCATAGAGCGACGTTAACTGAATAAACAAACAGAAATTAAAATACTTAAGAAATTGTATTTTTGATTTTCCTTTGCACTTTATGTACATAAACATTCATATCAGTTCCTACCAGGTTTCTTTTAAATAAAGTCTTTTAAGATTTTTATGGTTAGATGTCTCGACAGACGTCCTTCGGAGATATATCAAATACAAACAGATGTTAGTATTTGATATTTTCCAAATCAAATCAAACATACTAACCCGCAAAATTTCAGGTGAGATTTTCATTTATTTTGGGTAAGCGATAGATAGGAGAGAGATCGGATTGAAAGGTTCGAAAAATTCAGGTACCATTAAGAGACAAAACAGGAGAATGGATTAGAAAAAGAAGCTGATAGAAATCGGATTCTAAAAACTAATATCATTCATTAACAATGAATATCAACAAAAAGAGCTGCATCTACTGGAATGCCAAGATAGGGCATTAAAACACTGTCGTAAAGATGGAATACCTTTTTGCCAATAAATGCCTATAGATGAATAATAATCTCAAAAACCTAGAAGTAATAAAAAAGAGAATTACAAGAAAAATCATGTCCGCAGTTCAGACTAAGGACGGATGGAAACTGCAAATTAACAGACAAATCAAAGAGAAAGTAGAAAGAAAGAACCTCCTATATTGTACGGAAGAGGAGGTTGAGATTCCTCAGACACCTTACAGAATCAACAATCATAGATTGACTATGCAAATATTTGACCAATTCTAGAAGAAGACCACCATAATGTTGACTAAACAGTGAGGAATGGTTTAGAGAACTTGGACATTATAGAGTATCTCATACCAGAAGTCAATATGGGAGCATAATGAAAAATCTGGAAGGGTTTCAGGATGAAGAAAGACCAGGTTGGACGAAGTTGGACAGAGGATCAAACTGAACGTAACAGTGAAGGAATATCGGAGACAGAGAAATCTCCGGCAGAAGAAAGGAAGATAAAGTTGTAAAGTGATCCGAAGTGGTCAAAATGAAATTTTAAAAAAATAAATGAATATTGTAAGCAAAAAAAACAAAACAAAAACATAATACTCGATACTCGTTTCTGATTCATTTCAAAATTTTCTCTAAGCATCGATATATTACTAAAAGTCTCCCATATAATTGTTTCGCTTATTTCTTTCAACATTTTTACTTTTAGACGATATGTAAGGTGCATATTAAATGGAGTATTACATATACTATCGTACTTATGTACATATATAGCCCCAACTCTATTCACTGCTCAATTCTTAAATACGAACCAATCATATCCAACCCAACTATAATTCACAACTCATCCGTACGCGGCTGATCCAGGAGCGGGATGCCTCGGGGAATCGGATCGCAGTTATGGCAACTTTAATGAACTTTGTTAACAAGTTGGCCATTTCACACGCCCCGTTGCCGTAAGCTCCTAATGTGCACGTCCCAACACCTACGGAGCTGTTTGAACTATCAACGCTATTACAAACGTGATATTATAACCGAATAATAATAAGATTATTCATGAATAATAAATTATGAAAAAAAAAAGTGTCTATTATAGAAAAAAGATTTTAGTAATGTATCCGCAATGGAGACACCACACTTCTATCTCCCAGAATTATTCCTCCCTTGGATTGATTCGTGTTCATGATATATGGGAAGAAAAGATACAAACGGCACCCAATTGAAGTACAAATTAATTTTTCTTCTGGCCGTATGTAAAAAAATAATACAACCTAAACGACAGAATACCTGTAAATTCAAGCTATACAATCTGAGCAACGGATAGAACAATTAAATGAACAGTTGCATAATTTGCACAATGGGAGGAGTTTGCTAGTCTTAAATCAGAAAGTGGGTACTCTCCCATGTGATGAATAATGATTTTTTCCCAGCTGAAAGAATTTTTTATCTTGGTTTAACAACTTATCCGAATTTATCGACATCGCTGAAGAGACAGATATTTTCGACTATATATCCTTAATAGCTTTTGCCCCCGACTTCGCTCGCGTGGAATTTGGTATTTTTGTGACGGATCATTTTAAATAAATAATTTTTTTTTTAGTTATAAGTTATTCGTAAATCCAAAATTTCAGATGTCTAACTTCAAAACTGACGGATTCCATACCCCCATACCCTTTGAACCCCTATTATATTAAGGGGGGAATCCTTGGGGTGAAATTATCCAAATTTCTTTCTTTCAATGATGCTAAGTTCCTGATTTGCCTTTAATTATGTACTATAACGGATTTTCCAAAGAACACAAAAATCTGTCTGGGGGGCACGTGTCCCCGTGCCCGCCCTTGCTGTAGCCTATGTCTTATTCTGATGTATAACCTATATTACTGTTATGTTTCATCTAAATCCGTTCAGTAGTTTTTGCGTGAAAGAGAGACAAACATACAAACTTTCCCATTTATAATATTAGTAGGATATCAAAACAATAGTTTCACTCATGTTCTTTCTATCATTTTAGCAACTATGATCATATGATTTGCCTTTAACTATGTACTATAATGGATTCTCCACAGTAACTAAAAAACTGTCGGAGGGCACGTGCCCCCGTACCCCTCCCTAAATCCACCCTAGCTGTAGCCTATGTTTCATTCTGATGTATATCCTATATTACTGTTCAGTTTCATCCAAATCTGTTCAGTAGTTTTTGCGTTCAGTAGATTTTTATAACTATTATTAAATAAAGACATTTAATGTTCAAAACTGAAAAGAGAAAGAAAGCTATAGCTTTTTAGGCTCATATTTATAAGCTGTTAAAACTAAGAGGAGGCGTAGGTGAGAGAATTGGAAAATTAGGTTGGTGCATTAGTCTGTGGAAATCCGAGTGATAACTGAATAGGGATTGAGAAATATCGTGTATCTTATGTATCTTTATATAGACAAGGATATTATGCAGTTTATAAAATCCGGACGTCTCAGATGATAAGAAGAGAATATTTCAAGAAAGGTAACGAAATCCCCAAAAGGCTGGATGTAATGATTTTTAGAAGTAGAAAATGCAGGGGGCAAGAAATTAGAGCAGCGACTTTAAACAGACAAGACTGGCGGCTCAGACTACTGGAGGACTTGACTCTAAGTCCTCTAAGTAAGTAAGCAAATTTAAAGGTACCGGTATAGAGACTTCAGGTTCGCTTAGCCATCTTATTATTCATGTGATAATCGAATCCTTCAATAATATTCATCAGATGATTTGCTGTTCCAAATCATAATGCAGTAAAGTGGTATCTGATGACCAAAAGCAATTAGAAAATTGGAAAATAATAATACTAATGCGTTAATAATTATCCTGGAATTCCTTCAAAAAGACTCGACACATCTCTCTAAATTAACATTAAAACTATATTTATCCAGATTAAGATTCTAGGCAATCCGGCTAACCTTAGTATCTTTATTACGATACATCTATTTATAGCTGAACGAGTCAAATGAATAATAAGAAGCGTTCTTTATCTTTTTCCCCTAGAATTTATATAATAAATCTAAATTACTGTTTGCGAACTACGTGTGTATTTACATTATAAAAATTGTCGTTTCTAAGAGTCATATAAAAAAGTCTTCTGCATATTTATTTTGAGTTAGTTTTAAAGTTTGTTTATAGTACGAGTATATGGTAACTATCTAATATCAGCATAGCCACAGGGATTATACTACCCACATTTAAACCTACAGATTAAAGCAAAATGTTAATTTTTTTCAAACAGGTCTAAAAACCTTTTTGTCAATTAAGACTTTTCATCTTGTCATATTTACCCCACTTCTTACGTCTCAAATCTTGAATTTTATCCGGAAAAAAACAAGATACTATTGTAGCATAACGTATTTATTTTAATTCCACACTATTCTTTTGCTTATATATTAACTTTCATAGTGTTATTACTTATATCTTTAATTCCTAACTACTAATTCGGGTTTAGGCCTGTACATTCTACAACACAACAATGTCATAGAGTGGTTGATAGCATTCCCATGGCACTAGAAAAGAAGGTACATTTCTTGGTACGTTCCAGCAGCTTTCTTGGACGTTTCACAAGCTTTCGATTAAGTTTGACACGATGGTCTCCTATATGGTATATTATTTATCATAAAATCTTTTCACTAAAATAGAGCCAAAAACTCAAAAAGAAACACTATTATTTATTATAATGCAATTGGGAAAAAACACAATGCAAAGCCTTATGTTTCAAATTTCTACAATAATACACCCACTTACCGGTCTTTTTTAATACATTCAGGTGTTTATTGGATTGCAAAAAAATATTATTAAATGCATTATCTACTTTTATTAGTGCATCAAGAAAATGTTTAGGTATCATACCTGCCTTTTTATGTTCAAGTAAGTAAAATTTCTTACCAAGTGCAGAGACATGTCTTTTAAAACAATTAATATAACTATTCACTAATTGGAAACTTTCTTTATTTACTAATGATCTTAAGTCCTGAATAAAATTAAAATATAATCGATCCATTAAGAATTGAAGTGGAACAACGGCTATACCACAAATCAAATCATTAAAATAGAGCCAAAAACTCGAAAAGAAACACTATTATTTATTATAATGCATTTGGGAAAAACCACAATTCAAAGCCTTATGTTTCAAATTCCTCCAGTAATACACCCACTTATCGGTCAAAGTGGGTATATTACTGGAGAAATTTGAAACATAAGGCTTTGCATTGTGGTTTTTCCTGATTGCATTATAATAAAAAAATTTCTTTGACTGGAAAAAGGTTTTATCACATTAATAAAATATTTACTAAAATCTTTTTCGCTGGGCAGTGTTCTAGATCCAGTTCTATACAATATATACATACCTACGATGCCAGAAACACTACTTGCAACATATGTCAATGTCAGACTTTTGACCAGTAGTAATCCGAACATTTAGATTCATTACAAAATTAGCTCGATAAATTGCGTCTAAAAATTAATCTTATTATTATTATTTATATCACTCAAATATCTTTAATTCAGTTTTATTATTTATCTGTTATCTATTATTTATTCTTTTTTAGTATCACCCGGCTCTCTCATTGCTTCCTTGTTGAGATCCGCCTTTACTTCATCATGGAGTAAGTTTTTTGTGTTTATAGCTATACTCATTACTTGAACTCAGGGAATTATATAGCGTCTATTATTACTCGACAATAATGGGAAAAGATAATATTACATTTTAGTAAGGTAACATTAACCGAACTGCATCTTAACAAGGCCAATCTTACTCGACTAAACGATTCAAGAGACATCGTTATGTGAAAGTTGAAGTAAAACTCTTCCTATTATATCTCTTCTATCGATCCCTCAAACTTCTCTCATCGTTATCGTCCCGAGTTCGTCATGCGAGGACACCAAACTTTATATTTACGAGTTTTTTTTTTTAAATTATAATTAAAAACGCCTACAGGGAAGATAAAACAAAGATAAAATTGATGACAGGGATATGCTGAAAGAGTGAGCTCTAAAGGGAAATCTCGTTAGAGAACAAAACATATATGAGTTTCTGGAGAAGCTCTTCATTAAAACGAATACAATGCTACCCTGCTCCATTCTTTTATTCGTTTCAAATGAAACTGTTCTTTAATTACAATGTTTTTCACATTTTTTTTTTAATTTAACAATTTTTCGGTAGGACTTTTTTTTTTAATAAAACCTCGTTCTAATCCTGCTTCATTTCACAGAGGTTTTGTAAAAAATTATGATTTTTTTATTATAGTTTTATTCGCAGTTATTTAACTACGTAAATCTCTATTTTTCAGCCAGCGCGAAAAAAATATGGTCTAAAAAAGTATGAGACCACTGGGGAATATTGGAAATTACATAACGCGGAATTACGAAATATCCAGTAAATATTATTCAAGTGATAGCGTCACGAAGATTAAGATGGACCGGTAAAGTTGCTGGGCTTAGTAACGAACGAATTCCTAAGGTGTTAATGAACGGTACAGCGTCTGGGGTGCATCTGAGCATTGGACCGAGGCGTAGGAGGGAAGATTGCGATAAGAGTGATCTGGCGAATTTGTGTTTCGGTAGTGTTCTATGGACAGAAGCTTGTTATCAGAGTTTGGTGGTATCGGCATAGAGCCTTTGGGTTCGCTAATCCTTATTATTATTCAATTACAAATGAAATAAATATATTTAAAAAATCAATATAAATTATTGAATAGTGAATCTTGGAAAGAATATTTAAAATCCAAAAATATTACAAGTCAAAAACATTTTTATTCTTATGAGTTATTATTGGAAAAGTATGTACCAGGCATTGAACCCAAGTTTTTATGATTGGTACAGTTTTTAGTACGTTTCAGGACATAAATGATTAAATTATTTAAAGGTCTAGGAGTTTTAGAAATATTTACAAGTTTGAATTTAAATCTATACCCTCGGTGAATCAAGTCGAATTTTCTTCAAAATTAATTTTTTGTACTTCGGGATCATATTTTTCTCGAAGAGAATGAGTGGCTAAGTCAAGCATTGGCTTGAGTAGGAGTTATTTCTTGCATTACAACTCAATTTTAATCCAAAAAAAAATAATACAAGAATGACACGATTCCGCTTACCAATGCAATTAATTCCTTCCAGAAAAACCACGACTTAACCATTTAGTCACAGTGGTTGCAAATATATCCCTTCAGATTTAATGGGAATATAAATATGTTTTTAGGAAAAATTTCCAAAAAAACAAAATTAATAAATAAGTATAAATACAAATGTATATATTTTTTCAGACATTAGAGTGATATTGCATACTAATGGCTTACTTAAGATTTAATTTTTGAATTTCGTTTTGCAAATAAAATACCAACTGACATGGCTGATTTTTAAAAATATATGTTATTGCAAATATAAAAATATGAATTATAACATACACAATCCATATATCTACAGACCCGGTGAATAAGTGGTTAAATCGGATTTTGTCCAGAGAGAGTGAACTGCTTTGAGATTACTGGAATCGTATCATTCTCTTAGTTTTTGTCTTTAAATAGTTGTAATATAAGCAATAACTCCCTTTTAAGCCAATGCCTTACTTAGCCCCTTATTAATTTCGAATATAATTCGATTCCGCTAACTTAAGTGCAAGAAACTCATTTTGGAGAAAATTAGACTTAACCAGTTATTCACCGGGACTTTATAGATAGGAGAAAACATTCTTATAACATCATTGAAGTAAAATAAATCGCGGAAGAAAAATATAATACTACACCAAAGAAGACAAAACGATAAACAGCTGAATATTATAATTAACCCTCTCCAGCTTAATTCTAAGTAAATGGATAATGCTTTTATGATCCCAATATATCAATCAATTAGGTATATAACTTCATTGAATGTGCCCGAATAATTAAGACAGTTTTCGTCCAAACGAAAATGGCCTCATATAAAATGGATTACGGTGTGACTAATATACGATACTTCAATTAATTATACAAATGTATGGTATGGTCTTATTGAGTGTTCATTATTATAATTTTTATTTTCATATATTCTATTTACTTATTATACAGAATAACTTAAAATATAATGTAACTCATTAATATAAGTAATAGTTCAAATTTTATACAAAAATAATTAAGATAAATTAAGGAAAAAAAAAGATTTTTTTAAGTCGAAATAAACAATTCCATATTAAGCCTCCAATCAACAAGGCAGACATATTAATATTTTATTAATTTAATCTGCTTTATAGGATCGGTGAAGAGAATGGATTTGCCTGGCCTGGTTACGAGCCTGCTAGCTCAGTTGGTTAAGTACCACGGTAGAGTTGCGGAGGACCTGGATTCGAATCCTGGCCAAGAAAAATCTTTTCTCTTCAAAATAAAAATACAAAAATATAATAGTTTTCAAAACCAAAGCAGCAAATCCTACTCTAGTTAATGTTTGACTTAGCCTCTCATCCCCTTCGAAAATAAAACGATTCCACTATCCTAAGTACTTGAATCTTAACCACTTTTTCAACGGAACTGTAGAATAGTTCATAATTCTACAGATGACAATCAATCATATGGTACTAAACACATCATTATAAAAAAGAATGCATAATGTTTCGTTAAATATTAAATTATTAATTAAAAACATAAAAATTAAATTAACAATATATTTTTCCTCTACATCGAGGAAGCTTCTTAGATCACATCCTTTATACTTTTTTACCTCTAATATTCATAAAAATCCCGATATATTTATAGAATCATTCGCTGAAGATGAGATTGCTACAACCTATGATCCAACTTAGATGCTGAAATATCATCCTTTAACCTACATAAGAACCTGTCATTGATTCAGCAGTGATGCAACTATTGGCTCCAATTTTCTCAATGAATCAATATGTAAATATGTCACTTTCACTCTCTGACGCATATCCGGTTCACAAGAACATTTCAGTTCCATGTTGCTTTCTTTTTTCGACTTCCGGAAAGCTATATAGAATATTGAGCAGGACACGCCAACTGAATTTTCCAACATCCAATGTTATCAATCATTCAGCCAAAACGAAGAGAATGCTCAAATCGTAATATCTTAGAAAAACAACCTTACATCATAACTTCCTCTATGTTCAATATTACTACTCCATACACCAGAAAACTACTCAACCTATGATCCCTATCAAGATTAAACTCAATTAAATTCATATTATCGTTCTGGAATGGTGAATCGGCAATGACACCGAGTGATTTCGTAAATACTCGTATGCTTCCACAATGATGGTAAAAGACGGTACGGTTCTAGAGTTATAACAGATCCTCCACTGGCTTTAATAACAATAGTCACGAATGATTGAGAAGCTCTGGAATTCCCTATAGCCTTGTTGTTGTTTTTTTCCATCCAGAGCTGAGTTGCCTGGGCAGGTTGAAAATATTGTAATAGATAGGAAAGTGTTCAAGATCATTTTATTCTAAACTGCCCAGAAATGAATAGGCATTTTAAGCAATTTATTCTTTATCTATTATTATGTATTTATTCTATTACATCTATTAATGTAAATTAAATTAGCCGATATATTAAGTAGTGGTTGCTCGAAACAAATAATAAAATGTTAAATGCTAATTAATAAATAAAATGCTTTCTTAGTTAGAATTTGATCGTCAGTTTTGTTTATTTATTTAACGCAACTTTATATGGTTAATACGACGATTTACAATTTATATCCCTTCCAAAGGGCGGCATAGCCAAAGCTTTTTTGCTCCCAATAAAAAATCCTAGGGCCTCCTGCAGGGCTACAGAACCGCGACTTTGGCCAAAGGAGGTTGTTATGCTAACCACTAAACCAAAGGTACCGGTTATGTGAAATTAGTTATATACATATATATATATATATATATATATATATATATATATATTTTTTTTTTTTTTAGAGAGTTTCCCCAAAGTTGAGGTTTCCTCCAATCAAATTTTAGAGTAACATTTTTTTCCAGGTCTTCCTGTCAAATGTGTCTCCTTCTTAAGGCCATATCCTGGTATGTCTTCCTGCACTTGGTTCATCCATGAATTTTGTGGTCGTCCTATTACTATCCACCCTCAGTAGATGTCCAAACCACTCTAATCACTTTGTTGTAATTTTTTTCGAGAATGGTACTGTTAGTACTCATTATCTCTGAGACTATTGAATTGGGTATTCCATCACGCCTAGAAATTCCGGATGTCCTTCTCCAGAAGTTCATCTCCGCAACTAGAAGTTTCTCTTTGCTTCCGTCTCCAATTTCCATGTTTCACAGCCATACAACGTTATAGTCGTTATAATAGCATGGAAAACCGTTTTCCTTTTTTTTTGTGGTTTTTAGGCAATAGCTTTCCGTCCTTCTCTGGTTCTTCGGGCCATATCCCCTTCAGACGTTCCATCTTTATGAAGGACAGATCCTAAATATTTAAAATCGGTTACATTTTTAAAATGTAGACCGTTCGCCTTCAATGATCCGTTCTCCTCCATATCCAAATACTCAGACTTTTCAATTTAGTTTTTTAATATTATTTCTTAACTTTAATGTACAGTCTGAAAGGAATGCTAATGAACTAATACTTAAATAAAGCCTTTGATTATCAATAAAAATTAAGTTTTTTAATTTCAACCTTATATGCTACAATAATATTCAAGTAAACATAAAGTCCTGCTAGTCACAGTATCATTAATTAGTATTTTGCGATATTAAATAAAATTCTGTCTCACAATCTTTGCTATATGCTTTATATCTAAAAAATTTACAGAAAAGAGACAACATTAGTTAAGCTTAGCTACCAATTACTGTGCTAATTACTGAGTATTTACCTGGTAATAAACAAATACTCGTTAATTAGAGATGTTTTAGAAACAGGAGGAGTCAAAAAGTTTGGGATGAGAGGAGTGGGGGGGGGGTGTAGGACCAGGCTCCAATTAATTTTATTTAAGGTAGAAAAACTTTTGGTGAGTAATGGCGGTCTAATTAAGGGGAGATAAGTTACTAAAGTATCAGCCTAAACATTTTATAAAGTAAATTATATATAAATGACTTGTGTTGTATTACCTTATTAGTAGATTAATTCAACAAAAGAACTCCTAAACTCCTAATTTTCAAGCCGCTCAACGACTTTTATCAGAAAAATAAATCGAACTTTATAAAGACACCGCATTTTGCAGTAACTATTTCCCCCAAAAAATACACGGTCACGGCACTCCGGACACCAATGATATTCACCGTATATGAGTTTCACTGACTGTTTGCAATAAGCTTAATATACATAACTGCAGTAAATTCGTTTGTTCATGACATTGGGCAAACATTCACATTGATTGGTGCTGGGTTACTAGATTAAGTACTGTTACTTACAAAAAAGGCGTTGTTGACTCAACAAGAATATTCTACGACCAATCATTTCTCAACACTTAGTCTAAAAAGTGTCTTGAAATGACAAAGAATGGATATCTTGAATGTCATTTAGGACAATAGTTGCGCTGGCTAGGAGATTAATTGAAAAAAAAAAAGAAGCAGACGCATCGGAACCAGAGTAACCTTGTTAGAAAGTCAAAGGGCGGAAAGAAAGTGGTATTACTTAGATCAAGATAACAAGAAATAAAAGTGAATATTGCCTGTTCATCGTTGAAAATTAAATATGTAAAGTCTACTTATTATGTAATTTATGTATGTAAAGTCTACTTATTGTGTACATTATGTATGTAAAGTCTACTTATTATGTACTTTATGCATGTAAAGTCTACATACTGTGTACATTATGTATAACAAGAATGGCATAAAAGTATCGCGTTACTAAATATTTATATATTCCATTTCTTGTATCCATTTTGCCAAATATTCGCATTGAAAAGTAGGATTAATAGTGCTAAAATTAATGAAATAGGTAAGGTAAATAAAAAAAAAAAAGTATATTGGGATTCTAAAAGACTCCTGCAGTATTATTACTTTTTTTCGGATTTGGTATTACGAAAGTTAAAAGAGGCTGGGTTAGTCCTAGTAGAGTTTGCAGATTCTACAAGGTTGATCTATAACTTAACAGGTAAAATAGTTTTTCTGCCTCAGCCATTTAACCTGGACCACAAAGCTCAGAAATCATGGTTGTAAACGTTCAGCTATTGTTCACAAGAAACAAACTAAACAATAAATACTAGTAAATAATAAATTAGTTGACCTCATATATATATTAGGAAGAAAGTGGTCGCGATGTAAGACTCCCGGCATTTTGTCAGTAAAGCATTAATACTTGACCCAATTTTAAGCTCTGAAGAAGAACTGCAATGATGGTCGAAACGTAGGATTTCCTATAAACAGTTCTCCCTATTTAAGAGATTTTTTCTACCTAAATTTTTTTTTCTAAAAAATAATATGGCCTCCTGCTGAGTTGTGAACCAACATGTCCATGTACAGATGTTATACATGTTATAGATGATGTTTATAGATGTTATGTATAGAACATGTATAGAAGGTTGTAATGCTACCCACTACACCGCAGGCGATGCCTGTAAATGGTAGTTCGATGTAAAAACATATTCATATAAACACATGTTTATTTATTTTTTATACATATAGTAAGAGATTAGACAAGTAGGGAGAAATGTTTTTCGCGTGCATTATTTTTTATTTATTTATAATTTTTATCTTTGTGATAAAATAATTTTTCATAACAAAACAATAGCTCCTAGATAGGAAACTTTAATATCTTCAATGCATAAACTCATTCAAGGCAAGGAGATACCAGAGAGCTGAGAGCCTGCTTGATAAAGACCAAAGTTTCAAAAAAGGATCTTTCGCTAGCCCAATTGGACAGGAAGCAAGGTATAGCTAATGGTTACCACTTCTCGACAAACTTCGAACAATTCGGCAAATTAGATGGTTCAAAGTATCAAGAGAAAAATCTAATTATTTTTTACGTTTATATCACGGTGTTTACATTTCTCTAAGGACTATTCCCAAAATACTAAAGATGGAAAAAACAAGACTAGAGCTTTGGTATTAAAATTTTATTCTGCTCTCTTTGAGCAAGTTTCAACAAAATCATGAGAACGGTTTTTACGGAGTCAATTGAGCAATTATTATGATGTAGTTATATT
Source organism: Arma custos (assembly GCA_037127475.1). Classification (NCBI taxonomy): domain Eukaryota; kingdom Metazoa; phylum Arthropoda; class Insecta; order Hemiptera; family Pentatomidae; genus Arma; species Arma custos. Next base: position 206,016,232 of record CM073759.1, on the reverse strand, counting down.
ATACTGTTATATTACAAGCTACTATTATAATTATATGAGCAAGAAAATGGTCCGGGTAGAGGTCAAGAAAATACTCTTATGTAGGGAGAATTTTTTATTAGTACGCCAACGTTTTAAACGTTTAAAGGTAAAAAAAAATCCTTGTTTATGCTCTTCTTCGGGAGGGACGAAAAATGGAGGGTCCCAAGACTGTATGGTGCAAAGATCCTTGGGTTCCTAATTATGCCTGGATAGGAAAAATTTAGGACACACACTGCAATATCATCCAACTAGTTTGAGCATCATACAGTGAAGTTAAATAAATAAACAATAATAAAAAAACTATTATCTATTAAAGAGAAAGAAAATGGTCCGGGTGCATGTAAAAAAAAATCTCTTAAATAGGGAAAACTGTTTATTTGGAAGCCACATTGTAGATCTTCTTCAGGGCTATATAAGAGAATTCTGCTAATATAAGAGAATTTTCTTGACCTCTACCCGGACAATTTTCTTCCTGATATGCGAGGAATAATTTATAAATAAAAAAAAAAATGACTTATTCACATTTTTGGCTAGTTTAGTCGAAAAATTCTTGATGTTCCTGAAACATCAGGTTCATAACATGACTGAAATGATGTTAAATAAGAGAATAGCGTGATAGACAGTAGTATAAAATAAAAAAGTAAAACTGATATAAACCAAAATATTAGTAATATAAAGAGCAGTAAAAATGATATTTTTTGGTGTCATAAAGAGGCAAATAGTATATAGGTATATGACTAAATGCATACCCTGACACACATTTCAGAAAGAGAAACGCCAGTAAAATTTCCCACGTGTGCTTAAAAGAAACCGTACATTTTAAAATTTCATGTTGTAAGACGGTATAAAAACATGTTGAATGAATAATGTACCCGATGAATAATGTATCTGCAAGGATAATTTTGCACTCGAGTGTGAAAACATGATGGAAATCTTTTAGAAGGTTACATACTCTTATGACTTGACTCGTAGGTACCATAACCACATTTCCCTAAGAATAGTATTATGTAATACTAGCTTATGCCCTAAAGATCATTTAAAATAAATAATTTAATTATTTTTTTAAAATATAAGTTACTCGTACATCCAAAATTTCAGTTGTCTAACTTCAAAACTGACGGATTCTATACAACCTTTGAACCCCTATTATATTAAAGGGGAAACCCTTGGGGTCGAATTATCCAAATTCCTTTTTAAACTATACAAAGAACCTATCTACAAATTTCAAGTTCCTGATTTGCTTTCAATTATGTACTATAACATAATGCCCCCGTGCCCCCACATCATATATATCACATATCACATGATAATGTGATTTGCCTTTAATTATGTGCTATAATGGATTCTCCACAATACCTAAAAAAACAGTTGGGTGGGGCCCTGCACCCGTGCGCCCCCCTAAATCCGCGCTTCCTATAGCCTATGTGTTATTCTGATGTATAAGAGAGAAAGGCTTTATTTTCAGCAGTGCTGCCCAATTATATTGGATTGCCTTAATACCCAGCATACTGATCAATCCATATCGGACATAATGTACATTACAATTTGTTTTTTTTAAACGCATACTTAAAAACTACAGTACAATTCTTAATTTTTTCTACTCTCTTTTCTTTTTTTTTCTGTACCCGTACAATAGTTTATGCGTGAAAGAGAGACAAACTTACAAACTTCTCATTTATAATATTAGTAAGACAACATAATGAAGAATTGGTGATCATTCACAAAAAAAAAAAAAAACAGAAATGACTATAACAATTAAATATGACTAAATGGATTAAGCCGAAACTAATAAAATTATAAATTGCAATTAAAAAAATATGACTTTTATCGTCTCTCACCTCGTAAATAACATATTTTGTTATAGAAAAACAAAAAAACTGTACCACTACAACCCATATGAAGGTCTGGGATTCAGTATTTAGTAGAGACAGTACTGTTTCGTGGACAACGGTTTTACTTTATAGAGAATAACGGATTTACAGCAGTAATTATATTACATCAAGTAAATCTGCTGTATGAACAAAGGACATGAAAAAAAGAACACTTGCGGAGAAACTATCCATTGATAGCACTCCAATAAAGTTCTATAGTAGAAGGTCTCGTGGCCATCTTCTTTTCAGACACCTAGGAGGGTTATCAGGAATACTATGGGAAGCAAGATGAGAGACTAGCGTATTCATGTGTGTATGGAGCTTATCATGGAAGGATAGGTATCTAGTTTGGGCCAAATCAGTAACATATGGGATATTAAGTCATGATGGATGAGTTTGTTTGTGACATAATAAGGAGCATTGAGGACTTTACGCAGGATTTCGGATTGTAAGGATTGGATACGAGATGAATTGGATGCTTCTACTCTCTCTACCACTGAGCCACTCCGCTCCCACTAATATTTTAGTATAGTATAGTGTTCATTTCGGAACACCTAAACTTGCTGAGCAAACTACATACCTGAACCATAAATATCATGTGCTCAGATTGCTCTAAGCTGATTGATGAGAAAAGATAATGTCATAATGGTGTCCCATTAGTTACTCTCCCAAAGTTATTTCCAATATATCAAATAGCGGTTTAGCAATGATTTTAAATTTGCCCGGTTATAATTTCTCTTTTCGAATATATACAGCTATGTAGTATTTGAAAGGGGTAATCCTGCTTAATGTTAAGGATATAATTGCTGAGAAAATCATTTGTTACCATGACAATGCTCTTTATCCTTGAGGCTAATCAAGTTATCAATTGGCGATTAGCTGTAGTCTCTACTTGCTTGACTCCGTTACTCACTGCCTTAAAAAAAAATGGGTAAAATGGCATTTATTTTTTAATTAATAACGAAAACGGTAGAAAAGTTGCCGTGACAGGTATAAAATGATATTATTTTGTTTAATAACCCACAAATAAAAAAAAAGCGTACATTCTTAGTGCATTTGATGAAAATTAAATTATGATAATTATTCCGCAGACTGTCGCTTCGAATTTAGTCACAACATGTTTTAACTTTCCATTCGTTTCTCATTTAATATTTTGCAAAAATGCAAATTCTTATGAACTTTAATACGGAAAAGAGAATGTAATTATGGGAAATATGTATAATTTTGTAATCATTTCATCTATTGTAGAAATGACCGTTTCAATATTTATCACCTATGCTTCGAAATGTTATTTGAACTTTTATTTCTGGAAGAAATGATTACCGAAATCTACTCATCACCCATAATTACATAATCTTTTCCATACTAAAGCTTACAATAACTTGTATTTTTTAGAAACATTAAAAATGAAGCGAATAAACAGTTAAAACTTGTAACTCAACTTGAAGCGACAGCCTGCGGAACAGAAATATTCGATATTTATTGACTGTTTTGATTCGATATTACTGTTCCTCGAAGGCTTTAAAAGTGTTTTAGAGAAAGACATAATTTAATGTAAATGTTTTTTTTTTTTGTTGAGGATGGATTAAAAAACTGACACCGCAACGGAGCGTTGCTATCGCCTACACACTGGAACCGTGAGAGGCAAAAACTCCCTGCGACCTTTCTTCAACCGCCCGCCGCGTCCTATCTCTATTCTGCTTCTGGTATATCGCTTCTCTTTCGGTCAACTGTTGTATCGTTTATTATCTGTCACTTCCTGCCTTCCTTATCGCCGCTCATTTGCTCTAAATGGATAACCGGTTATAAATTATAAAAGAGTCTGTGGTTCAGCATACGGTACTGTTGCTTAATTAACGGTTGTGCAGAGAAGTGATTTGTCATAAGTCACGCTCAACCCCCTTATTAAGGGGGACCATTTTTATAGAGACAGTGTGATCCTCAGGAGGATCCTAGATCCTATAGGACCCATCTCCATCCTCCAGCAGATTAAATAAAAGTCTTGCCAGCTAGCGGGATTTGAACCAAGACCTTTCGGCATGGCAACTCAGCGCCCTACTACTAAACCAATCCGCTCCCCTGTATAAGAAATAAATAGAGAAAGCTATAGCGATTATAAGTGAATATACCGGTATCCATGGACTGATATCCGCCATTGTTTATAACATAGACGCTGATAATTCTGATAGTGATAACATCAACTTTCTACTTCATCTTAATGGGAATGGAAATGTACAGAATTAATAATAAAATGCTAATTCAATACAATAATATAATACAATCCTTATCAAAATCCATTTGATGACTTTTTTCAAATAATTTTATCCTTGGAATTAGTGCGAAATTCAGGAAAAAATACTAAATTAATTTCAATAAAAAATCAGAAATTTAAATAGATAATAAACAAAATTAACAATGCAACAAGACTAAAAATCAATACAGGAAACAATTTAACAACCCTCTAACAAATAACTCACATGATATAAGAGGTTACACGAGATAAGAACGCAGTTTATACAAGTAACCGATCGCGACAAATTTAAAATGCACATTTTAAGACGATATGAATCCAAATTTATTAAAATGATTACATTCAACTAAAAAACGAAAAGTAATTTGCAACTGAAATTACAAATTCAACGTACGTCTTGTGCCTAGTTGCAACTTTTTAAAATATCATCAGCTCATCGAGTTATATTGATTTTACATCACATCTATAAGTCAGTTAATTATTAAGGAATTAATAAACAGGTAGGAAGTGATTTCGTTAATTTGTATGATTCTAGCAATGTATGAATCGGATAATAATTTCAGTTTTGATGAGATTAATATTATTTGTTGTTGTTGTTTTGTATGAGTGTATGATTATTTAAAAATTAAAAAAAAAACACATTGCTCTGGATATTGTTTAACTAAAAAATTAACAAACATCAGATAATAAAAATTTCCACAGATAAAAAAATGTTTTCCCAAGCTTTGCCTCCTAAATCTCCATCTCCCTTTAGCGCAGGAGAAAAGACAGTCATGCAGAAGGAATGCCATGCACGAAGAGAGCAATGACATCTCCTTACACTCAACCTGCAACTGTCGTGCCAGATAATCCGCTACAAGAAATATGCGGCTTCGTTTTTCTTCAGGCCCAAGAACGCTTCCAGAATGGTTGTTTTCTTTACAGATTCTTACAAATGTTTATTACAATTTTCATTTTATTAAAAGAAAGTTTCTTTAAGAAACACATGAGACGACACAAAACTAACAAATATGAATACCGTCTATGTTTTAATACCACAATGAATCTGAATTATTTTTAAATTCGATTCTTGCCTTCTAGTTCCTCTTATATTCAGGGTTTAAGTAGCCAAACTTAAAATTTGAACTAAGGATCTCAAAACAAGAAAACTTCTTATGGAGGTATGTTCGCAAATATATGAGATATTATATACTAATATTACACTATTACCTATACCTAAATATTTTCATTGTTATAGTAAATAAATAAAATTTATTTTATTTGTTCCACCTAATTAATTCATTAAATGTTAACATTAATATTGATATTGAATATTGTTCAAAGTAAGATTAATGCTCAAGGAAATCACTAGCCTAAATTATTCATAACAATCAATATCTATAGGCGTGAATATCTCCTAAAAAACGCGTTTGCGGAAACTCCTCCATAGCATTTTTTTCTTGTTTTGAGGTCCTTAATTAAGATTTTCATTTTCGGTACTTATAGGCGTTCCGACGTGTTGCCTCAACTGGTCAGAGCAGTTCCATGCCTCCCGATTCATCCAATCACCCTCTTGAAGTTTTGACCATCCATCTCCTCCTGGACTTCCTCCATCCACCATCCATGCTGCTTCTGGTCCTCTCCTCCCAGGTGGAACTCAATCCAGAACTCGGTTTGGCCAACATTCTAACGCCATTCTCTTCACATGACCTTCTTGATCTTAGACGGCGTGAACCGATCTTTTCATTTGTAGATATAACCACATCCATCCTCTGTCGTATTTCTTGGTTTCTAACTTTTTCCAGCCTAGTGACACGGAGACACCTCCAGAAATCCATCTCAATCGCCTGCACCTTTGAGTACAGCCGGGGGGGGGGGGGGGAGGCTCATAGTCCAGGTTTCCGAGGAATATGGCAGGATGGTTTCCACTATGGCTGTGTATATTATAATAAAAGTAGAAAAAAAGATTAATAAGTAATTAAATTAAAATACTAGAATGACAATACTAGATTCTATCAAACTTGGCAATAAAAGGACAAAAAACGTTTCTTCTTCAAATTTTGTTCTTGTTATTTTTTAATTACTTTTATTTATTTTATTTTAGTATAGATATATAGTGAGGATTCCCTTTTAGAGAACTATTGCTCTTCAGTATGATATTTTCGTTTAAAAAAAAAATCATAAATACAAGCATGCAATACATACCGGAGGTTCAATGGCCTCTTATCAGTCAGTATACTAGCGGAACAAGTTTAGGAACTTGAAAATATCTAGCGCGAACACGAATGAAGTAAAAGATAATAAATCTAGTATAATTTATATATTTACTATATTATAAATATGATAATTCAGTATACAGATATATAAGTGGATTGACATAAAGAATCGTACCTTTAAGTATCTCTATCCGGCTGAATCGCATAACCTTTCAGGAACTGATATTCAATAATAATAAATTCGAAGAATTTTTTGTATGAGAGGAGCTACCTACTGATAGGGGCATATAAAGGAGGATCCGTCGTGGGTTCGAACGTTCCAGAACATTCTGGAATGTTAATAAATCGACTCGATGGCAGACGATAAAGAAAGTGTTAACTTCCCTATAGAATTTTTAAATTCTTTGCAAATATCAGGAATGCCATCACATTGCCTTCAACTGAAAATTGGATCTGCGATCATACTACTCAGAAATCTCAACTCACCCAAACTATATAATGGAACAATGATGATAGTCAAACAGTTATCGAATAAAATCATCGAAGCCGATGTCGATACCTTTATGGCTGCTATATAATACCACTTATCTCTACTGAATTGCCATTTTAATTTTAAAAACTGCAATTTCCAATCTAATTAGTCTATAATTGCACAAATAAACAAAGCGCTAGGACAAACTTAAAAATATTGCGGCATCAACCTAAAATACTCCTGCCTTTCTCACGGTCAACTATACGTAGCTTGCTCTCGAGTAGGAAATTCGAAAAATTTATTATACATACATACTCCGGATAACAAAATGGAAAATACAAGTATTCTAAATTGAAGTATTGTAGTTAGGATCTATTTTCAATAAAAAATTTTTATCTCATATATTTTAAAGTTTATTCTTTTATTCCAACTACCACACAAACTCATATCAACTCCCTGAGCGAAGCCGGGTACCCCATCTTGTTCAAACAATCAATAACAATCTCTAGTAAGAGAGAGTAATAGCTTCCTGATGGTGCTACAACTGCCAAGATTAACACAGAACAGACAAGATCAAATTCCACATCTGTTAGCTATCAGCATTGGGAATATGTTTAGCATAAAAAAATAAAACAGAATGTATTTAGTACTTATTTAACTCCCTGATAGAACCAAATAAAAAAATACTCCTCAACTTTATGAGAAATTTTAACACCTACAAATTACTAAAAGTTTCAGTATTGCCGAAAAATAAAATTATATTATTTGAATGACAAATATTGAAATATTTTTACTTTTTATTATTAAGCATAGGCCCAAAATAAATAATTAATTTTTTTTTTATTTATAAGTATTTTTTAATTATAAATATATAGAGATAAAAATAGAATTAACAATCTAATGCTTTAGGTTGAGCCTGATGTTGGTCCTCAACTACCGTTGGCTTAAAAACTATTATTTATTAAGTTCTTTTTGAACCCAGTCCCTTTTATGAAATGAAGTAGTAGAGTTTTTTTTTCTTTTTCTAAAGTATTAAATTGATAAATATAATAATTATAGTATAAAAAATTCAATGTATTTTTTAAAGGATGTATATCTAAAATATCTTTTTACAATCACATATAATAACTGGTGAATATGATCTAATATTTTCCTCATTTCAAGAACCAAAATGAATCGCATAAAGAGACGAGAAACGTATTTTCCTTTTAGAAGAGAGGAAAAAAAAACCTTTACACGAGAGAAATATTCCGAACATTAAAAAGTTACAGCTTTTGTGGAACTGGAATAACGTGTTTCTTATGATGCATATACTTTCTTTCTTTCTGACCCTTCTGCTATTACTGGTGTGAAAAAAGAGTGAATATGTTGTTAAAAAAGATTTCCAGAAGTATTGGCAGAATTGTTTGAAAATGCCAAAAGTAAACACATATAAGTAATGAATTCGGAACAGAATAATGATGAGTATTTCTGCGTCGTCCATTTCGATAGGGTAAATGGAAAATCGATTTATTTCCGAGAGAGAGAGAGAGAGAGAGAGAGGATTCAAAATCAAGCAAATAATAAAATATTTATATAATTATTATGGACTTAGTATATTTTAATCAGATTGACAAGTTTGAGGAGGAGTTACAGGGAGGGGAAGCTCTTGACATCTTTCATATTCCTTAACATTTTATTCAATTAGGTTTGTATTTATTTAATTGATTTCGAATTATTTACTCATTCCTAAAAGTATTCTTTTAATACATGCCCGACTACTTTTGCACAGGCCAATCGCTTATTAAGAAAAAAACCTGTACCACTAATACCCATAAAAGCGTTCAGTAGTTGGTAGATTATGTACTGTTTCTAGGACGATGATTGTATAGGGAGGTAATTTGTACGAGATCGTGCTCTCAAAGTTTTTACTCAATTAATGGTAACCACTTTATGGAGGCTGAGTGAGCCCCAGGAGGATCTGCAGATCCCACATCCGTCGCTTTTAACAGATTTATTAATTCATCTACCACAGCAAGATTTGAACCCCTCAGCACTCAACACAGTGAGCAACACCTCTACCTTTACTGATGTGATACCTGCCTGTTTGATCTTCCTCTGGCGATGATATTCGACACAGTCAAAAATATAAAATAATTTTTTGGTAGAAATTATGACCAAAACATTAAAAAAGTTCCAAACTATTTTGACGTGAACAAAAAATTTCCAGGCGGGTCAATCCAATAATTGATAATAAATGTATTGCCATATGCTAATCTGCCATTATCATATTTAAATAATGTGCAGGTTATATCTGCAGTCCCGGTGAATAAATGGTTAACTCTGTCTTGCCTAACTTTTAGGACAGCGTTTTTAAAGTTTGAGCCTTTACCAATGCTTATGATACATGTGTATTATCAAACACCAATCCAGTTATTGCATCCCAAAGCCTCCAATCCCATATCACTGATCTTGAAGAATGGTGTCAAAACTGGAGGATTAAAATAAATTCACAAAAATCGCATCAAATTACTTTTACCTTTACAAGACTGAAAAGGCAAGAAACCGCTCGACGTTTCAGGTTACTTTAACATTTACTAGACAAACGCTCTAAGCTACCGATTAACTACAAAAGACCCTGGATAAGCAAAATTTAAAGGATCCCACTGTAGCATCGTCCGATTAGCCATAGCAGCATAAAGTGACGTTAAATGAACAAACAGCAACTACAAAAGACTCATCTACATGACCAACATACGACCTATTTGGACTTACGGAGTAGAGCTTTGGGGCTCCACTAAGCCATCAAATTCCTCTCGTATCCAATCCTTACAATCCGAAATCCTTCGTAAACTCCTCAATGCTCCTTATTTTGTTAAGAATAAAGTCATCCATAATGACCTTAATGTCCCTTTTGTTGCTGATTCGGCCCGAACCCGGTATCTATCCTTTCATAACAAACTTCATTACCACTCAAACCCTCTAGTTTCAAACCTAGCTTCCTCTTCAATTCCCGATAATCCTCCGAGGCGTCTGAAAAGAAGATGGCCACGTGACCTTCTTAGTTGAACTTTGATTTGAGTACTACCAGTGGGTAGTTTCTCTACTTGTCATTATCATATCATTATGTATCACTTATCTTATTTACTTGTTGTATTATTGTAATACAGTTGTAAATATCAATAAATAAATTTAAAAAAAAGAGAACCTTTATCATAAATCAGAGTTATATGTTAATTGGTTGAAATTTTGTATAAATTACTATATCGTTGTCTATATTTCACTATTACAACCCCAATTTGATTGGTCGTATCTGGAATGAGGTGCTAAAGTTAACCATTTATTCACCAACCATGTGGAACCTACTTGACCAATTATTCACTTAAAAACATTTTTATAGCATTTTCGTTATCATTTATTTAGTCAGTAAAATGGGAAAAACTTTTCTTTCTCAGTTTTATTTGATAACTAGCCCCATAGAAATCTCAAAGGTGACATTGCTTGGTTAAAATTCAGTTAAAATTTGATGAATATCTCATTTAAAATGTATTCTGTTGAAAAGGGATGCAGTATTGATTGGTTATGTCCATGATTGAATCTCTCTCAACTCTTTTTGGAAAGTTCTTTTGTTATATTTTACCTTACTTGATTTTACTCCTTTCCTGTTGTGACTCTCTAACTCTTTTTATATGCATCATTTCAATAAGGTATTTTTTATTACTATTGTATACTGTTATACCTTGATGTTTTGGTTAGTAATAGAAACAGAAAGTTGTCACTACACGAAAAATTATTTTATTTACTTAAAGCATTATATAACTTATTTGATATTATTTAATCCTATCGTCTATAACTCCTTATCCACTATTCAATATATTTATTTATGAAATCCGTTATTAAAAATGTATTTAATTTTAATAAAGTAAGAAGAAAAACCATCATCCAGTCAACAATTCCTATATTTATTAACTCTTAAAACGTTTTGATTCTAAAAGTCATTTTCAATTTTCAGAATTGTTTGGTTTTATGCATCAAAACCACAAAGTACATAACTATAACAGTTACAGGTCAATTTTCTCTAAATATTGTTACACAGATATTAATGTAAAAATTTAAAATGTTTATCTTAATGTAGGGAATACTTATGTTTTTTTTTTAGAGTCGAAACGAATTAAAAGTCATTAATTTATTAAAGAGTTAATAAATTAAGGAATTGTAGACTGGGTGGTGGTTTTTCTTCTTACTTAATTGAAATTAAAGTATTTAGTCTAGTAAAATACATCAAATTGAAATGTATTTATTGAAATTTACAACTCTATTAAATAATACAACAATGAGTAAATATTATCAATAATATACAATGGTAAGAAAGTAACGGAAAGTCGAGAAACTACCCACTATTAGTACACTAATAACTGATTTAACTTCTGGAATCACGAGACCGCCGTTTTTTCAGAAACATCGGAGAATTATGGAGAATTGAAGAGAAAGGTAGATTCGAAACTAATGGACTCGAGTGAGAAATTAAAATATTTATATCGGGTTTGAGCCGAATCAGCAACAAATCCTACTAATATTATAAATGCGACATCCACTGGTCTAAATCCGTAACATACCTCGGTTTAATTCTAGATAGGTCCTTAACATTCACTGAGCACATCAACAGGAAAACAGAAAAAGCGAAAAAAACGATCTACAAAATGTTTCCCTATTTTAATAAAAAATCCAGACTATGCCCCAAAAACAAGCTAATCCTTTACAAAACAGCAATCCGCTCAGTGCTGACCTACGCCTCACCTGTCTGGAGTTCAACCTGCGCTACAAATTATAGAAAGTTGGAAAGGGTACAAAACTTATGCATGAGAATTATTAATAATTATCCCCGCTACACGAAAATATCGACTATGCTCAGAGATCTTGAACTTCCCACGGTAAAACAATATGTTTCAGCCCAAACAAAAGCATACTTCGAAAAAACTCCAGCTTCCGAAAACCCATTAATCCGAGAAATCGGTAACTATGATAAACATTCACTACGACGGTACACACACAAAAGAACAAAACATATACTTCTCACTTAACAAATCACTATTCGTAGGTAACATAATCTAGTTATCTGTATTTATTTTATATTTATTTTTAATTGTGTATTTATTTTCTATTTAATTATTATTATTATTATTATATTTACTTACTTTATTTAGTATTATTTTTATGTATTTTAAATTACAATTACTATTATGGTTAATTTTTCTTTTCTTTTTATCTATTTTATTTATTTATTTATTTATTTATTTTTTTTTAAGCGGGTTTTTTCTACATTTTTCCTGCTATTGTAAAATTTACTTATAAAAGAAAACTTAAATTAATTAAAATCACTGTTGTTTGAACATGTAAAGGAAGTCCGGAACATGTATGTACACTTATTGCTACTTGTATATGTAAAACTGTAAATAAAGGTTTATTTATTATTATTATTATAAATGCGAAAGTTTGTATCTTTGTCTCTCTTTCACGCAAAAACTACTGAACGGATTTGGATGAAACTTTACAGTAATATAGGTTATACATCAGAATAACATATAGGCTATAACAAGGGCGGATTTAGGGGGGGGCGCACGGGGGCACGTGCCCCCCGACAGTTTTTTAGGTACCGTGGAGAATCCAAATAGTACATATTTAAAGGCAAATCGGGAACTTAGCATCTTGAAATTTGTAGACAGGCTTCTTTGTATAATTTAAGAAAGAAATTTGGATAATTCCATCCCCAAAGGTTTACCCTTTAATATGATAAGGGCTCAAAGATTGTATGGAATCCGTCAGTTTTAAAGTTAGACATCTGAAATTTTGGAAGTACGAGTAACGAAAGTTTAACACGATATCCGATCTACGATAGTTAAAAATAAATTTATTTTTCCTTAGACCCTTTGGGTTTGAAGGTTGTTAAGTAAGATTTAGGATCTGTAAAAATAACACAAAGAACATGAGTGAAACTATTTGTTTTGATATCTTACTAATCCTAGTAATATTATAAATGCGAAAGTTTGTATGTTTGCCTCTCTTTCACGCAAAAACTACTGCACGGATTTTGGTGAAACTTATTAAGTAAAATAGCTTATAGTTAAATAGGCTATAGCAAGGGAAGATTTATGTGGGGGCACGGGGGCATGTGTCTCCTCCCCTCCCCGTTATAGTACATAATTAAAGGCAAATCAGGAACTAAGCATCTTGAAATTTGTAGATAGGTTCTTTGTATAGTTTAAGAAGGAAATTTGGATAATTCCACTCGAAGGGTTCCCCTTTAATATCATAGGGTTTCAAAGGTTGTATAGAATCCGTACGTTTTGAAGTTAGACATCTGAAATTTTAGAAGTACGAGTAACTTATATTTTAAAAAATAATTAAATTATTTATTTAAAATGATCTTTCACGAAGCTTTATATGGCAGACCAAATTCCACGCGAGCGAAGCCGCGGGCATAAGCTAGTGGGATAGGGATATAAAGATCATTATGGATAATTTTAATCGTAACAATTTAGCTGAGAATTTAGGAATGTTAATATTGGATACGAGAAGAATCCGATTGCTTCGTGGAGTCCCAAAGCTCTGCTTCGTGACTACAAAAGGTCCAAAGTCATCTTTATGATAATTCTACAATTAGATGCTTAGGAGCGTTTGTCTAATAAGCGTTGAAGTAGCCTGAAACGACGACTCAGGTTTTATTGATATTCTGATACAACAATTAACAGAATGATATACAAAGTCCAAATAGCAATTTTTTTCCTTACATGATAATCGATATAATATATTTTTCTCAAATAAAAATCAAGTTAATTGCATTTATATCTCTTGACGAGATCATATCACTAATGCTGATTGGTTAAAAAAAATATTATGTTTTTTTTAAGCAATACCTATCAGCTTCGAACAAAATTAGCCTTATTCGAGTAATATTAACCATGTAATAATTGCCAGTAACTTCTATTATTACCATGTGAATTACATGAGCAGCGAGGATTTTTATCACTTCCAACTAACTCTAATCAAGATACACCACGGGTCAAAGCTAATAATATAATATCAAGATACGTTATTTGCCAGATTTCGAATTCGCTCGTCAATATATCGTGGACGAAAGCTGATATAGAAAGTACATATGTCACTAAATAAATCGCATCTAAATTGGGATATTTTAATACTTAAGACTTAAAAAAAAAAAAACGACGAACATTTATAGTCTGTACTATTCTATGCATTTATACTATTAGCCTATTAATTTTTTAGTCATGAATAAAGTCTGCAAACATTAGAAACAATAAAAGGTAAAGAAAAAAAAAACCGTACAATTAACACCCAGGGATTCAGTGTATGGCAAGGTTTCTGATCCTTCTGAGATCACCTTCTGATTTTTATGAGATCACGCTTAATCGCCAGATTTTTTTCCCAAGTAAGTTATGCTCTCTGATAGCAATCACTCTGAATGGACCCTGGCACCTCAGAACCTCTTTTGCACGATTCGATATAATTTTTCTGTACACGATTGAACGGATTTTAATATCCTTTACGCCCTCGTTCTCCTACTCTTTTCCGCTACAATCCGGCCATGTGCTTTACCCCACATTTTCTCAAGATCTATTCTATTTAGGGCTATTAATGGCTGAATATTCAGAGTGTGGCTGAGCCAAGAAAACCTAGGACTGTTCATATCGAACAGCTAAAGATTCCACCCCATAACTGTATACTTGAGGTCATTTGTGTTTAAAAAAAATATTGCTGAGGAAGCATTTCTTTTTTATATATTTTATTTAAAAAGAAAAGATATGACCAGAACCGGGACTCGAACCCGGGACACCCTCTTCTCGGTAGTGGCGCCTTAACCATCTCGGCCATCCTGGCTCGCTTCTCGGTCTTGATCTTATATCTCCTAGTTCTCGCGATTTGCGATGTATACAGGGGGAGAATGTTAATTGAACATTACTTTATTTTTGGATCTAGTTGACTTTAATTCATTAATATTATTATAATTTATTTTATTGTTATATGATATAATTTTTTTAATATTTTATTTGAAAAGAAAAGATATGACCAGGACCGGGACACATACCCGGGTCTCCCACTTCTCCGTAGTATACATCGCAAATTGCGAGAACACGGAGATATAGGATCAGTGAAAGAAGAGATATGACTGGCCGAGAAACGAGCCAGAATGGCCGAGATGGTTGAGGCATCTTCACGAAGAGGTGAAAGTCCCGGGGGGTTCGAGTCCCGGTCCTGGTCATATCTTTTCTTTTCAAATAAAATATTTTAAAAATTATATCATATAACAATAAAATAAATTATTTCTTTTTTTTATATTTTTATTTTATTTATTTAATGTGTTATCTGAAGTACTTTTGGAGCTTATGTTAGAGGTGCAGTGGAACAGTTTATTTTCATTTCTCTTATGGTAGCTTTTGTAAATTAACTTATTAGTATAAAAATAGTTTTTTCAATTACGTATGATAGTAATGTAGATTAAGCTAGTAGTAAGTTCTTTTATTTTTATGTGAGTAGAATAAGATTCATGTAATTGGTAATATCTTTTGTTTTGTGTTCTTTCTCTGCAATTTTTATTTTGAGTTTACGAGGATGTTCGTAAACTGGCAGGGGGGAGTTAAGACAAGACTGATGATAGCATAGTTATCAAGCTAATACCAAGCTGGCTTTGTGAACAGCTGTTAAAATCTATAAATACAGGTTAAAGATGGCAATAAAGTCAGTATTAAACCAGTTCTCGTGCGAGTTGTTTCAATATATATATATATATATATATATATACACACACACATATACACATATAACAAGAAGTGAATGTCCACGATTATCCAGAAACCTTTAGGTCATCAACCTAATATAATATACATTCCACAGTTTAAGAATTATACTGCAATTCTCGATCCTCACGTTCATCTAATGTTAGTCTAATGTTAGTATGTACTAAAATGACTAATTTATATTTAAAACGTATCTTTTACATATTTAAAACTGCCTTTTACACTGTGCGTATAATATGTGCCTTGAAGGCAAGGGTACTTAATACTACCCTCACGTAGGTGTTTAAAGCAAACATTGTTATGAATAAATCAAACACCAGTTTCCACCTCCTTCTCTTATGCTAATTCTGTAAATAGGGGGTTATGGAGGAGTGGAATGGCGTTTGAAAGAAGATACGAAAACGGAATACAGAAGGAGCAGAAGCAATTTGGAAAGTTTTCAAATAAGGCGACACCATCTGCGATATCCTCATACTGTTAGCCTGCTAAGTTTAGTCACAGGCTAGCGGCTAAACTGCTCCGAGATATTGCTATACCAAACTTTATATAAAAATATCTTCTCATCAACGAAATACAACACGTGTAATAACAATATATCATGTCTTGGGTGATGGAAACTAATGGTTTTTGTTTTTATAGAACAAAATATGTCGATTTCAAAAAATATATAAAATACACTCGTATCACTAAAAGCAAACAAGAGTATTGGGTTGTTTGTTTTTTCTTGTTCTTTATTCATTTAACTTCGCTTTATGGTGCTATAGCAAATCCAACGATGCTACAGTGAGAGTCTTAAATTTTGCCTATCAGGCTATAATTAGACTGGGGATCATTAACCAGTACCTGACCGTAATACCCATTTTATGTCCCTGCCGAAGGATGGCATAACCAAAGATATTTTACTGCCTTTTAAAAAATGCTAAAGCCACCTACAAGGCTACGAATCCGTAGCCGAGTAAATGCACTGAATAATTGGTTATAATTTAATAATTATATTCATGAATTTAATTTATTACAGTGAAAACTGCATAATTAACCTAATTACGGTAATTAATTATTTCCAGAGGCTATTTAAGAGGTTAAGTCTAATTTTAATTGTAAGGTTAAGAATGAGCTAATTGTACTTAGGGTAGCAGAACATGCATACATTAATAGACATAAACATGGGATCGTACTGTTTCGTTGGTTTAGTAATAATTAAAGTTAATGATAAATGAATAAAGATACATGAACATTTTTTCATATAATTCAGAGATCACGTGACAGACCGCTGGCATACACACATTATTACACTAATAGCTATATTTAAGCTATCGATTCTACTGGACTTGTATCAATAAGTTTTGTAGAGCAACGATCGATCTTTTTGGTTACTTTTATAAGCTGTCTAAGGATTATTGTGTTCATTGGCGTAACTAGAGTTGACTCATGGGGGGGGAGGGGGTTAACCTCCACCAGTCAACCACTCCAACATATTACTCCCTTCAAAAAAGATACCTCGTAATATAGGTATAATATGTATTATACTATACATCATGTAGCTTCAAATAAAATGAATAGATTATCATTTTTTATAAATTTTAATTTGGTAGTTATAAATGTTATTTTTGCAAGGGCAATCAACAAATAGCTTTTAAATACAAGTAACGCTATTTATTGGTTACAATAACTTACTATACTTAATTGCATAGGGAACTTTCTAGACCCCATCCAGACTTTGCTTGTAGATTCTAAAAATTGTCTAAACTGTTCTTCTCATATTTGTGATCTTATTGTTGCTACTACTGCCGCTATAATAATATAATTAATTGTAAATAAACAGTATTACGTTTTGGTTTGTCATTTTAGCGCACCTTTAATTCATTAAAATAACTGTGTTTTGCATTTTCTTTGTCGCGTTTTTGGCATTATTGACCCTTACTTATGTAATCCCACAATAACAACTTTGAAAAAGTAAAATCCTTCAAATTTTTTTTTTTTAATTGTTAATTTCAATTTTTTTTATTATAATGCAATTGGGAAAAACACAATGCAAAGCCTTTTGTTTCAAAAATACACCCACTTACCAGTCGACGTTTCGCCTATTCAGGCATTATCAAGACACCAAAAACAAAAAAGGGTTATGTGAATCACATCTCGAAGAAAAAGGTGCAATACATCCCAACGATCAACAGCCCAAACTTGTAAGCATCAATTTGATTTTGAGAATGCTAAAGTTATTTACAAAGAGAGTGATGGCTCTAGAAGGAAGTTGTTCGAGGCCATGCAGATTGCACAAAAGATTGACATTTCGGTAAATTATAAAACAGATTGCAGAAATTTGAACCAATATTATTCGGAAACGTTAAATATTTTAAAAGAAAAATTTGGCTAACTTTGCTAATATGTATACATTTTTATAGGTTAATATTACTTGATATGTTTTGTGGATCAGCTGATTTATAACCTTCCCAGCTTGTTGTGTATTACTTTCGTTCAGTTGTATGTTGAACGTCTTGGTACTGGGGTGCTGTCTCATGTTTGGAGCCTATTTGGGCTGTTGATCGTTGGGATGTATTGCACCTTTTTCTTCGAGATGTGATTCACATAACCCCCTTTTTTGTTTTTGGTGTCTTGATAATGCCTGAATAGGCGAAACGTCGACTGGTAAGTGGGTGTCATTTTGAAACATAAGGCTTTGCATTGTGGTTTTTCCCAATTGCATTATAATAAATAATAGTGTTTCTTTTTGAGTTTTTGGCT
This sequence comes from Arma custos, assembly GCA_037127475.1. NCBI lineage: Eukaryota > Metazoa > Arthropoda > Insecta > Hemiptera > Pentatomidae > Arma > Arma custos. The sequence goes on along the minus strand of CM073759.1, from coordinate 205,997,888 downwards.
CTATTTTAGTGATTCAATTTTTTTTTAAATTTCTTCTAAGGGTTCCCCAATATCCCCTATAACCCCCTTCCTCGTTAGGCCTATGATTGTGTTTTTAGGTATGGATGCAAAGTAGATATGTTCCTCAAAATTATGGACTAAATCCCCCGGCTGATTTATTAGGATTGTAAAAGAGGCATTGTAATGGTCTTGCCGCACGTTCAGGGTTCCACTCCTGCTGCTATAATAAAATTTATTTCCCCTACGTTCGAGTTGACTCTGGTTTTAAGCTTAAGCCCTGACCCCCTTCTATTCCCTTATCTCTTAAGTATAGAATACTGCAGCAACTAAAATGGAGTTGATTTTTGAGAGGTAATAACTATTACCATGTATCATTTATTTCCGTGTGGTTTGTTTAAAAGAACATTATTTTAAACCAAATCACTTTTAGAAACCAACATGTGGAAAAAATATATACGAATGGACTGGATTCAAATCGGTCCCACAGCAGTCTCGAAGTTGCTAAGGTAGTAACACACAAACATGGCCCAATACAGTAGGTTAGGGCAAATTATATGCCATATATGCTGATGGCAGCTGATGGAGACAAGGACAATTATGATGTGCTTCAGGACATTTGACATTCTGGAGGAGTTCGGTGTATAGAATGAACAGTATGCCGTATGGTATGCTGAAAGGATCTAAGGACCCTTCTGGGGCTCATACAGCCTCTATTCGATGGGTACTATTAATTCGGGAGAAAACATGGCGGCTGAGTGCGATCTCAGACAAACCCTGCACAACAGTTATTCTAGAAACAGTACTGCATCTACTATTCAGAACCTAAGTTTCTTCACTGGATGCTGTGCTACAGTTTTCTTTTTATAGAATAAAAAAATACGAGGCAATAGAAACTGATATAGAAAAACAAATCCATGATGTGTTAACAGAATATTAAAAAAAAAAAAAGTTAAACAATAATATGATTTTGATAAATAAGTGAGTTTGAAAAGTGCAGCTCAGTGGAACTCACCAGCAGTTACTAGATCTCCGATAAATTGTTATCATCTGTGGGATCTGCAGACCCTCCTCGGGCACACCTAGTATGGGGTTCATCTATTAAGTGGGTTACCTTTATCTGAGGCAGTTGAGTTCGGCCAAAACACCCTCTTACACAATCGTTGGTTTAGAAACAGTAGAGTTGCTATGAAGATTAAACCCATGATTGTTAAAGAGGTTTAAAACAGGCTAAATTGTTAGAATAGCATCTCGGTGTGAAGTAAATGGCAGATACGGAATTAAATAATCCATGAGACAAAAAGGAATGTTTTCCACAAGGATGAGTGCAAACCTTGAGATCTTGTGGCTGTCCACATTAATATGCAAGATGACGGGCACCAGGCCAGGTGGATAAGCTTCAGAACTCCTTCAGAGAACAATGAAGAGAAAACAGTTTCTTATTAAACAAAATTTATTTTCCATAAAATATATTTGTATATATATATGTACATGAAAACAGCATATAGCATTTTAAATTGGATAACTGAAAAAGGATACACACTACAATCAAGAAAAACCACGGGAAATATCTCAAACCTGGCTTCAGACTTAAGAAAACGACGATTGAAATTTTATGGACATATTACTTGACTTCCCCAAGCGAGACTCACCGATATATATCTGTTACTTACAAACAGAAAGTTACCTCCATACATCATGGATTAGCCAAGTAAAAATATATTTAGAAACAGCGATAATAGAACATAGTGATGTTATTGACGTAGACAAAATAAAAAACAATAAGAATCAAGGCAGAAAATTGGATTGTAATATCAGAGGAGGGAGCATTGAAGAAACTTATATAAATGTAACCATCTTACTTTCCAGCGATAAATACATTGGAGAAAAATTTTTTTTTTTTTTTCTTCAAATCTTAGCTATTATAAAGGAAAAAGTGGCCGTTTTTAATTTTTGAGTGATAAATTGCAGATCAATTTTATTTATAAACGTATAAAATAATGAAGGGTAGAATTTGTCAGGGATAACACCAAAAATATGAATAACTTATTTTTTAATAGTGCCAACCTTTCAACCTACGGTGTTGGCCATCTTTAGGGCTAAGAAAGAAAAAGGAAAAAACTACAAAAACCTTGGCAGTACCAATATATAAATAGAGTAGGTATTTATAAACCTGTTTATATAGAGAATGCATAAAAAGGCACTTCTGTATATATACATTAACATCAAAATTTGGATTTATATGACCCATATTTATATAACTTTCCAATACCTAAATAATCAAACTTTTTATATCATTACCTGTAATTTAACTAGGTTTTCCGTACTTTTAGGTCTCACCAATTTTACATTTGTACCTTTTTCTTTATTTTTTTTATAATGTATCTTACTTTTTACCTTTTCATTATTTTTCTTACTTTTTGTATTTCCTTACATTATCACCTCTCTGTACACATTTTCTGTTATTCATAAATATCCTATTATAATTCTATCCGACTTACTTGGTACTGCAAAGATTTTATATTATTTTTCTGCTTTCTTTCTTAGCTCCGAAGATGGCCTAGACCGTAGGCCGAAACGTTGGCACTATTTAAAAATAAGTTATTATTATTTTTGTGTTATCATTGACTGCACCTCCTGACCAATTCTATCCTTCATTAGAATCATCCAGTCAACTATTGTCCTTTCTACTATAAAATAATGATTTTTTAAAGCTTAAATTATTACCTTCAAATAGCTTATGTTTGATCTTGTTAATGTTCATGAGCATTATCGAGTAAACTTTAAATGCTTGCTCTGTTAATTTAGTAAAATGTAATTTAAACCAAAATTCATATGAAACTGATCGCCAAGAGAGCTATAATCAAACCTTTCATTAACAGAAACAATATTAATCACCAGCATGTTCAACACATACGATACCACGAATTCGTATTTAATTATCGATTCACATTTAACATACCTTTTACAATGTAGCAAAGTTAATTATGAACTTAAACATGTGATAAGTCGATTAATTTGCATGTTACATGCAATGTGTCGAATGCATGTATTAGTGTATAGAATATTGAAATACCTTTTGCAAATCGGTTTGTATAGCATGATGTACAGTCTTACCTGAAACAAAAGAAAAAATATCAATTACTCACATGTTATTACATAAGTATATATAAAAATATATATATTTCTCAAGAAATAGGTGTAAGGTATAAAGTGTATGTAATAAATAAAGTTTTTATCTAATACACAAAAATATGAAACATAAGCATAGATTGAATCCCCAATAATATAACCTTGTATATCATGCATATATAAGGTAAAGTATTGATATGTATACTATAATAACACTAAAAGCATTATGGATGAAAAATAATAAAAACGATACAAAATATATGACATGAATAGAGCGTGAAATAAAACATATGCGAATCTTTCACCTATTCATCCATTTTCAGGAGAAAAAAAGAGAATAACCACAAAGGAAATAATGCACCACATCCCAACTTCAAAATGCAGCAAACACAAATGCAACTACTCTGATTTCTCTGAATGACATTTTGCTGCATTTTGAAGTTAGGGCCCACTTCTTATATTTATTTCCTTTTCCATTATTATCAATATGTTCTCAAGATGCCTGAATAGGCGAAATATTGGCAAATATTTTATATTCCGGTTATTATTTTGGATAGTTAAGGCTAATATGTTTCATATCTTAAAAATATTTTGTCTCTTCTGATATTGCTTTTCTACAACATGGTTAGAATATGATTAAAAGAAGCGAAAAATACATATAGAACAGTTAATGTAAGATGTATGGCCTATCGTCTGGTTTTCTGTGATCTCACTTTACAATGAAACATTGATTTATTTATTTAATTGAATAGAAATATCCCTAGTTGTATAATAAGGAATAAGGAATGGATTATTCTTTAATTTATTCCGGTTAATAAACTAGCTACCTTGGGTTTCTTAGGAAGCTGGTGATCGTGATCTCTGACGAACCTACTTGCTATAAGTGACACTATCTGGAACATTAGGATCACCTAAACAAACAGGGTAAGGGGTATTGAGCAGGTAAATTAAATGTCCTTTAGGGTCGGTGTTACCTTCAATCTTAAGAGAAAGGACAGAAGTCGTAGGCAAGAAGCGGGAAATTCAACATGTTGATTGTCACACATAGCGAAAGGGATTCCTTTTCTTTCTTTGCAAGATTTATTGTCTTGTAAATAAGATCAGCAACCAATAAATATAATGTTATTAAATTGAATAAAAAAGGATCTTTATTTTTAAACATCTTAATCATTAATGGTATGGAATTAATATATATTAAGTATAACGATCTCAGGGTGGCATCCCATTTTATTATTTAAATATTATTATGATCAAAGGATCTGACTTTTCCTTGAGATCATTGCTTCGGCAGTGAAGCAACCTACTTGCACCACCTTTGGCTGAGAATATTACATTCCACCATATATTGGTTGGAGTGATATAGTTTTTTCAATAACCAATAAAACGATTTTTTAAAAATTTCATAAGTAATATAAGTTGTTTTTAGATTAATTTATTAATATTTACAACTATAATAATATTACAACAAATAAATCTGCAAATGTGAGAAAATGAAATGAAAAAAACACTTGTGGAGAAAATACCCATCGGTAGCACTCCAGTAAAGTTCTATAGTAGAAGGTTCGAGGCCATCTTCTTTTCAGACGCCTCAGAGGGTTATCAGGAATAGTATGGGAAGCAAGTTGAGAGACTAGCGTATTCAAGTGTGTATGGAGCTTGTCATGGAAGGATAGGTATCTAGTTTGGGCCAAATCAGCAACATATGGGATATTATGATCATGATGGATTAGTTTGTTTGTGACATAATAAGGAGCATTGAGGATTTTACGAAGGATTTTGGATTGTAAGGATTGGATACGAGATGAATTGGATGGTTTAGTAGAGCCCCAAAGCTCAACTCCGCATGTCCAAATAGGTCTGATGTCATGTAAATGAGTCTTTTGTAATTAATTGGAAGCTTAGAGCGTTTGTCCAGTAAATGTTGAAGTAGGCGAAAACGTCGAGCAGTTTCTTGTCTTTTCAGTCTAGTATGAGGATAAGTAATATAAGTCAATTTAAAAAAATGATGCACCCACAGGTTTTCTGCAATAATATCGACATCATTGGATACATCGCCGGGACCTGACGGGGTCTTGATCCGCACCATAAAAAGCGTTGATGTTTCGCACATAATAAAATTAATTGCGGACATCATGCTGAAGGAGGGATATGTTCCAGAGCCTCTTCGACAAGGGCGAACCATATTGGTTTATAAAGGAAAAGGGGATACCAAAAGCCTCTCATCATGAGGCCAATAACCATTTACTCCATTGTGCGCCGCGTCATAGAGAAGGTTCTGAACAAAGAATTAAGGAAACAGATCACCTTCAGTAAAAATCAAAGAGGCTTTATTACGGGTCTACCGGGAACACACGTCAGCGCAAGGATCATAGACGCGATCATAAAAGATGCCAAAAAAAAGAAAAATGATTGCGCGATAGTTTTTCTGGACGTGTGGCGCTTTTGACAGCGTTGGTCATGATCACATCGTCAGCTCATTAGAGGCAAGAGGTGTGTCACCGGACCTCAAGGACGTGATAGCGGCTCTCCTTGGAACGAACGCGATTAAGATATGCGTACGAGCCCACTCGACAAGCCAAATCAATGTCCTCCGAGGAGTGCCCCAAGGCGGACCCTTGTCGCCATCGCTTTTCAACCTGGCCATTGACCACTTATACCGCGACCTATGTGAGGAAAATATGTCCAAGATGTTTGGTTACAAACTTACGAGTGACCAAGAATCTGTGGTCCTCACCGGGTTTGCGGACGACCAGGCTGTTTCGGCACGTGACAAGGATGCCGCAGAAAGAATCATCAATAGGGTCCAAAGGATGCTTACGGAGATTGGTTTGGCTGGCAACGCAAGCAAGAGTGTGGGTATCTTGATTGAAAAAGGAGAGTTGCGGACCACTAAGCTCTCCCTAGAGAATGGAGATGTCATCCACACATGTAAGGCTGAAGAGCGAATAAAATATTTAGGATGCACATTCTTGGGAGAGCTTGTATTTGATGAGGAGGCGGTGACTAAATTAAGTGATAATTTAGACAAATTAGTGAGCTCTTGTCTAGTCAAACCGGAACAAAAGATCATCGTTGTCAATCAGTACCTGTTCCCGGAACTTACCTATCCTCTCCAAACCGCGCCCCCTAACAAAGATACGTCCAGCGGTGTTAGAAGGCATTGTAAATATCCGCAGAAGTGTCAAGGCCATTATCGGGCTACCTGCGAACACTTCTACGGCCATGGTGTACGCACCTAGGAGGTATCGAGGCCTGGGACTGATCCGCTGTCAATGGGAGGCTCCACTTCAGCATTGGTCAATTGCCCAGCGACTGTCTACTGTCCCGGATGCCCTGTTCCAGTCTATATTTAATTATGAAACGGAAGTAACTCAATGTCTTGAAAGCTTGGGGAGTTGATCAGGGCTTCCGAAGCGTGAGAGCTCTACGACAGTCGCTGCGTGAGAATTCTTACGAAGAATGGGCTAATTGAAGATGTCAGGGCGTTGGAGTCCGTCATTTCAAGGAGACACCGAAAGCCAACAGGTATATATGTTAGAAACAGATACTTTCGGGGTCGGAGTGGACCAACGCAATAAAACTGAACATCAATTATGCGCCTCTGCGTGGGGTCCCAGGAGCTGGCGGACATGCGAGAGAAGTTGGGTCCCTCTGTCGCAAATGCGGCAGAGAGTCAGAAACACAGCCCATGTGCTGGGAAAATACTCCAACAACTCCCTGCTCATAACACGCCGACACCATAGGGTCAAACACGAATTAATGAGGCTCCTAAAGGAAAAAGACTTCGCCTGCTTTGGGGAGGTCTATTGTATCGACATTGAGGGATCCACAAGATATGAGGATATTGTCCTTAAATTGAATATGTACATTAAAATAAACCAATATAGGTATAATTTTATCAATAACTACAGCACATTAATGAATATTCTGTTTCACATCCTGTAAATTTATTTTTTTTATCTACAATGCAAATTATACAGGTATTCATGTTATATAAAAAAACAGAACTAAAAACACAGAAATATTTTTATTGGAATTAAAACATCATTTGATAGTTTTGGTTTACTGTGTCTGTATGGTTATCTCCAGTGATATGAACTACTAGAGATAGCCATACAGATAGGTTATAGAGATAGGTTACTAAACCGCAATAGGGAAACTACTTCGAACTATACCCGTATCCAGAGCGCAATGTCGGCCCAGAAAGCTTAGCCAATGAAGTATCCGGATTCGAGTCACGCACCGTTGCAGAGGATGAGAGAGGAGAAATTATTGAATTGCTAGGTCGGGCTCACTCATCCATTATTAGAATAGAGACCGTCCGATTACTATAAGGCACAGTCGGCATGAGCATCCTCTTAGGGAGCGGCTCAAGTATTTACTGCCTATTTTATAATTCAGACCTTTTTAGTGAGAAAGTGTCCTGAATGTTTAAACCCAATCCAGGCTGAGTGACAGCCACCGCTGCCATTTCCAGTCCGAATTATTACGAATGGCTCCGCTTATCGCTATTATCTTAAAATAGCTTTGCACAATAACGTTATATTATTCCTAATGTTAATTGATATGAACTCTTTTAATTTACACATTGATAGATATTAATAATCATAATATATTTTGGACATAAACTAATTTATGTCCTTTGGAAGACTGCGCACATAATACAAATTTAAGACATCTCGAAAATACTGTCAAATACCTAACGAGTAGTTGATTGAAAAGTGAGGTGCAGTATTCTAATTGATCAAACTGCTTGAGCTGTTGATTTGAGATGTGGAACATTCAATCTTTATTTATTTTGATTTTGCGAGGTCTTCATGATGCCTGAATTACCATTCTAAAGCTTTTTTATTTGAAGTTTTAATCACTTTCTAACTCATATATTTAATTTTTCAAATACTTTCTCTCAAAAAATAAAAACTTTTTTTTTCATATTTCATTCATCATACTGACCCTATTCATATTACATATTCATAAATCAATGATGGAAAAGTTACAATACCGGTGTATTAATATTTTAGTTGCATTTTATTACTTTCAAGAGTAAATACTTTTTAAAAAAGTATGAAATATGAAAAAAAATATTAGCAAATGCATTTTAGGTCAGGTTCAATACTGCAACAGGCAAATAATTATTTTATTTATATTTAATTACTTGTTGTAAACCAAAATATTTGGATAAAACGACAAAAAATAGAAAATAAAAAAAAATACAGAAATAACTTGAATTGTGATATTTCAGAAACATTTAAATAGTTTCAAAACACTAATGACATTTATGGGAAAAAAACTGAAAAGAAGGGATAATGAGAGAAAAAGTAATAGAAAAAATCTTACAAAATAGTTCAAACAAATTGAAGATAAAAAAAATAAAAAAGACCCATAGAACCATAATGTATATGATACATAAGAAAACTTTTTCGTCGTTTTATGATGTTTGGTTCGTTTTGTTTACTGAATTCTGCCTTCTTTAGTTTAGTGATTATTTTTACTTAACTCGAATTTGCATTTGATAAAGTAATTACTTAACGAAATTAGTTTTGAAAGCTCAAAAATATCAATGAAATAATACATAACTTATTTCAGTATTGGACCATTCAGATTTATTATTTATTTACTAATATATATGTGAAAATTAAAAAGATTTATCTATTAGTATTTACTATAAACAGGAGATGAAAAAAAGTGCTTTCGGTCAAAGAAAGTTGGAAAAATTATTATGAGAGAGAGAGAGAGAGAGAGAGAGAGAGAGAGAGAGAGAGAGAGAGAGAGAGAGAGAGAGAGAGAGAGAGAGAGAGAGAGAGAGAGAGAGAGAGAGAATCTCAAAATTGAGAAGTGAATTAGGTAGAAGCAATCATACGCTGTGGTTCTGTGGGAAGAAGACCTTAGGGAGTCTGGAAGACGAATTTTAAGGAACAAAGATAAATTGGAGGATATGTATGAATATGCTTGTGTATAAGAAAAATATAGATGTTATCATTTTCTACATAATAATAACAATTTATGAGAATAGGCCGAAAATTAGTAACCTATTCAAATACCATTTTAGAATAAAATAAATATATATAAACAAAAAATCTGTCTTCTTTAATCTAAAGGATTTAATGACCTTATAATTCTAAAGTAAACCTCGTTTCACAAAAGAGGAAGAAAAGCTGTAGTCCTTTAAGGAGTCAGTAGTTAGACTGGCTTAATGGGTTTAACCATTACAGTCTTAAATCATAGCACATTCTGTTTAAGGACGGAATTAAAAATAAAATATCAAAATATTTATTTTCAATCTAGTGGATAGGACAACAAAGGGGGTAAATCATTCTTAATTATGCGGTATATTTGGTAGAGACGTAAAATTAGAGTCCCGAGTCTGAGCAATGCTGGATACTTATTCAAAATTCCTATCCTAATTATGCCTGGTTAAGCGAACTTCAGGACTCCAGCTGTAGCATCATCCGATTAGCTATAGTAGTATGTGGTGATTTTAAATACATAAACAAAGACGAATTTATACACTCGTCGTTTAAAAAATTTTTTTTGTGTATTTGGTCATTTCTGAACTGATTTCAGTGATACATATTTTTTAATCAAAATATTAAACCTTCAGGTTAAAAAATAAATGAAATCTGTATCACTGATGACTGTATTTGTTAACAGTCTTGTGGTTATATATACAGGGTTGAATTTAAATGGCAAAACTTCAGGAACTTATAGGGAACCGAAAAGCTAAGACAAAAAGTCCTTTAGAGATTTTCTCGTTTTTGCTTAGTTTTAGAGAAAATCGCAAAAAAAGAAACAAAACAAGTTTTCATTTTTATACTTATTTATTTACATTTATATTTATGTTATGCTCTTTTTAATGTAAATATTGCTCAAAATGTTGTCCTCTTGCACCAATGCAAGCATTACATCTAGCACTCACTTGATAAATTGCAGCTAAACATTGTTCTGATATTTGGTGCACTGCATCTATGATTCGGTCTCTTAATTGCTCTCTCGAGTTGATTGACACCGAATAAACTTTCTGCTTCAAGGTTCCCCATACGAAGAAATCCATGGGTGTCATATTAGGTGATCTGGGTGGCCAAGGTACTACTCCTCCAAGTCCAATCCATCGTTGTGGATAATTTATATCCAGCCAAGCTCGAGCAACTCTGCTATAGTGAGCTGGACATCCATCGAGTTAAAACCACATTTCAATCCGCTGTTGTAAGGGAATGTCATCTAAATAATTAGAAAAGTCGTTCTCCAAAAAATGTGTAAATGTGATACCATTCAATTTTCCAGGTAAAAAATATGGTCCCTCCAGTAATCCGTTCCAAATTCCAAGACAGACGTTAATAGCAAATTCATGCTGAAACCTATTCTCTCTAATAGCTCTGGAATTTTCAAGAGCCCATACATGATAATTTCTTCGATTAACAATTCCTCCTCTTGTAAAGGTAGCTTCATCGGTCCATATAATTTTTAATGGAAATAAATTATCATCGCGAATTTTTCAAGAAACCAGTAACTAAAATTCAATCTCTAGACATTATCTTGAGGTTTAATTCTAGAAATTCTGAACTTTTTGAAGATGGTATGGGTAGCGATTACCACCTTTTAAATAGGGACTTGGTTGTTTCTATGCCAATGACTTTGTACAAGGAGGTGATTTGGCCCAGAAGCAAGATTTTTCCCCAATCATAAGTACCCACTTTAGGTGCTCACCCGGGGTGTACCACAGAGTCGATCAGCGGATATTCACAAAACAACGTATTGACCTACCTCGTTCCTAATTAATTTAATAAATGGTTTGTTTTTATCTTTGCCCTTCTATTTTTAAAAATCAGCCTTTTACAATAGTAAAGTATATATAGTCAATATATTTTAATCCTATCGATCTCTAGTTGACCCAAGCCGCCGTCCAGTCAGTCTCAAGAAGCGATCATGGTAGTCGAGGAATCCTGATTAAGCGGCAAGGAAGTGAGTTATGGAGTCCCTTGAGGAGGCTATATAGCAGATAATGCTCAACACAACTCCCATAAATCCTCCATGTTGCTCCAAGTCCCAATAAGTGAAGCAATTGGTCGTAATAGGAACGGATGGTCTCCGTCATTCTTAGGATCATAATAATAATAATTTATTTTAGAACACGTTCAAGATTTCGATATGTCTTTATATCTCATATTATACATATGTTCAACAACTAGTCAATAGATCAAGCATTCCAATATTTAATTCCATAAGGATCATTTAAAAAAATCGTTCCTCACTACATTAATTTCCCCGCATTAATGCCATGTGCTTTCAAGCCAATTGTGAGAAAATCTTGTAGCTAATGTCATAAATGTCCCGTTAGTTACTGTCCCAGAGCTTCTTCAAATTTTTGAAATAGTGGTTTAGTGCTGAACAACTTTCTTTTAAATTTTACTTTCCACGTAGCTACATTACATTGATCCCACTGCGACATTATTTTAAAATAAATATTTAACCTTCACCCAGACTTCCTGCCCTTCAGTGTCCTTTAATAATGTCCCACTGGTGCCTGTAGAACAGATCCGATACTTAGGATTGCACCTTGACAAACGATTAACCTGGAATCCTCATACAAGACTGAAAAGACAAGAAACCGCTCGACGTTTCAGGTTACTTCAACACTTGCTAGACAAACGCTCTAAGCTCCCAATTAACTACAAAAGACTCATCTACATGACCATCATACGATCTATTTGGACTTACGGAGTAGAGCTTTGGGGCTCCACTAAGCCATCGAATTCCTCTCGTATCTAATCCTAACAATCCAAAATCCTTTGTAAAATCCTCAATGCTCCTTATTTTGTTAAGAATAAAGTCAACCAAAACGACCTTAATGTCCCTTTTGTTGCTGATTTGGCCCGAATCCGATATAAATCTTTCTATGCCCAAATTCATTTCCACTCAAACACTCTAGTTTCAAACCTAGCTTCCTCTTCAATTCCAGATAATCCTCCGAAGCGACTGAAAAGAAGATGGCCACGTGACCTTCTTAGTTGATCTTTGATTTTTGTGCTACCAGTAGGTAGTTTCTTTACTTGTCATTATCATGTCATTATGTATCACTTATCCTATTTACTTGTTGTATTATTGTAATACACTTTTAAATTTCAATAAATAAATATCAAAAAAAACTTTCGCCGTTTTATCAGGCTACTTTAACACTTAGCTCTAAAGTAATTACAAAAGACTCATAGACTCGTACATGACTATTATAATACCTATTTGACTTTGGGGTACTCTAAGCCATCGAATCCCTCTCGTAATTAAGACTTCAATGTCCTTTTGGTGCTTATCTAGCCCCAACTCGATCAATCCTGACAAACTTCTTTCCCACTCAAACGTACTAGTTTTAAATCTAATAACCCCTTCAATTCCTGATAATCCTCCAAGATGCCTGTAAAGAAGATAGCCTCGTGATATTTCAAGATAAATTTGTTATTTGAATATTACCAGTGAGTAGTTTCTCTACATGCGTTTATCCAAGCCTTAATTATTATTCATTATATTTAATTATAGTATACTTATAATATAGTTATTAATTAAAATAAATAAAATATTTCGAAACGTTCTTATACAACGAATTGTTTCTTACTGTTTTAAAATTTTGTTTGAACTCGGACAAGAACCATGTTTTCGATATTGTTCTTGTTCCCAACAGCATATAAATGCCCAAACATAATGATGATTTAGGTTTTAGAATTTATTTCTTCCATTATAATAGCTGTATACAAAGGTCCTAAAATTTAGCCAAGGTCCTACGACAGAAGGGACAATAGCACTAGTAGGACTTACCTAACCCCCCTCTCGGTTGCTCTCTCACTCTCTCTCTTTCTCTCTCTCTATCTATCTCTATCTCTCACACACACACAATTACTTAACTGTTCTAACAATTGTCTTTTTCGGAGACATCTTAATTACGATTTTAGTCTTATCTCATAACATAAATTTCATTTAAACAAATATTAGCACGGGTATTTACAAGAATATGTTAAAAATAAATTAAATGTTGATTATAAATATCTGATAAGTCAACTTCTACAACTTTCCTTGCTTTTTTAAATGCGAAGACCAATATAAAAATCGTTTGCTTTTAACTAATGTTATCTTCACTAATACTGTTCTGATTGATTGTTTTTGGCATAAGGTAATTAGTTATTATTTAAATAAACAATTGTACCATTAAGGAGATATTTTCGATTTAAGAACACATTATATTTTATTGAGGAAAACGAATTGTTTTAAGGAAACATGTACACAGTATATTAAAAAATTTACATAAAAAGTCAAAAAAAGTATCCTTGCTGTATCATGATGGAATTCTCACGTTTGTTTCGATGGTTTGAGTAACTCGCAAATAAAATTTATTTTTCCTTTTCATGAACTTTTTCTCCATCTATACAATAAAGAAATAAACGGTTTCAGGAAGAAGAATTTAGTTCCAACAAAATTATAAGAGCCGATTTGGGGATAAGTGAAAGAAAAAAAAATCTTTTTTTAGTTCTAGCGGCTCCGAACAGCAGGCATTTGTTTATTTATTTAACTCCACTTTATGCTGCTATGGACCCTTAACGCGTACATAATACCGAACAGGATTGTGATCCCCATTTTACGTCCCTTCTGAAGGACTGCATAACCATGCATTTTTTACTCCTTTTAATAAATCCTAGGGCCAACTGCCTTTTGGGCGAATACGAATTTTGCGAAACGCGACCTTTTGCGAAAAAACACTTTAATTTCAATTATTTCTACTTTTTTTTAATCTTGTTTATTCCAATAGTTTCATTTGTATATATATTTTTTAAAATTTCAATTATTTTCTTTTTAAATATTTTTGAATCTAGTCTGTTCATCCATGAATAATAAATGAATAATAAAATAATAAATAATGAATAAAAAGTAGAAAGAGTGAAGTAAAAAGACAGTAGATAAATTATTTCACTGAAGAAATCACAACTTTCTTCTAATCTTAAGGAATAAAAAAAAAATGCATCATAACAAGACATGAAGGGTACTAAGCATTAAATATTTCATTATAATGCAATTGGAAAAATCCACAATGCAAAGCATTATGTTTCAAATCCAGTAATACACCCACTTACTACAACTCAGTTGTACGTTGAACGTCTTGGTGGTGGGGTGCCGTCTCATGTTTGGAGCCTGTTGATCGTTGGGATGTATTGCACCTTTTTCTTGGAGATGTGTTTCAGATAACCACTTTTTTTTTTGTTTTTGTGTCTTAATAATGCCTGACTAGGCGAAACGTTGACTGGTAAGTGGGTGTACATTCATACATAATATACATTATATATGAAGGGTTAGGTTTAGTGCATGATATATATAAAATATATATATAAGACGTACAACCAAACGTCTTCTGAATGTTACTGATATGGTTACTATGGTAACGGCTGGGATTTAAAAACTAGAAAGGTTACACTCAGTTACATTTTTGTTGAACAATTTAAGAAGAAGAATCTGTAAATAGCGTGTGAAATATTCACTTTTTACATACATTATACAATACTATATACACTGTGGATATATATATATATAAAAAAAAAAAAATTTTTTTAAAAATCTATATATATATATATATATATATATATATATATATATATATATATTATACAATACTATAAAGACTGTATAATAATGTGAGATATTAAAACAAGTTAAAGATAAATATTGTTATAATAACAATAAATTTTCTTTTTTTTACACAGCAACTCAATTTAGTTTTTATTTCAACTAACCAATATATATATATATATATATATATATATATATATATATATATATATATATATATATATATATATATATATATAATATATGTATAGCTCATACATATAACATTGGTTTAATATTAAGTGACATTAAAGCGAGTACCAGAAAATACGTAAAATTATACAATCTCTGGTTACCCCATTGACTTCCTTATCAGGCATTTATTCAGGCTCTCTGATAAAGGAACATATGGCGCTTGCTACGCTAATCCGTAGCGTACATTATGTAGAAGTCGGTCGGCTAATTTAGCAATTCATTTCTCGGCGGGCGTGTTTCGAATCAGAGGCGAGGAGGCAGGGTTACACTTTCTAAACAGCCAATAGAAATTCCTCTGACGCGGTTCCACTCTCCTGATTAATTATGTATAACGGGGGAATTTACCCTGAAATATTCCCTCCCGGGTCTTTGGCAGGTGAGGGGGGTATTTCTTTAATATGGAGAAGATGCCAAGAGGTGGATGGAGAGAACTCGAGAATTTAATGGTACCGTCTTTAACCGACAATGCTCTCCTCTTTTCCTACTCTTCAAGTCAAGATTAATTATTAATATGGAGAGGGATGGTTGAGGAATCTGTCTGTTAGTTTGCGGTGCTCATCCATTATGGGCTAGGCCAATGCCTTGATTAGCCATAATCCTTCGCCCCCATCCGATCCTAGCGAGCTCTATCTCAGATTAGAGCGCCCCAGTCTGGGGTGACGTCCTAAAATAATAATCTCAGAATTATGAAGCAGACAGCTGAGGCAGAGTTATCAGTAGTAATGGACGTTTATAGAATCTATTAAATAATTAAATCTCTAACTATGAAATCTAATTTTAACAATAAAAATGAGCAAAACTCAAAAAAAGAGACATAAATTATGTACGGAAGAAATCGTTGGGGGTACAGTCAATAAAAACACCTTAATAAGTGTAACTATTTACTGTGTGCCGACGTTTCGGCCTACAATGTAGACCATCTCCAGGGCTAAGAGATAGAAGCAAACAGAAAAACATATAAAAAAAAGTTGCAGTAACAAGAATATGATGACAAGTAATGTGGAAATAAAATAGTGACTAGATTTGATGAAATCGTGAATAAATTAAAATAAAATGAAATTCTCTGACATAAATTATGGTTTGGTTGCTATAGGAAAAAAAATTCAAAGCCTTAAGTTTCCAAAATAGTCGACGTTTTGTCTATTCCGGCAACCCCAGGTGACAAATTTCAAACCAACCGACCAAACGGCTCCAAAAAAGCAGCAACGTTGCTCCATAATTGGGGAGCAAGGCTTTTTGAATTTTTTTCAACCTATTTTTTATTTTAAGAATAAAAACTTATTCCGCAGGTTGCCAGTTTAGTTTAAGGGGTTTTTAATGGCTCGTAAAGTGACGTCATCTTACGTCATATCTACGTTACGTTATTACACGTTTTGTAATATATAAAATTGGAAATAGTTAAAAAAACATTGGTTTCAAAATTTATCTCAATAAAACGAAGATATTCATATAAAGACCACGGCAACTAAAAAAGTAAAGTAGGATTTTGAAAAAATATTGAACGCTAAAGAGTCACTTGCTAGAAGAAAGTGAATTTGGAAGCAGAGTGAAAAATCGACAAGGGTTTCAGGATGAAGAAGGACTAGAGAAGGTTGAACTTATCTGGACAGATGATCAAAAGAAATTTGTAAGTGTACGCATGGAAGAATATTCTAACTCTAGCAGAAAAAAGTAAGATAAAGTTGTAACTTGATCCAAAATAGTCATCACAAAAAGAAAGAAAAAAAAAGAACTAACTGCTTAAATGAGCATGACATAGCCATTAATGCGTAATTCAAGATGAGTAATTTCAACTGGCATAATTTCCTGATTCATGAGAAAGATCAGTTGACATTTAATCAACCTTCATTGCATCGGAAATTATGCTAGATTCTCATACCAAAATAAAAATAAATCGTTTAAGTTAAAATCCTAGTTTATATCCTAGTCTTTTAAATCTTTCAAATTAATTCTTTGGAAAAAATGGTGGAGACCGCCGGTACTAGATATTGACATAGAATTGTGGTGATCTGTATGAATTATTATTAAATTATTAAAGATTTATTGTGAACTTTTAGCTTATAAGAAGTATTATAGATTTAAGCTTTGACAATTGTACCATTGACCTGCAATGTTTTTAATGTTAGTTCTACGTATGTTTATTATATAACGACTTGCCATTGGTCGGACGATGTCTAGGAGAGGGGAGATTGTAAATTTGGGCCTATTACAGAGTTTTTAATCCTAACACTCTCATCTCAGACCCCAGCTAGGCAGGTGCCCTACTGAACTCTCTCTCCAGGCTTGTATCAGACATAATTATTTGATGTATGAATATTATTTTCATGTGTATATATGTATAAATATTGAGAAATATATTTTACTTTGGGTCCCTTAATTTTTTGTTTTTGGCTAATTGCTTCTCCTACTTCGATCCACGAACATTTAGAGCCCATTTTATATATATCAGGGAGAAGGGTCAAAACAATTGGTAGCAGAGCGTGGTTCGGGAAAAATTAATTAACGTAGTGTTTAAATAAATTGTGGTGATTAAAATTTGTGAATATTGAATTAGTGGGTAATATTTTGAATATTAATAAAATGGAAGGACTTTTTAAAAAATTCGACGAGATCCAGCAGGAAAATACGGAATTAAAAAATGAGCTAGCTGCTTTAAAAAGATTCATTCATTCGTTCACAACGAAATTTGAAGATATGGAAGGGAAATTTAATAAATTAGTGGAACCCCAAATCGGTGGTGATGAATCTTGTGACTCGGGCTTAAATAATATAAATATAACTGAGAGAGAGGATAATAATAAAAATAATAATTTAGTAGAAAACGATACAAGCCTGTTAAACACCACATTAAAATCGCCCAATAATTTAGATGATGTTAAATTTAATGTAGAGAACTGCCCGTTAAATAAATATTTAAATGATAAAGATCGACCTATAACGCGTAATCCTAAAAGTAATCTTATAAGAGTCTATACTAGGAATCAGTTAACGGCGTGTAAACATAACAAACCTAAGTTTTACGAGTCCCGACGACGAAATAAAAATCAGTCTAATAAAAATAAAGGAAGCGGCATTTATGAAAAAAATATTAATAATTATAAATATTATAAAATTAAAAGAAATTATAATAATAATATTCGATTCGGACTAACTTCGATTAATAGTCACAAATCTAACAATGGGCGTAATAATAAAAATTATATAAAAGGGCATACTTATAAAAATTATAACTACGGGCGTAATAATAAAAACTATAACTTCGGGCGTGATATAAATAATCACAATTATAATATGGGACGTAATAATAATCAATATTATAAGAAGGGACGTCTTAAAAATCATTATAATAATAATAGGAATCCTTTTAAGGAGAAAATTTGTAAATTTTTGGCTGACGTAATGTCTAAAGCGGCGCCCCCTCTCAACTAAAATTAAAATTGCCCAATAAACTAATCACGGCGATCCCAACGGCTTTAAATAATTAAACTACGTCTAGGTATTTAAAAACTCGAACCGGGCTTAATTAATGTTAATGTTAGAAAATTATATTAATATTTAATGGGACTATATATATATAAAAATATAATAATAAAAAAAAAAAATTATCGTCGATAATAAAAGAATTTAATTAATGTTTAAAGGGATTATAAATATAATAATAATAATAAAATTTATCGTCGTTTATGAAAAATATAATTAATGTTAAAAGGGACTATAAAATTATTAATAATAATAATTAAAAATAATTTATCGTCGTTAAATATTGATGAAGAATTTGAAAAATAATTAATATTTAAAAGGGACTATAATAATAATGAAAAATAAAATATCGTCGTGTAATTATTGATGAAAAATTTTGAAAAATAATTAATATTTAAAAGGGACTATAAAATTATTAATAATAAGAAAAATTTTTTTTGTCGTCGATTATAAAAGAATTTAATTAATGTTTTAAGGGACTATAAATATAATAATAAAATTTATCGTCGTTTATAAAAAAAATAATTTATATTTTTAAGGGACTATATTAATAATAAAAAATTATTTATAGTCGTTAAATATTGATAAAGAATTTGAATAATAATTGATATTTATAAGGGACTATAATAATAATTAAAAATAATTTATCGTCGTTAAATATTGATAAAAAAATTGAAAAATAATTATATTTAAAAGGGACTATAATAATAATGAAAAATAAAATATCGTCGTAAATTATTGATAATAATTAATATTTATAAGGGACTATATTAATAGAAATATAAAAAAATTTTGTCGTCGTTAGTTATTGAGAAAAATTTTGAAAATTAATTGATATTTAAATGGGACTATATTAATATTAATAATAAAAAAAAATATAAAAATTGTGTCGTCGTTAAATATCGAGAAATATTATAAAAAATTGTTGTATTAAGAATAATAATAATTTGTCGTCGTTAACAATTGAGTGATTTTGAAAGTATTACTTCGGATTAATAATAATCATTGTGTTAAGAATTATCTTATAAATATTCGGTCCCCATTTCAGTCCCAAGATTGATCACCGACGACGTCTTCTAATTGATTATTGACCATTGAGTCTAGTGAATTTGATATTAAAGTAGATGTCCCGATTTGTGTCCCTATGTGTCCCAATTAAAGGTCCCAATTTTTGAGTTATATTGGATTTGCCCGTAGGTCCCATATTAAGGTCCCAATTTGAGAGTAATGTTAAATTTGCCCATGGTGTCCCAGTAAAGAAAATTAATGATTAATAGGAGATATATACATATATATACATATACTTTTTTTGATTTGAGAATAAAAAATAAAAAAAAAAAAATAAAAATTTTAAGGAATGAAATTATAAATTTAAATAAGTAAATTGAGAGTAAATTACTGAAAGAGTCTCATACATGCCTGTGGTCTTTGTGTATCCTAATGTAGCACTGAGAGAGCAAATATATTTGTAAAATAAAGGATGTTTTTACTAGTGAAAGTGATCCTATCTAGAGAGAGATAAGAAATAATCTCGAACTTGGCCCACTACAACTAACTATTGTTGTTTTGTATCATACGAAATAAATATTGTAATAGAGTTTAAATATCTTGTAAGGTGAAATTGATTCTTTTTTTAAGTTTCAGATTTTTGTTAATATATATATATATATGGATATATATGATGTTGTAAGAAGATAATGATACAAGATGAGAGATACTTTATTTTGGTTTGATTTCAGAGAAGTATTTTATAAATTTTTATTTTTTGTAACATTGATTTATTTTATTGATTATCTATAGATATAATATGTTATCTTGTATGTATATGTTGTATGAAAGGAATTTGTGATTTATGTTTGTAAAAATGTTGTAAATTTGTTATGGGCAACGAAGAAAACAAAAATAATAATGGCCAAGTTTCTTCGAAATATTATATTGGAATATGTTATGGTTATGTAATATATGATATTACTAGTATGAACTTATGAATTATGATTATGTTTGGTATAGAAACATTTTAATTAATTGATTGAGATATGATATGATTATTGACCATTTGATTATATTTTGGTATAGGAAAAGGTCTAATTAATTTAATGATATTATGATTATGTACAAATTAATGGATTAATATTATAATTATGATGATTATGTACAATGTAATCAAAGATGTTGACAGGCGTCTTGTGTTATCAAATGACAGAAATTATCCAAGTTTAATTTACAGATAGACCAGATTGTTGATCGTGCGCGACCACGGTAAACTAAATTTTGATTCTCGATCTTCTATCATCGATCCAGAGAGAATCCAGAGATCTTGCAGGAACGTCTCAAGAAAAGAAAACTACGAGCCAGAAAACGTCGAGACTGGACTTCAGGGACCAACACTTCACATCAAGAAGACACAAGTATTTGTAACTTATTTAGTTTTTGTATAAATTCAATGATTAATATGGGGAAAGTTAAATAAGTTTTATTTTTACTAATTGATAAATGTAGAAAATTGTAAAAAAAATTTTTTTAAGATGTTGAGTGAAAATTAATATGAGAATCATTAAAAACAAAAAAAAAGAAAGTGAAAATACATAAAACTGAAGTTTTTTTCACATGTATTTAAGTTGATTTTCGGCTTTACCAAAAGCAAGATCAACTTATATAGATGTTTTTTTGTTTCAGTAGTAAAAAAAAAAATATATATAATAAAGTAAAACATTAATTAATAAATTTAAAAGGGACTGAATTATTTTTGAAGTTGAATTGTGTATAATTGAATTGAATTTATGGATATTTGGAATTTAGAATGAATTGAATTGTCTAAGAGTATTGTTAAATTTTAGTAATTGGATACTTTATTTTGTAGAGAGTTGAAAAATTTTGAAAATTTTTTTTTGGAACATTGAATTGAATATTATGAATTTGAAATGATTTGAGTATTGGTATAATTGGTATATATTACAGAGAGATCTTGAATTGTAAAGAAAAATTTTGATGATGGATTTTAATTCAGAAATTAATTCATACGCGTCTTCGTGTTAAAATGTGCAAGTGGTCTCTAGATTTAAGATAATTTTAGTATTATTAATTTAGAATAATTTGTGTTTGTATTGGGTGATATGTATATATAAATCCAATAATAATTATTAATCACCACATATTACACCCCACACTTCTATTTGATGGGCAGAAATTTTGATGGTTAGTTTCCATAAATTAAGGGTCCCACATTTTACTCCGATGTGCTTTTTCCTGTAATTTGATGATTAATTTGACCTTGGGTCCCTTCTGTGGCGTGGAAAGGATTTGTGGAGTATTTGTGTCCTTCCTATAAATGGCACGGGCTAACTGAATGAATGGCAGACCCATTCATGAGGTTAATCCTGTTGGCCTGATCCTGTCGGAAGATGGTCCTGGTCTGGGCATCGGGTGGCCATTTTCCATACCCTTCCTGGGGTAGGCGTGCGGCACGACTCCACCCTTTTCCACCCTCGACATTGACACACATGGACGACTTGATAAAAATTTTATGTTGGGATGATATATATATACATATTTTTGGTGTGTGTGTCTACCATAGATATAGCACTTTTAGCATATAGACAAGGCAATTTGCACATCGAGTTTTGATAACTGCCCATGTTATCTGTGTTTTCATCGCATATATGTTCAATCAAAAATTGAAGTCATCAATTTTTTTTTTCTCAAGAGGGGGGGTAATGTGGTGATCTGTATGAATTATTATTAAATTAATAAAGATTTATTGTGAACTTTTAGCTTATAAGAAGTATTATAGATTTAAGCTTTGACAATTGTACCATTGACCTGCAATGTTTTTAATGTTAGTTCTACGTATGTTTATTATATAACGACTTGCCATTGGTCGGACGATGTCTAGGAGAGGGGAGATTGTAAATTTGGGCCTATTACAGAGTTTTTAATCCTAACACTCTCATCTCAGACCCCAGCTAGGCAGGTGCCCTACTGAACTCTCTCTCCAGGCTTGTATCAGACATAATTATTTGATGTATGAATATTATTTTCATGTGTATATATGTATAAATATTGAGAAATATATTTTACTTTGGGTCCCTTAATTTTTTGTTTTTGGCTAATTGCTTCTCCTACTTCGATCCACGAACATTTAGAGCCCATTTTATATATATCAGGGAGAAGGGTCAAAACAGAATGATGTAACATGACGCCACTTGACGAGGCTTTAACTACTCCTACCACCAATCAGTGTAATAACTACCCAACAAAGAGACATAAATTACAAAGCCCAAAAAAGCAAAGACCTAAGTCTCTAAAATACTGAACAAAACAACCATAACGATTACGGCGTTCGCATCGTTGTGAGTTGGAATCCCATATGTGACAGTTAATGTTTCTTTAAAGATTGTCCTGAGTAATAAATCTTGACACTCCGTTTCAGGTTAGAACTATGAGGAGATCGAAAGTTAGGCGTCATGTGTTAGCCCATTTCCCAAACTAGTTCTTCTAGCTTTCCAATATTTGTCTAAATTTAGGCCACTACTCTTATTTTCAAAACTTGGTTTACTGTAATAGAAAATATTTCTTCATTAAATAATTGAGACGTTGAAATGGAAAATATATTAAAACTGGGAGTGGTTAAGTTTCTATGAACGGTGGTAGTTACTATTTTCCACTTTGAAAATGAAAATTGCAAGAAAATATTAAATAATATTAATGTAGGCATTGGCATGAATAAGGTAATAAGTCATGAAAATCTGATTTTACAGGAGAAGCAAAAAACAGTTTTGAAAACTGAACTTTGTAGTCAAACGCTTTTTGCTTCTCCTGTACAATTTTCATGACTAACAGCCTTTTTCCACGTCAAAGCCTCAATTACGCTGATTAACATGAAATATTTTTAATAATTCATATAATCCAAAATCCTTCTTAAAATGCTTAAGAATAATTTGTTACGAATAAAGTACATAATCCATAAAGACCTCATTGTCCATTTAATGCTGATTTGGCCCGAACCTGATATCAATACTTTCATGACAAAAACTTTTTTCGCCCTCAAACCCAATAGTTTTAATTCCAGGTAATCTCTCAAAAAGAAGATGACCTCCTGACTTTCTAAATTGAATTTTTTATTTGAGTACTACCACTGGCTAGTTTTTCTAATTGTCTTAATCTCATGCAATTACATAACATTCATTCATTATATTTACTTGTTATACTATTATAATACAGTTATAAATTTCAATAAATACATTTTTTAAAATAATTTTAATGCCACTAATATTATTTTTTCTTTAATTGAAATGATTAACTGCCTTGTTAATTATTTAAATAAAATAATAAATAAAGAAAACTATTAGTACTTATGGAGAAGTAATTTTGAAAATCCTACATTCACGTCTATCAAAACATTTTTATTGAATACTATGACAGCGCTTTTTGACCGAATTTAATTTTACACTTATTTAAAGATTTTGATCAAAATCCTTAAAATCTATCGCGAAAGTAATGTTAAGATAGGACACTTGCGGAGTACTGGTTTGCATAAGAATCTTTCATGCCCAAGATCGTAGGGTTGCAGCCCAGCAGGTGGATTCCCTAAGATTTTTAAAGGGGAAAAATTCTTGGTTATGCTGTACAACGGAAGGGGCGTAAAATGGGGATTCCAAGGTTGTGAGGTGTTAGGTATTCGTTAAAAAACGCTATCCAAATTATACCTGGATAGACAAAATTTAGGGCTCCCATGATAGCATCGTCCGATTAGCCACAGCAGCATAATGCGACGTTAAAGAGATAAACAAACGCTTCTTTTAACGGTAATTTTAAGCTATACTATTTCTTTTTCTGTTTTTTTTTATTTTTTTATGGAATTTTATGGATTCTAATTAGGCACTGAGTACAGGTTATCCTTCCAATAGATCATCACCATATTCCAATCAAAACCACAGGGATAGGAGAACTTAGTCGTTAACCTAAAGATGCCACTACTAAATGTCTCCCATAGCTAGTACTAATTACACCAAGTCTAAATGAAGAAGAAAGGAGCAAATATAGTGAGAGGGAAAATCCATCACGAAGAAAAGATTAGAAAGGATCTTTCATCAAGAAATCTGAAAACTTCGTGACGGAGAGAGGATGCAGATATAATCTTCAGAAAAAAATATGAAGTGAAGATTTTAGCGCGATGCGCTTTGTAACTAAATGACAAGATACTTTTGCGGATATGAAAACTGTAGGTGAAACTTTGATGACGTAGCACATAGCGTGAAATCGGCGAGAGAGAGTGTGAGTACGGAATCCTAAATAAACTCTTGGCCGATTGTGTTCCCTCTGGAACACATATTCCCTCTGGAAGGTATGTGAAAGGTAATTTTTAAACAGATACTTCAAGAATCATTCACGTCCCGAATTCCCAAGTGCTATAATGACTGATAGTGTGAGTTGTATTCATGTTGATTTAATCAAAAATTATACTTTCACAAATCATGTGCTATGACAACATAAATGAAGCTAAGAGAAAATAATGACTAAAACATCCATTGAAAATAGACAAATAAGGGGATCAGGATTAAAACCGGATAATTCCTAAATTTACAAAATTGACTTCTTAACATTTTTCGCTAGTTTGGACAAGCAATTTTGTCTAACTTAGACGATGATTTTATCTCACAAGACACTTTGCTGCCTTACTTCTCATGGCTATAGTCCGGTTCTGAGCCTAAAGTTTTGTGAGCACAATGCATCCCTTGACAAAACTACAGCAAAATGTGAAAAGCTCAATTTGTGATATTTGGAGTTATCCTGAACACTTCAAATATTCTTAATTTCTGTTTTTAAAAAATGTTCGATAATGGTGGGATATCTAAAAGATTAGATTACATTAAAATCCGGTGGTTCAGCGTGATCCAAGACAAATCACCTCCCTGCAGAACCGTTGTTCAAAAAACAGTACAGTCTCTACCATGTACCGAATCCAAGACCCTTCATGGGTTGTAGTGGTGAAGAGAAAAAATCGCTTTGTATTCAAGCACTCATGTAATGTCAATATCATATGAAGATAACTTTGCATTTATGTTGTGATATTTCTAATTACACGTAGCTAGTGCAGGTATAGTCTGATATTTTAAAAATGTTTAGCTTTCCACTCGGTTTAATATTAAAATATTTCTAAAGTTACTTCCGATGAATATAAATTGTCCTTTCATTAATTATCATCGATTTCCTTGATCGCTTTCGCAATCGTTAAGACGTTAAGATATTACCAAACTCGGAAGCTGATACTGCTCTAGTTCGAACCCCAGAGTTGGTGGCACCACGGAAGGAAATCTCCACCTCTGGTCAGAAAGTTTGTTACCCCTTCTGTTTTAAAAATAACGGGTTTATAAATAACTCGTTCTGCCTGCTCGAGTAAGAAAGGGTGAAACCTTAAGAATATTTAATCTGTTAGGGGCCGGAGATGGATCCTATGGGATCTAGAACCCTCCTGGGGCTCACCCAGCCTCTGTAAAGTCGGTGTTCAAGAAACAGTACTGTATATAATATGTACTGAAATCCAGACCCTTCATGGGCTGTAGTGGTACAGGTTAACAGTATGACCCGTACTAATACTAAAACTACTGTATTACTATGTAGTCGCTTTTGGAATTTATGCGCACATTATGTTGTTTATTCGTTGTCAATTACTTTTTGTTGGACAATTTATTGGAATAGATGGTGTCAATTATTTATTCTTTTACTACAACTGTAATCTATATACACAAAAGAGTTTGTCCTGACTGACAGACCATCGCAGAGCCAAAACGGCAGAAGCTAAAGAATTGAAATTTGGACAGTAGGTACATTTTTTAAGACAAACGCGTAATGAGAAAGGATTTTTGAAAATTCATCTAATTCATAAGAGGGTGAAAAGATTGAGAAAAGTTTGTAATAAAAGTACTTCACATTGAAAGGGGGCACCATGATATTTTAGATTTAGCTTTATTAAAAATGAAGAACTACGTGTTATTTAATTTTTTTATTACATGCCAACGCGAACTAAGCAAGGATTTTTGAAAATTCATCCGAAAAACGTTTGTAATAAAAATACGCAAGCACCATGATATTCTAGATTTAGCTTCTACATTTTAAATAAAGGATTTTGCAAAATCAACCACACACATACTACAATTTTGGAATTACAACACACAGATTACAGTTTTGGAAATTACATAATGGATTTCAATCGAAAACACATCGAAAGTTATCTAATTATGCCATTTAATATTTAATAGGACATTGAAGCCGATCAACAAAAGGATAAGAATTGGTAAGCTGGCTGAACTCACAAATGCATTAAGTCATTTTCAATAATTGTTACACAAGAGATACTAATAATAGAGTGATACTGTGTGGTATCTAGTGCAATAACAAACAACTTTTAAGAACCCAGTACAAAGCAGAAACGACAAACAACTTATGCAATATAATATAAGTTAAATAGAAATGGGGCTAAGCTAGATCGATGTTCTAAGAAAGTCATTTAAATGGCATTCTCTTAGCGAAGAGCTAGAATAGTTGAAGAGCATCGTTTTGTTGTTTCCATCCAGATGATGATGAAGACATTTCTTCCTCTTCAGAGCTATAGACATTATTTCATAATTGAATTCCTTTGAATTTACAACGAGGCTGTAAAGAATGCATTCATGAAGTTCTAGGCTAATGATCTCATCTAGAAAATAATTTTTTTTTTTAGAATAGAATAATTTATTGATATTTACAACTGTAATTATATTACATCAAGTAAATCTGCTGTATGAACAAAGGACATGAAAAAAAAACACTTGTGGAGAAACTATCCATTGATAGCACTCCAATAAAGTTCTATAGTAGAAGGTCTCGAGGCCATCTTCTTTTCAGACACCTCGGAGGGTTATCAGGAATATTATGGGAAGCAAATTGAGAGACTAGCGGATTCAAGTGTGTATGGAGCTTTTCATGGAAGGATAGGTATCTAGTTTGGGCCAAATCAGCATCATATGGGATATTAAGATCATGATGGATGAGTTTGTTCGTGACACAATAAGGAGCATTGAGGATTTTACGAAGGATTTTGGATTGTAAGGATTGGATACGAGAGGAATTGAATGGTTTAGTACGGTAGCTCAACTCCGTATGTCCAAATAGGTCTGATAACTGTCATGTAAATGAGTCTTTTGTAATTAATTGGGAGCTTTGAACGTTTGTCCAGTAAATGTTGAAGTAGGCGAAAACGTCGAGCAGTTTCTATGTAAATAATACAGCACGAAAAAATAAAAGCTTTTTTGGGTCCCGGGTTAGATACTCAGATAATATTCCTATATAAAATGATACTTGAATTCTGTTGCAATAAAAGTTTCTTTAATGTAAAATACTGATAAGTTTATTGGATTTCCAATTGAATCCAATAGAGAAATTTTAAAACAAACCATGAACTTCAAGAGCATTATGTAATATACCATTAATTTTAAATGGTTCACGTTATCTATATCTTAAGAGTCGAGATAACTTATCAATGTCATGTAATGTTTACTATGTTTCTTTCCTCAAATTTATTTTTTTATTAAATTTAATTTGAGTAGATTAATACTATTTGTTAAAATATCTTGTAAATTAAAGAGGCATTTTTACTCCAGAGCTTAGATATACTATCGAAAGTAAAAACTAAGTTAAATATAAAATACTAGTACTTGATTATCAATGTTCTTTCTTGATTTGTGTTCGATAATTTTAAACACCGGGCTTATTTCATCAGATAAATTTAGCTTGTTCTAATATATACAGAGTAGAGAGCTCCAATTCAATTTTCAGCATCCATTTTTGCTTAAAAAAACGAGGCTTTGAATAAGTAATAATAATAAAGTAAGTAGGAATTTATAAACCTCAAATCTGCTGATGGTTAG
The DNA here is from genome assembly GCA_037127475.1 of Arma custos. NCBI lineage: Eukaryota > Metazoa > Arthropoda > Insecta > Hemiptera > Pentatomidae > Arma > Arma custos. The sequence goes on along the minus strand of CM073759.1, from coordinate 205,969,539 downwards.
TTTTAGTATACAGTGGGGATTCTTTCTTTTTATTACCCTAACAAAGAACCGTAAAAGCTTGTCGTAAAAGGTAGGCAGGTGGGATGTATGTTTCGTATTTTTTTTTCTTTATATTTTTTCCCGTTTAATAAAAATTCTATAATAAAAGAAAAGATTATCTGTTATAAACGGAAGGGTATTAATATTCCAGATTAATAAACCTTTACCCTTGATATTCTAACTCTCGAGTATATATGAGGCGTCTCATTCCAAACCTTGGTAAATCAAATTTTTTTCAAATAAATCAGAAATATTTCAAATAAAATTTAAAGACATATATTGAAAGTTATACCATTGAACAGTTTATTAAAGATATTGATTCGTTTTTGCTATTTTTATATACTTGGAAGAAATAGAAAGAGAGTTTTTTTACCCTCTTGAAAAATATTCTAAAATGGATTTAACTGGGTTTGGAATCAGACGCTTCACATCTACCAGTCTTGCTTGTGTAAACGCTTTTTTAGACTCCCTTATTTTTTTCCCATATTGGTTGCCTTTCTACGAATACATCGGTTTCATAGAGCTCATCTACAGGCTGCACTGATTTTACAACATATAATTATTCCAATTATGGTATGTTTTTTTTAGCGCGAAAAGGCCTTAAAGACCACTCGAATATCATGCTTAGGTTTTCCTCCTCAACTTCCTCTTTCTTCATACTTCCCTCATGAGCTCCGCGTGTCTGCGCTTCCTTTCCTCTGACCACGCAAAATCCCATTTTGGGCGTTCTTTATCCACGAAGACCTTACGATATAAAGATGTCGTTCAGTGACTTTCTATAGGTTTCTCTATCCTGACAGTCTGAGTCCTTCAGTACTGCTGAATCGATGTCGATCCTGATTTTGAAAAATCCCGTCGTGTTCTTGCGCTGGTGGAATCGCCGGAAGATTTCCCGGTTTAACTTTTCAGGGCTCATCCTCATCTTATGCCCATAGAATTCAAGTCTTCTTACCCTGATGTCGGTCTCCAGACTTTTGTTGTTACTGTATATTTATTTATTGGACTATAGCCTATATCCTTTGTGTGTCTTTTTGGGCCCGTAGATTTTCTAAGGATTTTCCTTTCTACTTTCAGAAGCTTTTCCACGTTAGGGAAACAGGAAGTCTCCGTCCCATAGAGTATCACGGGTTTGATAACGGTGTTATAGTGTCGGACTTTGGCTTTGATGGATAAGTTCTTTTTGTTGTAGGAGTTCCTGAGGTCGAAATACAATCTCTCCAGTTTGGTGACTTTTCCTTTGGAAACTTTCTCGGTCCGAACCGTTATTGCAGATCACTTATCCTACGAATCTGAATTTTTGGGTTACTCTAATCGTTCTACATATGGTGTTACCGCCTTTTTCTTGTATTTTGAATCCGTGGTCATTAGTTCTGTCTTTTCATAGGAGATTTGTAGGCCAATAATCTTGTACGTACGTATATGACAGAACTCATGCTTCACAACCAACAGTGAAGGAAACTTATTCGCAAGATGTAAATCGAACAGATAACACAATCTGTTCAGAAATTTGGACAACTTCCTATAGGGTTAAATTGATGAAAATGATTCTCAAGTCAATAACGCATTTTCAGGCTTTATTTAATGAGAAAATCCTGAGTTTTTCATTGATTGGGATTGATTGAAATTTGATAAAAACGTTGGGAATTTTTTTATTAATATATAATATTTCCTTTGAAAACCTAAATTTGAATATGAAACGACCCAATAATAATAATAATAATAGCAGCATGATGTTTTATTATCATGATTGGCCGATGTAGTTTGTATGTAAAGTATTTAATTAACTGAGGTAATTTAAACCATTTATTATAGCCAGCACACCATGTCCTGTAATTATAATTATATATGTGTATTAATAACATTATTAATAATAATTGAAATTATATTACTTAAAACTGATAGAACGAAAATAGTGTCGGGCCAGCCTGAGTAATTTGACATTTGCCGCCAACTGGCTGCTTCAGTTTACGGCTACAAATGATCCTTTTATTCCGCAACATGTCTTCCAGAATGGTCCGCATTCCCTCTTTCTTTCCTTCTTGTTTTTCTTTCACACCCCACATAAAATAAAAGTTTCTTCCAACAAATGCCAACAGACTAGACTATTTTCTATATATAAACGTTCATATATATAAAGTTTCAGGCAATACGATAACTTGCCTTTATAGAATCTTTATAGTATTTATAATAAAGATTATGCAGATATTGTTTATATCTTATTTTTGAAACCATTTTAATTTTAAAAAAAGATTTGTTTTATTTCCAAAAAAATTATGGTTCATAAATATCCATTTACATGTCCTTCCTTATCGCTTTGATTTAATATTCTGGTAATTAAATGATCTTTCTAATCAGGAATGTTTCCAGAGATGTTACTTTTCCGATTTATTAAATCACCAAACAACGATACACCGGTTTCCATAATATTTTTAAATCAAATCTAACATCTACAATCCGCTTTCTAAAAGTGGCATCAAAGTAATTTCCTGTAATAGAGATTAATACTATAATCTGAGTTTTCTCTTATTTTTCTACTATTCTGGAAATGGAAAAAATAAATATATTTAAATCTTAATATACTAGCAGTAAAATATAAAGTTTATATGAGGAAAAAAAAGAAGGGAAAAGCAACAAGCAGGGATTAATGGAGGATAGATCAAAGGCCGCATAAAGCAGTGAAAAGGGCGAATCTGCCAAGTCCCTCTTGATGATTCAAAAGGCCAAATGAAAGAAAGTATAAAAGTTAATAATAATACTTATTAACAGCATATGGATTTGATTAGTTATCTACTTTCTTTACATTTATATATTATCTTTTTTTCTTGGTCTACTAAAAATGTTTATGTTTGAAAAAATATATAAGATACACTACACTTTATAGCAAAATAATGCTGATTCAGTTCAGAACAACATGAAAATGACGACAAGAAAGTACTCAAAGTTACTATTAAGTTGAACAATATCTGTTATAGAAGATTGTGTATTAAAAATATTTACTTTATTTATAAATTTGAGCTCATATATGGCCACCAGCTGATGCAATAAGCAAGTGAAAAAAAAAGAGCAAGCTCTAGCTTTTAAAATAATGAAAAAAGAAATTAAACAAGTAATCGAAAGAATAGAATTATGTCTAATGTAATGCCATCATAAGTACAGAAAGTCTCACGGAATAGAAAAAAATAGTTCATTGAAATATTGAGTTTCAACATTTATTCTATTCATAAGATAGAAAACATAGGATTTGGGAATATTGGTGATTAAAATATTGAGCTATAAAGAAATTAATAAATGATTATATTTATAAAACCCATCTTTACACCAATTAATATAAAATCATTAAAAAAAAAATCATTTCAATGGAAAATAATTTGGGTCGTTTTGGTAAAGTATTCATGTTGTTCATTTTGTATATTTAAAAAAACAATAATGGCAAGCCCTTCAAAATGCAAACATTAATATAAGTCAGATAGACCTAATTAAGGAAATGTACAAATGAACCATATCTATCTGAGCCTTGCCCAACCTTGAACCAGCAAAGGCTTGCTCCAGGGATGTTGTCCCTCTCCTTCTCTGTTCAACATTTATCTTGATATTTGTCTGAAAGCATGTAGAAGGAAATACGAACCCATGGGGAATCAGTTGAAAGAAAATGTGTTCCTAAATGACTTATCCTTCGCGGATGACCAGGTCATCATTCCACAAGACATAGAAGATGCTGGATATATATTAAGAAAATTAAATGAGGATATGGAACTGAACCCAGAAAGGGTTCTGAAAAGAGTAAGGCATTTTAAACAGCTTCCATAATTGAAATAGATGGTGCATGTGATATAGAAGTAAAAAGAAAAATTTCAGATGGGAAAAAGACCATATCAATGCTCAATTAGGTATTATGGAATAGAAACATTATCCCCAAAACAAAAAAAATATATCCAATAGTATATTTCTAAGCATTATGACATATGGATCATAAACTTGGTCGTTGAAGAGCAGCCTTGGGAAAAAACTCCTAACCACAGAAATGGACTACTGAAGACGAGCGGCGGGAATATCCAGAATGTACAACGTAAGAAATGCGACCATCATAGAAAATATGGAGGATTAAAGAACCATTCTGGAAGATATTGAGAAAAAACGCCTGAAATGGTATTTGAAAAGAATGCCGGAAGGAAGACTGCCCAATCTAGTCCACCAATGGAAAATTGTGGGAACCAGAGGACGAGGAAGACCAAGTGCGGCAAAACCTGGGGTAACGAAGAGGAGGAATCCATGATGGGCTATGGTCTACGGGAAGAATGGAACATAGATAGGGCATTATGGAATGACGCCGTCCAATCACTTGGTTAAGGAAACTCACTATTACTATTATTAATATTTAAAAAAAAATATTGAAAAACCTAAAATAAAAAAAAAATCATTATTTTATTTCATGCAAAATATTCAAAATCTCAAAACAATACTAAGATGGTATTCATATTTTGATAGGCTCACTAAGAGGCATACTAAACTGTTCAGATCAATTTCTAGAATAATTTCGTGGTAGCTCTATTAAAATGTTAAGTACCTTTTGCAGTACAATTAAATGAGCAATTGTATAATTTGTACAATGGGGGTAAGTCCGCCGCTAGGGTAACCCCCCGGATTGTTACAAAAGCAAAAAGTTGTAATGAATGTTAGCTGTTGTAATTGAGAGAATTGGTAAAGTTTAGCTAAAGTTATTATTTATCATGGTTAAATTGCTATTGCTGTAATTACCCGCCGGTTTTGTGGAAAGAATGCCCTTGGAACTCTAACAGCGAAATGGATTCAATTAACTTTATGAAAGAAAGCAATTTCTCATCATTGTTCCTCTTTACTGCTTTAGCAGATTCCTTCCTGTCTCTTTTAGCCTTAATTCGTTCCGCTAAATGGTGCAACATCTAATTTATCTGCGGTTACGGTTTATTAGTTAACTATATTATGATTTGAAAATAAACATAAGAACGATTTCGAACTTTTTAATCATGATCTTCAGATCTTGAAAATTAAACATTTTGCTTATACATTATGATTAAAACAGAGAAAGTAATGTTTGAGAATAATTTTATGAAAAACCATAATTAAAAAAAAATAAAAATATATTATTCTTTTAAAAAATTGTTATAATAATTTATGAGAAAAATGTCTTAATTTTATTTTATTGCATTTTCTGTATTGAAATAATAGTCGGAAATGTCCAAGTAGGCTTCCACGGTATTGTCCGCATGTTCTTTTTCCGGGATGATGTTGGTTTTGTTTGCAAAGCTTTCGCTCATCGTGTTGTGAGCTTCTTCTGGGCCAGTCGGTAAATGATGCTCACAAATGCTGAAGAAGCTCACAACACGATGAGCAAAAGCTTGGCAAACAAAACCAACACTACACGGTCCATCCCGGAAAAAGAACATAAGGACAATAGTCGCATAATCGAAATATTGAAATAAAATTTAGTCAGTAACAGCAGCTTTAAGATTTGCCAATATTTAAAAGTATTTTTAATTTAAATGATCAAAAACGATTGAAGAATAAACAAAAATTAGTTACGTAATGTTACGGGCTACTGGGTATTAAAATGAATTAAACTACTTCTAAATTAAAGATACTAAAGTTTATTAATAAAGTGATAAAAAGGATACAATTAAGTTACAAACACTTGAATTATTAGACTAAGATAAATTAATAATATCAATATTCTAAATATTATAACCTAGGCCTATTTAATTATTACAATAATATAAGATATTACTAATTCTAGATAGCTTAACTAGTTACAATAGTTTCTATGAATATTATACAATTACACTACAATTTATAACTAATAGTTAACACTTACAATTCACTAGTCCACCGACCGTAAGATTCTCCAAGTATGACCAACTGACACACAGTAACAAACAGAAACAGTTTATTACACTCGCGAGACTGTCACAGTTCACTGATACACTACACGGGCCGGTTCAACACTGACTCACTTATCACACTGACACGCACTTATTACGAGATCATCACAGTGCCTCCTGGTCTACTCTCAGACTAAGACTGACTCGCTCGAGGCGAGGGAAGTATTTAAATACGCAAGGCCGAACATTCTAGAGCACAGAAGGGGTGAGACAATTCTGGAATCTTCTTAATCCTTTTCCGACAAAAGGAGACGATCTAGAAGGTCCTAATCCTATTTTAACTTCTCCCGCCAACGGATTTAAGCCGCTAATCCCCTTGCTTCCGTCCTCCTGCCGGCGACCGTAACAGTAATCTGTTGCTCGGCAAGACTGATAAAATATTGCAGCACTGAAAACATTTTTATACAGTAGAGACTAGAAGTCCTTTTTCCTGTAATGTATTTTTATTATTATTTCCGAAAAATAGATACTTATTTAGTATTTCACATTAATGAATTATATATCAATTATTTCATCGTTATCGCCAGTATTTTATTAGAATCATGTTTTATCATCGTTGTGCTGATAAACGGCAATCTTGTGTTAAAAATAATCCCATTAGTGTCTACTTTTATCACTTATACCACAGTTATATCAATTAATCACACATGCGATACTTTCAAGATAGTATTTATAGAATTTTTAGTACTTTTATGCGATATGTGACTCTTTCTGGAACATCTGAAGTACCTAGAAAAATAAGGTATGGGGCGTACAACACGTAGTGTCTCTTAGGGCTTATTACTTTTATTCTGAAGATAAGAGTTGCTGTTATTTGGAAGGAGCGGTCAATTCAAGATGCAAGGAACTGGATGGAGCGATGGCCGAGAAGTAGCAAGTCACATATAGCATTCCTCATTCTAAGTTATCTAGTAACCATGATCTGCACAAATAAATATAATGTTATTCAGTTATTATTCTTATTTAATAAACAACTCCTGGTCAGTCAACCACGTTAACTTTTGGAGAAGAGAGGGGCACGTCTCTTATTTATTAATGATATATAATTACTGTATATTAAGTAATAACGATCCCATTTTATTAGTTAAATATAATTCAGATCAAAGGATCTGACTTATCCTTGAGATCATTGCTTGGCCAGTAAAGCCAATATAGCAGTTATGTTCTTACCATATTACAATAATTGATACGTTCAGGATAAAAGCGGATAATTCCAAAAGTTGACTTTTTCACATATTTTTCTAATTTAGTCGTGCAATTTATTCTCCCAAAAGGTACAGAACTGGACTAAAGGGTCGTGTTAGATAAAATTGGTTTGAATAACTAACAAAGCATGAAAAATCAACATTTTGTTTTGTTTTTCAGTTACCAAGAACCTAAGTATTTAAGTACTTCTTGACATGTTCAAAGGTATTCCCTCCAAAAGCATCCTCTCTCTTTTCAGGTCCTAACCATATGCTTAGCTTTATCTGAATTTACTTCCAGCCCTATTCCTTGCATTCCGTTCATGTATTTAGGTTTATAGTATCAGTGTCTTATTAATTAATTCTTCATGTAACTAACAGTACCGAATCTTCCGCAAACCCAAGAACAGATATTTTACTATTCATATTCAAATTCAAACCTTTTTTAGTAACGTACTCAAGTGTTAAGATGTAGTGTTAAAAGTATACATGAATGTGAATCACCTTTTAAAATCTGAGCGAACATCGAACTTCTCCGAAAAATTATTACCGATTCTAACCTTATCGAATGTTTCGCTCATACACATCCTTACCAGATTAATAATTTATTTGGTATACTCATTCAATCAACATGACCTTACGATTTTGACTATGAATTAGAATATTATAATTTTGTGTTTATATTATCATTAAATATATACATACCTATTTAAACGAAAATAAAATATATAGATGTATTAATTAATTAATTAAGGTTAATGTAATTATACTAAGTGAACAACTATAACTGCTATTAATGAAGAAATAATTACACTGAGGCCCTACAGAACAGCTTGGATATCATTGTGTTGCAGAGCCTCCCCCACAGTACTGTGCTGCTATTGCAGTATTGTACCTACAGTTGAAGTACAGAACAATGGATTAAAGAGCTCTAATTAAATTATACCGGTTTCCATGAATACGGCGAACAGCTGGGGAGCCTTGGGAGGGAACATCAGGGGCCGTATTGTCTAAGTCCTTCATATAATAATGAACGGAGAGATAAATTTTTAGAATAAAACCACCTCCCTGCAACTTTCTTAAGCTCGATGCAGGCTTAACAGGCACAGTATTACAATAATAAATTTAAAGCTAAATAAATTATAATTAATTATTTGCAATTTCTCTAATTGATTCACTTATTGCTTTACTTATTCCAAGAAATTGCTTGGAGGTGTGGCCAACGAAAAAAATCCACACTAATAAAGGAAAAATAACCTTATATTATGTAATTAATCAATTGTTAGATAATAACAGATAATTCCAATTATTAGGGTGCTGATTAATTGGTCTAGTACTTCCTTCATGAGTTATATTCATTACAGTGATACCTCGAGATACGAGTTTAATTCGTTCCGTAACCTTGCTCGTATGTCAATTTGCTCGTATCGCAAAGCAATTTTCACCATTGAAATTAATTGAAATGTCATTAATTCGTTCTAGCACCAAAAATGCTACCCCCAATTGTTTTTTTACGTGTTTTTGAATAAGAAAAATATATTTATGAATGGCAAATATTGACTGGCTTTAAACGAGTCTTCCAATGCCTCGTTCGTGGAAGCGCGCGGGGTCTGATTCAGCAAATTACCGTAAATCGCTCGTGCCTTCTCGCATATGATGCCCTGTGTTAAGGTATCACCTTTAAGCTGCTTCGCCGTCACCCAAACCATCAGCAGTTTCTCCATCTTTTCATGGAGAGAGCTCCGGAGCTTAGAAATTATTGTAACGCCCTTAGCTGGCGTTATACCCTTTATCGACTCCTTCTGTATAAGCACAGTGCATATCGTTGAAGTACAACGCCCGTACTGCCTCGCCAAGTCGGCTACTAGCACAGCTTGCTCGTTTTTTCTATGATTTCACGCTTTAATCCAATAGACATCATCTTCTTCTGAGCACTGACCTTTCACACACTTTCTTCGGACTCAGTTATAAAAAGAAATAAGATAAAGTATGTAAATACACCAAAAGCGCAAAGCCCTAGAAAAACTTAGCAAAGATGCATCGACAGCGAGGTAAACATCACACTAGGGGAATAATTGGGATAATGCGCAATAAAAAGGTGGAAGCTGGCCGTTGCTCGTATCTCACATGTTGCTCGTATTTCAAAACAAAACTTCGCCCGCTCGACAGCTCGTATCTCAAATAACTCGTATGTTAAAGCACTCGTATCTCGAGGTACCAATGTATATGCATTTTCTATATACACTCATGTATAACGTATATCTCCGTGTATGTTTGTACTTAGTAGTACTTTTCAATTTTTATTCGGAGCAAGCCTTTGAATATAGCTTTAGGCGAGATTAGCGGATGCATCAAGATGAATAGTGAACTAATAAACGATATAAGATAAGCAGCTGACACACTCGTACTTGCCAGCAATATTGACCATATTAACACACAATGTGTTAATATTGACATTATGAGATTTCGGATAAAAAGTTTCCGTACTGTACAATCACATCACATCTTCTTAAGAAATATAAAATCATGGAGCTATAGGTTATGATTTCAACTACATTGCAAATCCCCCCAAAAATGGGGGTGTATCATCGCTAAATAAGCAGTTAATCTAGACTTATACCTCGATTAGAAAAATAGAGATATCCATTATTAAGAAGAAGTTTAATAAATGTGCTAAGGTAGAGAGGGCCATGGAGGATGTGAGATGTGGGCTGAAGCAGTTCATCTCTTGATCGCCCTAAAAGGATTAGTCGGAGGATACAGTAAATCTAATAAATAACGGCCAACTGGGAGCCAACTTAGGTTCCGCGTCCAGAGGCAACTTGCTCTCTTCCTCCGCCTTCTTGGGATAAAAAGATAATTTCGGCCAGGAATAAACCATTTATCTCTTCACGGGAGGAAGTCGAGGAAGTCGTGGGTCTTCTACAGCAATGGTGTAGTGGTGAAGTGATTAAGGAATATGAAAAGGGTTTGTATCAATTTCGCAAATGTAAAATGAGCAGGGAGTCGAGAATAGGAAATTATCGGTTAAATTCGTCATTTCACATGAAATTACGGGATGAAACTGATATATTTATATTTTTGCTGCTCTGAATGTAACCATTATTTAAGGTAGAAAAAATAGCTTTCTTTCATATCGCTCTAGGCGGATTATTTTCCGTTCGGGAGCGGTTGTTTTATAACAAAATGATATCGTTCCAGTCCAGTTCGGAACGATTTTCCTTATAAAATATTGCTTCTCCTCCGAACGATTTGAATGAGATCGATTAGGAACGATTCTTTGGGAACGATTCTTCGACCCCTGCATGAAATCAGAACCGATATGCAAATAACTGGTTTTTGGAATATATTTATACACTTTATTGAAATATTATTACAATTTGCCACATGTAGACAATAAATAATAGCGATAAGAGCTATACAATCATAAAATAAAAATAAATAAACAGTCAAATTGGGAAAAACCACAATGCAAAGCCTTATGTTTCAAATTTCTCCAGTAATACACCCACTTACCGGTCGACGTTTCGCCTATTCAGGCATTATCAAGACACAAAAACAAACAAAGGTTATGTGAATCACATCTCGAAGAAAAAGGTGCGATATATCCCAACGATCAACAGCCCAAACAGGCTTCAAACATGAGACAGCACCCCACCACCAAGACGTTCAACATACAACTCTATATTGTTGAACGTAACGAGTTTAACGAGTTGTATGTTGAACATCTTGGTGGTGGGGTGCTGTCTCATGTTTGGAGCCTGATTGGACTGTTGGTCGTTGGTATATATTACACCTTTTTCTTCGAGATGTGATTCACATAACCTTTTTTGGTTTTTGCGTCTTGATAATGCCTGAATGCTAGGCATTGTCACAAAGAAGTGGCTATTTTTAGAGGCTGAGTGAGTATTAGGGGGGTTTTTATGGAAAAAAAAAACAATTGTCGGTCAAAGCGGAAATAATCTTTTTTAATAATTCTAAATAATAATATAATATTTTTTTTTGGAAAATACGAAAAATGTATAGTGTTGAATAGAATAACACCACATCAATATTATTTTCCGTAACAGCTAGGCATTGCTATAAATAACTGACCTTTGGCAAGACCATTAAACCTAGAACCCTACTTATAGGTACATATTGGGTTCTGTACATCGTAGAGAGGTCTTCTTCCCAGTCAAAAATTGTTCAAAAAATAATTTTGACGAGGCATAGAGCATTTTTAGAGAGAAAAATAAAGAACAGTTTTTAGTTAATTTTGTTGTTTTCACAATCAAGCAAACCGGTTATGCAAATAAATGGTTTTTGGAAAACCTGAAACAATACAATTCTAAATGAAATAACATCATATAAAAACTCCTCTTTGACATTCGATTTCGATATTTTGATATTTCATTACAGAAAAAAAAAAATTAGTTTAAATAATATATATTTAGCTTTTTAGGTATCTAAAGGAAAAGATAATAATGAAATAGCTCATATAATTATTTTATATGTAATTAAATTGCAATACCTAATTAAATTTGAAATAGATATTCTTATATTATAGTTAATATATTTTCTTAAACATAGATTCAAAACAAAAATCAAAAAAAAACTTTTTTAATCTAGCGTAGGAAACGACAGTTAAAAATAACTTTTTTTATTTTTTAAGTTACTAATAGTAAAATATCTGCTAAAAAAACATGAACCCAATTTATAAAAAAAACAACAATATAATGAAATAATTGTGATCAAAATCCACCCATAAAGAGTAAAAAAAAACTCACGTACCATATTGTAAATTATCACAAGAGTTAACTCTCTCTTACCTAAAACAGAAAAAAATACAAAATATTATAATTGTATAAAAACAACAATAAAATTTATTATTTATTATACAATAATATAGAAAACTATTTTATATATAGAATTCAGAGTTGAAATGATATACCATAAAAGAGCACACAGATAATTTTTGAATAAATTTTATCACAAGCGTTATACTGAAATTTATCATATTTTGTAAGCCGTTAATGTTATTATTGTCATTATGTATTGTATTGCATTTTTATTGAGTAATGATTCTTCTTACTCCATACAAACTCAACTCATTATGCATTTAAATTTAATATGACTATAATGAAATGTAGGCTACTTTTAATTTTTTTTTTAAACATCAAGACAATGAAGCAATGTCCTGAATATATGTTTATCTTAAAAAACGCCAAGATGATAAATCAGGTTGACAATTCAAAATAAAAAAAAATAATATATATATATATATATATTTTTTAAACAGCATCATGCCTATTAGTATTATAAAAACTCAGGTGACTCGTTGAGTGTGAATGATTGATTAAAAAACAAGATAAAAAAGGGGGGTGACTATTCGTAAAATTAAGTGAAAGAGAGACAAAATGTGAATTTTTTTTTACATTTATGTAAATAATACATTATTTTATTTAGTGTTTAATGATTTATATAATATGCAAACTAAAAAATATTATTATATTATAAAGTTATTAAAGAAGACTGTTGAGTCATGTTATTGGTAACACATCATCACATATGTTTTTACTGGTATATCGATATAGGCTTTGTTGAAAGAGGCCAAATCTCTTAACAATCGATAATAACAGTTCCAGAGATAAATAATTTATTTAGATGTGGGGAAATATTGAAATGTTTTAAAAATAAATCGATAAATTGAACGTCTATTATCAGTCAACACTGATCCATAGTATTTTAACATAGTATCTTATACTCTCATTCCCATATCACTGACCTTCGAAAATTGGTGTCAAAACTGGAGGATTAAAATAAATTCCCACAAATCCCGTAAAATCACTTTTACCCTATGTCGTAAACCAATGACTTCCTGTCCTCCTGTATCGTTTAACAACATCCCTCTGATTCCTGTAGAACAGATCCGGTACTTAAGATTACACCTTGACTGAAGATTAACTTGGAATCCTCATACTAGACTGAAACGACAAGAAACAGCAAGCTCTCAATTAATTACAAAAGACTCGTATACATGACAATTATTAGACCCATCTGGACTTACGGAATAGAGCTTTGGGGCTCTACTAAACCATCAAGTTCCTCTCGTATTCAATCCTACAATGCTTCGTAAAATCCTCAATGCTCCTTACTTTGTTACGAACAGAGTAACCCATAATGACAATGATGTCCCATGTTGCTGATTTGGCCCGAATCCGATATCAATCTTTCCATAACAAACTTCATTCCTGCTCAAACCCATTAGTTTCAAACCTAGCAACCTATTCAATTCCTGATAATCCTCCGAGGCGTCTGAAAAGAAGATGGCCTCGTGATCTTCTAAATTGAACTTGGTATTTGAGTACTACCACTGAACAATGAACAAACAACAATATTTTTTGTGCTGATTACGAACAAATAGTGAATGGAATAGTGATAAGTCACAAATTTCATTAGAAAATTTCATATGCTATCCTTTTATATGTGGTGTTACATTTTCATTTTTTCCGATTTAGAGAAAAGGAATTTGTCCCTTATTTTACACAAGAGGGTGACCTAGTTTTCCGCAACAATGTACCTAGAATCATGGAAATATTCAAAATCACGTATGAAGCTTTGATGAAAAAAGAAAACGTTTTCACAAAGACTTATAATAACTTTACTACACATGTGCATCACTTTTATGCACATTTTAGCTAGGTATCCTTGTTGTTTTTTGCTTTTACTTCATGTTAAAATAATATTAAAAATTACAAAATTTTCCGTTTTTTTTACTTTTTCCAAAAACTTCAACTTTTTTTCCAGGCAAGTCTTATGTGATAGAAAAAAAAAAAAAACAATGCCATCTTTAAAATCAGCGCAAAAAACTACCCATGAAGGGTCTTGGGTTCTGTACGTGGCAGTGACTGTACTATTTCTAGGATAACGATTATGAAGAGCGGTAATTTGTCTGAGATTACGCTCAACCACCAGGTTTTTCCCCCAATTTAGGATATACACTTAATAAAGGCTGTTTAGGTCGGGCGAGAACCAGGAGGGTCACAATATCACCGAGATGTACAATGTTAAAATGGGACATCAATAATTGGGTAATTTGAAGTATTATGGAAGATATGACATCCTCCATAAAAAAATAAAAATAAATAAAACTCCTATTAGAAATAATATATAGTGAATTGGAGACACTTCAAACATCGCAGACATTACAGGTGTTCAATCAAATATTGTTTGGGACAAATTCAATTAACTTTCGTGAGCTAAAAAAAAAGAAAAATCTAATTACAGGGAACGGTATCTCTTCAATTACTTCACTTAACGTTAATTAATTTATTGATTGGCCACCTTTGACGTGTAGCTAAAATTAGAGAACATTATAGTACACCTACACGAACCATTACGAAAAAATATACGTTTATAAGTAGATATTTTCTTAAAAACTACGTTTTGGACTAAATATATCATGTACGGATAGAATGTATTAAGTAATAATCAATAATGTTGTAGCACATTTATCTCATGACTGTGGTCTTTCCGAAACCAAAGTGGCGTATTTGAAAATTTAACTTAATAGAACATTTTATAAATAGTTTATTTCAAAAGAAAAGATATGGTGGTGCTTTAACCATCTCAGCCATCCTGGCTCGCTTCTCGGTCAGTCATATCTCTTCTTTTCATATAAGGTCATATCTTTTCTTTTCAAATAAAATATTAAAAAAATTATATCACATGCCAATAAAATAAATTATAATAGAACATTTTATGTTTGGGTTTCCTGATGTGAGGTAATTAATTTTTAATTAGATTAGTGTATTTTCTATACTGTAATTGAATTTTGGGCATACGAATAGAAAACTAGACATTTTTTATATAATCCTTAAAATATGAAACTTTGCAAATATTGAACTTTATCTTTGGAGCGATGATGTATAAAAAAACTAACGTAATTAGGCCATTTATTATTATTATTTAAACATGTATTTTAGTTTACACAAAAACGTTTTATTTGCGTCTAGTGTTTTACTATTCTTTCCTTGGAAAATTTAATTGGAAATCGGAAAATGGATATCAAAGAAAATGTTTCAGATTATATTAGGTATTAATTTTTGAAATACAGACGCAAAAATTTACATGGAAACCACATGTGATTAATTTGAAGAAGAGACCGAATCACCGACTCTGACTTCTAAAACGACAACTTCACCAAAAAAATTAAACAGTCACTTACTAATGTATCACTACCATTCGTTGTACTACTATTTGTCGCTTCTACACAACTGACACAATCAAGAAACACTACCAAAAAGTTCAAGACCTACATGTTGATATCCAAATATACTGGTATAATCATTACTGACAGAGACATTAGCACAGAATCCGGCAAGGAGACTGAAACGTTTTTGGAGATGAGATCTACACTACTGCGAGATGAACCACGCTCAGTCAGGCGAATAAGTTGGGTGTAGGAGTAATAATTAGCCGAGCTCGTTTAGTTTCTTCTATATCTTAGTCAATATGTTCTTGATTTTCTTAAAGCTTGAGATCTGGCGATGTCATGTAAGAGAATAGGTCCCTTTCGATTAACCAATGCTGGTTGATTTTCGACACGTTTATGATGCATTATCTCCGCATAATATCCGTGAATGTGATGCTTTCCAAGGACGGTAAAATGAATTATTCCTGCCATTGACCATCATACAGAAACGAATAATTTTTTTTTTAATATTAATTTGGTTTTGTCAAGCGTCCCAGTCACACAACACCTTTTCCAAAACACGGTGGTGATGTTTCTTGCAGCTTGGGCTGCCGATTGTCCAAGTTTAATCTCAATACAACAAAATTACGCTAAAATCATATGCTTCTATAGTCATATTTGATGGCATGCTAAACAATGTTTGTCCGTTAGGTCAGTTGTGTTAGTAAATATAACGAAAATAGGAAAGTTTGATTATTGAAAACATAAACATTGTAAATATTAGAAGTTCACTAATTCCACTATGAATTTTAGAAATAATAAAAATGGATAATAATATGAAATGAACCAATATAAAGTGATACGAAACAGTGAGGATATTAAAATGAATTTTAATATTAGACTTGTAAGCTGGCGACATTTTCTACTTTAAAGCAATAGCAAAGAATTCCTCACTTTGTTTAGTATCATCCCACTAGCCCTGAAGAAGACCTACAATGTGGGTCGTAACGTTGGCTTACCAATAAATAGTTCTTCCTGTATAGAGACTTTTCTTGACTGTTGATTAGATTTTTTTTTTTGAAGAAAATTGTCACGGATTATTGTTTTTTCAAAAATTATTAATAATAATAATGAAAATTGAAATTTTCTATTTGTTTGAAAGATATATTCTAATATAAGATACAGATTCTAACATGTTTCATACCACATCGGCTTAAAAACTAAATCAACGTGTTATACTATTTTATAACCAATATAAAATATTAAAATCAACGTATCAGAACCAGAAAATAATGTTCAAACGACTGGTATAGAAAACTGTCAAACAAACTGATAAAGAAGAAATTCGAAACTAAACAGTTCAATGTCGAGGCAACTTCGGACACCGATAAGGGAAGGGACCTAGCCAATGTATCCTACATTCTTTGTATCATTTTAATATTCATATTTCATAAACATTTTTTTTAAATTGCGAGAACATACACTACAAAAAAATTAAAATATTACCGATGATTAATTTATTTGAAAATAAATCATTACAGTAAGAAAATAAGCTGACTATAATAACGGAAATATTTATTTAAATCTTTACTTTGAAAATAGAGCCTTACGGACATTTATTACACTTTAGGCTAAAATAATTGTATTTTTTCTCTTATCATGTGTTATTTAAAATCTAAACAAAATATATAAAATAAAAATGAGTATATAAATCATATTAAGCTTGAAATATGGCATAAACAATCATTTACTAGCAATGCACATTATTAATTTCAGTATAATGGTTTCCTTTAGAAAAAATCATTTTATGAGCATTGTACAAAAAACATTTCGTTTCAGAATTTAAAATGCCCCTCCTACAATTGCATTATTAACCCCTTGCCCAATTTTGCTCTAAATATGCTATTCATTTGAATTTAAGTTCTTCCGTACAAGATACTATCTCGGGATTCATAAGGTTTATAAATTCATATGAAAATCGTACATTGCATATCGTTGGTATTTACTATTATCTACAAAATCCCCATTTATTTCCTAGTGGTCTTATATATGTATAATTTTAAATTTTGCTTATTATGGTATTGGTGAGTAACTCTATCTGTCCATTATAAGGAATATTTTTTTATTATATTTAGTCAAGATATGAGATTTATTCAAGATCTCTTATTTGAAAATCAAATATTTAATATTGCATCGTGGGATTACAACTACTAATACTAAGTCAAAAATACGATTTTGAAGAAACGCTAGAGTACTTCGTGAGAAATGTTTCTACTGATGTAATCCACTAAGTCATATTTTTATTTATTTATTTCAATGTTTCATAAACATACTAAACACTCTAGCCTTTTCATCAGCGTTTTCTCAAAATCATGTTTTTGAAGCAGTGCATTTCACTTGTAATCCCACGATATATACTAAACAATTTGAACATTGTCTACCTCACGAATAAATTGAAATATATAGAAAAATGACAACATCAATGAAATGTCAATATTAAAAAGGAATATAACCGTTGGAATATGAAACTACTTACTGCTTTGGAGAAAGTTTAAACATTTATCAGTTTTGAGTACAATGGCACCATTTATCATGTCTATATATTTTCGAAAGCAAGAACTAAGCTAATAAATACACTGTTGTCTAAGTAAAATATGTTGTACTCGTTCAATGCGATAACCATTACGTTAAGTAGGAGATAAAATATCGACAGTCGAGCCGATGGGAACCTTAGAAAGCCACTTAGGCGAGGGAGAACATATAGTGGCGACAAACTGGGACTCTCCCCCCCCCCCCCCGACCCAACCATACTGGGGGCGGCAAAACATAATATCCTAAGGATAATAGAGAATCAATCATACATTAAATATTTAATGATACAAGACAGTAAAATATTGTCGTAAAACAGAATGACTCTTTGCCAGTGAATGCCTCTGGATGAACTATAGGCTAAAAACCGATAGAAGTCCTGTAAAGAAGAATTCTAAGAAAAATCATGGCTGCAGTTCAGACTGAAGACGGATTAAAACGCCTAAGTAAAAGTGAAATATACCATAAAGTGAAAATAATCTCGGATGCAATGAAGGACATGACATTCCTCGGATATCTGTACGGAGTGAACAAGCAGATATTTGACTATTTTTGGATAAACAAGACCACAGCGGCATGGACTAATTATGTAAAGAAGTAAATAGAAAAGTTGAACAATATCAATCTTCTAAGGTACTGGACTTTACAGATTATATTTTTTTCTGTGGGTGTTAATAATACAAAAAAAAAACCTTTAGTCCAAATTCATAAATTGTATCTATTTTCTATAAACGTTTCGACCCTCGAGTGGTCATTTTCAATACACGTTTCACATCACCATTTAGTCAGTACATCTCAATCTGCAAAACAAATCTAAAAAATATTCGAAAAATCGTAAAACTCAACATTATAGAATTTTTTATATATAAAAACACTAGTTTTGCCCGCGGCTTTGCTCGCGTGGAATTTGGTCTGCCACATAAAGTTTCCTTAAATAAATATTTTTTTTAAACTATAAGTTACTCTTAGATCCAAAATTTTAGATATCTAACTTCAAAACTGACGGATTCCATACAATCTTTGAACCCCTATTACATTAAGGGGGAAACCCTTGGGGGTGGAATATTCCAAATTTCTTTCTGAAATTATAAATACAAACTTTCGCATTTATAATATTAGTAGGATTATAAAATACATTTAAAATTTAATATCAATTAATTTTTTTGATTTTGCTGTTAATAATAAATAAATTAAACAAATTTAATGGATCAAAGTTTCAGTGCTATTTCATTATTAAAAAGTACTTCGATATAACAGATTCTCAATATAACCTCCAACATATGGTCAGTAGCTAATCGCGGATATTTACTGTAACTTTTCGCATTTTTAATATGAGTAGGGTAGGAGAGGGTAGTAGGATTAGTAGGATGTGGCTGTTCACTCATCTAGTTAGATATTTTTTTAAAATGCGTATTTTTAAATCACTGATAATATGTAAATCAATGATGGTATTGTTTGATTTTTTCTTTCATTATTTAGTGATTCTTTCTTCCTTTGGTAGAAACTGAAAGTAAAAAACTTCATTTATGCCGAAACTGGCATCAAAATCAGTGTAAGACACTCAGCGACTGATACAAACTATTTCGGAAAACAAAATAAGGGTTACGATGAGGCAGATAAACAATGAGGAGGAGCAGGAGGGAAGTGGCGGGGAAAAGTGCCTGTAGCGAAATTTAGACGACGCTGGTTATCGCCTACGTCATAAGGGGGCCCTTAACTAAACAAATTCCTTATATTATGACCAAATTACACAAAATCATTATGAATTATAGCCTATGTGTTTTTCGGATGAATAACCTATATTACTGTAAAGTTTCATCCAAATCCGTTCAGTTGTTTTTGCATTAAAGAGAGACAAACATACAAACTTTCGCATTTATAATATTAGTAGGATGACATTTCTATTTATTGCTTTATATCAGCCACACAACTATACATGGCATCATCAAAATGTATAAATGCATAAAATATACAATTTTTACATCATTGTTATCCCTACAATAGTACAATAGATACCTTTTTTTTCTGTAGACTAACATTTAAATGAAGCTGGGTGAGGTCAACCCATAGTCAGCCATTGCAACCAATAAGTAGAGCTGGGACTTTGTCCAGTCTGGATTATCAGAGTAATAAAATAGCTTATTGTGTTTTACTTATTATGTATTATTTTTATTTTTAGGTAAAATACAAACATTATAGGTATTTTAGAACATTCTTTTTATTAATATATATTGAGGACTATCATTTTGTTCTATTTTATAATTATCCGCAATCTATTAGCTTGTTATTGTTATAAACTTACTAATTTGATAGGTAGATATAAAGAAGAGTTCCTCCATTTTTTTTTTAAATTAAATGAAAATATAAATAAAAATTAATTCTACAAATTATCAACTTGCTTATATTAATAAAATTTAAATAAAAGTTTTCACCCTATTAACACACCCAAATCTTCTTAAGGATAAAATAAAAACGTGTAAGTGAACGCATGAAGGAATATTGGAGACGGAGAAAACTGCAGCAGAAGAAAATAAAGATGTGACGTGATCCTAAGTTGCCAATACGAAAAAAATATCACAATTATTAACCCCTTTTATGCTAATATTTTTTTCGTTTTGAAGTTTTAGAAAAAGATAAGCAATGGCCACATATCGCTCCTTCAAAAGGATACGACAAAATCAAAAACGCCAATTTTTGGTTGATGCTTTTAAATTCAGGAACGGCAAATCTGATATTCCATTTCCGATATATTTTTAATAAATGAAGTCTCATTTTCAGATGTATCAAGTTTGAACTTGAAGTTTCATGGGAATAAAGACAAAAGTTAAAATAAATAAAAAAAAATTCAAGCTTTTAAAAATTTTCTAATGGTTATTTAAAGAATCTCAATATCGTTATAATAGGAAAGGCAGGAAATGCTTGTTATTATTCGGTCTCAGCATTATTTAGATCGCTTGTTTTGTCCAACATCAGAATACATAAAATCATCAACCTTCCAACTCTTCTTTACGGATGTGAAACGTGGCTGCTAAAGCCGAAGGATGAACACCGTCTAAAGGTATTAAAAAATAAGGTGATGCATAGAATATTCGGTAAAAAAAATATAGAGACCATTAGAGAATTAAGGAGTTTACACAACGCGGAATTACAAAGCATGCTCCAAGTTAATATTATTGAAGTGACAGCGTCATGAAGATTAGGATGGGCTTCTGAAGCTACTGGGGTTAGTGACGGTCGAATTCCTAAAAAGTTAATAACCGCTGTGCCGATAGGGAAACGTCAAAGGGGTAGACCGAGGCGTAGGTGGGAGGATTGCGTTAAGAGTCATCTGTCGGATTTGGGTTGGAGTAATGGTTCGTGGACGAAGATTTTAATATTGGTGTAATCGGCATCGAGCCTTCGGGTTTGTTGAGTACTATTATTATTCTTTAGAATAGGAATGCTTTGCTTAAGCAATAAGCAAATTTTTATTGTTTTAAATCATGGAACTTTCTAATAGCTCCATTGAATTATTATGTTTTTTGAGTTACGGCATTTTTCTTTTGAAGGATTGATATATGAAATGAGTAGACAATAAGTATGGTTTTAGAAAAAGTGAAGTGAATATTTTCGCCTAGAGGTGCTGGCTGGAGATTTATCTTGGCTTTGCAGAGAGCCTGAAAGTAGTTTGTACGTGATTGAGACGTTTAATTGACGGTCATCTGAGACGGGGATTACCTCCGATTTAATCAGGACTAAGTGAGCAACCAGATCCAAGATTTCTGTAGACAGAGTCCAACCCGATCATTAAACAACCGAGCCGATTCCTCCAATATCTAAATGGCTTTAACTGAGATGAAATAATTATTCCGAGATTTATCTGGAATCATTAATTAATTTAATGGAATATCAATATAGAAAATACTATCTTCTATAATCAGTGATTGAGGTAACTTGTTGTGTTGGGGTTAGTATAGAAACCTTCTATGCCCAAGATAGAAGGTTCAAAGCCGGAAATATGGCCTAAGAATTGTATAAGTTAGCTTAAAATCCTTGGTTATGCTGCCCTTTAGATAAAAAGTTAAATGGTGGCCCCGAGCTTATGCGGTGTATCGATAATAATCCCTATCTAAATTATACCGTGATAGGCAAAAATTAGGACTTCTACTGTGGGATCATTAGATTGGCCATAGCAGCATATGGAGACAAATTAAAAAATAAATATTATTATAATTTATTTTATTGTTATATGATATAATTTTTTTTAAATTTTATTTGAAAAGAAAAGATAAGATAGAAAAAGAAAAGATCCTGTTCATATCTTTTCTTTTCAAATAAAATATTTAAAAAATTATATCATATAACAATAAAATAAATTATAATAATATTTAATGACTTAAGTCAATAAGATCCAAAATAAAAGTAATGTTCAACTAACATTCTCCCCGTGTATACATCGCAAATTGCGAGAGCACGGAGATATAGGATCAGTGGAAAGAAAGGATATGACTGACCGAGAAGCGAACCAGGATGGCCGAGATGGTTAAGGCACCACCACGGAGAGATTGGAGACCCGGGTTCGAGTCCCGGTCCTGGTCATATCTTTTCTTTTCAAATAAAATTTTTAAAAAATAAATAACTAGAGATTGAAATATAATTTAGCTGTAATAAAAAGAGATAAGATTTAAAAGATTCATCAGTCTAAAAAAAAAATTAACATAAAAATTGATGGTAAGAATACAAAAGTGTTTGAGGTATCTGTTCTATTTAAGTTAAACGAGACAAAAAATGTTCATTGAAATATTACCGATATTAGCCGATAAGCTAGGTAGCTTAGTGGCTAGATCGCTGTGTAAAAATATGAATATTAATATAAAAATATATTAATATTAAAATAAAAATATAAAATATTAAATTTTTTAACAGCCCAGCGGCATCTACAAATCCTAGTTGGGCCCAACCTCTATAAGTTAGACACCTTTAATTTGGATAAAAACCTGTCGGCTGAGCGTGTTCTTTGCTAAATCATCTCACTGCATAATAATAATGGATAAGAAAGATTAGTGTCTACCATATCATGGGGTTACAGTAAAACAAACTTGGACAAAATTATATGTTTTTCTTTCAGGTTTACTTGACAGCGAAAACGGAATAGAGCTTTGGGGCTCCACTAAACCATTGAGTTCCTCTCGTATTCAATCCCACAATCCTTCGTAAAATGCTCCTTACTTTGTGACGAACAGAGTAACCCATAATTACATTAATGTCCTATGTTGCTGATTTGGCCCGAATCCGATATCAATCTTTTCATGACAAACTTCATTCCTACTCAAGCCCTCTAGTTTCAAACCTAGCAACATCTTCAATTACTGATAATCCTCCGAGGCGTCTGAATAGAAGATGGCCTCGTGATCTTCTAAATTGAACTTGCTATTTGAGTAATACCACTGATTAGTTTCTCTATCTGTCATTTCATGTCAATGTAGACATTCGTTCTATTCACTTGTTGTATTAGTATAATACAGTTGTAAATTTCATTGAATAAATTATTATTAAAAAAAAAAGTTTCTAGAAAGAAATCTAGCCATTTCATCAGTGTTTTCTCAAACTCGTGTAAAATCAACACTTTGAATTAGTGAATTTTACTTGTAACCCTATAATATAAAGAATAACATGGGATGTACTGGTTAATATCATAGCGATGTTTGTATTGTTTTGATGTATGTCTAAAAGTTTAATTTCTAAACATGGATGCAACGATTCTAAAAGTTAAGCCTAATTAAAACTTAATGTAACAACTGTTCAATTATAAAACAACTAATTTCAAAGTTTTCGAACAGGATACTTATTTAGCAACTACTGAGTTATTAATAGCCACAGATACTATCATTAAACGAGACCACAGCCCAACGATTTTCAATCTCTCAAACCGATGTTGTATTATTTATATACTTGAAAATAAATCCCATGCATGTTCATTAAAGACCCATAGTTTCCATTAAAGGAACATTTAGGTCACATCAATACTGATCTAATATTTATATAAATAAATAACTTGATGATAAATAATAATCGAGGATTTGAGTGATCACTCGGAAACATCCATTAAATAAAGATTCATTGGATATATCCCCTTCGTTTGATACGGTCAGATACACTCTAAAGTTATAAGTTTTCAATTCCAAATGGATATCGGCTGCCACGGGTAGATACTTCTTCAATATTTAACAAATTATTAAAGTGGTCCTAATATATTCCCTTTTAATTTCTCACCATCCAGGCTTTTGAAAAAATAGTAAATTTCCAAGTATAAACTGACCGTTAATTCTATTTCCTATTTATTTTCTCTTTTTTTCTCTTCGGTTTCTTTTCTAAGAAAAAATCAAAGTATATATCAAACAATATATAGAGAGAAAATACCTTTGTAAAATAAGAAGTATTAACGCAACCGTAAAAATTATACATTCAATACAAAAAGTTAATAGTGGTCCTAAATAATAGAAAAATAAATAATTTGCACGCCATTAAAAGATAAAATACTTACACAGCAACAATCGGATGTAGTGTGTGAGATTAGCTGTTTACAATGCCCTAAGATATACATTGGTGAAACATCACAATTGCTGCACAAAAGAATGTATCAGCATCAATATGATTGTAAAAATATTGGTGGCAAGGAACCTAACACAGCACTGGCCCAGCATACCAATACCTGTAAGCATCAATTCGATTTTGATAATGCTAAAGTTATTTACAAAGAGAGTGATGGCTCTAGAAGGAAGTTGTTCGAGGCCATGCATATTGCGCAAAAGATTGACATTTCGGTAAATTATAAAACAGATTGAAGAAATTTGAACCAATATTATTCGGAAACGTTGATTATTTTAAAAGAAAAATTTGGCTAACTTTGCTAATGTGTATAAATTTATATAAGTAAGTATTACTTGATATGTTTTGTGGATCAGCTGATTCTATAACCTTCCCAGCTGGTTGCGTATTACCTTCTTTTCAGTTGTATGTTGAACGTCTTGGTGGGGGGGTGCTGTCCCATGTTTGGAGCCTGTTTGGGCTGTTGATCGTTGTGATGTATTGCACCTTTTTCTTCGAGATGATTCACATAACCCTTTTTTGTTTTTGTGTCTTGATAGTGCCTGAATAGGCGAAACGTCGACTGGTAAGTGGGTGTATAACTGGATTTGAAACATAAGGCTTTGCATTGTGTTTTTTCCCAATTGCATTATAATAAATAGTGTTTTTTTTAGTTTTTGGCTCTTGATAGATATATAAAATTAAAATTTGAAACATTTGGAGCAGAAATGAGATTAAGATTTTTGACCAAGAATGTATTTATTAATATTTCATTATTTCATCCCTTTCCATCCCCCTCCAATAAACTGTAAATTAAATACAGTCTTTAAACAATAAATGTCGTCCTGTCATCGCCTTAAGTATATTAACTGACTGTTTTTAGATTTAAGCAAAACGAAAACCAGTTGAAATATTTATCAGTTTTAAAAAAACAAAACAACTGGTAGCACTACAGCCATGAAGGCTGTCTGTCTGGGGTTCAGGGTAGACTGTTCTTTCTCTTGGAAAACTGTTGCGCTAACAAATCTGTTATTTGTTCTAGATCGCGAGAAGTGAACTATGTTTCTTGATTTGTTTTGTTCAGCGAAAATATTCTGATTTTGCTAGTAAGAAACATGTTAGCAAGCATGCAATCTTTGCTCCCCTTTTTCGTCCACTTAGGGGTAGAATTTCGGAAAATCCTTTCTTATCGGATGCCTGCGTCTTACAAACAACACACCCTCCAAGTTTCAGATCTCTACGATCAGCGGTTTAGGCTGTGCGTCGATCCGTCATTCAGTCAATCATTCATTCAGGACAAAGCATTTTATGTGTATAGATCACCATCACGGGTTTTTCGTCGAATATAGAATTTGTTTTGTGATAAAAAAACTTTCGGCTCAATAAAATTCATTCAAGGTTTCTTTTCTACGTAGCATTTGATACTGATAAACTATTCAAGGTTAGTACTGGAGAAAAAAGAAAAAGAAATGAAAATTGCTATTGTTTTTAATTTATATTTCTGCTTCATATCAATATAAACATCACATACATACCAATATTTATCAACCAAACTAATAGTAATAATAATTATAATAAAACTAAATTATGATTTAGATTAGTTTTCATTTTGTTATCATGATAGGTTCGTGTAGTTAGGGTTTTGTAAGTTATCAAATATTACTTCGTTAAACATATCTTTGTAATATTTTTCAAGCGTTTACATTTTCAAGAAATTTACAAATAAATTCTTTAACCACCGTTAAATATGTGGTTATATTAAAAGTATACTTAAGACAATTACACATACATATTCAATTCAAAGAACCCTGAATAGGTCATCTAAGTGAAGCTTGCACCTTAAATATGAGACTTCATCAGCAAGAAAGCTTTTGAGCATTTAGTTCTGAATATTTGTTTTTTTCACTTGATTTTATTATCCATCATTTTATTAATCATATATGTTATTTTGGCCTAATATTTATTTATTTTATATATATATATATATATATATAAATATATATACACACACACACACACACACACACACACATATAAATATTTGAAATTCTTTGAAAATACCAATCAAGAAGTTTAAGAGTGCTATTAGAATTTATCCTTAGAAGATGTCATGATCAATGATGAGCAAATAACATTTGTCTGTTACCTATAACAAATCCCACTTTTATTTTGTGAAACATTTTACATTTTCTTCTTCATATTTGTAGTGTAAGTTTGACAAGAACATAAACTATGTTAGTACTACTAATTATTGCTCACAAATGTAAAGTAGTCAAATTATACCTAATAAGTCAAAATAAAAAGCTATAAAATTCATCTACAAAAAATAAGTTTATATTTCTGTCTATTAATTAACTGATGTAAAAAAGAGCTTAATAAGCACCAGATTGAATGTGATCAAAGTGAATGAATAAGGGTAATAGATAATGAGCATCCGGGATGTTAAGAGCACTATTGATAAGATAACTTATCACTGATAACTCCTTCATGAATGGGTGTAAATGCTTCCTACGAGTGAAACAGGTTTTTAGATTCTAGCTAGTTATCACTTTAAGTACTAATTCATTATTTTACGTTTTTAAAAAAATATATAAAACTTATTAAAGATAGGTAAAAATTATATGTAATTTAAATAAATAAATGATTTATAATTTTACATATTTAAGCAGCTAAAGCGGGAGCGGAGTGTTGTTTGTTCATTTAACGTCACTTTATGCTGTTATGGCTAAACGGACGACGCTACATTGGGAGCTCTAAATTTTGCCTATCCAGGTTTAATTAGGATAGGGATTTTTAACGAGTACCTAGCATCGTATAGGCTCCGGACCCTCGTTTAACGTCCCTTCCGACGGACGGCGTAACTATGGATTTTTAACACCCTTTAAAAAATCCTAGGGCCACCTGCCGAGCTACGAACCCGCGATATTGGGCTTAGTGGTTTGTTACACTAACCACTAGACCACAGGTCGCCCCCGGGGGCGGAGTGGCTCAGTAGTATAGCACTGAGTTGTCATGCCGAAAATCCTGGTTCAAATCCCGCTTTAGGCAAGTCTTTTATTTAGTCTAAGGAAGAAATAGTTGGGGGTGCAGTCAAAGAAAACACCAAAATAAGAAAAACTTATTTATTATGTGCCGACGTTTCGGCCTACAATGTAGGCCATCTTCTCTTGTTTCTCTCTCTTAGCCCTGAAGATGGCCTACATTGTAGGCCGAAACGTCGGCACATAATAAATAAGTTTTTCTTATTTTGGTGTTTTCTTTGACTGCACCCCCAACTATTTCTTCCTTAAATTAGAAGATACAGTCGACCAATTCTTCTCTAACTTTTATTTAGTCTGTTTGCAGCCGGCGATCATATGTGATCTAGAACCCTCCTGAGGCTCACCCAGCCTCTATGTTATAAAAATAGGGTACCCAAAATAAGGGAGAAAATCTGGGAGCGTGATCTAGGACAAATCACCTCCTTGTACAACCGTTGGCCCTGAAACAGTACAGTCTCTACCATGTACTGAACCCCAGAGCTGTTCACTGGTTGTAGGGGTACAGGGTTTTTTTAAGCAGCTATTATTTTGATTTAATTTGGTTAATTATCCGGAGAACTTTTTCTACCAATATTTTGATAGAAATCATTTTTTCTTAATTTTCAATATTTTAAAATTATTAATAATTTATTTTTATTCTTATCTAATATACTGGAATGTATTACTACGTAATTATTATCTTTGAAAAAACCAGCTTCCAGTCAATTCATTTATTTTTTCAAACAATGACGTTTCGACACTTGAATGTCATTTTCAATATATTTAATATATATTTATATATATTCAAATAATATTGAAAATGACATTTAACTGTCGAAACGTCATTGTTTGAAAGAATAAATGAATTGACTGGAAGCTGGATTTTTTCAATGATAATAATTATTAATAACTAACTCGTGTATCGTTATACTAATAATAATAATAAGTTAAAATCCCTTAAAATGACATTAATTGGTATAGCATACTGAAAATTACATCAAAATCATAAACTTCAGTAACAACTAATTTAAAACATTTTTCCTGTTTTCGCTTATGTAATATTTCATTCATTTAGGAGGAAAATGTCTTCCTTGATAGGTCTCAAGGCGGTGAGGACTACTTTATCTATTTTACCTTATATAAAGAAGACTAAATTATTCCAACTATACGAGGCGGATATGACTAAACCTAAAAACAGGCTAAAGCAATTTCCATCAATCAATATCACGTCAGTAAGTAAATAAATGGTTCCTCATCCATAATCCGTATCACTAAAACCCATGAAGTATCTTGGATTCTATTCGTGGTAGAAATTGTACTGTTTCTAGGACAATGTATGTACAGAGAGGTGATTTTTCTGTTGGTCATCCATAGACCTATGTTATCCTCACGAAAAAGTTACGAGAAAAAAATAAGAAAAGAAAATAAGACCTAAGGTATTAAAAATAAAACATATAAAAACAACCCCATTTTCTATGAAAAGTATTGCCCTATTATTTTGTCCATTTCGTTATAAATATGATATTACAAAAACTCGTTGTTCGAGTAAGTGTTTTTTTGTCTTTAATCATTCGAAGGTCAGGATGCCAACCTAATCTGGATGTGTCCCAGTTGGGTCTAAAAAAATAGGTCTAGGGTACAGGCTGTAATTACCTAATGGAGAATTTAAAAATAATAATTTTTTAACCAACATTTCTTTTTCATACATTTCAAAATTCATTGGGCAAAAAAAACAAGCATTCCTGAACTGAAAAAAAACTGAATCACTAAAATCCATGTTAGGTTTAGTACTTGGTGGAAACTGTACTGTTTATAATCCAACCGTAGTACGAGATGATTAGACCGAAATCATCCCCAACGTCAGTTTTTTCACCCAATTAAGGGTATCCACTAAGAGGTTTGGTGAAGCCTAGGAGAACCCGCAGCCCCCACAGGTTGCAGGTTCTAAGTAAAGCTCCCATGAAGGCACCCCTAGCCTGTTTCGTCCCTCTGTAGTAGATCCCTGCTCCAGAGACATTTCAGTCTTTACAGTCTACATTACAACAGTCTCCAAGACGGATTCTGTAGTAATGTGTTAGTTTTTTTATTGTGTACGTCACGAGTGGCAAGTTCAGGCCTTTTATGTAATAACTTATTAGTTATGTTTTGGGTACAATGAGTTATATAACAAATTTGACTGAAAGATTAGAATGGTCTGTAAGTCTGGAGATTTCCTGCATGAGTCCCACGCCTGCGTAGGTATGAAATAATTTTGTTAGTTGATGAGTGTTTATTTGTATGGATCGCCTTACATCGGATAAGAAATTCGTGTGATATTTACACACTGAAGTTGATCCTATTCAGTCCTTAACCTTTGAACAATTTGTGCAAACGATTTTATCCAAAATGATAAATTAATGAACATCTGAGCAAATATAATTTTTATCTCTAAATTAAAAAAGTAAAAGACCAATCTAGAATATTGTTACGGGCTACTGGGAGTGAAAATGAATTAAACTACTCCTAAATTCAAGATACTAATATTTACTAACAAAGTGGCAAAAAGAATACAATGAAGTTACAAACAATTAAATTATTAAACTAGTATAAATTTACAATAACAATATTCTAATTATTTATTATAATCTAGGTCTATTTAATTACTAAAATAATATAAGATATTACTACTACGAAATAGATGAACTATTTACATAAATTTGTACGGATACTATAAAATTACGCTAGACCTTATAACTACAAATTAACACTTACAGTTCACTAATTAACTTTAATTAGTGAACTGTAAGGGGACTTCCACCGACCGTAAGACTATCCAAATATAACAGACTGACACACAGTAACAAACAGAAACAGTTCATTACACTCACAAACGGTCACAGTTCACTGATGCACTTATCACACTGCCTGGTTTACTCTCTGACTGCGGTTATCTGGCGGTTGAGCGTGATCTAGGATAAATCACTTCCCTGGAGAACCGTTGTCCATGAAACAGTAAAGTCTCTACCATGTACTGAGCACCAGACCCGTTCACGGGTTGTAACAGTACATTTTTTTTTTGTTCTAATATATAATATCCTGAATCAGTTTCGGAATGCGGACATTAATAAACTCATTTGCCTTATTTTTTTATTGGAAACCTTTGTAAGCCATGAAATCAACTCTCTTCAGAAATCACGACAGGGAAAAGTACCGATGTCCCAGAATTCATTAAATAAAGGTCGACAAGGAAATTTCCAATTTAATGAAATATAACTCAAAATAATGAGGAAAATAAGACAAATATTATATTAATAAACCTTTTATTATTTCATACGGTAAACAATAATTATTGATACGAACCATTTTTTCATTTAATAATATGGACATTGAAAAACAGCTGAAAATAATTTAAATTATAGGTAATATGGACATATTAGCATTATATGTTTTACATATTACAATAAACGAAAGATATTTTTTTCTGCTTCCAGACAACTGATATTCCACTTATAGAGAGCATTTAATTTTAATGTAACACCGTTTAAATATGTCCTAGATTCGATTCCTCATTAAAAAGTTTGATATGGAATTAGTTATCAATAGTTTTTTACTAAGGATGCTCTTATATAAAAACAACCAATCAGATTTTGTAGAATACTCCATCTTTATATAGTACTAGCTTTTGCTCGCGGCTTCGCTCAAATAGAATTTGGACTACCGTATAAAGTTTCTTGACAGTGCTTTTTAACAATAATTTAAAACAATAAATAATTTACTAAAATAGAGCCAAAAACTCAATTGGGTTTTTCCCAATTGCATTATAAATAAATAATTTAATTATTTAAATAATTTAATTTTTTTCACTATAGGTTACTCGTACAAAATTTCAGATGTCTAACTTCAAATCTGACGGATTCCATACAACTTTTGAACCCTTATTATAATAAGGGTGGAGTTATCCAAACTTCCTTCTTAAATCATACAAAGGACCTAGCTGCAAATTTCAAGATGCTAAATTCCTGATTTGCCTTTAATTATGTACTACAATGGATTCTCCACAGTACCTCTAAAACTGTCGGAGTTGGGAGGGGCACGTGCCCCCGTGCGCCCCCCTAAATCCGCGCTTGCTATAGCCCATGTGTTATTCTGATGTATAACCTAAATTACTGTAAAGTTTCATCCAAATCCGTTCAATAGTTTTTACGTGAAAGAGAGACAAACATACAAACTTTCACATTTATAATATTAGTAAGATTATTGAGAACAAAATATATTGAATTATTTTTTATAACGAAAATTCTAGTTTCTAGAACAATAGTTGTGCAGAGAGATAATTTATTTGAGATCACCTTTACCTGCCAGGTTTCCTCCCCAATTAGGAGAACCTATTATATAGAGGTTAGGTGAGCCCCAGGGTCTGTAGATCCTACAGGATTCATCCGTGGCTGTTAAAAGATTAAAGAATTAATCTGTCACAGTCGGATTTGAACCCGAAACCTCCACCATAGCAAATCAGCTCTCTATTATTACAGGCAAAGTATATCTGAAAACATTATTGATGTTCAGCTATCCTGTCATCCTTAAATAGGCTTACGGAACACCCACTAATTTTTTCACCCGTAGGAAAAATGTGGTTTACCTATTTACTTTATTTAGTAAGAAAATAGTTACGATTTTAAACTATTAATCACGTCCGGATGAGAATGGTCTTAATAGATTTGAAAAGAACAAGAAAACAATCAACTATATTTTTATAAGAATTATTTTAATGCCGAGTTCTGAAATCCAAGATCATTTATAATTTGTAGGGATACAGAATAAAAAAAATGGTTAAAGAATCCCTTAAGTTTCATGCTTTAAGAAATAAATAATAAATTGAATGTCTTCATTAATTTAATGAATAAGGAAATTTAACTGAATTAGGCATATTAAATAATAATTAAGAGCACTTTCTTTCTTCTTCCAGGCGTGTCAAAAACTTATTTTTAATAATTGTAATTTATAACAAAATCTCAAATAATTAATATAAATAGAATCAGCTTCTGCGTAAAGCTGCAATCTCCATAATTATTTTATGAACAAAAAGGAATTAGTTTAATTAAGGCAACTTAAAGAAACCAGAGAATGAAGGGTAAGGCAACGGTATATGTAGGCATTTCCAATGGAATTCTTAGGAATGCGAACCAATATTCTCAAGATAAATTCCTGGAATATTTCAGCATCTCCCCTAATACATAGACATATAGACTGACATATTATATACATATATATATATATATATATATATATATATATATATATATATATATATATATATATACATATCTTTTATATAAAATATATCCGTATGGCCTCAGATTCCAAGTGCATGAATAACATAAGTGGGCATGGGTGTGGGCGAAAAGTGCAAGGCCCACCACACCCAAAGCACAAAACGAAAAACAAAAAAAGAATTTGTCTCAAAAAGAAAAAAGTTAACAAATAACATAAAGTAAATAAGTTATTTGTTTTCCCTTAACATTTATTTATTTATTATGGACAAACTTCTGATAGACATTAGACATTATTCTAGATGGATCTTGATGTATGCCAGAGATTCAAAAATCGTAATGAAAAGGATGTAAATATTTCAAAACATATAAGGCATATTATTATATTTATGGTATTTGATCATATTTATTAGCTGAAACCAGCAATATCTATACATATTATATAACAAAGTTCTCGGCCGCGCCAGTCAGTCTGTTCGCGGAAACTCCATAACTACTGCACGGATTTTCATCAATAGATAGAGTGATTCATCAGGAAGGTTTAGGCATATAATTTATCGAGATCTTATGTAAATGGGTTGGAATATAGCGATAATTGTCGGAAATGCTGGAAAAAGTATAGCTGCCTGGGAGGATTCATTGAAGACGCTGCCTAATCCTTTTGACTTATAACCGAACAATGCATTGCGGTATATTCCTCTTTTATAGATCTACAAGAAAGCCAAAGATAGCATATATCAATCTTTTAAGGATAGCTTACTATTGCTTTTTTGTCTTCTAAAAAATTGATAACCAGTGAGGTATCTGGAAAGCTATTTAGAGGAGTACAGTATTAATCCTTATCAGTTTATATACTTTAGTTATCTTAAGACTTTCATGCGCATTATTGGAATATTTTATACCATATAATTTAAATGAGCATCTTATGGGTTATCGCAAAAAAATTAACGCGCATGAAAGTAAATTCGTACATAAAGAAATATTTTCTTTTGTTTGTTTATAATATCTACATCTATCTATATATATTATAAAACAAAGTCCTCGGTCGCGTTTGTTCGCGGTAAACTGCACTGATTTTCATGCAGTTTTCACCAATAGATAGAGTGATTCACCAGGAAGGTTTAGGTATATAATTTGTCGAGGTTTTGTGTAAATTGGTTGGAATGTCGATGGGTTTCACCGAAGACGCTGCCTAATCTCATGCAATTATCTAACGTGCAAGATAATAAATTCGTATACAAAGAAATATTTTTATTTTTTTTATTTTTATAATTTCTATATAATATGGGATGAAAGAAAATCAAGACTCCGAAAGAAGCCTAACCAATGATATTCGCGTGGCCCTTGATAAAGTGGCCGGTACGTGATAAAAAAAAAAATACAATACACAGACAAATGATGTAGGGATAATATACATTATTACCTGAGCAAAGCTGGGGTTTTATCGCTAGTAATAAAATAATTACTAGACAGACAAAACATGTAGGCATAATATGGCTTACTACACAAGGAAAGGCGAGGTAGGCCGCTAGTTTATACGATATTTTAGAGTAAAATACCAGAAAATCACAACTTTGGGGTAAATTTAAATTTTTCTCTCATTCCACATCTGCTGATCTTTATCATAGAGAAACAAAAAAATATCTACGAACTTGCTACTTTTCAGAAATGATTGAAATATTAAAGCATTTGTTTGTTATCTTAAATTCTTTGTAAATAAAATACAAAAACAAAAACGCAAATAACTATTTACAATAGTTGAATTTTGATTTTTAATATAAATATAATACCGTACCTAACAAGCTGAATCACGTTGATATAATTAAATACAATCTAAGTTTAAATAAATCGCAGTAACACCATATCGATGATATGAGTGAACTCAACCTTCAAGTAAACCAATAACCTTTTATTAAAACAAAAGATTTAATGCTGAATTAATTTTCACTTTTATATTTCTACTCACATTGATACAATAAGATTGATCGAAGGTAATAATGATTGAATACTAGTGCAATTTATACGACTAATAAATATTACACTACTATATAATGCCATTAAATGATTACTATAAATATATTACAAAATATAATTGAGGACAGAAAATGGGGTGAAAAATCTCGTGATTGAGAGTGATCTAGGACAAATAACTTCCTAGCACAACTGTTATGTTATAAACAGAGTAGTCTCTGCCACGTTCTGACCCCAAAACCCTTCATCGATTGTAGTGGTACAGGTTTGTTTTTATTATTATATTAAATATAGTAATAATTATTATTATATTATTAAAAATAAGTTTTTATTTATTTTCAATGATGAATTTAAATGATCAGGGAGGCTAATTAAATCCACTTTTCATAGACGGATGGTATTTATGGTTTTTATCATTATGACATAAGCTGATGGAAAATAAATAAACTCTGGAAGAAATTAAATTTAAAAGCATTACATTACGTAAATGTTAAAGAAATAAGAAAATTTTACTAATATTGTGAAACGCGACATTGCAAAAGCCAGTTTCAAATTCACTGTTAAATAAACATTTATAAAAAATAAGATTATCATAATCTGAATACTCTACTAATTTTAATGAATTAATTATTTTTATTAAATGGAAACCCCATTTCAAAAAAAACAGAAACTCCCACGAGTTTTTGAAAATCGTTACGCAACAGACGATGAATATATATTTATATAATAATAATAATAGTAATAAAGTCTTTATTTATTCTGGGACAAGACCCTTTAGAATAACAATACAGGTTTCTATACAGCATTATTATGTCTTAGAGTATAATGTGATTAATTTAATAACTAATACAGTTAAATTAACAAATGAGAAAGCATTAATGGGGGAAAATAGAGAATTACCAATTAAATTAAATTTTAAATACTATCCAATGATAAAATTTAAATAATAAAAAAAACAGAGCATAAGAAATAAAAATAATATAGAGATAAGATAACAAGAATTGTAGAGAGAGGGAGAAACAATAGATAATTACAATGTCAAGTAAAAAAAACAAAGCAAATAATGAAACAAAAGTACAAACAATATCAACTAAGATAACTTGTTTTGAAGAATATCTAACTGTATATAAAAAATATACACATTCGAGAAAAAAAAATGTGAATGTCCTGGCATGAAATGAGTTGAAAATCACCATTTAGGGTCATGTTCTAGGCATAATATCATAAAAGTCAGAATATATCTCAGTTAAAATTCTGGCGTGAGGGTTTCCCTCACCTCTGCGTTTGAAATATAACTGTGTTAGAGGGTTTCAAATTTGTATATAAATTTAATTAAATTTAGAGATATACGTTTTGTTTGTATAATAATTTTCACATTTTTATTTTAATGACAGGACTGGGATAATTAAATAATACAGAGTTATTGTGATGATTTTAATTCAACTTCAATTTTATTTTGAAATAATAGATTAACTGTGATTATTCCCGTATGAAGTGAAGGTCTAAAAAGATCCTTATGCAATATACTACTGCAAATCTACACAATAATAATTATTGAAATCGCAATTTTATGAATTTCATTTCACTATTTATATTTATTTCGATCATCCCTAAATCAGTTTTCTACTTGCTGTCTGTACATATGATTGTCTCGAGGATAATTTTTTAAAATTTATTTTTGCAATAATATTTTATTGAGCGCCTCTCGTTTTGGTCACATGATTACAGCACGTGGTACTTTACTTGAAGGTTAAAAAATTTTATCAAATGTGAGATAATTCTCGCAAATGTATATTTTAAAATTAATATTTAAGCTTTAATTTTTAATTATATAAAAATTAATAAGCTTTAATTACTAAACAAAAATCCCAGCAGGAAGGCCACAAACGTGGCAAGATCATGTACCAAGTCTCAGCCAGACTGAGTAATAAATAAATAATCAAATAAAAGGAAAAGGATAAGGTGAGCCCCGTCCGGAAAAATATAAAGTTAATAAATAAATAAATAAATTAGAACCTTCCATTTTCTCATCCTCCTCTTAAAATGTACACCGTACAGTACAAGAGATCCTTTCCATCCTATCCCAATCCTACTTAGGAACCTTCAAACCCAAAGGGGCTAAGAAAAAAAAATTAAAATTAAATTTTAGGTATAATTGATAAAATTCCAAAGTGCAGTTAATTGCTCGTCGTAAGGGAGATGGTAAAGAATCTTGCTCAAAAACATATATTCAATTTTTTTTATGAAGGTACCAATTATTTTTTAATATATATTTTTCAGAGTTCTGCAAAAAGTATTAAGTGATAATGTAGTAATAATGCTTGATCCTGTCCACGCAGCTATTATTTGTAATGTATTTCAATATCGTGCTAGAACCAACGAGGTATTTATCAGCAGCCTAAGTGGTTAATCGAATTTTATCCAAAATGAGATTCTTGTACTATGGAATGCCTAGTTGTCCTATTCTCGAATACATAAGAGGTTAAAATAAAAAACTACGAGAAACCACACTTAAGTTTCCCTCAATACATTTAATTGTCTCTGGACGAAGTTCAACTTAACCACTAATTCAAAGGAGCTGCAGATATAGTTTTATATGTGCTCAGAGAATTAAAATGCTTACATTAGTAAAATTTTAACACAGCGAATTTATCAATAAAAAACATTATATCAAAATATAATTTTTTATACTGATAAGTGTTTTAATTGTGATAAGGTTTGGGAAATTTGTGACA
Organism: Arma custos; assembly: GCA_037127475.1. NCBI lineage: Eukaryota > Metazoa > Arthropoda > Insecta > Hemiptera > Pentatomidae > Arma > Arma custos. The sequence goes on along the minus strand of CM073759.1, from coordinate 205,932,094 downwards.
AGTACTTTGGCAGAAAATATTTTTTTAAACAATATTCAGAAGTAAGTCTACAGGGTATGAATGTAATTTAACCATATTTCAAGAAGAAATTTAGAATTTTATGCTCATAATAAAACTAATAAAATTATGTGCCCATAGACGTAATGTTCTTAAATCGTATTAATAACTATTTAGGTATAACTTTCCGATAAAAATATATTATTTTTAAGAAATTTTCTTTTTTTACAAGCGCCTCACATTAATAAAATTTCAACACAGCGATTTCAGGAATAAAAAAAAAATATAGAAAAAGATATTTTTTAATTGTCATAAATGTTTAGTAATGGACTGAAGTATGGAACTTGGTGACAAGTACTCAATCACCAGTATTTTTAAGAAACTATTATTTTTTTTTATTTAGCAAGATCCAGAAAAAACGTAATTTTGGTATCAGTTTCGCAAGGTTGTCTTTTTTGGTTGTTTTTAAATTTTTTTTATTGTTTCCTTTTTAAGATTCCCGAAAATAAAAATAGGTGTATTACTGAATGCAGATAGTGACTAACAATGGCTGTATTTAGACTAAATAACCGACTTGCACATACCGTTATCATCATGTATACATCCGAATGTTAGTTGAAACGTTCTTGATGAAATGGTTACCGAAATATACAAATTTATTATAATTACACTCTTACTTTAATTTTTATTTTCGAGAGTATTAAAAACAAAACGTTTGAAAAGTTAAAACTTGTTGTGATTTAACTAGAAACGACAACCTACCGTAATTTTCATTATATGTAATCATATCTCAAGTAGAAATAAATAAAATTCATGTCGTAATAGAACTAATAAACTGGTTAAAAAAAAAAGACCTTTAGTATTTGTGGAAAAGAAATCAATTCATTAAAGGAACAGAATGATACAAGTTACACCTAATATTTATTTTTTTTATTTAAAAAAAATAATTTTTGTAGATAAACGAAAATTGTAAGAAGAAAGTGAGTTTTTAGGCTCGAATGCAAATTGGCCTTGATAAATAGAAACTACACATGTCTGCTGCCACGGGGCCCAACTAACCAATACGAAGTATACTTCTTTCATTTAACGACCCACAAACCCGAATTTTTATAGCGAATGTGAAACGGGGAGATCTGAAGGTTAAGCGGACACTTGTAGGTCGCGGCACACGTGGGTAGAGTCTAGAAGGAATAACGGATCAAGTACCCCCTTTTTATTATTGTGAAGAAGATCTTTAATTGTATAATTATTCGATTGATAAAAATACTTATTATTCAGATAACTCACCTTGAGTCGAATTTCGTTCCGTCTTGCAGCGTTCCAGTGTAGTGCATCGTGAGCATGTCACCCGTCTTGGACTTCTTGTCGCATACTTCTGGGTTGTAGAGGACGTCTACCTTGAGTTCGCCGGCGGATGCCAGGGCGACCCATAAGACGGCGCATGCTGCGATGTACAGAGGCAAGGAGGAACACATTCTCTCGTCAGTGTCTGGGCTCGTACTGAAGGCTCCGAGTGTTCGCGGTGGTGGGGGGTCTTCGCCTCTTTCCTTCGTATCTTCCTCACTCACCACTAACTCGAGTTTAAAGCCGACTAGATATTATTCTTGTATATTTATTAAGTTATTTATAAGATGATATTTATGTATGTATGTATTTATTTATAAATACAAGAATTCCACCAAAAAAAAAAAAAAATCAGAAAAACGGGTTTACTAGTACAAGAATACAATACACAACTCTTATAAACACTTCAAATTGCTTGAAATCTCATCAATTTTTTTTTTTAAGTTTTATTATTTCACAACTGGCATTTATCAGTAAAAAAGTAATAAGAACATCTGTATTTATAGTTCATATATGTTTTTTACTAAAATAATTTTATTCGTAAAAACAGTTTTAATAAATCAAAGTTATATGTTATCTTATAATTCATTATAACATTATTTCAACTAAAAAGTTAAATAAAAATAGAAGTAACATAAAAGTCGAGGTAAAATGAATGTAAATTTTTTTCTGACTTTTCCTCAACCTATCTATCCTTATAGATTTCCTTCCTTGAAAAGGAAAACTGGAGTAATATTTTCCCAACTTTTCTTTCATTTTTCCTCTTATATCTCGTGAAATGGGTGAACGAATTTTCGTGGTGTAAACGATTTTAATAATCTTCAAACATTTTAATAAAAGATAACTAAAATAAGACTTTTCGTTAAATGTTTTTTTTTATTTCACAATCCGAACTTATCAGTAAAAAAAATAACATGTATTTCTGATTCATATCTGGTTTGCTTTAATATAATTTCACTCATGAAAACTGTTCTGATAAAGAAAAGTTATATGTTATATATTTATATGTCACTTCATTATTTAAACTATAAAATATAATATATAAATAGGGGGGGAAACTTAAAGATTAATGAAAAGTGAGTGTAAATTTTTTCCTTTACAGCGATGTAAACGACTTTTCTAATGTTTAGACATTCGTTAAAAGGAAAACTAGAATAATACTTTTCCAGTTTTTCTCTCGTTTTTCCTTTAACTTTTCATTGGAGTACGTTATTAAATAGGTGCTACGCAACGAAAAAGGGATGAATTTGAATTTGAACAGTAAAATATCCGTACTTGGGTTTGCGGAATATTTAGTACTGTTGGGTGAAAACGCAGAAACTATAAAGCTAAATACACAAACTTTAAAAGGGAAGGGGCGAAATTTTGATGATATTGTTGTAGGAGGAAATAAGTTCAAACATAAGGAGAATTTTTAGTACTTGTGGTCTATGGTAACTAGAAAAAACAAAATTCAAGAGGAAGTGAAGGTGGGAAATGCTTGTTATTATTGGGTCTCGAAATTACTAACCTCGCGTCTTTTGTACCGAAATCTAAAAATTAGAATTTATAAAACAATCGTCCTTCCATCTCTTCTCTACGGATGTGAAACTTGGCCGCTAACGCTGTTGGATGAACGTCTTCCGGTATTCGAAAATAAGTTGTTGCGCTGAATATTCGGTCCAAAAAAGAATGAGACCACTGGAATATGGAATATAGGAGATTTACGCGGAATTGCGATGCATGAATCCGGTAAATATTATTCAGGTGATAGCGTCGCAAAGATTAAGATGGGCCTGTAAAGTTGCTAGGCATAGTAGCAAACAAATTCCTAAGGTGTTAATAGGCGCTGTACCGACTGGAAAGCGTCAGGGGTAGACCGAGGCGTAGGTGGGAGGATTGTAAGCGGAGAATGGTAGTATCAAGCCTTCGGGTTCGCTAAGCCTATATTTATTTTATTTTATTTGTAAAAGAAGAAATGGACCACATGCTTCAAATATTATATCTCTATGAATTAAAAGAGTTTTTAGTAATATAACATTTTATTTTAGTAAAGTATAATAATTTTAAACATTTTTTTTTTAAGAGAAAAGATTTGCCCTGGCCGGGATTCGAACCCGGATCGTCTGCGTCTCCGTCGCAGTGCTCTAAACCACTGAGCTACATCCCCTGTATCCAAGTCAAATCCGTTCTCTTCACCCATCCTTTATCCCTGTGTTCTCGTATGTGTGTGTATACACAGGGAAGAATGTTGAGAGTCGAGCGTATAAATGATAAATACAATAATTAATACTTTACTTATGAAATACTTACGGACTTATGAAATGTCCGTTTTCAATGAAAAGTTTGTTTATTAAAACAACTTTATGAAATCGAAACATTTTTATTCAAAATATTAAACCCCATTTCTATACATTTTCCCAACATGCTACAAAAGATTCAAACCAAGAAGTGAAAAGTCTGAAAACGCGTTTTTGGCTTGAGAATATTTTTTTTTTTAAATTTACCTATAAGGAAGATATCAAAATTTCTGAACAGAAGGAAGTCTATTTGAGATAAATCTGGAAAATAAGATGGGAATGGGAGCACTTCATAACCATCTCGTTTAGTTTTTTCACTGTCTTCGTGAAAAATGAAGTTTGCCCTAGTAATATAATGTAATGTAATGGCGTTGTAGTGTAAGAGTATAGGTCCCTTCCAAATAACCAAAGCAGGTTGTTTGTTTTGTATTATCTCAGTATTACTGCAGTATGATGTTGATGTGATGATTTCACCTCTGGATGGAAAGAAGAAATTAATTATTCCTGCCATTGACCACAACACAGAAACCAATTATTTGGTTGAAAAAGTTTGCAGTTTGGGCTGCGGTTTGTCCAAGTTTAAACTCATATAAAAATTGCACAAAAATCGTTTGTTTCCATGGCATATTTGTTAGCATTCTAAAAAATGATCCTTCAATAATCGTCATAGTAAATATTGTCAATGAAGACGGGATTAATAACAACTATTAGTTATATATTTACAACCTTTAAACATGAACATAGTAAACAACAGAAGTCCACTAATTCAATTTGAAATGTTTATGTAATAAAAACGGACATATCATATGCAACGACCCAATAGTAACAATAAACTTATCGAGTTGCCTTTATATTGCCAGTTAATTACAATGGAGTTTGTCGCTTTATTATGCTGATTCCTCTCGACCAGTTTGGTTTTATAAAGTGAGTCATCAGAAGCATATATTGAAGAATCATTCAACATTTAATATCACATTGGTGTTTCATTTATATATATATATATATATATATATATATATATATATATATATATATATATATATATATATATATGCCGCTGCAAGGCAGTACTTTTATTTAGTCTGCGGTCGGAGATGGATCATATGGATCTAGGACCCTCCTGGGGCTCACCTAGCCTCTATAAAATATCATAAAGATAGGTAACCCAAAATAAGGAGGAAATAATCTGGCGGTTGAGCGTGACCTAGGACAAGTTATCTCCTTGCAGAGCCGTTGTCCATGAAACAGTACTGTCTCTACCATGTACTGAACCCCAGACTCTTCACCGGTTGTAGTGATGCAGGTTTTTTTTTTTTATATGTAAAATCTTACTAATATTATAAATGTGAAAGTTTGTATGTTTGTCTCTCTTTCTCGCAAAAACTACTGAACGGATTTGGATGAAACTTGACAGTAATATAGGTTATACACCAGAATAACACATAGGCTATAGCAAGTGCGGATTTAGAGGGGGGCACGGGGGCACGTGCCCCCTCTATAGTACATAATTAAAGGCAAATCAGGAAATTTGTAGAGATTCTTTGTATAGTTTAAGAAAGAAATTTGGATAATTCCACTCCAAGAGTTTCCCCTTTAATTCAATAAGGGTTCAAAGGTTGTGTAGAATCCGTCAGTTTTGAAGTTAGACATCTGAGATTTTTGATGTACGAGTAACTTATATTTAAAAAAATAATTAAATTATTGATTTAATATGATCTTTCACGAAACTTTATGTGACATACTAAATTCCACGCGAGCGAAGCCACGGGCATAAGCTAGTAGTTTATAAATAGGTAGAGTATGTAAGAGTAACAATGTAACCTAGAGCTACTAATATTGGAGTAAAAGCATTCCGTAACATATGTTTAATAGTCTTTTGATTTATCACTACATTATTGTCATACATTGTCACTACATTAAATTCCAAGAGTCTAAGGAATAATCATTTATTCAAGGTTTTTTTTTCTAATTCTATTAATTTTTAATATTCGTTACTGATTTTTTTTCTTTTTTTGTTTTGTTTTTTTATAAATTTTCAGACATTTGGGTGTTTAAACTGAGATTACTTCATATTTACCAGAATAAGATGTATATACAGAATTACTTAAACTGAATTAATGATTCTTAGTCCAGAATCCCTGGTACGTTTTTGCACTTGATTACTATCAAGCTGAGTCTTCGTGAATAGCTTCGTTTTGATGAGACGCCCAACAATTCCCTTTGTGAAAATTCTCGATTGTGGTAGCTAACAGAGGCAGCAAGGATAAAATATGTCGATTTGATGATTCTCCAAAATTTAAGGATAACGTACCACGCAATTTGTAGGACAATTTGACTGTTAAATTAAATATTAACTAAGTAAAAAAAAAAAAATCAGGTGGTTAGTAATCATTTTTGATGACTTCGTTATCGATACATGTTGATCGAGTTACTTAGTTAATATTTATATAATTTAACGGTCATATTCTCCTATAAATGTGTATGCGTGGTACGTTATCCTTAAATTTTGGTAAATCATCAAATCGACATATTTTATCCTTGCTACCTCTGTTAGCTACCACAATCGAGAATTTTCGCAAAGGAAATTGTTGGGCGTCTCATCAAAACGAAGCTATTCACGAAGATTCCGCTTGATAGTAATCAAGTGCAAAAATGTACCAGGGATCCTGAACTATCTTCTTTAGACTCTTAGAATTTAATTATGTGACAATTGAAAAGATAAAATAAAAGACTATAAAACATATGTTACGGCAAGCTTTTACTCCAATAGTAGTTCTAGGTTACATTGTTACTCCTACATAGGCTACCTTTTTATAAATTATTTTATATATATATATATATATATATATATATATATATATATATATATATATATATATATATATATATATATCAGGAATTGAAATCGATATTTTATTTTTTTTTAGAAAAAGATCATGTAATGACAAGATTTTTATTTTCCATTTTTAAAAATTATTTCTTTATTTTCAACAAACGGCAATTTTTACTGCAACTTTAACTGAATAGTACAGGTGATACCCCTCTTTTACAAAAATACGATGAAATAGCTTTTAAAATATTTTGGCAAACTGTTATACTTCATTTTATTTTTTAATTAATTGTTATAATTTTGAAATATTATTATTTTAAAGAGAAAAGATAGGACCAGGGCCGGGAGACCCAGGTTCGAATCCCGATCCTGGTCCTATTTTTCTCTTCAAAATAAAAATATTTAAAATGTTATACTTTAGCTTTTCATGATAAAGAATTTTTCTTAAATGATTCCATCAAGATTCTCCGGCAAAAATTATTCCCATTAAATAATATTGTTTGTTCATTTAACATCATTTCATGCTGCTATGGCTAATCGGACGATGCTACAGTGGGAGCTCTAAATTTTGCCTATCCAGGTTTAATTAGATAGGGATTTTTAACGAGTGCCCGACATCCTACAGGCTCAGGACCCCCGTTTAAGGACCCTTCCGAAGAACGGCGTAACTAAGGATTTTATACTCTCTTAAAAAAATCCTACGGCCACATGCCGGGCTACGACCCGCGATCTTGGGCTTAGTAGTTTGTTACGCTAACCACTAGAGCACAGGTGACCGTCCATTAAATAATATAAAATTAGAAATGAATAACTGGCAAAATAAAATAAACAATCAATTTAGTTTATGCGTTGCTCTTCACTCTTCATTAACTTTAACTCTTCATGAATAATGCATGAATACATAAATATGCTAAATTGACAGCGGCATGTTGCACATTTACTGCACTTATTTTAGGAAATTTAAAATTTAATTGTCATTTCTGTGACAATTTCAGTTTATAATTAGTAATTTTTCTGTCACACTTAAAATTGAGGAATGTTAAAATATTTCAAAGAATTAAAAATGGAAATTATTTTGCAATTTAGCGGTCTCAAACTTAAAAAAGGCCTTGAATAATAATAGTAGACTTTATATATATATATATATATATATATGTATATATATATATATATATATATATATATATATATATATATATATATATATATATATACTAGCTAACCCGGCCTCGTGTTGCTGTTGCTTTTGTAATAGTTTTAAACAATATTAGGTTAAAATTTTAATTTTAATGAAATAATGAACGAATGAAAAAATGAATTAAATAGATTTTTGATTTTACATTTTAATTATCTTATATCTAAGTATATAATAAATAAATAATAGACAAAATTCTTAACTGATAAAATACAAACATTAGTTTAATGAATAAGGTATATCATGGTTGATTTTTAATTATGGCTAATAATATTATTTTAAATTATAAATATTAATTCTAATTTCATTGAGCATCGATTAACATGCACAATATTTTTTGTTAAACTGTCCTTTGCTAATACAAATAGATTAGACGGAAATGGACATTTTCTGGCCTTGAGACTTGTTGATGGTCGTGGCTAAAGCCAGGCGTATAAGAAATTGGACGGTTTTATGGGTTCTGATGGCATCATTGGAATACGTGGCGACAGGACGATTTCTCCTTTAATCTTTCCAGTCAGCATGGCTGCTACAATAACATTTCCGGTGATCTTTTCGATGACCAAACGTGTACCATTGCATAATTTAGGTGGATTCAAATTACACAGAAGAATAATAGGTGAACCAATCTTCAACCGAAGATTGTGTGGTGGCATTCCTGGTATATCGAGAGAATTTAAAAATTCAGTTGGATAATTTACGGCATGGTTTTCATCAACAATAGTATCCATTGATTTATAGGACATTAGATCACATGGTAACAACTGTTCTATTTGAGAGTTAATTTCGTCAACATCTGCATTTTTTGCTGGCAAAATCGCACAATTACAGAGCCAATTATGGTCCAAGTAATTATTTAGTATATCCGGGAATACTAAATAACTCCAGGTTCAAAACCAGCTATGACAGATAAATATTTAATCTGTTAAAAGCCACAAATGGACCGTGTGGGGTCTAATGACCCACCTGGGGCTCACCCATCCTCTGTAAACTGAGTACCCTTGGGGGGAGGAATCGGGGAAAAACCTGACGGTGGTGCGTGATCTTGGACTAATCACCTCCCTGTACAACCATGGTCCTAGAAACAGTACAGTCTCTGCCATACACTGAACTCAAGACCCTTCATGGATTGCAGTGGTAATTGAAAGGTTATTTGAGTATTGAATTCATTCTGAATATTGATTCTAATATAACACAAACTCTTCTATTGTTCTAATCAAAGAATACTGATTGCCTGCAGCCTACGATTAGGTGTTTTAAAATCGTCCTCTTATTTTATTTTTCGTTATCTACCCTGGACCATTTGAGCACTAATGATTTTTCACAACTCAAAAATATAAAAGTTCTATTTGTGGACATGACTGAAGGAGTAAAAATGTTGATTGTAGAGAGAATAGAATATAATAAATGAAAAAGTAAACCAAGCCGGACTTTGATAAGGTCGCACTCTGCTCGTTATCATCTAACAGTAACCTCTTTGATCTAGCAAAATATATTTTTCAGGTTTTCTGAATAGTGACGAACTCTCGCGGTTGAAAAAAAATACAGCAACAAAATACCAGCAATAATGAGGTATATATTTAGTAAGGTAGGTTACGATTTCTGCGTCCCAATGCTTGAGTGTCCCTCTAAATACTTTCTTGAAAATAACATCTTTAATAAGTAGGTACTATTTGCCGCAAAACATATTTATACTCTCAAAATTAGTGCATAATTAAGTCAGCAATATATAAATAATTATTTGTTTAACTGTTAAATATATTATTTTTATTATTAATCTTTAATGTTCTATTATCACCTGCGCAGTATCACATCCGGCAAATTTGATCTCAATGAATTTTTACAAGTATGTGAAATTTTTGAACTGAATAATGATTTCCGATCAGGTCTCTAGGCTTCATCAGAAACCATTCCAGGTCATTGTGTTTTTAATCTTCTCATATGAAGTCCAGACAACAGAGAGAAAGTGCATGAGGAGTTTTGTGATGTGTTGACGAGTGAAGTTTTGTGTGTTAGCTGTGAATGTATAAGTTTACAGTAGCAATGTTTATGTCGTTGTGAATACTATATAGACCAAAGAGCAAATACAATTTTTCTTACAATTTTGGGTTGTGTTGTTTGAATCTTGTGTACATGGATACGTTTTATTGAACCCCAAAGTTCTGCTCCAGATGTCAAAGTAGTTAATAATGTAGATTAGGTTTTTTTTCTTCATCAGTCAAGTGAAGATTTTCAGAACAGAAAAGATATTATGTATTAGTATGTGTTTCATGTAAGCCTTTTTTCGAATTATAGTCTAGGATAGTGTATATAGTTTTTTGAAAATACAAAGTCATTGTCAATTTTGGCTTCTGGACACAAACATATTATTAAAATTACATTTTGAATAACATTAAATAGTTAGTTTTATTTAAATACTTTATTAGTTGAATGGTTCAATGGCATTTACACAATATTGGTAAACACAATTAGAAAGCATCTATAATGAGAATATCATTTAAAGAGATTTTGAATGACCTTCCGGAAAAATTAATGTTTTTCTCGTCTCCATACTTTACTTCAGCGAATATATTAGCAGAATCCACCTACAAATAATACTTTTTACAGAAATAATACTCTTATGCCATTTCTAACGTCGAGGAGCCTGCAGGTAATTTATTTTATTTTGAATAGATTTTCTACCAAACGAGTTATTAGCCCAGCGATGAAGGCCCCGTATCCTCGGGACAACCGATCTCCTCAATATTTGTTAGGTTATTTATGTTTCCCCCAACCTGAAGGGCCAGTGGCTAATTGCAGTCAGATGATTGGGCGATGGGCCCCCAACTCACTACGCCATAGCGGAGCTACATTGGGAGTCTTTAGGAGTCCTATCCATGTATAATTAGGATAGGGATCTTTAGTGATTACCTGACCACGCGCATTACTCTGGATCTCCAATTTACGTCTCCTCCTAAGGACGGCATAACAAAGAATTTTTTACTCCCTTTAAAAAATCCTAAGGCTACCTACCGGGCTGCGAACTCGTGATCTTGGACATTGTAGGCTGTTATGCTAACCACTACACCACAGGTGACCTCAATCGAAATGTACAGTAAAGGCAGTTAAGCTAACGTGGCATTTAATCCCAGCCAGGGTAAATTATAGGGGAGTATAACCGGCCCCTAAAACAGCCGCAATATATTTATTACAGTTGACAGGTGCGCGCTTATCATAATTACTGCGCTACCTGGCGAAGATGAAATTTAAGGAAAGGTTATAAGGCCTTAAATGCCGAGAGGGCTCGTACTTGATAATCCCTTCCAGAGGGTCGAGGGAAAGTGTGGAAATGGCCTTATGGGCGAGAGGTGGTCGCCCATTAAGGCGCTTAACTGTTGTTATCTCTTCCATACGATCCAATAGCGTTTAGTTATCAACACCCCATAGTTATACGGAAATGAGTCTTAACAAGTAGAAAGTCGGCCCCCAAACCCAAAATAATTAATTTTGTTGTAATCTAAGTCACTATAAGTCATTAATGGCTACTATTGGTAACTTATTAGACATTAAGGAAAAAATAAATTATACTTTAAAACATGCTTTATTAGGAAACCATACTAAAACGTATAAAATAATTTACAATAAGTTTAAATTAAGAATAGGGTGATTTTTGGATCTTGTTGACTTAAGTCATTAAATATTATTGTAATTTATTTTATTGTCATATGGTATAATATTTTTAATATTTTATTTGAAAATTAAACATATCACCAGGACCAGGATGATGGTGGTGCTTAATCCCGGTCCAGATCATATCTTTTCTTTTCAAATAAAATATTTAGAAAACTGTTTATATTTTTTAATTTTGTTTCCTATTAGGTGTGTTTTTAGTTTTTTAAACAATTATTTATTTTCTAACTTTTAGTTCGGCAGGCGGGTTTTTTAGTTATAACCGCGTCTTCTTTATTTAAAAAAAAACTAATATTAATTTTCTGCTTTTTAGTGCTGCTAGCTAAAATGCTAAAGCTACTAAACTACAAAACTAAAGTGCGTTTTAGTTTTTATAAAATATTAATTTTTTTAGCAGAATATACAGAACCTGCTAATCGTCATATGCCTGCCTCAATGATTATGCCATGTATGCCTTAGTAAATGCTGTAGTACTTGGCACAAGATACGACTTTGTTATTGAATATTCTCAAGTCATGATAATGAGACAAACTTCATAGATTATTGTATTGCCCTAGGTCTTTGAGAATAGTGCTAAGTTTCAGTTCGATTCAATGTTTTTAACTGTTCTTTCTTCGCGTTTGAAAGTTGTAATGGGTATGACCAATTACCCTCTCTAAGCTACAAATAAATTTCTCATCCATAGTGAGGTACTAAATATCGTTGGTTCTCATTATGGAGTACTTCTAATTCCTCGAATTCAGTGAAGATGCTGACCACATAGTGAACAGTTTCAGAAACTCCATAAATGGTAATTAGTTACACCGATTAGTTGATAACGTGAAACTGTTGTTATATTTTCAAGGAGAGGTATCGCTTCCTCTCCTCCAACAATTTTTTTTTTTATATTTGCAACTGTAATTATATTACATCAAGTAAATCTGCTGTATGAACAAAGGACATGAAAACACTTGTGGAGAAACTATCCATTGATACCACTCCAATAAAGTTCTATAGCAGAAGGTCTCGAGGCCATCTTCTTTTCAGACGCCTCGGAGGGTTATCAGGAATATTATGGGAAGCAAGTTGAGTGACTAGCGGATTCAAGTGTGTAAGGAGCTTTTCAAGGAAGGATAGGTATCTAGTTTAGGCCAAATCAACAACATATGGGATATTAAGATCATGATGGATGAGTTTGTTTGTGACATAATAAGGAGCATTGAGGATTTTACGAAGGATTTTTGAAAACGTCGTTCAGTCTTGTATGAGGATCCTCCAACAATTAAAAATCTAAAAAGTTGAGACTTAAGAACATAATTTATATCTTAAAATTGTAGTAAAATTTTATTTAAAGCATTAATACATTTTAAAAATAATATCTATATTTTTTGGTTTATGAAATTCTGTGTTTGAATAAGAAAATCAATATGCCAATATTCGCAGAAGGTAAGTAAAAAGTTTCAATTAATATTCGTTTTAGATATAGTTATAATAGTTGGAGAGGATTTCAATCATTATTTCAAAATACACATTTTTATATAGAGCGAAAATTGATACGAAAAAAAAATAGTTTGATTCAGGCTTGTCGTTGGAATATTATTTTTCGAAGTAGGCAAATAATTTATCAATCTTCTTAATTTTTCCTTGATTTCGAGAAAGAAAGAAAGGTTTTAATCCGTTTTAAAAATTATAAATTAATTTATTAAGCATAGATAAAAAAATATTACTAGTGACGTTAAAGCACCACAAAGTCGTCCCTTTGCGTACATATCTGTCTCTCTTCAATAAATTCTTCTAGTGAAATTTTTTGGAGCTAAAAAAAAAAAAATAGAAACTGTCTTCACATCATCATTCTATCATTAGTGTTAATAGAGAGCGGGGGCAAGGTAAAAAGTATTTCCTTTGTGAGGACGGGGAGAAAAAGAAATATAAGCTTATAGCCATCAAAACGGATTGCGGTTTTACGACGACCTCAAGACTCTTTGTCGCCATGATATTAAAGGTGTCACACATTAAATTTACAACATTATATTTTTTGGCGACAGATGAAAATATTGATATTTTGTAAACTATCTTTACAAAATGAAATTATAAATAATGGTGAATGATAACTTGATGAGCGGAGTTGCTCTTTTGGTAGAGTGATGAATTGCAATGCTGAAGATCCCAAAAGGTTCAAATCGAGTTGTGACAGATAAATTATTTAACCAGCTAACATCTATGTATGGACCATGTGAGATCCCCTGGGACTCAGCCAGCCACTATAAAATGAGTACCCTTAATATGTCATAAATCTATGCCATTTTAATTCTTATCTAATATACTGGACAGTAATGAATACTTAAAAACCTGACCGAATAACCTACCAGTATATTTCATATATCTTTTGACTGTTTTCCATATTATATTTGTAAATTTCATATTGTTATTAAACTGTTTAAATCTAAAATAAATTAATTTGAGAATTATGTATTTTAAATTTTGTTTTAAATAATAAAAAAAATTTAAAAATAATTAAATACATAAATCACTAAAATAGAGCCAAAAACTCAAAAAGAAACACTATTATGTATTATAATGCAATTGGGAAAAACCACAATGCAAAGCCTTGTGTTTCAAAAATACAGCTACTTACCAGTCGACGTTTCGCCTATTCAGGCATTATCAAGACACCAAAATCAAAAAGAGGGTTATGTGAATCGCATCTCGAAGAAAAATGTGCAATACATCCCAACGATTAACAGCCCAAACAGGCTCCAAACATGAGACAGCACCCCACCACCAAGAAGTTCAACATACAACTGAACGAAAGTAATACGCGACCAGCTGGGAAGGTTATAGAATCAGCTGATCCACAAAACATATCAAGTAATATTAATCTATAAAAAATTGTATACATATTAGCAAAGTTAGCCAAATTTTTCTTTTAAAATATTCAACGTTTCCGAATAATATTGGTTCAAATTTCTGCAATCTGTTTTATAATTTACCGAAATGTCAATCTTTTGTGCAATCTGCATGGCCTCGAACAACTTCCTTCTAGAGCCATCACTCTCTTTGTAAATAACTTTGGCATTCTCAAAATCAAATTGATGCTTACAAGTTTTGGTATGCTGGGCCAATGCTGTGTTAGGTTCCTTGCCACCAATATTTTTACAATCATATTGATGCTGATACATTCTTTTGTGCAACAATTGTGATGTTTCACCAATGTATATTTTAGGGCATTGCAAACAGCTAATCTCATACACTACATCTGATTGTTGCTGTGTAAGTATTTTATCTTTCAATGGAGTGTAAAATTTACTCATCTTGTTTGTAATCTTATTCGCAAGCCTAATTTCGTAAACATCATACTCTTTAAATATATCTCTAACACATTCTGACAGGCCCTTAATATAAGTGCACGCAAAAAAGACACCATTCATATTATTTCTCTCGGCACCACCACTATCCGACAATGCAAGATCCCCACCACTAGAAGTACAGTTCATATTATTGTGAATCTTGTTATAGTTCAAATTCCAATATTTTTTAATGAGGAATGAAGGGTACAAGTTAATTTCGAACATCGTGCAGATGGTCTCTTTCACGGAGCTTATATATTTTATATCAGTCAGTTTAATGGCTTTAAATATGCTGTTTTTAAGGTTATTTATTAACATATGTCTAGGGTGATTAGATATAAAACTCAATATACGTTGACTACTGTTTTCATTTCTCGTCCACATGGTTCTCAAAATTGCACTATCGTTGTTAACATACATATCTAAGAATCTAATCCTATTATTAGTTTCCAGTTCATAAGTGAATTTGATATTATTATGAAAACCATTAAGACTCTCATAAAACCTGTCAATCTCATCCTCTTTCAACACAAGCAAAAGGTCATCCACATATTTGATATTAGTAGTATTGATAACATCATCCAGCAATTTGTTCATAAGGATGCCACTAAGCGTAACGGACAATACACCACCCATAGGCAACCCTGTTAATTGTCGGTAAATCTTATTATCGTATTTCACAAAACCATTCTCGCAAATTATTTTCAGCCCTTCTATAAACATAACCTTATCTTTAATGCACGTATAAGGCTCAACTTGCTCCCATTGCACCGAAATTATTTCAAATACCATTTCAAGTGGCACCGAGGTAAACAAAGAGACTACATCAAAGCTTATAAGTCGTTCATTTTCTTCTAAAGTTTTCAAATCATCAATCTTATTTTTAGCATCAAATGCATTTTTAACATCGAACGGGTTATTATTGTACAGGCCATTTAAGAACGGTTTAAAGAATTTTGCCAGTTTATAAGAAGGTCCCTTAATGATATTTACAATCGGTCTGAGAGGTTTGTTTTCTTTATGCAACTTAATTAATCCATATATTCTAGGATGCTGCGGGGCATAAGTAGTTAATTTAGTTTTTGAAACCCTATCAATATATTTATTTATGTATAATTTATCAACATACTTATTAATTTTATTGGTTACATTGACAAGTGGATCTTTATTAAGCATTCTATAAGTGTCGGGATCATTGAGCAGCCCATGCATCTTGTCATTATACATTTCCTTAGTGATGATTACTTTTTTCGATTTATCAGATTTAAGAACGTATACATCACGATTCCTGTTTTTAAATCTTATAAAATCCTCCAAATCTCTCCTTATAGTTTTATCTATAATATCACCATGCCTATTCTTGCCTTTCATAAAATTGTTTATTTTTCTAGCTATACTATTCCTAATCCCATTTTTTTGGCTATCTGAAGTATCTATGCGTTCCAAAAACGTTTCTATGTCAGCAATCATGCTCAAGATGTCACTATTTAGGTTTTTAGGAAACATATTAGCACTATCACTTAAGCTCAACAAATTAAGTATATTGCGAGGAATGTATAAGTTAGTTAAGTTCTCTACCAATTGCTGCTTATGTAAATTATTATATTTAGTTAAAATATCATTTCTAGTATGTTTTTTTAGTCTAATGTATTTATCAATATTCGGTGGCAAGGAACCTAACACAGCATTGGCCCAGCATACCAAAACTTGTAAGCATCAATTTGATTTTGAGAATGCCAATGTTATTTACAAAGAGAGTGATGGCTCTAGAAGGAAGTTGTTCGAGGCCATGCAGATTGCACAAAAGATTGACATTTCGGTAAATTATAAAACAGATTGCAGAAATTTGAACCAATATTATTCGGAAACGTTGAATATTTTAAAAGAAAAATTTGGCTAACTTTGCTAATATGTATAAATTTTTATAGATTAATATTACTTGATATGTTTTGTGGATCAGCTGATTCTATAACCTTCCCAGCTGGTCGCGTATTACTTTCGTTCAGTTATATGTTGAACTTCTTGGTGGTGGGGTGCTGTCTCATGTTTGGAGCCTGTTTGGGCTGTTGATCGTTGGGATGTATTGCACCTTTTTCTTCGAGATGCGATTCACATAACCCTCTTTTTGATTTTGGTGTCTTGATAATGCCTGAATAGGCGAAACGTCGACTGGTAAGTAGCTGTATTTTTGAAACATAAGGCTTTGCATTGTGGTTTTGCCCAATTGCATTATAATTTAATACATAAAGATTTTAAATAGCAGTAAGGTATAAATAATATAATCATAATAAGCTCACATTACCTTACAGATCAAAGTTTAAGCCATTAGTAGACAATTGACCATGGGACGATAGTGGATCCCCAGGAAAATGAGAAAAATAATTTTTAAATATTACTATGTATTCTTTACTGAGATATCTATGCTTGATTTTGCTAACTGTTTTGGGACAGTTTTTTCTGTTTTTGTTTTTGGATTGTATAACTTATTTATGGTTGTTGTTTTTTTAAAGAATTTTGACTTATAACTTTTTTAAAAGTTATGTTTAGGAAATTGATGTTTTTTAATATTGAAAATGGCATTTAAGTGCCGAAACGTCTTGTTTATGAAAGAATAAAATAAATTGACTGGAAGCTGGTTTTTTCAAAGATAAAATTTACATTAAATCTATGCCTTAAAGGTTCGATACTCAATTTTTTCCAAAGTTGGGTTTGGATTAATTTTTATTTAATTTTACCTCCTTTAAAGGCATACATAGTTAAAAATCTCCTTAATTTTCAAAATAGTGAATAATATAACGTTATTTTCATGCAAATCATGAATAACCGCATGGCTATTTGAGATATTTTAACATTTACAATATGTAAGTTTCAAAGTTTTTATAAAGATAAATAAATTCATTTCCCCGCTCATGGGCCATTTGGGATCTACAGGGGGAAATTGGGGTAAAACTAGACGGCTATGCGTGATTTAGGACGTTCCTTCCTGCATAACCGACGTCCTAGAAGCATTACAATCTCTACAATGTACTTGTGGAAGAAGGGGCTCCTAATAATAATTCGCTAACCTTCTAACCGAGTGAATTTGCCGGATGTGATTCAATAAAAAACCTGATAGTTATGATGCGGTGGCAATTACCCCCAAATACATAGAATTGATGCTATAAAAGGAAGAAAAGAAATTCATCAAGTAAATATAAATAAAAACATCCAAAAATGAGTAAATGATAAATATATAATGTAAAAAAGAAAAAGAACAATTACAAAAATATTAATGTGCACAACTAAACCTAAGAAAATACAAAGAAAGTTATTTGAAAACTAAATAAAAATTTATGAAAAAAAGAAAATGCTACAATTATTTACATAAAAAATGAAATTAACTCATTTACTAAAAAGAGATGAGTCTTAAAACAAAAAAATATTACTGGTTTGTGAATCAATAAGAAAATGAGAAATGAACTTAGTTCTTGAAAATTGTTGAGTTCTTGATAGCGATGACTTGATGATTTGAAATATTGATGAGTAGAAAGTAACTAAATGTATCTTACAGGTAAGTTCAAAGTGAGATGAAAATAGTGAGAGGTTTTACTGGTGAGATTTGACAAAGTTCAAGATGGAGAGAGCGGCGACAAAATCAAGTATAGAGTAGCAAGCAACCTTCTCACACGACAACTGTCTTAAGACTGATCTTGTTTTGTTTTTTCGGACATCACACTTAATATTAAAACATATATTTTGAAAATTACTCACAAAATTCTTTTTTTATTATTATTATCACAATAGATTTTATTATTATGAGAATTATATGAAACAAAACAAACAAAAAATCTGGCTTTTAATACAAGAAAATATTCGTTTGGAAGAAAAAAATTAAATAAATAAAAAATAGCTATTGATACCCGACAGTACTGTAACTAAGACAAAGTTGGTGTCATAGTGGTACAGCAGTAAATGATTACTTACACGGTATTAACTATTTGATTTGATTTGCTATTGAATTAACGCTTTTTGTTTCATTTTTCTTTAGAAAAATACAACCATCCTTCTGATTGGTCGTTAATTTTAAAGCATTTCATGAAAACTATCACGTGATGCCGATACCTCCAATCGCTGCTTACTAACTTCCATCTAAGGATTACTAGCCAAACCCAAACCAGCGTGATCACCTTTAACGCAATTCTTCCATCTTCGTCTTGGTCACATCTTACCAGTTGATTCAGTGTCATTTATCTTTTTAGGAATTCGTTCCTTACTAAGTCCAACAGCTTTAGTTATACGTATGTCATCCATAAATATGACAGTGTCAATAAAATTTAATTACTGTAACATATGTATGTATGATCAGTCTTATAATACTGGCGGCTCTTAGTAAATCTTCAATTGCAAAATCTTGTATTGGATATACGGGAAGAAAGGTAAAGAGTATATTCTTAATAATATTTTACACAGAGAAAATATTGATAGGATTTCGGATTTAAAGCGACAAGATTGTCTAAATAATCTTAAAAAAACGTGGAATGTAATTTACTACTTGAAGTATGTTATTTTCTATATCTAAATTCCGTCTCGTTAAAGAATTGTATTTAATTAAGAAACGTCGAATATCAGACGCATTCAATCCTCTCAATCCAAAGTCCTGAGAACTATTGTCAACGCTCCTTTTTATGTCTCCAACAAAACCCTCCATAACGATCTCAACATTCCTTTCGTCCTCGATCTCATCCCTACTAAATTCTCAAACTTTCACCAAAACCTTGCCTGTCATCCCAATCCCCTGGCTCAGTGATTATTCAGTTCCACACATCCATACAACCCACCCCTCCGTCTAAACCGGCAATGGCCCCGAGACCTGTTATTATAATGTTATTTGGAGTACTGGCACTGGCCAGATTCTCCACTCACGACCTGTGTGTACGAAGCGCCCTTAACCAGCTTCCATTGGAGTTTAATTCCAGTGACGCTGCAGGAAAAGGGGGCAGGGGCCTCCTGAACTCCTGCTTTGCCCTCATTCCTGGGAAAGAAGCTTATTTCGGAGACCCAGGCAAATTGTAAATAGGGCTTGAATGTGTTCATTATTTTATTTATTTTTTATCTAGACTTTATTTTATTATCATTTTTGAATTAATTTCCTTTTATTACCGCTTTGTAATGGTTGTAGCTACATAGCACCATTACTTATTGCCCACAAGTGGCAGATTGTAATGTCTGAATAAAGTGTTTAATAAAAAACAAAAAAAATTAAGAAACACTATTAATAAAAAAAATAATATGAATAGATGTAGACAAAACGTGACGTATTATTTTTACAATATCTCTGGATGAAGCGGAAGTCGTTACCGCACGAGTAACGACTTCAGAGAAAGCGACTATTGAGAAAATAGTAAAGGTTAAAAGTGACTTTTGAAAGCACGACTTGCCTTTTAGATGCGAATAGTGTGTATTTGCAAATAATTACTGTATACATATATATACAGGTTTTTACTTCACAGACACGTATATACATATATACGTATATACACACGCCATAATTATGACTTCTGTCATTTTTTGAAAATTTAAAACGTAACCAGACAGAAAAAATAATGTCATAAATGGAAAACGAGGAAGAATGTCTCACATTAATATAAATTTCACTTTGAACTATTTTTAGTGGGCACTACTGGGTCATTTCAAATGAAATGTCAGTTTTCAAAGGTAAATAACCTTTAGTAAAACAACTTGATGAAAAGATATTTTTAGAAACATTTTTATTCAAAATATTTTCCTTCATTTTATATACATTTTTGCCAACGCGTTATCCAATCTGCTGTCCCAATCAGTCAATCCCATAACTATATAAAAAAAAAATGCAAGGCTTTTTGATGAAATTAAGTCTGAAAATGTGTTTTTGACTTTAGAAGCAGTTTAAAAAAATTGTATCCTTAGGAAATTGCCCAAATTTCTGAACAGATGGAAATATATTTGAAATAATGAAACTCAACTTAACTTGTCAACATGAAACTCAAAACCAACGACTGGAATAAGTTTTTATTATTTTTAGATAAATCAAAGATAATTTATTAATTTTATTATTGTGATAGATAAAGTAAATGCGAATTTATTGTCCTTCAAGCCGGTTTCCGATATGTATAAAATGCATAGCACATAACTACTCACTTAAGTTGTCACGCCAAATATTCTGAATGTATCCTTCAAAACTTTCTTTGGGTTTTGATCCTGTCAAATTCTTCAGTCACAGAATAAGCCTTGAGGAAGCTATCAGAATGCCTAGCCAGTCATTGGTAAAGATTTTTACGACACGATCGAAACCCAAAGAAACGTTTGAAACGTTTATTAATTAAGAATAATATTAAAGATACTTTTTAGAGATTTTTCTACCTTTTCTTCCTCCACAAATGAACTTCTCCCCCTCCCATCTCCGTATCACTTTTACTAATCATTATCTTGTATTACAGCTTTTGTTAAATAGGCATCAATCAATAACTACAGAAAAAAAAAATTAAGTCCCCATCGCCCCATCTATAACATTAAAAGAAATTCCCTTTACGATGAAAATAACGATGTCTAACTAAATCCATTTTTAGTGGCTTTCGTGTAATATAATAACGAAATGTTTAATTTTTTTTAAACTGTCTTTTACTTGTTAATGTTTTTGTTTGGTCAACTTTAGGACACTAAACCATTTAAAGAACGTGCATATGAAGCCATTCTAGCAAATACCTTTTAGAGATAGAGATTAATCGCAAGGGCCCAGCTGTACTTCAGCTCTATTAGTTGAATCGTCTAAAAGGCCTCTTGAATTGGTTTGTCCTAGGCTGGATTAAATTGATTACAAATAATATATAATTACAAATTTGATATCAGTTACAACTTTAAATAAAAAACTTATAGTTTATAATTAGTATAAAATACTGAATATTACTGATAACATAAAAGAAATATATTGTTATTCCGTTTTTTTTTTTTGTTTTTTTACTTAGGTAAGTTTATTTTATCTTAAAATCAAAACAAACACTTTTTCTCTTAAACATCATTCCTTAATTACAGCATTCCTGCTGTTGACGCACAAGTTATGAAATATATCAAATTTATGTAACTTTCTGCACTAATAAATACCTAACCTACTATTTCTAAGTAACCACGTGTAATTCTGTGCACATTTTTCAATTATCTATTTGAAAATAAACCTTAAATCGTTTTACTTAATCTCTCCATTTTATAAGAAAGGTTTTAATGCTGTAATATTTTATTGGCACTACCCAGCATGGGCTTGAGAAAATACTTTCTTTTTATTGGATTACTTATGAACAGCTTAGAAAATTAGGAACCAGTTGTAAAATAATATAAAAGGATGTTGGGAGGATCATATGGTGCCTTCATAGCTTTTTATTTTTATTTGTGTGTTTAAATATTATGAATATTACGTATAATTTTTGTACCTCCTTGGTTGTATATTTGTTATTATTAAACTCTCATCTTATTATTAAATCTTGATTATTTTCAAGCCTTTTTTTCAAATCAAGGGTAGTCTCTTTTCCATCTTTTTTCAACGAATCATGGATGTGTCAATATAGCGATTCACTCATGAACTATTTATTTGATATATTTGAAAGCCAAGAATAATGCTTATTTTATTTACTATTTGTTATTTTATTTAAGATTATATCCCTTGACAGAAAAAGAAATGGCGACTATATTTTAGAAATTTAACTATTGATATTTTTCCAATATTTCTGTCTTAAATCTTTAAGATAGCTTACATGAACAATCCAAGTAAGCTTATAGGATGCTCCAAGCTGGGAATATAGGATCGATGAAAAGGTCGGATTTGTCTGACTTGGATACGACCCCTGGTAGCTCAGTGGCTTAGACCACTGCACCGGAGATACAGACGACCCTGGTTCGTATCCCGGCCAGGTCAAATCTTTTATCTTCAAAAAAAATATATTTAAAAAAAATAATCACCTTCTAAATAACAATTAATATATATATATATATATATATATATATATATATATATATATATATATAATTCTTTGATTGAGAAGCCACAATTTTCTGATTTTTTTAAATTGGGATCAAGCTTATAATATCGATACTACGATAAAAAGTAAAATTAATCTATGTCTAAAAAATATCTTTTTATCTAATTACAACATTTCATCTTATACCCGCATATTTTATTTTAGAGAAATTATTTTATTAAATGTAATGAGTAAATACGAGTAATTGGATAATGTAGGATTTAGTCTTGCTATTATTTGTACTAGAAGATATACACTGTTTATTTATTTATACAGTCCTAATTCATCGGGGTACTAAAGTAAACAACAAACAGCAATAATACAACTCCAGTATATGTTTTAGAGTAATGAAACAATACAATAACACAAGAGAACCTATTAAATTTTCGTTATATTTTCTTTTTATTAATTCCTTATATTTTTGTAAATTTGCATCACTTAGTTTTCATTTTTCTTATTTTAGATTTTTAGCTCTTGCCTTTTAGCTTTCATTGTACCGTAATGAGTTGCTATACTGAAGGATCCGCGTTGAAATCCAGCTGTTTAATAAATTATATACTCTGTTAACAGAGTAAATATGGATAAAAGGCCTTCTGGGATCTACAGATCCTTTGCGCCCTCAATAAAATGGGTACTCTAAATTAAAGCGAAGCTAGGCGGTTGAGAGTGATCCCGGAAATTATCTCCCTGTACAACCGTTATTATAGAACTAGTTCAGTGTGTACCATGCACTGAACTCAGGACCTTTCTTGGGTAGTGATAAAGGTTTTTAAAAATATTTTTTACTGATTAAAAACATGTTTTCTACAAATAATTGAAAGTGATTACTAAAGTATAGTTAAAGAACGAACAACTTGAAGCCGCAAGCTGGAACCATGTCAAAGTCAGATGCTCCCTCTCCAAAGACAACGCCAACATTATCTTGCACTAGTTGCAAAACAATTAACTCTAATTAAAGGCAGTGTCCGCAATCCCTTCCAGCGCACTCTACAGGCCTAACAGTCTAGATCTAACAGTTATACCTCTCGGTGGTTATTTGTCGGGAACGATTTCTAATTTTAATTGCAAGCACTGAAGCGTGTGGCTCTTAATTACTCAGATTATTCCCGTCTACTGGTCGCCCGTTAAGAAGCAATGCTGCATACTTAATTTTATCTCCACTGTTGGTATTTTTAGTTATTATTCTTATTATTTTAAACTTCCACCAAAACCTTGCCTGTCATACCAACCCCCTGGCTCAGTCATTATCCAGTTCCACACATCCATACAATCCACCCCGCCGTCTAAACCGGCAATGGCCCCGAGACCTGATATAATCATGTTATTTGGAGTACTAGCACTGGCCAGATTCTCCACTCACGACCTATGTGTGCGAAGCGCCCTTAACCAGCTTCCATTGTAGTTTAATTCCAGTGACGCGGCTGAAAAAGGGGGCAGGGGCCTCCCGAACTCCTGCTTTGCCCTCATTCCTGGGGAAGAAACTTAGTTCGGGGACCCAGGCAAATAAATAAATGTAAATAGGGTTTGAATGTGTACATTTTTTTTTTTATCTAGACTCTATTTTATTATCACTTTTGCATTTATTTCCTTTTATTACCGCATGTATATATTTTTCCAAATGTATATATTTTATGACATTCACTTATTTTATTTTGTTTATATCATTTTTGTTTTGTTATGGAATGGTTGTAGCTACATAGCACCATTACTTATTGCCCACAAGTGTCAGATTGTAATGTTTTTAATAGAGTGTTTAATAAAAAAAAAAATTATTTTAAAGCCATCAAATTCCTCTCGTATTCAACCCTAATAATCCAAAATCCTTCGTAAAATTCTCAATGCTCCTTACTTTGTTACGAACAAAGTAATCCATAATGACCTTAATGTCCCATTTGTTACACATTTCGCCCGAATCCGATATCAATCATTTCATGACAAACTTTAACCCTACTCAAACCCTTTAGTTTCAAACCAGGCAATCTCTTCAATCCCTGATATTCCTCTGAGGCGTCTGAAAAGAAGATGGCCTCTAGACCTTTTTAGTTGAAATTGGTAAAATATTGGTATTATTCAAGTACTAGTTCCTCTACTTGCCTTTATCTCGTACCATTATTTCAATAAATAAATTCAATTGATGTTTTGAAGTGCCCTAAAATAAACCGTTTTCAAATATTCCGTTACATACATACGTGCATACAGGCAAAACTAATAAAAGCTTGTTAAAAAGGGGGAACCATATACGATTTATCTGACAAATATATACTTTTCACAATATTTTATATTGTCACTATATCTCGTGAAAGTTCCTAGAAGGCTTGCACGTCGTTGACGCCACGCTTTCTTGGATGACTCCGTCCGGTAAGTGTTCGCCGGAGGGGCGATGATATGTGGACGCGGAGGTGCCAAACTTTCCTTCGAAGAGGCTGTTTTAAATTACTCGAGAGCAAGTAGACTTTCACGAGAGAGAGAGTTGTGTCGAGTCAGGGGTTCCTCGATATCTTTCGCTTATTATGCAATCGTTCTCTTCTCAGCGTTAGCTCAGCGGTTCAGAAAATATTACATAATAAATCAACTAATTCCGTGGTCATTAACATGATAAATTAAACAAAAAACGAAACATTTTTTGTATTTTATTTTATTTCTCTGTACGATTCAGCCGCTAAGGACTAAGTTTGTTTTAACTCCTTTTTTTCTCTTCCAGATCGTCTTCATTCGTACCCTTTTTTTTTTCATTTCTTCTGTTTTTCTTGTTGGTTCGTTTGACTCCAGATATCGTACGAGCTCGGGAAACTCTATTTTACATTCCTTCCGAAGGACGATACATCCAATGATTTTTTACTCCGCCGGTAGGCAGGTCTCCATTTTTTCCACGTGCCCTACCCATCTTAGCCTTCTCTTCTTAATAGCACAGAGGATATTATGCTCACCATACAGTTCTATCAATTCGGCATTGCCTAAGATCTTTAGCAGATCTTTCTAAGGACTCTCCCGAATCAAAAGAATTCTCCTATTTTCTTTGGCCTACGTCTACGTCTCATTGCTTTACCGTTTTATACAATTTATCGTAATTATACAACATTATCGTTTTATACAACCAACGCCTAGCTTTCCTGGAATAATTCAGTTGTGAATTTCAATAAATAAATGTTAAAAATATATTTATTATATTTATAGCGGAAACAATGAATATTATTAAGACTCGAATTGGCTCGCCGAATTCTAAGTCAAGACTTTTTAAAGTCTAACCACTGCTAAGACTTTAATTATAATAACTTACCAATAAGTTATATGTACACTAAATAATAATAAATTGTGTGTACACAAGTACCCAAGGCTTCTTTCATGAACGGGATATGAGCACTGGGTGCGGTGCATTGTTCTAACGAATGAGATTCAAATACATAACGGAGCGGAGAGGACAATAACCTGAAAGTAGTACCTAAGTATTTCCGAGTTGTAAGACTTAAAAATCCCCCCCACACAATTTCGGTTCACCGGCGATTACCTGTCCATTGATTCTTTTTTTTTTAGCTTATAACTTTTAAATCGCAACATGGGCGGAAATTCTGTCTTTATCATTCTTAACAAAAAGTCAAATTTTTTTCAAACGCTTTTTTTTCGTTTGAGAAATTTTCAAAGGTTCTCATGGCAACCATTAACAATTCGGATATTTTTAAAGTTCATAGTTAAAAGTTATTTTTTAATTATAAAGTTAGATTAGTTTACATACAGCTACTAATTTGGATGGGCCTCGCGAGGAGTTTTGAAGAATAGTGGGACAGGCCTGGTTACTGCAAGAACTGTAGCGCTCAACAGTGAATAAGTGAGTGAGAGACAACTGTATTATTTTTTTAATTATCTTTAGAGAAACTGTCCACTGGTAGTACTTAAATAATAAATAAAGTAAAATATAAATAATTAAGATTAATAAATAAATATAAGGAAAATTAATGGGAAATGAAGAGGTTCCACTAAGTATGAAAATAGTGGGGATAAAATTTAGAGGGAATGAAGTTATCATTTCAGTGGGAATACAATTTGTCATGAAAGGATTGATATAGGGTAGGGGCCAATTCAGCAACAAATGGGACATTGAGGTCATTATGGATTATTTGATTCTTAACCAAGTAAGGAGCATTGAGGATTTTACGAATGGTTTTGGATTGTAAGAATTGTATACGAGAGGAGTTTGATGGCTTAGTGGAGCACCAGAGCTCTAATCCGTATGTCTAAATAGGTCTTAAAATAGTCGTATACCTCAGACTTTGTAATTAAATTCGAGACCAGAGATTTTCGTCTGTCTAACAAGTCACAACAGCGGATTAAAGTCTATCTCTCTCTTTCTAAACATTAAGTCAAATTTGTTTAAATAGAATTTTTTTTTTGCTTAAAGAATTTTTAAAAGTCTCATGGACTTCTGTTGTTGCTAGGTGTTTGTAGTTAAACTTAACAACCAAGTGTTGATAAGAATAAAAAAGTAATTTCTTCAGACTTTATTTTTTAAGAGAATGGTCCTAAGCAAATATAGGAAAAGTTAGTTAGCATGTGATTTACTGAGATATGTGAGAGATTTGTAAATAGTGCCCAGTAGTAATGTGAATAGGCACCGGTTATATTAAATAACTTTTATCACCTAAAGAAACCAATAACTATAATAAATCGCTAATAGATTTTTGCTCATAGAAACATAGTATGTGGTTTATTTTTTGTTGCTGTCATTAAAGAGTTAACAATCATAGGCCTGACCAGCATCCTTTATTACAGTGTGCACAGACCATAGTGCCTGTGGAGTTCAGTCGAATGCTCTTTACATACCTGGAAAACAGTTTAAAGAATAATTATAATTATATATGTCCATATGTATGATAAAGGTGGTATATTATATTAAAAAAAGTGTCCATAGTTTAATCGTCACTTTTCAGCTGCATTATTTACTATGAGTCGGGAGGATTCAGTAAATAAATTTTACACTAATAAATAAACTATTTTATTAGTGCCATCTTTTTGGCCTAATTTTTAGGCTATCATTAGGGGTGAGAATAAAACAAAACACAATAAAAGTATCAATAGGTACCAAAGAAAATATAGCATAAAATATATATACATATACAGAAATGGGAGGCATAAACTAGAATGAACAATGGATTAAGACATCAAATATTTGATGAGAAATTGAAAAATAACAACATTGCACGAAATCAATGAAAATAGTAATACTTATTACTGTAACATATGATTTTAACTTAACATATATTTTATCACAATATATTATTACGGGCTACTGGGTGTGAAAATGAATTCAAGATCCTAATATTTATTTACAACGTGACAAAAAAAAGTTACAAACAATTAAATTATTAAACTAATATAAATTTACAATAGCAATATTCTAGATATTTGTTATAACCTAGGCCCATTTAATTACTAAAATAATATAAGATATTATTACAATAAAATTACGCTAGAGCTTATAACTACAAATTAACAATTACAGTTCACTAATTAAAGTCCACCGACAGTAAGGATCAACAAATATAACCGACTGACACACAGTAACAAACAGAAACAGTTCATTACACTCACAAACTGTCAAAGTTCACTGATACACTTATTACTAGTTCATCACACTGCCTGGTTTACTCTCTGACTGCCCTCCCTGGGCGGAAGGGAGCGGTATTTATATCAAGATCGTATGTTCTAGACAGAACGGGAGTGGGGGAGGCCGTTCTAGTATCTTCGAGATGGTTCTAATCCAATCATAATCTCTCCCGCCGACGGGCTTAAGACGTTAATCCCTTCCACCCGCCTGGCTATCTTTGCCCGTAACAATATAATGAATATTATGTTTGTGTATACAAAATTGGTTTATACCAAAATAAATATGTATTTATGATAGAGCTATGTACTCAATTAATAAACATATAATTGATATAAACGTATGTGGAGAACAAATAAAAGAGATCGAGAGAATGAAGGAGGAAAAAAAATAATAGCAAAATAAAACATACTAGAGCAGGGGTTCCCAAACTTTTTTGTATCACGCCCCCCTTTTGTTGAAATGAAAGCTTCTCGCACCCCCCCTCAACAATAAATTGTGTGGGTCTAGCAACAAAACAAAAACAAATAAGTATTACAAGGGCGCGCCCCCCAGTTTGGGAACCGCTGTACTGGAGGGATATCTAGTCAAAGAGCAACTTTATTAATATTAAATTAAACAAAGGAAGGAAGTGGCCTGGGTGGAGGTCAGAGAAGAATATCTTAAATAGGGAGAGCTGTTAATTTGAAAGATAGCATTTCGAACAACATTGCATGGTCTTCATCAAGCCAAGAAATAGACACATTTAAATGATATATAATAAATTTCTTTAAATGCATATAGGCATCAAGGGATATGGTAAATAAAAATAAAGATGGAGAACCCTTTAGATAAAGGAAGAATATGATCCGGGTAGAGGTCAGAAAAAATCTCTAAAAAAGAAGAACTGTTTTTTTTTTTGACTCTGCAGTATCCTGAGAAGACGTGCAATATGTTTCGAAACGTTGGCTTTCAAATAAACCTATTCTTCCCTATTTAAGAGAATTTGTCTGACCTCCACAAGGGCCATTTTCTTCCACTCACATATATATATATATATACATATATATATATATATATATATATATATATATATATATATATATATATATATATATATCAGTTGAACTAATCTTATTCAAGTTAAACTAAACAGGATATAAAAAGTCCGTTTTTGAGTTATATTTGTTTATTATTCCTTATGTAATTTTATTAACTTCACAGATTTAATTTCATACATGTTAATATTTTTTTAATTTCTTAGATTTTTCGCACAAATAAAATAAAATCTAGTTATTTGCGTAGTAATTATTGACAGTTCTTCACGACCATTTTCAACATTTCGCAAGTTGCATATAGTCAACCAATCCTCATCAATGTTTCAGAAATATAATTATAATGTAATCACAACAATAGCATATAATCGCATATAAAATTCGATACTCTTCCAATCTAACGACGACCTACCCCAGCGCCCCAAGTGTCAGTTTCCTTAACTACCTGCTACTGTTGCCATAACCTTTCTTAGTCCTTTGTTATTGTTTGTGTCAAGTGGACGTTTATTTGTTTTCATGTTAATTATACAATATGAGTTGGAATTTAATGAAGATTTTTCGCGAGGTGATTGATCAAAAGTCAGCTGTGCTATTTCTACAGGAGCGGAACGTCATTCCCCGTAAAATGTCTTGTAGAAAGGGACATAATATGAAACTGCAACTGAATATTGTTCTTTTTAATGAACATTGTTTATAATTGTTGTAACATATTGTTCTTTTTAATTAATATTGTTTATAATTGTTGCTAGATATTGTTGTGTTTAATCAATATTGTTTATAATAAATGTTTTATTATATCTTATTATTTATTTTCTATTTTAAATATTTCAATTTGAAACATAAATAATTATATTTAACTACAATGTGATGTTTTTTGGTTAATTGTTTTGATTGTTCTGTATATACGACACCGTTTTGATGTGATATTGTTATTTTTAGTGAATTTTGTTTATAATAAATGTTATATTTTATCTTCTTATTTATTCAGTAGTTTATATATTTTAAATTTAAAGAGAAATTGTGATATAACTAAAACATGATTTTTTTTTTTTTATTGTTTTTATTTTTAGCTATTTTTCTTTTAAAGGGATTTGCTATTTTTAAAGGGATTTAAAGTGATTTGCCCGGGCAAATCGTTTCTCTTTAAAAGAAAAATAGCTAAAAATAAAAAAAAAAAAAAAAAAAAAGTCATATTCTAGTTGTATATCATCTCCTATTTCATTTCCTAAGAATCCTCTTGTATGATAATGAAAGGATACTATTTCAAATATATTTCAGGCAGGATAACCTGACAGGGTCCAAATAGTTGAGGTAAGTGACAGAGGAGCGTGCTGGGGTAGGTCGTCGTTAGATTGGAAAAGTACCTAAAATTCTGCTAAAGACCTATTACTCAACTTCAAAAAAGTATTATTGATTGTGACAATCTAATTTATGGTGCAATCTTGTAAAGGTCACATTATATTAATGAGATGATATTGAAGATTGTCTGAACCGTTTTTATAGTGTTTCCAATTAAGGGTTGAAACAGTAAAGGATCATATTGTGGACTTTTTTAATATAAATTTGTATATTATTATAAAACCAAACATTATCAAGATCTTTCCCTACATAAGAAAAATATATATGACTGACTTTTGAATCTGCGGAATCCTTTTGGATGGCTATGTCCTACATAACCCTTGGAGGATTTAGAAAGAAGAATATTGTTTAAAAAACAATCTTCTGTAGGAAAAAAACTTAAATAAATATAAAGGTATAGGGACTATGCTTCTCTCGCCTTTTCAAAATGAGTACAAGGTTCTTGATTTTAGAGTATTATACACAAGATGTCACATTTATTTATTGTATTAACAATATAGTTATAAATTTTTTACTACATAAACAATAAAGTTATAGATAAAAGAATTTATGACTTGGACATAACTTAAGATCGGGTCGCAGAGCCATGAAAGAGAAGAAATAATGAACTTTTGCAACTTGATTTCTCCTTCCAACTGCAATCATATATAACTTAGCTTAACTAGGTTTTGGTCAATTTCCAGGGAGAGAGGTATCTGTTCCGGGAAGGCCTCAGGAACAGATACCTCGAATGCTAAGCGACTTTCCAAATCTAATCTTAAAACTTTAATTTCTGAGGTTAGCTTAATTATAATTGCTGGGTCAGAATACCTGTCTTTATTTCCTACATCGGAGTTGTCGGAAGAGCTATAGAATTTTATGGTGAGACAATTAGTATTAGTATATAGTATTACGGTAAAAGAAGTTAGTAATTTATACTAAATTAAAAAAATGGGATGTGGCTGGGTCATGGACACGACCGTGTGTTGTAGGTGAATACGTTTATGTAACGGGTAAAATTATCTACATGTCTGTTTGACTCGGTCATATGGTGTTTAATTGTTACCATTTGATCGCTCTTGAGAGGCATTTTCCAACCGTATATGATCTCTGTATTTGGATTTGGCTTTTTGACGAGTAAGGCTGACATTATATCTTTTGGTAATATTTTTTTTTATTCTAACAACTTATTATGTTCGCTGTCTCTAACATAATAATATGTAACTTCTTAGCTTCTCCGGGTCAAAAGGTATACGGAATAAAAATCTCGATACGCAGCAGAATGCCCTTCCAACGTACTTCTGCAGAAGTACATTTCAATGCCAACAACTTCCTTTCCTTCTTTTTCCTTGTACACGTTTCGGATCCGTAGAGAATAAAATTTTCCATCATAACGTGAAACATCATTTTTTTTTAGATTAACCTGTTTTCTCCACAGAAAAGAGTAAGACACCCAATAATTCTTCTGCCTGTTACCATTTTTTCTGTTATGTCTTTGTAGGAGCTTCCATCATCTGTGAGCCATCTATAATGTCATAACTATAATTATAATGAATTTATTATTATAAATAATTCAAGGATATTAGGACAATGAAGACGTAGCTCCCAGAGCGCAAGATCAAGGGCTGCTTGAAGGCTCTCAGCCTATTTTAGGCTCATTTACATATTAAACGGAAACCGTTGCTTCAAGGAACCTATTCCAACTTCCAAGGAATTAAGATATGAATTGAATACATAAACTTGTAAATAAAATCAATTAATATTTATATTAAGAATAAATATTGTATTACACAATACATTATGATAACAAACTTTTATATTTAACAAATTAAAAAAAATATATACATATACATATAATAATATAAAGAGTGTGATAAAATAATGAATAACTAGGTGGTAACGTTTCTTAACCTGATTATTCAGTTACTTCAGAAATCGCTGAAAAATATAATAGAATAACTGATGAAAAATTTAACTTTAATACAAAAGATGTGTTTGATTTTATAGAATGGTGCGAATAGTCAGCACTAAATGGATACTCTAAAAAAAATTTTAAAATAATGCCTAAACGATTACGAAGGTTCAATCTGATATTGTTACCGTCACAGAGAGGAAGACGGAAACAAGGGATTAAAGTCTTAAGCGGGAGAAGTTAAGATTGGATTAGAACTTCTCGAACGCCTCCTTAAGTCGGAAGAGATCAAGAAGGTTCTCGACATTCCCAGAACAGTCTTCCCCTACTTCCGTGTTCTAGAATGTTCGGCCTTGCCTATTTAAATACCCCTCCACCTCGAGCGAGTCAGTCAGAGAGTAGAACAGGCACTGTGATGAGCTGTAATAAGTGAGTGTCAGTGTAATAAACCGTGTCAGTGTATTAATGTGTGTCAGTTTGTTATATTTGGAGAAACTTATGGTCGGTGGTCTTTAATTAGTTAAATGTAAGTGCTAATTAGCAGTAGTTAATTAGTTAAGTAGTACTTGTAATTTTATGGTATTTGTACAAGCTTATGTAAATAGTTAAGCTATTTAGTATTAGTAATATCTTATATTATTGTAATAATTAAATAGGAGTTAGGCCTAGATAATAAATAGTTAAAATATTGTTATCGTAAATTTATATCAGTTTAATAATTTAATTGTATTCTTGTTGTCTCATTGTTAATAAATATTAATTAAGGAATAGTTTAATAATAAAGATCACCTGTGGTGTGATGATTTGCATAACAACCTTCTATGCCCAAGATCGACGATTCGCAGCCCTCCAGTTGGCCAAAGGGTTTTTTAAAGATAGTGAAAAACCTTTAATTATGCCGACCTTCGGAAGAGACGTAAAATAGAGGTTCCAAACCTTGTTCTTTGTCAGGTTAAATGAAACTACCAAACAAACTTTTATCTTGATTTTTGTGGGGGTTACAGCTTAAAGAAATATTTCAGCTATCACAGAAAGTTTTACCCGTTAGATGATCGAAATAAATTGCTTAAACATCCAAAATGTCAAGGAAATTTGGTACTCTTCACTCCCCTCTTCCTTGGGAAATAAAAATGAAAAAAATTATATAAATGATAGGTAAATTTTTATTTGTTAACACGTATTGTGTTAATTATTGTTTGTTATTAATTTATGGTTTATGAAAATGAAACGAGTAGTTTAATTGGAAATGTAAGAAAGGGCGAACATCCTCAATTTATCTAAGTTCGGAAAATTTGAACGTTTTAAGTCCCATAAACTAATTAATGGAGCTTTTAAGTTGAATAAAAATCGGAGGGTAAACAGATCAAAAGATATGGCAAGTGATTTATGTCGGTTCATTTATAAACGCAGTATTCTGTAGCCTTCTACCGACTCAAAAAGATCACTTCAGTAGAGCACCCTACTTTCAACTTTGTAACTTTAAAGCCGAGAAATATAGCCTTTTAAGGGCCTAAGGTAACGAATAGCAAGGCATTTCCGCTGAAACGATTTTTAAAAATATATTAAAGTTGGATTTGAATGAATGTCTAAATAAAATGTAATGGTACTCAGGTTTATTTTTAGTGAGATCGACTTAATCTGTACTAAAGGTTATAACAGCATTCAAACATAGTCAAAAAGGTAGATAAAAAAAGCAATTTATCGAAGTTCAAGGTGGTACAACTTATATAGGAATATTTTGTTTTAATCGGTGACCCACTCCACATGGCCCATAGGAACATTCTCAAAGAATCCTAAATTAACTTTAGAAATTAAGGATAATTGTACTTAAAAAATTTTGCGCTGGAAAACAATAGAGAGAATGGAATTTGTTTGGGGTTCTAGACTTCCGGTTTAAAGAGACTGTGATAAACCTAGGACTCAACCAGCCTCTAGAAAGTGGATACCCTTGAATGAGATAGAAACGAATAAAACGGTTGAATGTAATCTCGGTCAAATCACTTCCCTGCACAATCGTTAGCTTAAAACGTATAGAGTCTACCATGTACTGAACCTATTACTCTTAGTTGCAACAATTATAAATTTTTTAAAAATATTAATATTAGTTTTTTTCTTTCAATACTTTATTATTATTACGATAATACGATATTTATTATAATATTTTTTTAAATATTTATTTTGAATAACGATTATTCCTGAGTTACCAGCCTTGTCTAAACAGAAACGGTAGAAGCTATTACAGTTGTTTCAATTTTTCAAAAGCAATCATTATTTATTAATTATTCCCTTTTATGTATCATTTTTTAGACCGCAAGATTAAAAAATAAGCAATTTTATGTTTTTTGTAACAAAAAGGCATTATGTGCTTTTTGTTCAACCATTTCGAAACGATAAATATTAAAAGAGGTCAATTTGTTTTGCTTTTTTTTTACTTAAAAAATTTTAAAATCCCTTAGGTTTAAAGCCCATTAGGTATAATCCTACCTACCTATTAAAATCCTAATTATCATCCGACGATCTGAAAAGAAGAAGGTCCCGTGACCCCTTAAGTTGAAATTTTTCATTTGACTACCAGTGAGTACTTTTTCTACTTGCCTATAGCTCATGTCATTAATTATCATTCATTCTATTTACTTGTTTTGTTACTATATTACAGTTATGAATTTTAATTTTTTTTAATTCAAAACTTAACTTGCTAACTCAGATAAATGTACAACCCAGATACAATGTTCTGAACTGCAGCGAAAAACTTGTGTATACTCAGAGGAGAGACTTTAAAATGTAGAATATAGGGGACATTGGCCCAGGAGGTACAAGGTGCGACACCCTGCTATCGCGACAAGACAAGTTTTAATCCTCTTCGAGCAACTTCTTAATCAGAGAGAAACAAGAGCAGGTGAGAGGATAAACCCTCTGAAACAACTATCGCAGTATGTTGTCTTGCATAACAGTATGCGGAGAGTGGCTTGTAGTCGGAGTGTGTAGGGGAAATTTTGTGATGGGCAAGAATCATAATCCAAGGTAAGGCAGGGGTGAACAAAAAAGTTGATGTTAGTATAGTATTCAATTAATTAAGTGAAAAAAGATTTAGAGAGAAATAACATAAAGATGGAAGAAATGAATGACAGAGAAGCATTTCAGAAAAAGGTTTTCAAAATGAAAGGATGTCAAAGGCATAACAGCAAAAAACCAAGTGATCTGAGAATAAAATGAAAAGTAATATTGGAAGAAAAGAACAGAATGATAAATTGAAATTGAAACATGGTCCTAAAAAAATGACTAAAAACCCGGATAATTGAAAGCCATAAAAAGATACAAAAAAACTCATAAAACTTGGAAAAAATCAAAAAAGGTCAAACAAAACTTAGGACAAGGCATCCTTGATATAACGGCACCTGCAAAATGTGTAATGTGTAGCTGGCGGCTGGTTCCATATTTTAGAAAATTTATTTTTAGCCACTAAAAATACTTTTACATTGACAAAACTAATTGAACATTAGTCAGTTTCCTATTTGGAATTATTATTTTAAGTTGATCAGTCCACTGTGATATATTCAGTAATATACTATACTATATATATATAAATATATATACTATACTAACAGTGATATATAATGTGATATACATATATATATGATATATATGTGATATATTGATTGAATGTATAACCGGGATGCAATCAGTACATTTTTATTTAATCTGACAGCCAACGTTCAGGCAACGCTCGTGAACTTTCATTCGGACAAGTTTGCATTTGGAGAGATATCTGAGCTATACGAATAAACTAGCCCTGGTGATGGCTTACAAGTTTGGGTTGATTTTCGAAATGAAAAATATACCAATGTAGTCTGACAATTTAGAAAACAACCTGCACAGAGAAATTGCCTCTGGTCCGGCTGTTTATAGAGAAACCAGGTCCTTTCCCTCACTACCTAGCTCCCTTCACTCGCCATTTCTACTCATCGTGACTTACATTGCTCTTACGGTAATATCGTTTTATTCTTTTGGAGTTAATATTGTTGTATTGCGTTTGGTCTGACAACTCTTGACTTAATTTTGGAATTGTTATTTTGTTTTAGAATCTGCTTTATTTGTACTCTATTTCAGATTTTTAGAGTTATTTGCTTTTGCAATGGCTCAGATAAATTTGCCTACCATCCTCGGTCAAATGAGGGAACTCTTTTCTTCCATCAGAGCTCTCCACCTCCGATTTAGCAAACATTTATTTGTAAACAGTCAAACAATAATACTAATATATGGCATACTACTACCACCTACCGTATAAATAACAAGTCTTTAAAATTATAAATTATTTATTGTTAATTTTGAGTAAAAATTTACGGATCAAATTGAGTACTTGTGATTTACAAAAGGAAATTTATTTTTCACTACTGTAATATAATCCTCCACCAAATCTAAAACTACTTAAATTGTTATATAATTAGTTATGAAACAATAATCAATGATTAAGTTGTTTCTTTCTAACTGCAAATAATAGTTAGTTATTACTGTAATATTTATTTTATTTTATTACTGTTATTATTAGTTATTTAGTTTTATTTTAATAATGAGGCAATCATATACCACATTTCGAATCCTAAGCTGTTCAAAATTCCCAACTCAAAGCTACCTCAATTCTAAATATCCCCTTATAAAACTTTTGTTAATAATGGAGTTCCTCATTAATTGAAACCTGTTTCGGAGGAAAGGATATATATATATATATATATATATATATATATATATATATATTTATATCTCTAAAGGGCATTGTGGTGAATAACAGTAAAATTATCAGGAAAATTCAATTTGATCGTTTACTAGTGACTTTGCCTAGACCATTCTTTTCTTATATTGTGTAGATTTATATCTATTGATTTTAAATCCCTTGCTAAAAATTAAAAATAAAGCTTTTCATTTTTTTTTAATAACCTATCGGGTACCGATAGTTATATTTTATTTTATTTATTTTTTAATGTAAACGAATATATTATTACATTAATATTAAAAAAGGTCAACTGGACTCAATCATATAATTTATTCTTTAAATTTAGAGAAAAAACCTATATCCAGTAAATATTTTTTATTATTTATTTATCAAGATACGTTTCGGCCTAGGCTATTCTCAATCTTCTGTTTAATATTGTTTCATTTTTTCTATTATATGGTTAACAGTTCAACCATTAATCTTTAATCTCATTTTAAGTGGTTTTATTCTATTTAAAATTCATTTAAACTCAGAGGGAACCATGCCCTCTATAGTCAATTAATAATAAGTGAAATAAATGAACTTAATAAATATGAATAAATTTATTACATTAATTAAAAGCCAAATATTTTTTTTATTTTATATAATTCTGAAAATAATAAAATTTATTGAAAGGAAAAAAGAATTCAGAAGACTAATTTTCAAAATATATGTTGTAATATTAAGCTGATGTGTAAAAAACAAAACAAGGCAGTCTCGAGACAATTGTCGCGTGAGAAGGTTGCTACTCAACATTTGATTTTGTCGCCACTCTCATCACATTCTTCACAGTCGAAACTCACCAGTAGAACTTCTTGACATTTTCACCTGACCATGGACTTACCGGTAAGGGACATTCAGTTATTTCAAACTCATTAATATATCGAGGCATTAACTCATCACTATCAAGAACTCAACTAAACACTTTTCAAGAACTCAGTTAATTTTTCAGTTCCTTATTGACTCTTCTTCTTTTCCTTCCTCCTCAGTTCCTCTCAGCGTGGAGGTTTCTCAAATAAAGCCTTCCATCTGTCTCGGTCTTTTGCCAATGCCTTCATGGAATTCAATGGTTTTCCTCTTTTCTCCCCTATTCTAGCCACATTATCCAGCCATGACATCCTTGGCCTGCCTCTTGGTCTTTTGCCAGTTGGTCTAGCTTCGAAGAACTTGCATGGTCAGAGATCTTCGTCCATTCGGCACACATGTCCGAACCATTCCAACTGCCTGTTCTCTAGAATTTCAGTTAGTGGTTTCACACCTAGCTCCTCTCATATTCTGGCGTTCCTGATATGTTCCCTCCGTGCTCGGTCAGCCATTCTTCTGAGGTATTTTACCTTTGTTTTTCAATCTCCCAAGAAAGACCCAGCTCTCGCTTTCGGATAGTAGGAAGTGAAGGTAAATTGCATTAAAAATGCGAAATTTTACCTTTTTCTTAACTTCACGTTTCCCAACAACAGTATTGCAGATTTGACAATAAATATTGTTCGCTTTCTTAATCCTATTGGATATTTCTTGTTGAATTTTATCATTTCTGCTAAGAACTGTAGCTAGATACGTCTGGTCTTCTGCTGGCTCTACAATTTCTCCTCCGCAAGCGATCTGTACATCTTCAGGTTCTCGCCATAATTGTATGACTCTACTTTTATTTGTATTTATTATCATGCCTTTTCTCTTCAGCTTCGCTTCCCATTCCTCTACAGCTTGCTGAAGATTCTCTACGGAGTCCGCTATTCTTATTGATTCACAGACCATTAATATTTTTGTTTTAAGACTCATTCCTAACTATAGTAAACAAGTTAATTTCATTTTTTATGTAAATAATTAATTGTAGCTTAGTGCATTTTTTTTTCCATAATTTTTGCTTTAATTTTAAAATATTTTTTTGTATTTGTTAGGTTTAGTAGCACTCTTTGATATTTTTGTAATTTTTATTTTTTTTATTTAGACATTATACATTTATCATTTACCCATATTGCATTTTATTATTTTTATTTACTTGATGAATTCTTTTCTAGCTTTAAGTTTATGTATTTGGGGAAATTGCCATCCAATCAAAACTATCTGGTTTTTATTGAACTCACAGCCGGCAAATTCGCTCGGATGGAAGGTTAGGGAATTATTGTTACTAGCCCTTTCATCCACAGTTACTGAAAACCCGAGAATTTGGGTCAAATAGGTAGCAAGTTTAAAATTCCTGTAAGATTTAGTGGTTTTGCTATGGCTGCGGTGGGGGGGGGGGGCAAGTGTGAATAATAGAACAGTGTCATGGTGAAACTCATAATTGAAGTAAAGTTAGTTAGCCTTTTCATTTGAATGAAAAGCACTCCCATGAAGTATTTTCTCGTTACTCGTTAGTGCTTACAAGACAATTCATTAGGGAGCATCTAGCCATAATAGTAAAACCTTTTTTTCATAATATTTTTTTATTCATAATATATTTTTCCTAAATATGCAATATAAAAGAAGAGAAAGTACCTTGATCGTGAAAACAAAAATAATTCGAATTTTCAATGCAGATGGAAAGTTATGTCGAGTGAGGATGCGTGCTTTGGTCATTTTAACTTCTGAAGGAAAATTTTTACAAAATTTAATGATGTAACAAAACTTTTTATTTGAAATATTTAAGTGTCTCATTAATATTGGTAATACAAAACATTAATAAAGTATAGAAGAAATATTATCCAATATTTAAAACAAATTTCTGGAAATGTGAATAGTAATTTAGTTATAGAGAACTAGCTATTGCCCGTGGCTTCGCTCGCATAGAATTTGGTCTGCCACATAAAGTTTCATGACGGATCGTTTTAAATAAATAATTTAATTTTTTTTTAACTATAAATTACTCGTACATCCAAAATTTCAGATGTCTAACTTCAAAACTGATGGATTCCATACAATCTTTGAACCCCTACTATATTAAGGGGGAAACCCTTGGGGGTGGAATTATCCAAATTTTTTTCTTAAATTTACAAAGAAACTATCTGCAAATCTCAAGATTCTAAGTTCCTGATTTGCCTTTATGTATTATAATGGATTCTCCACAGAACACAAAAAACAATCTGGAGGCACGTGCCCACGTGCCCCCCTAAAACTGCCCGTGCTGTAGTATGTGTTATTCTGATGACCTATATTACTGTAAAGTTTCATCCTAATCCGTTCCGTAGTTTTTGCGTGAAAGAAAGACAAACATACAGACTTTCACATTTATAATATTAGTAGGATATCAAAAGAATAGTTTCACTCATGTTCTTTCTGTTATTTTAACAACTATAATCATGTGATTTGTCTTTAATTATGTACTATAATGGATTCTCCACAGTACCTAAAAGCAGTCTGGGGGTGGCAAGTGCCCTCGGGTCCCCCTAAATCCACCCTTTTTGTAGCCTATGTGTTATTCTGATGTATAGCCTATATTACTGTAAAGTTTCATCCTAATCCGTTCAGTAGTTTTTGCGTGAAAGAAAAACAAACAAACAAACTTTCACATTTATAATATTAGTAGGATGTATAGCATTGGAAAAAGAATCCGTTGGTTTAAAGTAGCTTATCAAGCTGTTGAAAGTAACAGGCAGTGACATATAACGTATTATGAAGATTTTTTATTGTTGTTCATAATATGTATTATTACGCTTTAAAAAAAAAAGTAAAACAGAATAATTTGATTGCTCCTAGAAAATAAATAGCATCAATGTTTCTTCTTCTTTGACTTCCTCTTATGACATTGCTAGCGTCGAGGAACCATTTTTAAAAAAGAAAATAATTATCCTGCTGTTTTAGAATTGTCAACTTAAAAAATACTATTATCGGGTATGGTAAATATCAAATATTATAACCTGCAATATTACGAAGAGTCTAGGTTCAGTAAATAGCATAACTGGAGTGTTTATTAGAAAACGGCAAAACGGCAGGACCAAATAACCTGGCCAAGATCACGCAACACCAAGTTTTCGCCCAGTTAAGGGTACCCTTTGTTCAGATACTGCGAATCCCACAAGGTAGATTTATGACTGATAGAGAGATTAAATAATTTGTCAACCACCGCAGGATTTTTACCCGAAACCTACAACTCAGCAACACGACGTTTTACTCACTTAGTTATTCTGCTTCTAATCAATGAAAACTAAAACAGAGCTAGCAATTAGTAAAGAAAGCGACTTGAAATCAGAAAAATAAATTACTTCTAAATGACAGTTAACAAAGGATAATCCGAGGTCTTCCCATCTAAGTTTGGTCTAATTGGGACAGTTCTCGTTATGTCGGAGTTGGTTGCGTGACTGAAGATATCCAATAGTCACTCCTGCTACCAGCTTTAATAAATCATATTTTCCTATTTATCTTTTTGCGCATATCGAGCAGGAATGAAGCAAAATATAAACATGAATGCCTAAAACTCGAATTTTCTAAATAAATAAATAAATTTTCTAAATAAATATTTGAAAAACAAAATAATAAGAAAGTCCTGGTAGAAAAATGGGTAATCAAAGAAAGAAAGATCTTCAGGAAAATTCTTTGTCCGCTTAAAGACCACAGTGAATACAGATGGCTGACACTCATATTCCCAAAATATCGGATGTAAGGAGAATTGCATTTTATGGCCATTTGTTAAGAATGGAATCCATAAGATTGACGAAACGGATTTTTACTTATTTTAAAGATAATAAGACCAAATAAAAACCTACTTGGTTCGAAGAGGTAGAAAAAGAATTAAAAGAGATGGATATTACACGCTAAGATGTTCTAGTAACCAACCGTTTCAGTATGTACTATAATGGATTCTCCACGGTACCTAAAACACTGTCTGGGGGGCACGTGTCCCCGTTCCCCTCCTAAATCCGCCCTTGCTGTAGCCTATGTGTTATCCTGATAAATAACCTATACTAGTGTAAAGTTTCATCCTAATCCGTTCAGTAGTTTTTGCGTGAAAGAGAGACAAACAAACAAACTTTCGCATTTATAATATTAGTAGGATTAATATGGAAAAAATAACACATCAATTAATTAGAAAGAGGGTTCGTTTTTTATTTTTTAGTACACAGGAAAGAACAGAAGGGTTGTGACGTGTTTGTCAGTTGTTATTAAAACATATGATTTTGTATATAAGTGATTCAGTCCTTAATAAAGGTTTAAAGTGTTAACATGTGTATTTATTAAGTGTACAACAGGTTGTCAAAGTCAAAGGGCTTGGTTAACTGTGGTCTATATGAAGGGAAGAATCAAGTAAACAAAGCCAATGTAATATGTTGGAGCTACCAGGAACAATATAGCACTAATTATTTATTTCATATTTTAATTTTAATTTTTTTATTTATTATTTTTTATGTACCAATCATTATATTTACTTGTTATCTTATTTTAATATAGTTGTAAATTTCATTAAATAAAAAAAATTATTTTTTTATATAATTCCAGCTTGCCTAGAGCTTTTGAAAGAAAGGATTTTATAAAAATAAAAATAACGAGGCCTTATTTCGATATACAAATATGAATATTGTTTTCGATATAAAGAAATACCATTTCGTAGTATTCGCATTTCGTTGTTTTTGTGCATACACTGTACTACCATTATACCGTGTTAAAGTGGATGGATCACAAGATCCATATTTATCAATATATTTTTCTGTACTTTATAACTCCATGGAGCAAGTTCTTTATTATACTGACCACATCTGAAGAATAACATTCGGTGAAAAAATACAAGATAAAATCACATGGAAATGGCGATCTCCAATTCTATCTGTGCCTGGTAACTCAATAGAGATGTTCTAAGTCATACGGTGCCATAAGTTCCTGACAGTAGTGTTGTACAGTTGAAATATGTCAATTCAATCTGAAGACACTATGCGCTCAAGTTCATGTTCATTATTAACACACCAGCTTCATCCCACACATAGTTGACCCTTGTGAAACACTTTATCTAAAATATATGTAACACTACTTCATTGTTATTATTATTTAGATTAATAATTAATATTAAATAAATAAAAATAAATTATAAAAAAATATTAATGTTTCTAAAAATTCATTTAGTCAGTACGGAACATACAACCAGTAGATTTTAAACCAGAGTTAAGATATCATATTTATGAGGGACTTAATTAAATTTAAAAATCATTTAAAAAGTGAGGATAAGGACAGTTAATATCTAAAAAAAAAATATATATCTTAAATCATAATATATAATATAACTATATAGTTCTGACACAATCCTCAATGATTTAGTGATATATTTTTATCAACTTTAATCTAGATGATGGAAAGTGAAGTAAGGTTGGCGATATTCTTCACAACTTATAAAAAAAATGTATTAAAATTAAATTAAATGTTTAGACCTTCAACAGATACAAGAGGCAATGCTCTAGAATCCAGCGAAATCACGCTCACTCCCAGGTTTTGCCTTAATAAGGGTACAGGTTTATAAAAGCTGAGTGAGTCACAGAAGGTTCAAGACTCCACAAGTTATATCGGTGGCTGATAACAGAATACATAACTTAGATGCCACAGCGGATCTCGAAACCGGGGTTCACAGATTAGTAGCACAGGGGCTTTCACTAACCTACTTCATTACATTTTTGGAATATAAATTCTTTATTAGTAAAGAAAATTCCATTGCTACTTTGATTACCTGACTAAAAGTCGCCAATGATGAATAAAGGATAAGAAGTATATAACAATATTAGTTTAAGTAACAATTTGTCTGATGAGATTTATATAAGGTCTTAAAATGACAAATATCAAATATAAGTTCTAAAACAACAAACCATTCAAAAAAGACACAGTTAATTAAAACGTCAATGACACTTTTATCTTTATTCATTTTCATCATCATATTTTTATCATTTTAGTTTTCCATATTCGGGGAGGTATTTCAGTACATTATTAATAATACAGTTTTGATCTATTCTCGGACAAATCCCTTTAAAATAATGTCGAAAGAAGTGTTTTAGAGCACAATTCAATGAATATTAAAATTAACATATATTATTTTATGTTTAATCTAAAATGTAATTAATCAGCTACGATAAACTAAATTTCGAGTTTAATCCTAATAACAAATCATAAAAAAAAGATCAGTTAACAATAATTAAAAGGAGCGAAACATAATAAATATTTATAAATTTTAAGTGAAAAAGAGAGAAATAAAACTTCATTTACACCTATTTTAACAGTTTTTAGGAGTAAATGGAAAAGAAGTGATTTATAAAGTCGGAAGGATATCGGAAATACAATGGAAGAAGGTATAGAGTTCTGTAGAGACGAAGATCAGATAAGGAATG
Source organism: Arma custos (assembly GCA_037127475.1). NCBI lineage: Eukaryota > Metazoa > Arthropoda > Insecta > Hemiptera > Pentatomidae > Arma > Arma custos. The sequence goes on along the minus strand of CM073759.1, from coordinate 205,887,529 downwards.
ATCTTAGAAGAGGTGTGGTTTGATGGAGATGTATAGATTGATATATAGATCGAAGAACCTAAGCTTATTGCCAGCAATTAATTATAAATTCATCTCAAAAAATGCGATTTATTATTATTCCACCGTTGTTACAAAATATATATAATTTGATCACTGAGCGCAACTAAGTAGTAAGAAAGAACTTGACCGTTACAATAAAACAGGCTACCTGAAATTCATCAATCGGTCTCTACCTAAAAGGAATAAATAGAAACGATTGGTTATTAACGTTTCCATTGCGACAGGATTTCTTTCCTAGACCGAAATAGGAGAAATTGTCGCCATGGGTGATAATACCGAAATACAAGAGGACGCGGAGGGGCTGGAGAAAGTTTGGGAGAAAACGGTGTCCAAGGTCGGTTTCTCTTCGGGGTCATCCTGGAAAGTGCTGGAGCCGGTCCAGGATGTACCTTCGCCAGGACCTTCATCCTTCTCCACGAAGGAGCATCAAAGGTGAAACATTTACGAGAATTTTATTGCATCGTAAACGATAAAGGATTTTAACGTTTCAACAGTTAATGCTTTATTACTTGTGATTATTGATCAACTCGCATTAATGATGATATACTATGTTTAAAAGATCAATTAAACTATTGCTACCATTAGAAGATTACACATTCAGGATTAACAATCCAGAACTGTTGAGAGAGAGAGAGAGAGAGATAGAGAGAAAGAGAGAGAGAGAGAGAGAGAGAGAGAGAGAGAGATACAGAGAGAGACAGAGAGAGAGAGAGAGAGAGAGAATGAATGGAAATAAATCTATATCTAAACAAAATCTGAAATTATCTACTCATAGTAGATGTATATTAGCAATGATAATAATAATAATAAATTGTATATCCTTGAGATAATTCAGCTGATTTTTAGTGAAATTGATCCGAGAACGACTCATTATATCATTGGGTTATTTTTTAAAATAATTAAAGAACGACAACGTATTATTTAAAAAAATATATTAGTAGTAACCTAAATATCAGAAAATGATTCGATTGCCAAAAATAAAGGCATTACAACCCATAAAAAGTTATTGGGGGTTCATAGTAGAACAATATCTAACCCAACGGGTGTGCAAGGTGATTTGGTTAGAGATCCCAATCAATTCTGAGCTATTAATAAAATAAATAATAAATTTATATTCACACAAAGATCGAAAAAATTATGAGTTTTGCAGCAACTTGTTTTAAGTGGAATCTATTAACCTCAAACGAAACGTTATATTATGTGTTCAAAACAATTTTATTGATTATGGTAGCATAGAACCTAAAAAAATTAATTTATTCAGAGACGAAAAGGCCATATTTTTTTTAATGAGTTAAATAGTAGTAACCTTTAAACAATTATTTTGTAGCTAAAAAAAACTCTACACAAACTTTATAAATTTATATAGGAACACACGAAGGGAATTCGGTTCAGTACATCATGCTTCTCAACCAACGGTCGGGTAGCGAGGTGATTTTGGTGATTAGCAAAACTGGTTGCAAAACTTAGCAACTTTACAGATGCTGGGTAAGCACTGGAAAGTTCTTCAGAGTCGATTCTCATCCTCATCATGGTTAGGGGTTCAGAACATGGTAGAGACTGTACTGTACTGTTTCATGGACAACGGTTGTGCAGGGAGGAAATTTGTCCTAGATCTCGCTCAACCGCATGATTTTCCTCTTATTTTGGGTACCCACTTTTAGGGACTGGGTAAGCCCCTAGATGATCCTAGATCCCATATGATCCATCTCCAGCCACTAACAGACTAAATAAAAGTCTTGCCCGCAGCGGGATTAGAACCAGGATTTTCGGCATGGCAACTCAGTGCTCTACCACTGAGCTACTTCGCTCCGGATTCTCATCAGTTAAGATAAATAATAAGTTCTCCACCATAGCCGACCTCGAATCCTGGATCCTCACGTTAGTAACTCAGTGATCTGCCTATTTTAATAATGAAAACCGTTGTAAAAATGGTCCACATAGCTATTTTAGTTATTTAAATATCGTTACATAATCGAATGGAAAGTGGTTTAGTAAGGGGAATTATACAAGCAACACTTTTACCAAAATGTGTCCGGTTTTAAGAAAATCAATGATGTAACTAATTGCGCTAGCAGGTTTCCGTGATATTTTTGTCTCGAATGAGTCTTATAACATACTTGCATTTTTCAATAGTAATTTGTCATTGAGTGTCTACTTCATATTGTAATACATAAACTACTGCCGTCAATAATAAGAACCATATGAAATATTTTTTTTTTAGACTAATTTATTGATATTTACAACTGTAATTATCTTACATCAAGTAAATCTGCTGTATGAACAGAGGACATGAAAAAAAAAACACTCGTGGAGAAACTACACATTGATAGCACTCCAATAATGTTCTATATTAGAAGGTCTCGAGGCCATCTTCCTTTTAGACGCCTCGGCGGGTTATCAGGAATATTATGGGAAGAAAGTTGAGATACTAGCGGATTCAAGTGTTAATGGAGCTTTTCATGGAAGGATAGGTATTTAGTTTGGGCCAAATCAGCAACATATGGGATATTAAGAGAAGAGGGTTTGTTTGCGACATAATAAGGATTGAGGATTTTACGAAGGATTTAGGATTGTAAGGATTGGATACGAGATGAATAGGATGGTTTGAACGTTTGTCCAGTAAATATAGAAGTAAGCGAAATCGTCGAGCAGTTTCTTGTCTTTTCAGTCTTGATATGAAATATAAAATTATAAAATACACGTACAACATCTTTCATTAGTTATAGTAATATGTTACATACTCCAACCAACTACTAACACAGATTATTTTAAAGGATTACTATTGATTTTAGTAAATAGTCATGAGTAGGTAAAGGTGAGGTGAAAACGAGGAAGTAGTTTTCTCAAAATGACCGGCTTTCTCTTTGATTGAACCCTTGAAGCTAGGTCAATCAGCCAAATGCATTTCCTAAGTCCTCTCTGTACCTCAGTCACAACAATATCCAACCTCTCTAATATATTCAAAGGATCTGTAGTAATAATGATGATTATTATTATTATTATATGGATTCGATATAACAGTTATAAAGAATAAATAAGGAAACTGTCGAAGTCGTAAATTATAATCACAGAAGATACTGACAGAGTAATTGAACATTAAGTATGACGATCCGAAATCAAACATAAGTTGGAACAACTGACAAATTAATTTCACTAATGAGCTGTAGTTATATCCCATTAGTAAGAGGAACAAATTAGGCAGAAGGTACCCTTGGTCGAAGTTTATGCAATACATTACGTGATTTTCGTTTAAAAGTCAGAGCAAGAATTAAGTTGAATTGGGTTTATTCAGCCATTTTTATTTTATATAAACCTTAATCTAACTTTTAATATTTTTTTTATTAGTAGAATTGTACCCTCTGTCAACAAATATATATTTTTAATTGTACTACGGTGTGTTCTATTAAAACAAAATAAAATAGAAAAGTAACTTTACTACGGGACTAAAGTCCCTTTAGAATTAGAAATATGAACCGAAAAAGAGGCATAATATATATCTGGCCAGAAGGCTACATCATACAAATCATTAGTGCCCACTATGTGTTACTTTGAGATTTCGTGTGTTTTTCGTTTAATAAAATAATATTTTTCAAGGGGTTTTGAGCCTTCATAATTTCTTTATAAATTTGTGATTGCCATTAGAAACAATGACAATCTTTGACAGTGAGATATGGTCTGTTTGAAGAAGTCCAGACAGCCTGTGGAGTGGGTCAACCGCACGATGTCATGAACCGTGTTTTATTAGGTGCAACGACAGGCAGTCCATAGCTCCATAACCAGTCCCTTTGGGGTCGATTCACCAAGGTCCTTTCCGCTGGCGCATACTAGACAAAATCGGTCAATATCCAAGGATTATGGCAGTTCAAGGTCAGAATACACACGAGGACATTTCCCCGAAGCAAGCAAATATAACTTTATATTATTACTAATTTATTACAAAATAAATCGAAAAGAAGATAATCATAAAGTAAGGTAATTTATGTTTTAAAATCAATAATTCATAATCCCATTCAATAATAGAGGTCGTTTTCCATATTGCACTTAAATATAAAGGCCCAAGCTCCCTGCAATATAGTAACAGCAGCTTCTGATAGATTCCTTGATGGCGAACACGATGATGTGCTGAATCCAGACGAAAAATTTTAAACAACTCACTTCGGCTTAAGAAGGATGTCCTCTGTTTAGCTGGAGTTTTGACAGTTAACAGCCATTTTCTGACCTTATTTTACATTATTTTTTCAAATTAAAAAATTGTATTATATCCTACGTTACATAGAAAATTTGATATATAAGGTATAATTTGATTTGTTCTACTTGAATTGTGGTTAGCATAACAAAGTACTAAGCCCAAGATCGTGGGTTCATAGTCCCGCGGTTGGGCCTAGGATTTTTAAAGGGAGTAAAGTAGGGACGTTAAATGGTCTGTGGTCTAGTGGTTAGCGTAACAAACTACTAAGCCCAAGATCGCGGGTTCGTAGCCCGGCGGGTGACCTAGGATTTTTTAAAGGGAGTAAAAAATCCTTAGTTACGCCGTCCTTCGGAAGGGACGTTAAACGGGGGTCCTGAGCCTCTACGATGTCAGGTACTCGTAAAAAATACCTATCCTAATTAAATCTGGATAGGAAAAATCTAGAGCTCCCAATGTAGCATCGTCCGATTAGCCATAGCAGTATAAAGGGACGTTAAATTAACAAATAACTACTTGTGTAAAGAGTACTAAGAAGTTCAAATTTAATGTTAATCTCATGACCATTTGGGAAAAAGTGAGTTATTTCAACTTTCCCCTGTGGTCTACTGGTTAAACTCGAAAATCTAAAAAAATAAATTAAAACTTTGTTTTGACTAAATTTAATGAATTTGAAGACTGAGTTGAAGACGTGAATTCGCCTTGATGAGGGAAGAATGGATGAGTTCAATGAGACGACATCGATCGGAGGGAGAGAGTAAAGCGAATTGAAAGCAGGCATTGAACCCGGGCAGGAGAAGGGTTGGAAGCCTCTGTCAGTCACTGATCTTCCATATCTCTGCTTTGTGTAATATCTTCATAAATTAATTTATTGATATCATCCGTCAATAATACAATTCAGATATAGAAACCAAAATTGTTGCAAAGCCACAACAGAAGTAGTCTACTTCTGCCGATAACTTCTTAGCATGGTTTAGAATGTAATTCAATATTTCTGACTCTAAACCAAAAATTCTAGGAAAGTCATGGGAAAGGAATCAACAGATATTTATAAAAATATGGCTGTTTTAATGTTTTAATAAATATCAGATGTAGTCAGTATGTATTCTTAAGTTTCAGGGAATGAGAGCAGACAAGGTACTTTTTTAAGTTGAAGAAATTGGTCCGGGTAGAGGTCACTGAATGAAATTCTCAAGTAATTTCAGAAGATCTTTATTGATAGCCAACGTTTCGACCTACGCTGTAGGTCTTCTTCAGGGCTGTGGGGGTGGGACGGGGGGGTGGGTCCTCTCTGGCTACGAAACACTGATGCTATGAAACACTGGTACTTTTTTAATGTTGATGGAAAAATACAATAGTTATATGTTGTAGTTATTTTGTTAGGTGTTGTTGTATATTTGGATTTCTTTTCGTCTCCATTATTAGTTAGTAGGTATTTCTCATTTTTATTTCTTATTATGTCTTATTATTATTTTCATTTTGATTACCGTATGCCTCAATTTTTATTACTTGATTAATTATTTACTGTATTGTTTATTATTATTATTTTTTAATTATTACCTTCCTTCTTATTTTGTTATTAATACTCTACAATGATTATCCTTGCTCTGTGTATATATATCTCAGGTTCTCCCCCCATCTTTATTTTCCACCACTCAGATACTCAGATACTTATGTATTTTTATTTTAATATTTACCTGTTGTAATTTTAATTTTTATCTTTATTACCTTCATATACATATACATATGAAGGTATATATCTGTATATATACAAGGTCAACTATTTTATTTTTTTTTTTATGGCATTGAATTCTTTCATTCATCCTATGTATTATTATTTAGGGCACTGTTTAGTTAGAGGCCAACAGCACGCGGTTTTTCCCCAGATGGTTACCGCCTGTTTTTCCTAGGCGGTCACTCATCCAAGTGCTAGCCACGCCCGACGTTGCTTAACTTCGGTGATCTGACGGGAACCGGTGTGTTCAACGTGGTATGGCCGTTGGCAAGGTCAACTATTGTCATTCAAGAAAGAAAAAAAAACAGACACATCATGTCATGTTTTCTATGACTTGCCCCTCTTATTGATATCAGGATGCCATTCAGTAATTTTTAAAGTTAATTATCCACACATTATTTATAATAATTAATTAAGAAATGATTTCAATATCCGCAAATATTCTAGATTGGGTTCTTATTCAAAGGAGGTTAGTGTGTTCGCCAATTTAATATTTTGACAAAATTAATACCTTAATTAAATTATAGATATTGCAATAATGAATCTATAGATGAAGTATAGAGATAAATCATTACAACTGTTCGGCTGCAGCCTACGGTGGTCTTGGGTTGCGTAAATGGTGTCCGTACTGTTTCTAGGACAAGGGTTGTACAAGAAGGTGATTCTTGCCAGGTTACATTCAACCAGGCATTTCCCCCAATTAACGACACCCGCTTTTTAGATTATTAAATCAAATCTAATTTATATATAATAATGCAAGAAAAAAAAACGTTTCGATATTTAGTCATTATCAATTGCTAAAAATTTTATAGTTTTATGCATCAATCTATAATGTACATAACTAAATAAAGTTACAAGTCAGTTTTTCTGTAAATACAATAATAAAAATTAAATTAATTAAAACAATATAAATATTAAAATTTAAAAACATTTTTCGTCCAAGCACATAAAAGACTTACATACCTTTAATTTTGATAAACCAAAAATTTTACACAAGGAAGACAACTCAATTAAACGAAAATTCTTAGAAGCTCTATACACAAATGATAACTAAAATAATATAGTAAATGATAAAAAAGAGGCAGGAGAGAGATAGGTAAACTTTATTCATCTATTCTTTTAAAATTTAAAAAACAATAAAACAAAAATTATTGAACTCCAATAACAATTTTAATAAAGAGTAATGATAACCTGACTCAGCAACCTACCCACATTTTCTATCTCCTCATTAATTTCATATAATTTTATAAAATATCATCTAATGATAATAAAAATTAAATAAAAATTTTAATGAATTATTCTTGTGAATTTATACATTTATATTTTAAAGCATAAGGATTTTAAACAATAGAAGAATTTAGATAACATAAATTCTTATCTCATAGTTCAAAGTCTTAAATCATTCCTTAAACCTTTAGTTGACCATGGGGGATAACTATTCCCTAGATGAAGAAAAATGTTTAAATTAATATTATAGAAATGCATTTTTAAAGGTATCTATGATTTTTTTCGCTAATTTTGACAAAAAATGTTTTTAAATTTTTATATTTATATTGTTTTAATTAATTTAATTGTTATCGTTGTCTTTACGGAAAAACTGACTTGTAACTTTATATAGTTATGTGTATTATAGGTTGATGCATAAAACCATAACATTTTCAGAAATTAATAATGACTATAAGTCGAACCGTATGAAGTATTAAAAAAGATGAAATATGACTGGATAATGTTTTTTTTTTCTTGCTTCATTATACTTAAAGCATTTATAGTAATCCAGTGAAATATATCAAATTGAAATATAGTTTATTTAAATTTATTTGTTTAAAAGTTGTTCTTGTCAGCTTATAAATATGCATACAGCTTTATTTTGAATACAATTAATATGCACATTATTGATTCCGATTATTAGCATTGCCCTTTTTTTTTCCCCCAATAGGGGTGACATTGGTATATTTTATGCATCCATAAAGCATTATCATAGAACATATGTATAACTAGATAACGGCTTATCAGGGAATGAGGTAAATGTAAGATGATTCATAAAGTGAATCTGTTGCTAAGACTTGGAGCTCTGTTGCTAAGACTTGGAAATCTCCCAGATCTCATCACCTTCAGTGTGTTCAAACAGATTCTAGGTCCCCTACCCTCAGTGCTTTTCCATCTTCAAGTCTCTAAGTCTTCTCTCTTTTGGTGTCCAACTACGATGCCCTCATCTTCCAAGTCCTCAACAATCTGCGTTCTTCTCGCTTAAACTCTTTTCCTGCGACCTTTAAGGTATCCGCACCTCCTCAGTTATATTGCATCCTACTTTATAGTGGCGCTTTAGTTCCCGTTTTTATTTTACATTCGTTCTTCTTACTTAATAATTCTAGGACAGTAAATTGTCATTTCTTATTTTCCGAAATTCTTCTAAAACCTGATTTGGGTTTATAAGATAAAGCAAGTTTGAGAAGTGCGCCTTCCTTTGCTGCTCCAAAAATTGGAGAAGAATTATTGATATTGATCGGTTTGTCTATTTTAATCTCCATGTGTACCCGCTAATAGTCGATTAGTTTTATAATACCGGAATGTTTGCACATTTATTTAATATTATTTTCGGAATCCGTTTCTGATATGGTTGAAAACTAAGTGGAATTATTAATATAAACAAAAATAATGAAAACGAATCAGATTTAAGGTGATCGGTCGGTAAAAATGTATTACATAATAATACTCATAATTGTGCTGTGCTATAGCAATCTGAATTATTTCGGGATCATTCTTTCTGGTTAGGGTGTATAGCCAGAAGACCGAGAATCTGTTTAAACACACTGAAGATGATCTGGGAGATTTGCAAGTCTTAGCAACAGAGTTCCAAGTCTTAGCAACAGACTCACATTATGAATCATCTTACATCTACCTCATTCCCTGATAAGCTGTTACCTAGTTGTTCATGTGTTCTATGATAATGCCTTATGGATGCATAGAATATACCAATGTCACCCCTATTGGGAAAAAAAAAAAAGGCAATGCTAATAATCGGAATCAATAATGTGCATATTAATTGTATTCAAAATAAAGCTGTATGCATATCTATAAGTTGAAAAGAACAACTTTTTAAATAAACTATATTTCAATTTGATATATTTCACTGGACTAAATGCTTTAAGTATAATGAAGCAAGAAAAAAAAACATTATCCAGTCATATTTCATCTTTTTTAATACTTCATACGGTTCGACTTATAGTCATTATTAATTTCTGAAAATTTTATGGTTTTATGCATCAACCTATAATACACATAACTATATAAAGTTACAAGTCAGTTTTTCCGTAAAGACAACAATAACAATTAAATTAATTAAAACAATAAAGATATAAAAATTTAAAAACATTTTTTGTCAAAACATACACAAAATATGTTGTCTTCCTTGTATAAAATTTTTGGTTTATCAAAATAAAAGGTTCTTCTTTTATGTGCTTGGACTTTTATGTGTTTTTTTTTCTTGCATTATTATAAATAAATCAGATTCGGTGCATTGCCAATTAATATAGCCTTTTGATAAATGGAAGAAATGCTTCCGAAATCTTAATTATATTGTTTTTATTTTGAATTTATAAACTAAAAAATAATAATAAATTAAAAACTATATGTTTAAGCGCAATATCTCCACGAAATTTTCAGATATGCCCCTTTAGCCTTGAACCTGCACCTACTAATACCTGCAGGTCATCCATACGTTTATTGGGAGAAGTGGAATCGTGTCATTCTCGTAGTTTTCAGCCTGATTTAGCCACTCATTCACTACGAAAATAACACGATTAGTAGAAGAACTTCATTTTTCAGAAAACTGAACTTAATCACTTAATCACCTTAGCTGTAGAAATATTGTTTTCGGTGTATATTTAACTTTAAAATGCATTAAAGAATTTTAAAGTTTGATTTTTTAATCTCCGATTGCTTATGTAATAGATTTTCTAGCTGAATTCTAAACAAAATTGGGTAAATTTGGTGAACCGTTTTTACCGTTATCTTCAATATTACGAAACATAAGAAGAAAGAAATGAAATGCCTTAAAGGGCTTTTATGCAATTTATTTAAAATATACAGAAGGATAATCCATGAAATACAGATCCCTTGTAGATATCCGTAATAATTGAATATTTCAACACCTGAGGCGCATGATTACGGGAATTTCGAGTCGTTCTGAGACTACGATGGTAAAATATTTATAAGAGGAATGGTGGATGAATGGCGAGAGAACATGCAATAGAGTGAGAGTATGATCAGGAGCAGGGAGTACAACTTAATCTTATTACCACCATTTCGGAGGAGCTCATGCATAAGGACGATATCCTAACCTGAAGCCTCATGCATTTTGGAACCAGCGCAACCAACTGGCCCAAAACCGCTCTATGAAACTTTTATCAAGTCCACTACTACTTGACAAGTTTCTTTTAACTTTATTACAGTATTATAACCGCTTCTTTCTGACTTGAATTTATTAACTTGATACAAGTACAGTGATATGAAAGTAACTACTTAATCCCGTACTTTCCTCTTACACCGGCGCCGTCACGGATAAGTTTAGAGATTATAGCAATGAATTTGTTAGTGCATAAATTTGAATTTGTTAGTGCTTGCGTATTTATTAAACATGATACATATGCGGGATCTTCCGAAAACAGAGATCAATGCTATCATTCCTCCTAAAAAAGAGGTAAATTGCCTCAAAACGCAAAACATCATAAAGAAGGTCACAATAAGATATTATTTTATATAACAATGACTTTTTTTGTCTTCTTTCCCCCCATGGTAACCCCGTGGAGGAACCGTTTATTAATATTAGGACATGCTCCATGCTTAAATGAGCATATTACATTTTAATAATTACAGATCAGTTTAGAATTACATTAGATTACATTTTAGTATAAGTCAGCAAGGTATGAAATTAAAAATTTACAGTTTGTCTAGACTGATATTTACATGTGAGAATAAAATTAAAATTAAATATGTCCTATTAATATTATAAATGCGAAAGTTTGTAAGGATGTATGTTTGTTACTCTTTCACGCAAAAACTACGGAACGGATTTGGATGAAACTTTACAGTAATGTAGGTTATACATCATAATAACACATAGGCTACAATTTATAATGAATTTGTATAGTTTGGTCATAATATAACAATAATTATCAATAAAAAGTACCAGATTATAGCACATTATCAATATTACCTCCAACATATGGTCAATAGGTAATCGCGCTTATTTAATTTAATTGCTATATATACTTTAAAAATTTTGAGCATCGCTATAGGGCTCTCTCCTATAGCGAGAAAATATATAAGATATTTTTGCTACTAATATTATAAATGCGAAAGTATGTGAGGATGTTTGTATGTTTGTTACTCCTTCAGGCAAAATCTACTGAACGGATTTGGATGAAACTTTACAGTAATATAGATTATACCACTAAATTACATCACATCGATAAATTACTTACATACTATATCTACGTTATTCTAATCCTTTCAGTTTTAATTTCTCGCTGCTGCCGTACGATAAGTTGAACCGTTATACTAAGTAGTCCTTTTGAATAAATTCAATAACATTACATAATAATCCTTTACTGACCCGAACAACAGTAAACGAAAGTAACCTCTGTCCGTCCCGTTTGTTAATCAGTATCAATGTATGTTTCATGGTAGTGCTGATCCGTTTGATGGCTACTTTTTATCAACACACCACACAGGCGAAGTTTATATAAAATTGTAACCTGATTGACTAACACACCCAGTGGTCAACGCACAGCAGAAACCACTGAACTTAGCATCTTGAAATTCGCATACAGGTTCTTTGTATAGCTTAAATGAGCACTAAGAAAGGAATTTGGACAATGATACCCCCAAAGAATTCCCCCATATTATAATCAAAGATTGTATGGAATCCGTCAGTTTTGAAGTTAGACATCTGAAATTCCGGGTGTACGAGTAAATTATAGTTAAAAAAATTAAATTATTTATTTAAAATGATCTGTCACGAAACTTTATGTGGCAGACCAAATTCCACGCGAGCGAAGTGTAGTAGTATTAGTATTAGTGTACTAGTATTAGAATAAAAGTAATGATTGAATCTGTATCCTCAAATTAAATTTAAAAAATCTATATAAATAAAAATAAATCGCCAAATGCGTAACTAAGAGCAAAACTCGAGAATGGCTCGACCAATTCGGCCAATTTTTTTTTTCTTATTTATGTAAAGCCACAAAGAAGGTTCTTATGGAGAGAAAAACGTTAAAATTACGAGGAAAATAATAAAAACAACACTTTGCTTTTCCCATACAAACCACTCTGCTCCTAGCTGTCAAACATTTGAGGTCGAACAAAGCAAAATAAAAGCGCGTTAGTTGTTAGCAAAAGTTTATTAGGGCTTGCGTGTCATTATCTATATAAATATTGGTTCCGCCACCAGAGCCATTGTATTCATTCAGAAACTGGAACGGATTCTGTACATTTCCTTACAAACATACAAAAATATAACAACTGCTTCCAAATAACTTCTTCTTGGAGCAACAAATATACTTTGCGACAATTTCATGTTAATTTTTAAGGTAAAAACACTTACTTTGTTTATTCATTTTCATGTTGTTGTGTAAAAATAAAACTTTTCTGTTTAATTTTCAGATACAAGGCCATATATATCATAAAACTGGTTCACTGGTGCCGGTAAGGACTATAAATTCCTGCAAATTTATTTCATGGGCAATACAACAGAAGAAATTGATAATAACAGTTCAGTGAGGAGGTCTATTGTAGAACGATTACTAACTTTGTTTCATCAAAACAATCAATTGATTTCATTGTTTAAAACTGCACTGGATCTTATGCCATCTGGTAATCATAAAATTGTAATCAGACTTGATAAAACTCCTGTAGGAGAACACGCGAGATATTTCAATGCACAACAATCGATGAAGTTGCCATTGTAATGGTTGGAGAATTTTGGAAGCCCTTTGTTTTAGGGAAATAGGAAAGAACAATGTCTGCCGGGACAGCTAGTATGGATATAAATAAATAATCTTTCTTTCTTCTTTCTTATTCAGACATCTCCTCTACCTTGCAGGGTAGAGATTTTGCATAAGGAGCGCCACCTGTCTCAGTCAAGGGCTACTCTCCTGGCTCCCGCCCTTCCAATCCCTTTTTCATTCAGGATATTTTGAAGGTTATTCTTCCAGGCCTTCCCCTGCGTCTTTTTTTTGTCGGTTTGACCTCCATAGCTTTTTTTCGCTGACCGGGAGTCATCCATCCACATTACATGGCTGAACCATGGCTGAAGCGGTATTTTCTCGATTTTCTGGTTTTTCGATATTATCAATCAACACCAATCCAGTTATTGCATCCCAAAGCCTCCAATCCTATATCACTAATCTTGAAGAATGGTGTCAAACATGGAGAATTAAAATAAATTCTCAAAAATCGCATCAAATCACTTTTACCTTACGTCGTAAACCAATGACTTCCTGCCCTTCAGTAGTATCCTTTAATAATATCCCACTGGTGCCTGTAGAACAGATCCGATACTTAGGGTTGCACCTCGACAAACGATTAACCTGGAATACTCATGCAAGACTGAAAAGACAAGAAACCGCTCGACGTTTCAGGCTACTTCAATACTTACTAGACAAACGCTCTAAGCTCCCAATTAACTACAAAAGACTCATCTACATGACCATCATACGACCTATTTGGACTTACGGAGTAGAGCTTTGGGGCTCCACTAAGCCATCGAATTCCTCTCGTATCCAATCCTTACAATCCAAAATCCTTCGAAAAATCCTCAATGCTCCTTATTTTGTTAAGAAAGTCATCCATAACTACCTTAATGTCCCTTTTGTTGCTGATTTGGCCCGAACCCGGTATCTATCCTTTCATAGCAAACTTCATTTCCACTCAAACCCTCTAGTTTCAAACCTAACTTCCTCTTCAATTCCCGATAATCCTCCGAGGCGTCTGAAAAGAAGATGGCCACGTGACCTTCTTATTTGAACTTTGATTTGAGTACTACCAGTGGGCAGTTTCTCTACTTGTCATTCTCATGTCATTATGTAACACGCATTCTATTTACTTGTTGTATAATTGTAATACAGTTGTAAATATCAATAAATAAATAGAAAATAAAAAATTTTGAGTGCAGTCTTTATCGTATTGTTTTGTATCCGGCCCCTCTTGGTCTTCCCCTCTATTTACCTCAGGTACCTCATTTCCATGCTTTGGAGTCGGCTCCGATCTCAGTGTTTTATGGCCCAGGATTTACTTCCGTAAGTGAGAATAGGAACGTATGTCGAGCGATATACGGCCAGTTTGGTTTCTTTGGTATGACTAAAATTACATGTTTAAGCCCAGCAAGAAGGTTTTTTTAATGAATGAAGATTAATGAATTTAATAAGCAAGGCAATTTTACTTAAAAGATAGAAAATAACAAAATATAGATTGAACAGATAATAGCATTGATTATTCATTTACCGCTTCAGTAGTAATCAAAGTAGATGTCTCTTATAATAGGTAGTGAGTCAGTTATGAATTTAAAGAAAATTAAGTATTCTGTCTCAGACCAAGTCCCTTGCTTGAATAGTATATTTGTATAAAGTAATGTCATAGGAATTTTGGTACAACTATATCATGTGTTGTCTCATGTGTAACATTGCATTTAGAACATGACTTCGAGATCAAACCAATAACAACCACTACAATTTTGAAACCTTATTTTGATTACTAAAAAGTTTTTTATAACTCTCTAATAAGAATTAGAGACTGCCTATTCGTTACTATTTCATGGAACTCACTGAATATTGATTCCTCTTTCATCACTCGATCCATCATCCCTGAAAGCCGAAAAAAGGCTATATGCTATAGTATCAATATGCAGTGAGAGCCATATTATGCTTATATATTTCTAAGGCTTCGAAACAAAATTTTACCTTTATCCCAAAGAAAAAATATTTTCGAAGTGGAAGTTAAAAGTAAACCTAACGTTCTTTTATGGCATTTAAACTGTTTTTTTGGTTTTTCAAACTGAATAAATAAAGCAAACATAGTTGGTAGTACCAGATCTGTTATACTGTGACTGCGAAATGAAATAAGTATAAAGTGAACATCTTTGTTTTCAGTATATTTATGTATGCTTGAATATGGTTCGAAAGCTGGATATTAATGAACAGGCTGGAGAGCTGCAGATCATATGGAATCTAGAACCCTCCTGAGACTCACCCAGCCACTATAAAATGTTAAAATAAAATAGGGTACCCAAAATAAGGGGGGGATCTGGCGGTTGAGCGTGATCTAGGACAAATCACCTGCAGAACCATTGTCCATAAAACAGTATAGTCTCTACTATGTATTGAACCCCAGACGGGTTGTAGTGTTACAGGTTTGTTTTGGAGAGCTGCAGAGATATTGAGAAGAGATCATATTATCCGGAAGAAAACGATCAGGAAGGAACTTAAGATCGCCTCGATGAAGGAATTCCCAGAGCCATGCCAGTTGCTTTGGCCATGTAGTCAAAATTGAAGCCTTGTCGAGCACAGGCACCCACTAAAAACAATGGAGAATATCCCTGAGAAGACGCGAGGATGCTCAGAATGTCGAAGAGGGCTATGTTTGTACGCTTATGCAGAAAAAAAAAACACATCAGGAAAGTTTGAAACAGCTAGAACCAGTGAAGAGTGACAATCGTGACAAAATGCTCGTCTACACTGATAGAAACAAATGATTGTTGCGAAAAAAAATAAAAACTTTTTTTTTAACGCGTTAGCAAGCGCAAGGAAATATATTTTTTATTTATTCGAAATCAAGAAAAAATACAAAAACTTTATGACTTAGTAGCTGGACATCCAAATTTAATGTTACAATCATTACTGATAGACACATTAACACAGAATCCGACAAGAAGACTGAAACGTCTCTGGAGCAAGGATCTACTACAGTGAGATGGTCCACGCTAGGAGTGCCTTCAATGGGAGGTTTCTTCAAACACGTCTTCACGAGAATCCCTTAGGGGAGGTTGACCAAAAGAAGATCGAAAATAAAGTATGTGCCAAATGGCATTCGTATAATTTCTAAATAAATATTTTTATTATTATTATTATATTTATTTGAAATATTTGCTTTTTTAGAGCGATTTGGTATCTAATATAATGAGCCAACGTTAAGGAAAACATAAAGTCCTTAAAGAGTAATAAATATACATATTGTGAACTCATTTTCATTGTAAGGGATTATCCCTCCAATGTTTTAAAATTTTTACATATTTTAAAATAAAATAAAACAAAATATTTAAAAAAAATATATATATACATATAAAATTATAGTTGTGATATTGCAGTTTATACTTCATTGTTATCTTTATAAAAAAAAAACCACCTAGAAAGTGACTTTTATTCTATTTTATTGTTTTAGCAATCACCTAAAAGTTCTATTTTCTTCTGAATTATAAATAATAGTATTATATAAACATTTTGAAACTTAATTTGACAGATAAAATATTTATTTTCTTAAAAGGCGTGAAACAATGTTTCAATTTACTAAAATCCTAAAAAATATAATATTATAGAGTATAATTAAAACAAAAACATCTCCTTTAAATGGATAGATAGGTCTATTCAGTGATCCAATTAAAAAAAAAACCTTATAATCAAACATTTATTAGGTAATATACCCATCAGGCACTATTTATCATTTCAGTTCACTTATTCAGTTCAAGTGCATAAGTAAAATATTATTAATATAGATATTTATATTTGAGTATTTTTTGTTTTATTTATTTGTTATGTTCATTCGTCTAACAATTGACATAAACATTGACAATCCAATAGAAGCTTGTGAGTAAATTGTTCAAAGAGAAGCTCAGTACGCTTGAGGCACACAAAGCTAAGCTATCAAAATAACTGAAGGGAATTAAACGCTAATAATTAGCTAGAGGTCTTATCTACAATGATAAATTGCATGTCACAGAAGTTTAATTAAATAATATATATGAGACAGGCTTATAACAGTACGTCATACTCTGAAGTGTAACGACTAAACAAATGGAAATAATGTATTTATTATTGAATGATAATAGTTGACCTTGATTATATATGTTGGAGAAAATAGTCCGGGTGGAAGTCAATACATTTCTCCATAAATAAGAGAGAATTTATTGACCTCCACCCGGATTATTTTCTTCCACAAATATATTTATTAATTTCGTTCAATTTTAATTTTAAAGTCTAATCATAGTAGTAAAATGTTTAACATCTATTTCGGAAACGGAGTTATGTTCTGAATGACGTAAATTTTCTAAACGATACCAGCTTATTTTTTTGTTCAGCACCAATACAATTTTCTCCAATTGATATTTATTTATTTAGGGAGCGGAGTGGCTTAGTGGTAGAGCACTGAGTTGCCACGCTGGAAATCCTGGTTCAAATCCCGCTGCAAGAAAGACTTTTATTTAGTCTTTTTGGGGCTCACCCAGCCTCTATAAAACGTTATAAAAATAGGGTACCCAAAATAATGGGGGGAAATCTGGCGATTGAGATATATATATATATATATATATATATATATAGAGAGAGAGAGAGAGAGAGAGAGAAAGAGTGAGATGAGATCAAAAAAACCCTCATTAGTAATTAATAACATAGAAACTATAAATGACACTTTCAGAAAGAGAAGAACTAAATTTTTTGTTCTCATATTTGTAAACAGAATGGAACAAAACATAATTACCAAACAAATTATTAGTATTACAATCAACAGTAAAAACAAGTCCTCAAGTAAGCTGAAGAAGACCGCAAGCAGCTACAAAATTACAGTACACGACATGAATGATCGGGACGAACTAAGAAAAAATATATTAAGACGTTAATTTGATGAAGAATTGATACCAAAGATGCCAGGAAATGTTCTTTATAACTACCAATTATATATTCGAATAAATCATACCACAGGGTTTTCAGACAAATGGCAAATCAATATTCAAATTTATATCAAGCCATTACATAACAAGGTATAGTTATGTAAAATAAGTTCTTGCATTGTTATGTAACAATATCTCTATGTCAAAACATCAGAAGGTAACATTATAAATGCTACGAATAATCTACGACCTTATGTTGCTATATATTGTCGGCACTGATGCGGGCGGAAAACGTGAAAGGGAATATGTTTTGGACAAAGAACCGACCTTTTGGTTCCCTTTTGGAGTTTTATGGTCCAAGATGGTGGAGAAAGAAGAAAAGGGGGGCAGGCAAAACGAGGCAGAGAGAGGTACTCTTGAGACGAAGGCGGAGCAGGAAGGAGCACTCTGGAGACGTACAGCAAGGAGGAGAGGTCTGGCAGAAGATAGAGAATCCCGGAGGCAGCATGGCGACGACCGACCAGTAACCCGATCTACCCCTGTCCACAGATAAGTTTAATCTATTTCCTGTAACGTATTTTATGACAATCCTTTTTATACAGTAAAATCTGAATCATAACCTTGTTTGAAATTGAATAAAGAAACGATCCTTATTGTAATTTTTTTTGGTGCTTACATGCCCCAGGTACACTATTTATTTATAAATAATATATTGAAGGTATAATAGATGAGTAAATTGGTAAACCCAAGAACAGACCTTTGGAAAGGAACCCAATTAAGATAAAGACATATAAATAATAATTTGAGCACTCATCCTAAATGAGACTCTGGCATCCCAAATATCAATATATGTTCAAGAGTAGAAAATATATTCAAGAGTAGAAACATAGCAATATATCTTTTCGATTTAGAACAAGGTATTGTATGCGCTACTAACTAATACATAACAATGCCCAAGACAATCAAATCGACATTATAACATTTATTATACACACGATTCTGACCAAAATATATAACGAAGCTTTACGAATTCTTATTGCATTTATAACTTAGGTATTTTTTTTACTTAATCCAGAAGTAGCAAAAAGCCTAGGTACTCGTATCATTTCCACCTCTTCAGAAAGGTTCTTGGAGTTGATCCGAAAAGACATGAAAGGAAAGGCGAGACAGATGGCCTCAATAAGTAGATACATAATGCATGGCTTAGTATCTAATATCACCGGCATCGATATTGTCAAGAGATCTGTACCAGATATGTTTTCAAACTTCAATTTGAAATATTTGTTTGATAATGAAAAATAAACGAACATTGTTTTATGGATTACAAAAAAAAAAAAAGATTTGGCAAGGTAAAATATCAGGTATCATACGGTAAAGTTATAGAGCTGAATCGAGGAGAGGTTCAGAAACGGTTTCAATCAAGACTTTACATACTTTTGATTTATAATTCAGTTGGATAATTCCTTTGACAAAGAATAAAAATGGATTGCAGATTAGATTATTCTTTTGAAATTTGTTTATTATGATCTTTTCTGATTTGTTATTTGGTACATGTGGGTGAAACATAGCATAAAAGTATATATGAGCATCAATGTGATCGTAGTAATGTCAATTAATTAATTTTAAAGAAAGAACCTCACATACTTAACCTGTTTAATTTATATCTGTATTAGGATTAGTTACAAACAGAATAATTGCTCTAAAAGAAGTTATTTTAGGCTATGCACATTGCTCAGAATTTGGGTATAACTGTTAATTAGAAAATAGATAATAAAAATTTAAATAAATTTTATTCTGAAGCATTAAGCATTTTAAATAATCCTAAATAAACCTTAATAAAATAAAACTACTTTTTACATACAAATTATGTTTTTTGTTACGTGTATTTCTGCTGATTAGCTGTGTTTCACATTTCTAGCCTTAGTTGTTAGTGGAAGGTTTTGGAGCAAGCTGTCTCTATATGATGAGTCTGTTTGGACTGATGGCGTGAGATGTGCTGCATTTTGTCTTCTTTGATAATCATGGAATGGTGAAGTAGAATTGAATACAACAAAAAAGAATAATATTTAACTGATAGCGGAACAGAAAAGATAAAATATTTACAGCCTGGCTTTGTTCGAAATCTTTTCAATTGTTTAACAAATAAAGTTCTAATTAGCTTTAAATAAAGAGAAAAAGTTTGCAGAAGCTATTTCCAGTTAGGCTGCGTACTTAGTAGGGATACTTCAAATAACGCAAACATGGCGTATACTTCAAAAGTCCTTAGGAATCCCCTTAACCAAATTTACGACATTTTAGAGAAAAAATAAATATAATTACTAAAATAAACTTTGAAAAAATACTAAACCCTAAGTACGATTCTCTGTTATGTGGGTGACAAAATGATGCCAGAATTGGCGATATGTTGGATTTTCAAGTACTTTAGAGACCTTTATAAATACATTATAATGTACTAAACTCTTGTATACTGAACTTATGTAACTTAATAAAGAAGTAACTATATCATATTATTTTTAATAGTTTATTGATAAGCAGTAATTTATAATATTTTTATACAATATTATTACATATTTTTGTGTTGTAATACTGAAAATTCGTATCAGTTTCTTTTTCAATAAAAAAAATTTACTATTTACAAAATATTTCTTTTAATATACCTTAAATAATGAATTTTAAGAACATTAAAACAAAGTATTTTCCAAATATAAAGTTAATAGGCTTTCACATAATTAATTTTATGAGTTTAAGATATTTAATGAAATCTGAGCTAAAGCTGGAAGGAAAACAGTACAATTGAGGAGGTACTTAAACATTAATGGAAGAGAAGCCAGTAATCCAAGGGACAAGACCTTCCGTAATTAAAAATCCCCGCTCGGGTGGGAGGTTTATAAATAAACAATTTAATCTCCTTCTACTTCATTTTACAATCTTAATTTCTAATCTTTATAATTATATTATGCTTACATAAAATTTTAAATAGTTCAGGAAACAAAACAAAAAAAAAATCGTTTTCTTGTTTCAAAACAACAAGATACTCGTACATAATAGAAAGATTGAATGAAAAATCGCAAAAAACATTAAATATATATAAAATACATAAATCTTAAAATGCAACTCACTTAGTGAAAATTTGTCAAATTTAAATTATTACGTATTAGGAATTATGTAGAATTTCGGAATTACAGTCGTACCTGGATAAGTGGAATCTCTTGGTAACAGAATTTCAGTTCAACTTACGCAAGGTTTCACTTTTACTAAGGTTGCATGTTGGTTAACAACCATTGTTGGTTAGCCGGTCCACCCAGCCGCCTCTCCCAGTTGCCCTGAAGATGGGCTACAAGGTAGGTCGAAACGTCGGCACACATTAAATATAAGTCTTGTACTTATTTGATGTTTTTTTTTACTGCACCCCTCAACTATCTCCGTTCTCCACTGAATATTTCAGTTCTAGGATTGAAAATTGGATTACAAGTTGGGAAAAGTCAATAGAAAATCAGGGTGTATATTTTTTTAAAAAATGCTTTGATATCTTAATGTTTTTTTAATAAATAATGTTTCCTTTGAAAACCTAAATTTCATAAGAAACCAACCAAGAGTTATATTTTAAAATTCGTGATACTTATTTATCTTATTCGTAATAAATTTTTATATTTCATCTAGCTATCTTCAGGATTCCCATTACTAAAATCCCAATTGATAATCTACTTAATATATAAAATCAAATTTAAATAAATTGCTATATCCTGGGAAGATTATCTATTTACTCATCCTCTTATCCTTTTTCTTTATAAAAAATGGTCTGTTTATTTTTTTGAAAAAGTTCTTTTTTTTAATTAAGTGGAAGAAAAGAGGTAGTTTCATCTGAAGTTATGTAAAAAGTGAATATAAACTTGACCTAAAGGTTACTTAAATACCAACTAAAGGTACTTAAATACTACTTAAAGGTTTATAAATACCAACTTACTTTAAACAGTTGTTATATATTTTAACAAAATGTTAAAAATAGTTAACAAAATACACTTACCTCTAACTATTTCATGCTAAATGGTTCGGACATTTAAAAATTTACACGTCGTGCGGGATGGTTTAACACAGCGCCGTGTAGGCTTCTGGAAATCGTCGTCATAGTGGAACAAGAACGTATCAACAAAATGGAAGTTTTTGAGATATTTGTTATATTTAACACATTTTTCATGTTCTATTTTACTGAAGTGCTAATACAAGTTTGTTTTTTTTATACTGTTTGTTTTCACTCATAATTCACAACTTCATTAATTTCTGAAAAATGACAATTTTGTAGATACAGTTTTGTTTCATGATTTAATAAAGTTACTTAGGCTTGGTCGATTTTAGAAAACGTCATAGCTATCTCTCTCCCAACCGCTTCAATTCCTTCGCTTTTATGTCACTAATCTTTTTAGGGAATAACAAGTAATTGTTATAATCTATTTCATTCCTGATATTTTTACGTATAACTTAAATATATAACATTAAACATACTGAAATATTTATCAAAATCCTAATTAGTTACCGAAATATTACATTATTTAAAAAAAAATCGCCTTAAAGAAATAATTTCAAAGTTAGAAAAACTTATTCAAGTAAATGCCCATACTTTCCTTCTACTTATTTATACAAATTGTAGTTTGGTTTTTTTTGTTTTCCCTTTTTTATTATACTTTTTTACAAATATATCCCAAAAACTGTGGAGTGTAAAAAGGCTCTCTCTGTTATATATAAATAAGTTTCCGACGCGTATTAAAGAACAGTCGTGAAATATTGAATTTGACTTAGGAAAAAAGCCAAGAATACATTTTGAGTAAGAGTGAGCGAATGACATGGAGCTGGTCCGCCCTTGTGAAATATATACATATATTTTATTAATTTATTGAAGTTTACAACTGTACTAGTAACTATAATACTAGTAAAGTGAATGAATTATACATAATGGCATAAGATAAAGGCAAGAAACTACCAACTGGTAGTACTCAGATAACAAATTCAACTTGGAAGTTCACAAAGCCATCTTCTTTTCAGAAGATTCGGGAATTGAAAAAGTTGATTGGTTTGAAACTAGAGATTTCGAGTGGTGATAATGAAAGGTTTGATATCGGGCTCGGAGCAAATCATCAATGAATGGGAAATTGGGGTCATTATGTATGACTTTATTCGGTAACAAAATAAGGAACATTAAGGATTTTGGATTGTAAGGATTGGATTGGAAGTGGGAGGAATTTCGATGGCTTAGTAGGGCCTCAAAGCTCTACTCCGTAAGTCAAAATAGGTCTTAAAATAGTCATGTGTTCTTATAAAATCTTATCTAATAGTAATGTATTCTTAATCAAATCTTTTCTACTGTAATAATTGGGAGCTTAGAGCATTTGTCTAGTATGTATTGAAGTAGCCTGAAACAGCTTTGTAAATATTAAAATAGTTTCGTAGTAAATAATAATATTTTTATATTTAACAAATTAGATGTTGCTGGACTACTAATTACTGGACATGCTGGACTACAAATTGAAATATGAATTTTTAAAATGGCTGTTTGAATGACACATTACAAGTGTTTATGTTTATATTTATAGTTATGTTTATTTTTTTAATTTCCCACCTCTAAGTATCATTTTACGACATTCATCCGGGTTCAACTTCACTCACTATTTTTATTTTTAATTATATCTTTACTCATCCACATATCTTTGCCTTTTTATATATATTTTAGTCTTAATTGTATTTTTATTACTTTATTACTTACTTTATTTAAAACATACTGTATTTTCTTTTATGTAATTAATAATCTTTACATTTATGTAAGATCTCTTTTTATTTATCAATACATATTAATACTGTATTTTCTATACGGGAATTTTTCTGGCTTCTTTATAATTTTACAATTTCCATTTCTTACTGTATTTCTTATCATTTTCTACATTTTACACCATTTTTATCATTTTTTTGCATTTCCCATTTTGTATTCAGTTTTCGTTTTTTATCTTTATTATCTTATTTTTTGTTTTTCAACTCTTTCTGTTTTATTATTATTTTGTTCTTCATTAAGTGTTTTGCTCCCTTCCTGGCACTTCGTTGTTTGTACTGTACACTCATGCATTTTAACCTGTATATTTACCTTGCTGTGCAATATTTGCCATTTTTATTTTCAATTACTTGGATTCACCATACTTATTATTTGTATTTCTATGTTTTAATATTTTTGTGCCACTTCTTGATTTTCTGTATTTTGCATGTAGCCCTGAAGAAGACCTGCAAGGTGGGTCGAAACGTTGGCTACTCAATAAAGTTTTCTTCTAATCTATGAGAAATTCTTTGACCTCTACCAGGACCACTTTCTTCCACATACAAAATATTTATGTTTGACGAGTTGTAAAATAAAATATGTATGTATATATTGTAAAATATACAATATATAATAAAATTATATATTGTATATTTGGTATATACTCTTTTTATATTATGTATATTTATACATAGTCGATATTAATCATTATTATTTTTGCTTGAAATGTGCTTGCGGTAGGAATTAGTTGCCTTTGCTTGGTTATGTTTCGCTAATAGAGAACCTTCTGTTTCCGGGAACAATTTTTCTTTTCCGATTTAGTTCAGACTGATTGACAAATTCCTGTTTACATCAGGTCACTTTAAAGTTTGAACATTCTGAAGTTCCTTCAATGCGATCCGGATATATCTTGAGCTCTTCAATGTTCTTTTATGTCTACTTAACCGATGTGTTGGCCATTTTCATTTTTTTAAGATACTTGAATATAAAGATACTTGGTCATTCTGCTTGGGTTCATTCTTTTTAGGTGCCCATAGAACGGAATTATTCGTTATGTTAAGGTGTCCGTAGTTGTTTTCTTTATCCGTGTTGAGTCCCTGGTTATGGTGTCGTCTACAATGGTATTTTTTTCACTGGTACCAACATTTTCGTAATATTATTCTCTCTATGATTTCTAGTTAACGGGGGGATTAGTGCTATTACAACGATATTTAACGTCGAAACTAGCCATTATAGATTCATGGATAGCCAAAATTGATACATTCACGATTAAATTACTTCCTTCGCTATTTCCTACGAAGTAAAACTACAAAAAATATATTAATACAGATGAAGTGATTTACTTTGAAAGCGACTTGTGGTAAGGAGGCTTTAAGACTACCTCGTCTCAGAGACGCGGTGTATTTACCCACAAAGACACGGACGTATCAATTAACATACCGTGACAAGGGCCAATTAACCGTAAACCGTGAGGCCTAGGGTATTGAGATACCGGGGCGCCATAGCGCGATGGAATATGTATCAGGAGCAGGCTTCTGGGTTAGACAACTCATAAGTAGCTTTATCAACTTGCTCTGTTTGTTCGGCCCCGATCCTCTTTGTGCCAGCCCTTCCTTAATTAATTCACATATAAACATCCCCAGCTTCGCTAAATACATAGAATCAGGTCAGCGCCAGGTGTCTTAAGTCCCTGTGTCTCTGTGTGTGTGCTATGAGAGGATTATAAACACCGAAGGTAACAGTGTACAATATCATAAACTAATTGAAATACTAAAAGATACAAAAAACGTTTGATTTTCTTTGACAGTAGTTATTTTTATAAATATATATTTTCAACAATATGATTAATTACAGTAATTATAATAATAATGATTATCCATATAATAAGTAATTAACCATGTTAGGGCGGCTAAGGATAACATGGATTGCACCCTTGAACCACCTTTTCCTATTGTACTAAAAACTCTGCTAGGCTGCTGCGTTAATCTGATCAAACAATTTTCTTTACAGACAATTATCTGATATATTGATAAATAAAAACATAAATCATATTACTTAAAATTAAAACATAAGAACAATTAATTAAATAAAAATACAGTTAATACAATTATTGTTCCCTACAATGAATAATTTAATAATAAACGAAAATTAAACCTTCTGATTAGGTACAATATAAAAAAATAAACAAGTAAATTAAATCAAAATAAGCATGGCTAGATACATGAATGAAAAAACACAATATCAGTCGAGTGAAATGAATAAAGTTAATAAACAAAATAATTCTAATATGAAACAAAATAAATGATATTTTTTAAATGAACTAATAGATGGTTACTTAATTGCGCAATTAAAATAAATGCTTGGTAGATTGCTTAATTGCTGTAGATTTAGATGTGCTGGAGCGAAGTCGACAAAGATAACAAAGTCATGATAATTTATGGTTGAAGATGGACATCAATGGTCGCACAAAAAAAAGGTTAACACTGACTGCCGTAAGGTAGGTCCTGAAGGTACGCTGACCAAGACAACAGTAGTGGTGATGACCGCTCGGGCCGCTATCGAAAACTAGACTACACTGCTGGAGGATGTTCGCTTGGCTCAAAACCGATAAAAGTATATTACAGCTGTTTCACTGTTATGCATTGCGCAATTAACAACCATTTATTTTTTAATAAAAATTAAAATAATAAAAAATACAGACTAATTGAAAAAAAACTACAAAATATCAACTATGGACATACATTTTTTTATAATTACAACTGAGCGGCCGTAACAAACCATCTTATTTGAAACATTGTTTTACAGTTTGCTTGGGAATTCCATCAAAATATTAATAGAAACATTTAATCTTCAATAAAGAATATAAGGCGTGGAGATGTGAAAAGAGATTCATGATTTTCACCGTGAACAGTAGCCGTTTCAGGCTACTTCAATACTTACCAGACATGCATTCAACACATACTACTAATTACTACTTAACGTAATTTACCACATTGCTAGTTTATGAGCTTTCTTTTCACGATCCCCTTTTGATAAAGAGCCCATACTAGATTGAGTTTTTTACAATCAGTAAACTCAATTGCCTGATTGTTTTCATTCCAAATTGGAAGAGGTCTTAAGGTACCAATGAAATTGAAAAACAAACTGTCTTAGTTGAAACTATTGTAATGAATATAATTTTTTTTTTTTTATGGTTTCTTCACAATTGAGATTTTCTTTCAACCAAAAATTTCTTTTAGTTCAATTTTAATTTCCTGCTGTTTTGTCCATCTTCATCTTCCAAGCACTCCAAATGAATATTAAATTAAGAAATCATTCCAACTTCATTATCCTGAGATGACTATATCATTCAAATTTCTTTTTTTCTAAACTTTTCAGAAAGTTTTAAGGCATTTAGATCATAAGTGGTGAAATTATTAGCATAACAATACTATGTTCCCAAGATCGCGGGTTATAGCTCTGCAGACGGCCATAGGAATTTTAAAGGTAGTAAAAATCCCTGGTTATGGCGTTCATGGTAAGGGGTGGAAATGGTGGTCCCCAGCCTGAGCGATTTAGTTGTTAAAGATCCCTATCTTGATTATAACTGGATAGAAAAATTTTAGGTCTCCCGTTATCGCATCTTCCAATTAGCCATAGCAGTACGAAGTGACGTTATAGATTCATGGATAGTCAAAATTGATATATTCTCGATTAAAATACTTCCTTTGCTATTTCCTGCGAAGTAAAACTACAAAAAATTTAATTAATTAATTAACTTTCCCTATTGACGAATATTTAAAAAAAATTAAATATTCGAATTCTCATAAATTATACGTGATAATATTCAGTTCAGCAATGCAAATTTGGTTCAAGTATAGTTAGATAGCAACAATAATGTTTATATTAGCCATTTGTGCAAATTTGGTTATTCTTGTGCTTTTGTTTTACATTTCCTGTGTCTTGTTTACAATCTCCTCTAAAATAAAAAACATAGCTAACAATATATAATACGACTAATGTATTATATATTGTTATATGAATAAACAAGTCAATGATCTATATCTCAATTGGGGTGAACTCAGGTTGCCATCAGATATTTTTGTTAATAAAATTAATTATCATTATGAATATTTATTTTTTCTGAGGTCATTAATTGGTTCAACTTAGGGCAGTCTCGTACAGCAGAATATGTTCCACCTGAAACACCCCGCTCTTGGTCTCTTCTGATTGCCATGTAGAGCTGCATGAGGCCGGAATGACGTCACCGGACGGCGCAATACCGCAGGATAATGTAAGATAGGGCGGGCGCTACGAAATCACTTCCACTGCCGCAGCAATTTCCCGAGGGCTCGGGCTAAGCCGCGTATTCCGGTCGCGACTCCACTCACGGTGGGGGGGGGAGCGAGGATCGCTGGGGATTTGCCGCAGACTGTCAACATAAGTCCTAGCTCATGTTCTTACCTGTGTTGCCTGCGATATAAACCATAAGATTGTTGCTCTTGTATAATAATAACGAGGAGGAAACATTATTCAATTACCTCCTAAGGATAATGCCAGTAGAGGGAAATGAATATTTTCCTTATCATGAGTTATTTTAAAGTAGACATTCCTGGAAAGATAACCTGTCTCCAAGATCATTTCTAGCATATTTATTTAAAACTACATTTCATTTATACATAACTACTTTCCATCGTGATACATTATTATTATTTGAACCATTGTGCAATGATTGTTGGGTCATTTTGCAAAAAATTGTCACTTTCACTTTCCCTGGCCTATTTCGTCACGTTAGTTACTAAATATTAAATTGTAACTTGGAAAAAGGAGAAACAGCTGTCATTTTAGTTACCGAGAATGTTACATTAGTCGACTAAAATTGCCAGAAAAAGTAACAAAAAATGTTAACACCACAGCAATCACAAAATGACAACTTGTTTAGTATTTACTTGATTAGTATTATACTTATGGGTAATGAAAATATTGATGAAATGAAGGTGACTAGGTCAGGGAAAATACTAAATTATCCTATTATGCCCTAGAAAAAACAATGGTCATCTTTTCCAAGCGCCACGAAGAATCATAAGGGATATGTCGGAGAAGCAAGTTTCGAACTAGTGGATTTATTGTGAATGTACCACTTCAAGGTATTAAAATACCTGGAATTTCCATTCATACGACTTTCCTTATTGACGAATATTTAAAAAAAAAATTAATATTCGATTTCTCATAAATTGTACCTGATAATTTTCAGTTCAGCAATGCAAATTTGGTTCAAGTATAGTTAGATAGCAACAATACTGTTTATATTAGCAACAATGCAAATCTGCCATTTGTGGAAATTTGGTTATTCTTGTGTTTTTGTTTTACATTTCCCCTGTCTTGTTTACAAATTCCTCTAAAATAAAAAACATAGCTCACTTAATATATAATACGAATAATGTATATTTTATTCTTAATACTTGAAGTACCTTTGTATATGTCCTCAACGAATATCACCAGTATATATTTACCTATATCTATACCATACATATTGTTACGGGCGCCGGCAGGAAGACGGAAGCAAGGGGATTAGGGGATTCGTCGGCGGGAGAAGTTAAAATAGGATTAGGACCGTTCTAGATCGTCTCCTTTTGTCGGAAAAGGGTTAAGAAGTTTCCGGAATTGTCTGGCCCCTCCGTGTTCTAGAATGTTCGGTCTTGCCTATTTAAATACTTCCTTCACCTCGAGCCAGTCAGTCTTAGTCTGAGAGTAGACCAGAGAAGACCTGTGATAAGTGAGTGTCAGTGTGATAACTAGTCAGTGTTGAACCGGCCAGTGTAATAAGTGTATCAGTGAACTGTGACAGTCTCGCGAGTGTAATAAACTGTTTCTGTTTGTTGCTGTGTGTCAGTTTGCCATACTTGGAGAATCTTACGGTCGGTGGACTAGTGAACCGTAAGTGTTAACTATTAGTTATAAATTGTAGTGTAATTTTATAATATTCATAGAAACTATTGTAACTAATTAAGCTATCTAGAATTAGTAATATCTTATATATTGTTGTAATAATTAAATAGGCCTAGGTTATAATAAATATTTAGAATATTGTCATTATAAATTTATGATAGTGTAATAATTTAATTGTTAATAATTTACTTGTATCCTTTTCATCACTTTTGTTAATAAATATTAGTATCTTTAATTAAGGAATTGTTTAATTCATTGTTAATACCCAGTAGCCCGCAACAATATATCTATATATTTTAAAATCAATGGTAGATTAAAAAATACAGATTTAAAATATTTATTGTCCAAACAATAGCGAAAAGAGAATAGATATCTTCATAATTTTTTTTTCAATTTTAAATGTCATTTTTATTAAAAATTTCTTTGTTTAAAAATCATAAAGTATGTGGACTATAGGGAATAAGTATACCCTGCATTTTAAACAAAGAAAATTTTATTAAAAATGACATTTAAAATTGAAAAAAAATGTATGAAGGTATCTATCCTCTTTTCACTATTGTTTGGACGATAAATATTTTAAATCTGTATTTTTTAAGTAATATAATTGTTATTGTCTTGTTTTTGTTTTTTTACAGAAACAGTATGGTTGTGGTGTTTTATGTTATGATTGTACAGTATGAT
This sequence comes from Arma custos, assembly GCA_037127475.1. Classification (NCBI taxonomy): domain Eukaryota; kingdom Metazoa; phylum Arthropoda; class Insecta; order Hemiptera; family Pentatomidae; genus Arma; species Arma custos. Next base: position 205,857,270 of record CM073759.1, on the reverse strand, counting down.
TTTTGATGCATAAATCCAGAAATTGTTGTGATTGAGAATGACTTGTAGTCAAAACGTCATAAGACTTAATAAATGAAGAATTTATTGACTGGATAATGTTTTTTTTCCTTCTTAATTTATGAAAATTTGATGTAATTTAGTCCTGATATATACATCAAATTTTAAAATCAATGTTAATGTTAGAAGATGATCAGTAGTACCCTACTAAGTTTCGTATTCATATCAAAACATACCAAAATACACAAAAGGACCGGACGTAAGAGTGATGGAATACCCAGTGTACCACTATCAAGAATCGTGTTGTGGTTTTCCACGATGTCAATAACCTCCAGGATACATGGTCTGGGAACTGTCCCTTTCGGAGAAAGACATTTAATTTAGGTCCTCGTGCGCCTAATGACTACGAGCAGCTATTGTTCATGGATATATACCGATTTGTTTCTGTCTTGTATACCTGCAGGAGGACACTTTTGAATCGGCCCCATTTGACTGATTTGGGTAGCCTACCAACGCACTATGACATAGTTTTCAGCAACGTAGTTCTAGGTTTTCAGTTCTCCCTCAATCAGGTACAGAAATATTATCTTTTTAAGAAGACTACAATGCCTGGACAATGATGTAAGTGGTATGTAGCGCCAAACGAAATGTATCCACCTATATAGGGACCGGGTTAGCTCAGTATGTTGATTATTGAAGATTCCTGGTTCAAATTCGGCTGTCTAAGATAAATTATTTATCTTGATAATAATATGTGGAAGAAAATGGTCCGGGTGGAGGTCAATAAATTTCTCTTAGATATGGAGAAATGTTTATTAAGTAGCCGACGTTTCGACCTACTTTTCAGGTTCTTCTTCAGGGCTTTATATGCAAAATACAGATAATTGAAAATTAAAAATAGTAAAAAATTGCTAAATTGGTAAATATTAAGGTTAAAATGTATGAGTGTTAACAGTATTAATAACCAAGTGACAAGAAGGTAGTAAAAACATAAAAAAGAATAAAATAAGTAATAAAAAAACAAAGTGGTAAAAATTAAAGAATAAGGTAATAAAGATAAAGATTTTTAAAATTTATTTATTGATATTTGCTACTGCATTACAATAATAAAACAAGTAAATGGGCTAAGCGATACATAATGACATGAGAATGACAAGTTGAGTAACTACCCACTGGTAGTACTCAAATCACAAGTTCAACTAAGAAGGTCACGTGGCCATCTTCTTTTCAGACGCCTCGGAGGATTATCGGGAATTGAAGAGGTAACTAGGTTTAAAACTGGAGGGTTTGAGTGGGAATGAAGTTTTTTATGAAAGGATAGATACCGGGTTCGGGCCAAATGAGAAACAAATGGGACATTAAGGTCTTTATGGATGACTTTATTCTTAACAAAACTAGGGTCATTGAGAATTTTATGAAGGATTTTGGATTGTAGGGATTGGATACCATAGGAATTCGATGGCTTAGTGGAGCCCCAAAGCTCTACACCGTAATAGATAAAGATTAAAAATTACAATGGGTAAATATAAAAAATTAAAATACGTAAGGATATCAGGGATCTGAGTGGTGGACAATAAAGATGGATGGTGGGGGGGGGGATCATGAGATATTTATCAATAAAAAGCAAGGATGATCATTGCAGAGTATTAATAACCATAAAAATAAAAAATAAATAAAAACTGCAGTAAGTAATAAAATAAACATAAAAATAAAAGATAAAAAAATTAAAAATACAGTTAGAAATAGAAATAAAAAACACCGAGGTAGTAAAAATAAAAAATACAGTAAGTAATGAAAAATAACAAACACAGTTGAAAGTAATAAATGAAGTAATAATACTTTAATACGGCGTAGTGTAATAAAAATGAAAATGTTAATAAGAAACAATGATGATAAGTAATAGAAGTGAGAAATACAGTTAACTACCAATGGGGACGATAATGTATACAAAAGGTTCATGAACATACAACTGAAAGGAAAATATCTATTATTACTTTCCTTTTAGTTATATGTTGAACGTCTTGGTGGTGGGGTGATGTTCCATGTTAGGAGCCTGTTTGGACTGTTGATCGTTGGGATATATTGCACCTTTTTCTTCGAGATGTGATTCACATAACCTTTTTTTGTTTTTCTGTCTTGATAATGCCTGAATATGCCAAATGTCGACCAGTAAGTGGGTGTATTACTGGGAAATTTGAAACATAAGGCTTTGCATTGTGGTTTTTCCCAATAGCATTATTACAAATAATAGTGTTTCTTTTTGAGTTTTTGGCTCTATTTTATTGATATATATATATATATATATATATATATATATATATATATATATATATATATATATGTGATATAATTTTATTTATGTAGATAGAATTCCAAGGAAATTTTACCCAAAGATTTTTTTTATTCTTGAAATAACTTTGCCTCTAATCACGAGTACTCTTGTTTTAATACAAGAGATATTCGATTTAGATATTTAATCACGATAAACTGTTCCTGATCGGAAGTTCACAGTGGTACCGTGCTAAGTTTCGTATTCATATCGAAATATATAAACTTTATCACGCTACATTTCCTATCAGATGAATAAGGCAGTTAATTATATTGGAAGGGGTTTCTCAACTAGAATTAGAAAGATTAGAAGAGATAAATAACATTCATCTATTTTAGAATAACTCTGTCTTTCTTAAATATATAGTCAATCCGTTTAGTTTTCTCATTAATTTTGGACTCAGACTCAGTGCGACATAAGAATAGCTAGAAGAAGGGATGTTATTATTGTATTTACCAATGTAACTAAGGTCAGTGCAAAATTATGTTCATTCCTTAGATAGATGAATAGAAGATGAAAACAAGAGCCTTATTCCTTCTATCTATCTATACATATTGTTACGGGCTACTGTGTATTAAAATGAATTAAACAATGCCTTAATTAAAGATACTAATATTTATTAACAAAAGTGATTAAAAGAATACAATTAAACTATTGACAATTAAATTATTAAACTAATATAAATTTATAATAACAATATTCTAAATATTATAATCTAGGCCTAACTCCTATTTAACTATTACAATAATATAAGATATTACTAATTCTAGATAGCTTAACTAGTTAACTAGTTTCTATGAATATTATAAAATTACACTACAATTTATAACTAATAATTAACACTTACAGTTCACTAGTCCACCGACCGTAAGATTCTCCAAGTATGACAAACTGACACACAGTAACAAAAGAAACAGTTTATTACACTCGCGGGACTGTCACAATTCACTGACACACTTATTACACGGGCCGGTTCAACACTGACTAGTTTATCACACTGACACTCACTTATCACAGGTCTTCTCTGGTCTACTCTCAGACTAAAACTGACTGGCTCGAGGTGAGGGAAGTATTTAAATAGGCAAGACCGAACATTCTAGAACACGGAGGGGCCAGACAATTCCGGAATCTTCTTAATCCTTTTCCGACAAAAGGAGACGATCTAGAACGGTCCTAATCCTATTTTAACTTCCCCCGCCGACGGATTTAAGCCGCTAATCCCTTGCTTCCGTCTCTTGTCGGCGACCGTAACAATATTATAAAACAAAGTCCTCTGCCGCGTCTGTCTGTCTGTTCGCGGCAAACTCAGTAACTACTGCACGGATTTTCATGCGGTTTTCATGAATGAATAGAGTGATTCACGAGAAAGGTTTTGGTATATGATTCGTCAAGGTTTTGTGTAAATTGGTTGGAACATAACGATAATTATTGGAAGTGTAAGAAAAAGTACAGCCTCCAGGGAGGTTTCATCCAAGACGCTGCCTAATCCCTTGGAAATATAACGAAACAATGCATGACGGCATATTCCTCTTCTCCTTCATGATGGCCTAAATCTTAGGCCGAAACGTAGTAGAAAATAAGTCCTTCTAATTTTGTCTAATCATTGACTGCGCCCCCTGTGCATTTCACACTACTCTTAGAATTACCCAGTCAACCATATCCATTCAAATGCTTCTATAGCTCATTTCCGCTCCCACTTCGGTCGACAGACAGCTTTAAAAACTGACCCCAAGGTAGGCTATCCCATTTCTTTTATTCGAACTCCCGCGAGCCGCCTGGAGCTTCCCATTGACCCAGAGCACAGCTGCAATTCCCAATTTAGATATAATCCCTCCCTAACGATCCAAGGATTTCGCGGAGGTTGTCTCCCCGGGAACTAATCAACCACTGTTGTCTCAGGCTAAGCCTTACTCTTCCCGCCAAGGCACGAATTTGATCTCCGCTGGGATGGTTCTTCAAGGCGTTTCATCACCAAGTGTAATCATCAAGCCAACCAAATATATAAATAAATAAATAATATATATATGTATATATATATATATATATATGTATATATATATATATATATATATATATATATATATATATATATATATATATATAAATTCAATCTTTTGTGTACATATAATTGTTTCACAAAACAACTGTGCCTTTGGCAATGCACTGTTGATGTTTTAATTTGTCTAAGCCCTAATAATGGTCTAAAAGTTAGACAAAAACGATGCCACATAATAAATACGCAGTTCTTTTACTTCACTCTGACCTTTTCTCCATTAAACGGGATACAGGCGACCAACCATTTCCTCAAAAATAGATTAATTTTCTAAGAATCAAAGCGTATCCGATCAAGGTGCGATGGCAGGCATACTTATGAAAATGAAAAGGATTAATCATTATAATCTGTAAACGTAAAAAGAGTATATGTATATATATATATATATATATATATATATATATATATATATATATATATATATATAATACATTATGATCGGCCATTTCATACGAAACGACCCAAAATTTAAATAAACGCAAAATTTCCCAACTCCTAATCATCAGTCGGATAAGCCATGACCATATAACAATACCATCTATTTTAAATACAGAACACTAAGAGAGGGGTGGGATCATGGTGAATTGTAACTGCATGCGTGAGGGTCCGAATCAGGACCTTTGAGTGGGTACAATTACAAGGAGTGAGTATTATGGGACAATAAGCCCTTCAAGGATAGAGGACCTATTTAGGCTACAATTATGACTAGTTTTCTGCTCCCACACTGAGCAACTAACAAAGAGGGTCTTGCTGGCTAACATTACGGGGAGAATATTCACGGAACGTGGTCCAAATCGGTCGTTAAAAATAACTGATTAAAATAACAGTAGTAAAATAACAGAATAAATAGTATGCTGTCAATGCTGTAATAAAAATAAAATTTACTGCATCCTAACTATACATGTTGTGTATAGTGTGAGGTAGCTGGTCGGTGAAAGGGAGATGCATTTTTTTAAAATATAAATTATAGTAATTTTTATAATTTGTTTATTTTTTTATGATATAATTTTCAGTTTCATTTAATACTAAATGCCCTACCCAAATGCAATCTAAGAAAAAGGGTATATTCTAATAATTTTGCTAAAAGGCATTTTTATTTTGTTTGAGTGTGCTGTTTGGTGGTTTAATTTTAAAATATCTCATTTTTCACTGTTAGGGCATGATTAGTAGACAAAGGCTGGTCTCGAAACGTCACCTGAGAAATGATATAAATAAAAAAAATGACTGAAACTCAAGAAAAGGAAACATTGAATTTATATAACTGTCGAGAGTAGTAAAAAAAAAAATATATATATATATATAATGCATAATTCAAATGCAGTTTAAGAAGGATGGCAAATACTAACAACGTTATTTCTTAATCACGACTACTTTAACGATATAAATAAATTATGCAAAGTAAATTTTCTTCATGCTGAATAACATTATGGAGATATTATTCTCGTATCAGGAACATTCAAGGAACATGATCCAAATCGGTCGTTGAGCATAATTCAAAATAACAGTTACTAATGATAAGAATAATTTGTTGAGGTTGAGTATACATAAGTATACATTCGTTGAGCTATGACATATAAGGATACATAATTCTAATACAATAAAAGAAAAATGGCATATCCTAATACTTTATTTATCAGTTATTATCACGACTACTGCTACTAAATGAACATACATTTTGCAAAGAAATTTTCATTTCAAAAATGTAAAAAATTTTCCCTTCAGTTTTTTATAATTTTTATATGACCAGGGCCTAGTTTTAATCTAATTTGTTTTTTTACGGTCTTAAGGTTGCCTTATTGGATACCATTACAGTGGGAATATTAGGTCACGGAACATGGGCGAAATTAGTCATGCACCATTGTTTAAAACAAGAGGTTAAATTAACAGTTACTATCAGTAAGGATAATTTTTTGTTTGGTAGTAGATACATGAGGAATAGATACATTTAAATTTATTATTATAACATCGATTGCACCTAGGTTGTTTATTGCACCGTAATAACTTTTGGCTTATTATCACCTCGTGGTTTTCCCTTAATAAAAAATGCATAAGTCAAATATAATAAAAGAAAAATGGCATGATCTAATAATTGCTTTATCAGTTATTATCAAGACTATTCATACCGTGTGAATAAAGTTTTCAAAATCAATCTTCATTTTGAAAGATCTTCAGGTTTTTTGTAATTTTAGAATGAACAGAGCTGGGTAACGTTAAGGATCGACACAGTTTAAAATAACAGGTTGCAATAACAGTTATTAACCAGCATATCAACGCCAAATTAACACTGGCCTACGCACGATTAGCTCTACTTTATCCGCTAATAAATAGAAAATCATTAAAACCAGAAACAGCCTTATTCATTCATAAAACCATTCTTAAACCTCTATTAATGTACGGTTGTGAAGCGTGGGGTGCAGTGTCAACAACTAAGCGAAAAAACTGCAAACTTTCCAAAGTAAAATCCTACGAATCGCAGTAAACGTGCCTTGGTTTGTACGAAACAGTCAACTCCACCGAGAGCTAAAACTAGAGACGATTGAAGAATTCGTTAAAAAGCGTTACACCAGATTCAAGATCGGATTACCAGCAGTCAAAGGAGCTGTCGCATTCAACATAAGCGAACCTATTTCATCCCCAAGACTAAAACCGAGATTCTTGAAAGATGTGATGTGAACTCTATTACATTTCTCACCAACAATTTCAACAAATTGTAATATGTTCCTGAATTCTTCTAGTTTTCCGTTTTATAGTAATATAGTTATGTTTGTTATAACATTATAATTATTTTATAAAAAAAAAAACTATTATACAGTTATAACATCTCTTTCAAATAATCTGATAATGTACAGTTAGGGGTGTCTCTTGCATGAGTCGAAACCCACATTTTTGCATTTTGTTAAAGTTTTAAAAATCATTATTTAAAAAAACATTTAAGGCTAGGAAAAGCCGATCTGCAAAATAAAGGATATAATAAAAAAAATAACAGTTATTAACGGTCAGAATAACTTTTTGATTTTTGATAGTCGACTATGATCTATAAGGCGGAATAAAATATCAGAAAAAAAATCTAAATTGACTGCACTCTGACTATTTATTCCAACGTAATAACTTCTTGGTTTATTATCATACCTTAGTTACGTAAAATCTAATTTTAATTTAAATAAAATCTTTACCTAATTTAAATAAAATCTAAGAAATATGGCGTATTATTGTAATTTATTATCAAATATTATTACGACTACTTGTTACTGTATGTATAAATTTTGCAAAGTATATTTTGATTTACCTTAAAAACACTTCAGGTTTTTTGTTATTTTTATCTACGAGCAGTTCTAAGAGGGTGGGTCTTGCTAGATGGGTGAGATAATTCTCCTATTTGGCTCATGAAACTTGGTACAAATCGCTCATTCAACATAGTTCAAAATAAATGGTTAAAATGACAGTTACTAAGTTACTAACGGTGAGATTTTTTTTATTAAAAAATACTTTATTAGTTTCTTCTGGTTTAGACCGTGTGGATAAATTTTTCACCAACGTTTCGCTGCTGACTTCTTCAGGGTTGAAATGAGAATGATAAAGACATATGACTAAATGTATTAATAAATTTGCATTCAATGCATCTGTATCCTCGGCCCAATTCTTTACACATTTTATACAGCTGAAATCCCAACTCATCCTAATACTATCCTTACCAACATGTCTATTATCAGTCAACACTGACCAATTATAGCATCCCATACTCTTCAATCCCATATCACTGACCGCGAAAAATGGTGTCAGAACTGGCGGATTAAAATAACTTCCCACAAATACTGTCAAATCACTTTTACCCTCCGTCGTAACCCAATGACTTCCTGTCCTGTATAATTAATAACTCCCACTGATTCCTGTAGAACAGGTCCGATACTTAGGATTAGACCTTGACAAATGATTAACTTGGAATCCTCACACTAGACTGAAACGACAGGAACAGCACACCGTTTCAGGCTACTTCAACATTTATTAGACAAACGCTATAAGCTCTCAATTAATTACAAAAAACTCATAAACATAACAATCAATTGACCCATCTGGACTTACGGAGTAGAGCATCAATGCTCAAGGAAATGCTCAATGCTCCTTACTTTGTTACGAACAAAGTAATCCACAATGCCATTAATGACCCATTTGTTGCTGATCTGGCCCGAATCAATGTTTTCATGACAAACTTCATTCCCACTCTAACCCACTAGTTTCCAACTTAACAACTTCTTCAATTCCTGATAATCCTCCAAGGCGATGGAAAAGAAGATCTTCTAAGTAGAACTTGCTATTTGAGTACTTCCACTGGGTAGTTTCTCTACTTACCATTTCAAGTATACATTCATTCTATTTACTTGTTGTATTAATATAATACAGTCGTAAGTTACTTTGAATAAATTATAAAAAAAAAATGCATCTGTATTTATTCTAACGCAATAACTTAATAAAACATATAAATAACTATATAAAATAACCTATGTTTCATTTAATACTAAATGCCCTACCCAAATGCAATCTAAGAAAAAGGGTATATTCTAATAATTTTGCTAAAAGGTATTTTCACGACTAGTGTTACACTGTATGAATAGTAACTTTTTTTATATAAATTATAGTAATTTTTATAATTTGTTTATTTTTTTATGATATAATTTTTTTAATATTTTATTTGAAAAGAAAAGATACGGCCAGGACCGGAACTTGAACCTGGACTTTCACCTCTCCGTGGTGACGCCTCAACCATCTCGGCCATCCTGGCTCGCTTCACGGCCAGCCATATCCCCTCTTTTCACTTGATCCTCCGTGTTCTCGCAATTGGTGATGTATACACGAGGAGAATGTTAATTGGACATTACTTTATTTTTGGATCTTGTTGACTTTAATATTATTATAATTTATTTAATTGTTATATGATAGGATAATAAAAATTGTTATATGATAATTGATAAAGTTGTTGAAGATGGTTGAGGCGTCACCACGGAGAGGTGAAAAACCCGGGTTCGAGTCCCGGTCCTGGCCATATCTTTTCTTTTCAATTAAAATATATAGTAATGTTTATATGAGCAGGAACTTATTTTTTCGGTGTTTTATACCCATCATTAGGATATAATTTTTTTTTACTATTGTCACAAAAGAATAATAATAAAATAGTTTACCCAACATATCATTCCTGATCCTAACGGTTCGTAACAAACAAATTAAATAAATATATTTATAAAAAATGAAATTTAAATATAAAATAATAATAATAAAATTTAATAAAAAAATAAATGAGTTTTGTGATGTAGACGAGTAAGTGAAGAGGATGGTAGGAATTGTGTTTGAGGACGTGGCCGATAAAGACCATCTATTTGGCTACAAAGGACCAAACTCATTAGTGGCGCCATTTAGATGCAGACTTCGGATCTCCAATCCTTTTAGTAATGCTTACTTATGCCCTTATATCTAAAAACTCTATGGTGAATCCTTTCCTTTAAATTTATTCTTCCTTACAATTTCTATATTTGAAAAATATAACTGCTAGTAGGTAGCTAATTTATTTATAATCGTCATTAAATCTGTTTATAATATATGAAATAAATATTTAATGATGTACTATTTAATTTGCATTGCCTAGCCTAGGAAATATTTTTTTACGTACTGTATAAGTTAGATTATAAAACTTTTTAAAAATATTTGCTGTGAAATAAATTACCTTTTCTGCGATCCCGGAACTAAACATAATAATACCTGTAAATTTTCATCTGTATTATAATGTATTAGAATATAGTATAAGGCTGCTTTCCACACCCACAAAAAAGAAGCTTTTCTGGTTTCAAAAAAATTTACCTTTGTTATATTAGAGTTATAAAATGATCAAAACCATTTTATTGAGTTTTTTAATCTGTTATCAAGCATCATATAATAAAATAGTGGAGGACAAAAATATCTTGTATTATAAACAATATGTATTTTTTTAATTGCTTTCAATTAGGAATGTCAATTTGGAGGATAATGACCCTTAATCCTTAATTCAATGAAAGGACTGTGGATTCCAATGTTCACTTTCTATGGAATTAAAATGTTTATTCAGTGTCATTTGTTCAGTGCCGTTTCTTACAGAAAATTTCTTATTTTCCGGCCTTTGATTTTGTCAATTTTAATTTTTAAAATGCCTCTTCGTCTTGAGGATCTTGCGCGTAGTGTGGCACTTATTGATGATGGACGTTTCATTAGATATGCAGCTAATGCCATCAGAGTTCCCTATGAACCTTTACGAGACCCTATAGAAAGGCCCCATTCTGGACGGCCGGTAACAGAAACAGGGGATGACCGGTTTTTTACTTTAAGAATTTTACTAAAACAGCACCTTACCGTTAACAACGACAATTACCGTCAAGCGATTCATCGAGAACACAGCCATTGGACTATGGACGAAAGGAGTGCTGTACTTTTTACTGATGAATCAAGATTTGCTCTTGTCCGTCGATCTCCAGACGGGCGTGAAAGGGTGTGGAGAAGAAGACATGAAAGATATGCAGCCTGTAATTTTACCCAGAGCCTTTGAAAAGGTTGGCTCAAAATCCAGCCGTGTAAATCTGTGAGTTCTGGTCAACTCTGGTCCTGTTACTGGGCGAAAACCTAATAATCCATGCTCATTTAATCTACTCCGAGCAGTAAGTTCAGAAATTTGCACACCTCGAACTTCTTCGAGTTGATGAATCGCTTGAACAACAGTAAAGTTATGGTTTCGTAAAATTCTTAAAGTCAAAAACCGGTGATCCCCTCATTCTGTTATCCTTCTATGGTAAGACCCAGTTTCTCGAAAACCCCTGACGGCGCCTCGTAAAGTTTCATAGGGAACATTAGTCCTTTCATTGAATTAAGGAGCAGGGGTTATAATCCTCTAAATTGACAATCCTAATTTTTAAAAAATACATATTTATTCATAAAAACAAATAATTTTTGCCCGTCAGTGTATTTAGAATTTCTAAATATGTATATATTTAAGCGGAAGAACATCTTTATATAAAAAAATATAACAACTTTACATGTAAATATTGCTTCATTAATCCATATGAAATTTATATCCATCATTATTTTTCAGTTATAGTCAATAATAATCCAATGCATATAAAAAAATTGGTATGCGCAAAAAACACCGAGGCGTAGGAGGGAGGATTGCACTAAAAGTGAAAAGCCTGATTTGGGTTTTGGATAGTGGTCCATGGACGGAACAAAAAAGTTTTAAGGAGAGATTGGTGGAACCAGCGTCGAGTCTTCGGTTTCGCAAAACCTTATAATTATTATTATAATACATATATATATATATGTATATATATATATATATATATATATATATATATATATATATATATATATATATATATAAACAATTTAAGGGAGAAACGACTTATATAAATCACAACTAACATTGTACTATTACCTTATAAAACATATTTAATAAAAATATAATTTTTCATTTTTACGATACATTTTATTATCAGCCTAGGTCAGTTAGTATATGAATTAATAATTAGAGTTTTTAGCAAATAGGTTTACATCATTCATTATTTTCCTCCATAATTCCAAATTTAATTTACATTTGTATGATAAATTCATTTTAGTTGATTTATTTAAATCATATCAATTATTCATAATTTTCAACTATACTACTAGTAATAAATTTGATGTTACTAAAGGAAATTACTATTTATCTCCTTGCTTAAGTACAGGAGAATGTAAAATTCCCTAAAGTAAAAAAAATAGCTATGAAGTGATAAATAAGGCTTGGGTAGCACTAAACTAATTCTGAATCTGAGATGGCTTCCAGTTTTTATTCCAGGCCGGAATAAAACTTTTGTCTCCCTTTATAAACTAGTGAATGAAAAATAAAAAAGGTGTCCAAGATGCCGTACCCACTGCCACATAAATTTGGAAGCTGGGGATTATAAATATTTAAATATTTGAGAGGTTCTGAATATTTAGACAACAGTGACACTCGGTGGGGAGGGAGGGATCTGCTCAGGTATTAAAACGGGAAAAAGTTTTCAACCCTAATTGGCTTTGCTTGTTGTCTGGGGATTCAGGCAACGTCTCCTGTAAAATATAAAACTTTAACGAGTTGGAAAACATTTAAACCTGATTAAAGTTCAGTCAATGGATGGATCGTCATGATTAAGTGGATCTTATACATATACAAGTGGACCCGAAAGACGTGTTGTCGGAACATTTTAATAAACAAATTTAAAACATTTAAAAAGATTATAACTATTTGGATCGTTTTGATAAATAAATATATATAATGTTATCATGTAAACAGTCAACTCTCACAACTTTACCTATCAATTACTCGTGCGTAAATAGTGTACTATAAGATTATCTAACGAAATAAAGGTTAAACAAGTTAAATCTAAACATAAAACTGTTTTAATTAATAGCAAGGAAAAAACTCAAATCATTTTAATGATATAAGAGGAAAATAGTTGACTGGGTGATAAAATGGAGAACTGAGATAGTTGGGGGGTGCAGTAAAAAAAAACACCAAATAAGTACCAGACTTATATTTAGTTAGTGCCGACGTTTCGATCTACCTTTTAGGCCATCATTAGGGCTATGAGAGAGAAACAAACAGAACCAAAAATATATAAAAACATTACAGTAACAAGAATATAGTGACATGTAATGTAGAAAATTAAAATAGTGACAGATATGATAATTAAAGATAACGAATATTAAAATAGTGACAGAATATAATAAAATTAAAATAGTGACAGATATAATAAAATTATAGATGTTGAATAGAAATTAAAATAGTGACAGATATAATAATTAAAGATAACGAATATTAAAATAGTGACAGAATATAATAAAATTAAAATAGTGACAGATATAATAAAATTAAAGATAATGAACAGAAATTAAAATAGTGACAGATATAATAAAATTAAAGATAATGAACAGAAATTAAAATAGTGACAGATATAATAATTAAAGATAACGAATATAAAATACAGGAAATAAAAGTACAGAAAGGATAAAAAAGTAAACATAATATACAGAAGAAAGAAAAATGAGGAGGTAAACAGAAAGATACTTGTATCTTTGTACTTTTTTTATCCTTTCTGTACATTTATTTCCTGTATTTTATATTCGTTAACTTTAATTATTATATCTGTCACTATTTTAATTTCTGTTCATTATCTTTAATTTTATTATATTTGTCACTATTTTAATATTCGTTATCTTTAATTATCATATCTGTCACTATTTTAATTTTCTACATTACATGTCACTATATTCTTGTTACTGTAACCTTTTTATGTATTTTTCGTTCTGTTTGTTTCTCTCTCACAGACCTGAAGATGACCTACATTGTAGGTTGAAACGTCGGTACTAACTAAATATAAGCCTGGTACTTATTTTGTGTTTTTTTGACTGCACCCCCCAACTATCTCCGTTCTACATTTTAATGATAGGTATATTTTTGAAAATCAATTTATAAAAACATTACTTATGAGGTCGAATATGAATCTAAACCACCTCGAGCCCACTTGAACTCACACATAAGGAAAAATCCTCTAAATAGGTTCAAGCATTTAGGAAAGTTTCAGTGACATACACACGAACAGAATAATTTTATTTATAAATATAAAAAAATATATTTATTATTTTATTTATTTAATTATTAGGTCAGGTTGGTTGTTGTTCAGTAAATGTGTAAACATCATTAAAATTTGATGGATAATCATTGGAAATCTCAGTTCACTATTCTACTTTACAAATTTTCATTTTTTTTATTTTTGCTCTAGCAATTTGCATTGATATTGTTAATATTTATTCCAACAGCTAGTCTAGACCAAGCTTTATTTTACTGTGAAATTATAATATTAAAAGTGTGCTGAAAAATTAGTAATTAATCTAGATAGGCTGATAAAACCTATTATTGCGGTGAAACATATTTTTCAGAAATTTACTTAATATCTACCAACAAAAAATAAAATAGGCCAAACTTAAGGTCTTTCGTGACAATGTTGCTATTTCAGTATTTGAAGACTCATCACCTGCTATCTGAATTAAAGTTTTTTCTTCATTTCGTTTTTTCTTGTTCTCAATTTTCACCATCATCCAATCTTATAACATTCGTGTGTGTTTTCTAAAAATATTCTAACCATTTAAATTGTTCTAACTTGGTTTTTTTGTTCTAACCCAGTGCAGATAAATTCAAATTAACGCTAATGCCTCCGTTGGAATTACTTCCCTTTCAAGTTAATTTCTTTATACCTACTATAAACATTTTGAAAAATATAGATATTTTATAGATATCACCGCGCCATTCACATGATTAGGATCAGATAAAGAAGTTAAGGAAGTTCTTATTATTCATAATCTAAGCCAATCTTCTAATCATTTCTCCTGAACCCAATTTGTTTAATTTCCTTGAATCTTTGTCCCAACTTCGTAAATTAAACCAAAATAGCTTAAGTGGTCCCCTGGAGCTGGTGGAAGCATAACCTGAATTTAAAACAGATTTCCAATACCGAAGGAATGAAAATGATCCGTTTAACTTTTGAATTTGTTCCAAGACAATATCGACCCTTAGTATTTTTTTACTTTAACTTAGTAAAAGTTATAAGGGCAGTGTAATCGTACGGATCGGAGGCATGGGCACTTATGGATCCTTCCAAGGGCGGATCCAGGATTTTTTTCTGGGGGGCACAACGGACAGACGGGCAAAAAAATCAACAATAACTTAGAAATACACTAGTCATATTTATAGAAAGGTTTATTAAAATATCTAAACAATAGTTTCACTCATGTTATTTGAACAACTATCATCATGATTTGCCTATAAGTATGTACTGTAATGGATTCTCCACAGTACACAGAACACCGTCTGGACACATGCCTCCCCCCCTGGATCCGCCTGTGGATCCTTCGAGTAAACGTCTACAAGCATTCGAGATGCGGTGATATCGAATACTGTACTACAACGAATACAGAAGCATATCGAGAGATTGATTTGCATACTAAGGTCATCTGATACGAAATGAAAAGTACCGCCTGCTGCAGATAATCATACAGGGTAATATTTAAGGAAAGATAGGTCCATTTCACAGGCGTCACTACTGATTGAGGGACTTGAAGCAATGGACAGGATTAGCATCGATAGACGTGTTTCGTTCAGCGGTCAATAAAATTAGATGTTATAAGAAGAAATGTTATAATCTTCATATCCAAAGAGGATAGATACTTTCAGAAGATTCATTTAATATTTATCAATACTTACTATTCAAACCATTATCCGAGTTATAATTTAGATTTTGATTATTGTTTGAAATTTAAAATTTTCTTTCTTAGCCCTGAAGATGACCTAAACCGAAACGTTGGCACTATTAAAAAATAAGTTTTTCTTATTTTTGTGCTATTATTGATTGCACCCCCTGACCAATTCTATGCTTCGTTGATTATTTTCATTTTCTGTCAGCAAATGTAAATATTTATTTTAACTATTAACGATTAATTTTTTATGTAAAGTAATTTTTCTCTATTTTTGATCATTGTACTTACTTACTTAGCTATATATATTTTTTTGTTATATATATTTTTTTGTTATATACATTTTACATTTTTACTCGACTCATACTATACTGTACAGTTGGCGTGGAGGTATTTCTGATAATCTTTATATTCCTGACCACTTGCCAAGCATTAACGACCGTATATTAACAACTGCCTGTAGTGATTCAGTTTCTGCTTTATGCAGATGATATTGTACTCATTGCAGACTCCACAGAAAAGTTACAGCAAGCCGTGAATGAATGGGATGAAGTGCTCCGTAGGAAAGGTATGCAGATCGGCCCCGGCAAGAGCAACATCTTGCAAGTAGGAAGGGTACAGGAAGAAATCCATATATACTGCAACGGAGGAGAGATGGAAGCAGTCACGGACTTCACCTACCTCGGAGCAGTAATGAACGGAACTGGGAAATTAGACTTTGAAATTTCAAACATGATAAACAAAGCAAACTCGGTCTACTACCAGATCTGTAATGCTGTTGCTGCGAAGCGAGAAGTAGGCAAAAGAGTGAAGCTCACCATCTTCAAGTCGGTACCTGTGCTGCTGTATGGTGCCGAAAGTTGGATACTAACGGACAGACTGGAGAGTAGAATCACGGCTGCAGAAATGAAATTTCTTCGAAGGATCGCAGGAAAAACAAGAAGAGATCGTATCCGCAATGAAACGATTAGGGAGGAACTCCGGATCGTGGCAATAAAGGAGATGCTCGAGTCCCGCCAATTAAAATGGTTTGGACATGTTCTGAGGATGGAGGACTACAGGGACCCATTGAAGACGATGGACTAAGTTCCTGAAGGTAGAAGACCACGAGGACGCCCTAGATTGTCCTATCTGGAATATGTCGAACGTTTGTGCAGGAAAAGAGGCAAAAATATCCGTCAGGCGAGGAACCTAGCTAGGAACAGGGAAGAGTGGCAGGCCTGTTAAAGGCTCCCCTACGCTGAAAGGCACCATAAGGGTGATGCGAGAGAAGAAAGAAGTGTATTAACGACCGTTTATTAAAACTTCCACATTTACAGTATTACGAAATTTAAGATTTTTAATTACAGACCTTAGGAATAAAAACAGTATAATAATATGTGATGACTTTTTGACAATTCGAATATATATATATATATATATATATATACATATATATATATATATATATATATATATATATATATATATATATATATATATATATATTAGGTTATAATATAAAATCCAACAATTGTTACAAATAGTGTTCTTTTCACATTACCCAACTCAGGAGAATTTTAAAAAGGCTATACTACAAGGCCATTGAACAATAATTTTTTTTCTTTCTTTTTTATTTAGTAAACACGTTTACACACCTGTAATCCTCTTACAGAAGCAAGAGTTGAAGATTATTAAGGACAATAGGCACTAAAACCAGGATGTTGGGTCGTTCATTGTGTAGAAAAAATAGGTGGGGTTGGGTACCTTTTATTACTAGTCAGTTGTTGATCCGATGTCCATCAGTTTGCAATCAAGTAAGTACGAGAGTAACCATTCTTAAGTATTCTTTTTCTAAATTTTCTTAGAGAAAAAACATGGTTAATACATTATATAATTACTAGTTATAGTTTCGGAGCATTTTATATTATTATATATAAGATTCTTATCTTGTATCAAAAACTGGTAAGGAGGATTATTTGTACATGGAAATTTTTCTTTTTACGGTTAATAAAATTTTCTAAGGAATCTTTATAATGTATTTTATATTCACATATTTTAAATTCAAGTTAGATGTAATAATACTAATTTTTTATGGTTTAGTTTACACAATAGACTATAAAAATATTATTTTACAATGTTTGAAAGAACATTATTCAGTCATCAACGTTTTTCACTATGAAGTGATTAGGTTCCAAAACATCAGTTCAGGTCGTCTCTTTTATGTCATGTATTTTTGTTGTTTATTGAAAGTTTTGTATGTTTTTTTAGTAGCATTCTAGCGGTTTTGTTACATTTTTTATTTTGAATGTTCATACTGTACCGAACACTATGGGGAACCACAGTGGAAAGATTTCTCGATATTTTGATATGGTGAATGCTGGTTACTTCATTTCCACAGAGTAAAATTCATTTAGTTGGGTTTTGATGAGTTCAAAGCAAAACAACAAAGAATAGTTTTCAAACTAGCTACCAGGAGTCATCAGGGAAATATTTTATACTACAGAAAATCCTGAACCAGTTCTCTATCTGTAGTTAACAAAATATTGAAGGCGTTGTCTAGACTATATTATTATGCGAATAAGTATCCTTTCTTTATTATATGATACTTTATTTCTCTGGTAAGCGTTTTCACGAAAAAAACTAAAATCAATCTTAGCTAAAAAAAATAACCTAATTAATATAGTGAATGACAGTTCATAGACTGTAAAATAATTTCATTATCATTAAGTCAGGGACTCAATTCAGTTATTGATCGTTTAAACTGTAATATCTAAATGAACAGTTAAGGGCTTTCCAGGAATTCCTTAAGGGTTTTTAAAGAAATATAGCTCACTTACCTGAAATATATTTACTTTAAGTATTTTTTTTTATTAAGCTCTGGGTTTTTAGAGCAATATTTGACTCAATATAAATAAAACAGTATAAAAAAGGGAATAAATAAAAAGGAATTAAATTTCGATATTTGAAAACTATCTCGACTTTTAATTTCAGGATGTCAAGCTGCGTTTTCCATTAGCTCCTGTGACATCTGTTTGGTTCCCTAAGGACATCTCGTCTGCCGGGAAATAAATATTACTTACTGTATACTATACTTGTTGATTAAAAAAATATCTTGCAAAATAATGTAATAGAAGTAGTTAAACCTTAGGCTTTAAAAATTCAAGAACAACAGGAAAAAATAAGAAAATGTAATAATAACTGTAATATGAATAATATTAGAGGTTCATAATATAAAATAATAATCAGTAAGTTTTTTAAATGTGAAAAATACTTTAATGCTTTCGTAGTCGGATCACGCCCTACCGCTTTTATAAGTCTGGGAGTAAAATAGAATACCAAAAAATGGGAGTACATATAACGTTATAATTTCACAACACAAGTTCTACGTTTCAGCAAGAGAGCCTTATTTCTCTCACCAGTACTTCACTAGAACTAGATTAATAAAATAGAGCCAAAAACTCAAAAAGAAACACTATTATTTATTATAATGCAATTGGGAAAAATCACAATGCAAAGCCTTATGTTTCAAATCCAGTAATACACCCACTTACCAGTCGACGTTTCGCCTATTCAGGCATTATCAAGACACACAAAAAAAAAAAAAAAAAAAAAAATATGTGAATCACATCTCGAAGAAAAAGGTGCAATACATCCCAACGATCAACAGCCCAAACAGGCTCCAAACATGAGACATCACCCCACCACCAAGACGTACAACATACAACTGTTGTATAAGAGTGGTTTTTCTTCGAGGTGTGATTCACATAACCCTTTTTTTTCTTTCTTTTTTGTGTCTTGATAATGCCTGAATAGACGAACCGTCGACTGGTAAGTGGGTGTATTACTGGATTTGAAATGTAAGGCTTTGCATTGTGGTTTTTCCCAATTGCATTATAAGAACTAGATTAATTAAGTTCTAACCAGGGTTCAACTTCCAGCCTATGGTGATCCAGGTTCCTCTCTATGCGGATGATATCGTTCTCATTGTAAGCTCCGCAGATAACTTGTAGCAAGCAGTGACTGAATGGGATGAAGAGTTCCGTTGAAAATTCTTGCGGATCAACACCAACAAAAGTAAGATCCTACAAGTAAGAAGAGTACAAAAAGAAATCCACATATATTACATCAAGATGAAGAGATGGAAACAGCGAAAAACCTGGGAAAGTAGACTTGGAGATTTCAAACAGAATAAATAAACAAGCATGGTCTACTACCAGATCTGTAAAACAATGATTGGGAAATGAGGATAAGCAGAAAAGTGAAGTTCCACGTCTTCAAAACCGTATAATTATATATACTTTCATATGGTGCTGAAAGTTGGGTAATAACTTCAAGACTGGAGGGTAGAGTCGTCGGACAGAGATGAAATTTCTTCGAAGGATTACGGGAAAAACAAGCAGAGATCATCACTGCATCAGTGAGGAACTTACGGTCACCTCGATGAAGGAATTCTTAGATTCCCGCCAATTACCGTAGTTTCGCACATGTCTTCGAAATGAAAGATCACAAGGCCCGTTGATGGGCTACATCCCTGAGGGTGGAAAACTACGAGGATACCCAAGAGTGTCGTACCTGGACTATGTTGAACGCCTATACAGAAAAGTAGTCCGAAACCCGGCTAGAACCAGGATGGAATTCCAAGCATCCATATGCTGAGAGGCAAAAAAGGGTTTTGGGAAAGAAGAAGAAATGTTCATGGGAGGCCCATATCAGGGAAGATATAAGATAAGAATAAAACAGCAACCAAAAATGTAATTTAAATGTTATCTGAAGAAAGGTTAACATATGAAAATCGTTAAACATTAAGGAGGTGCACATGACACTTCCAAGAGATTCATAACATAAACGATATCTCAGGTATTTATAAAAAAAAGAGATAAACCCCACAAATGTTAACAATAATAATCATAACGGCACTTATAACTATAATAACTACAATCTAATACAAGATTCATATCCCATCGAGTCGTTTTAAACAAACAAACAAAAAAATGAAAAAAAAAATTGATGGTCATAAATGATTTTCTATATCACCGAATAAAACTACAATCTTGCTACAATCTTGATCAATGGCGAGATTTATTCTTTAGTAGCAATACTATGTTTATAATCTAAATTCTATCATTTAATAACAATATTACTTACTAAAATATTTAATTATTTATAAAATATTAAATATTTTATAAAATTTCTTATAACCCATTTTTCTTTAGAAACACAAGATTTTTAACTGCGGTAACATATATTTACACATATTACATATATTCATATTTATATCTTATGTTGAATATATTGCTTATGGAACAGATATTTCAGCCTTCAGGGAACGGCCCGGTCCAAAAGTTGGTCGAGTGCTTAGCTTCCTGGTAGAAGGGGGGGCGATGAGGGGCGTTAGGCTAACAGATAATTCGAAACAAGGTAATGAAGGTAAAGTTTTAACAAGGCTAACTTAGAGCTGCAGGCCCCCCAGGTAACTTTTTACCTGAAATCCCCGCCCCTGAACCGCATTTGCTACGATTTCATAAAATATTTAAGGTCCACTGCAGTGCTCTGTATCACAACCACCGCCCACTAGCCCCAAACTGTACTGTCTCATGATACTGTAAGCCTCTGTTCCATGAGATAATATGAGGCGTGGAGATGCAAGAAGGGGTAAATCCATATTTTATCATTTTTAATTTAGAGTCCTCTATACGGTGGTACATGGTTCGCCATTCAAAATATGCTAAATCTTTCTAAAAGTAATTGTCTCAAATAAATAATCACGTGAATTATTCATATTGTTTCCTGAAAAATTTTCAAATTTCGATTTACCTTTTTTTGCATTTCCGCACCTCATATCAAAGTCTTTGGTTTCAAAAGCAAAAACTATTGATAGTTATATGGTTACTCTGAGCTCTAGGCAAATAACTTTATTCATTAAATATATTCGGCTAAGACAAAAATATAAATAAGTATAAAGAACAAAAAACTGGGAGAAACAAATACAAAACAGTGTAGGTTATATATATATATATATTTGGTATATATAATTGCTAAATAATAATTAAATACATAGTTGACTGAATACACCTTTATGAGGGCTGAGGATCAAATTAAACAAGTTATGCAAACATAAGATATGAATGATAAGAAAGAAATAAAATGAACAAAAGTTAAATTATAAAATAATGGATGAGAAATAACATCAGTGAAAAAAATCTAGAAGATAATGAAACATTGTACAATTTCATTATAATTTATTTGATTGTTATATGATATAATTTTTTTTAATATTTTATTTGAAAAGAAAAGATATGAAAAGAAGGTATATGACTGACCGAGAAGCGAACCAGGATGGCTGAGATGGTTAAAGCACCACCACGGACAGGTGGGAGACCCAGATCCGAATCTCGGTCCTGGTCATATCTTTTCTTTTCAAATAAAATATTTTTAAAAAATGCACAATTTCATTAGAAATGTTATTAATACAAAATATATCGAGTTTCAAGTTATTGGTGTAACACCAATATTTCACAACCTTCACCACATTTTTCAATTTCCCTCCTATACTGGGAACACTCTTCAAATAAATGTTCTTGTTGTTAAGTTATTAATTTTCAAACGGTAGAACCCTATTCTAAGAAACGTTTTAACTACATCCTCTATCGAGTACGAATCCTAGCGATTAGTGTTTGGTATAATGATTTTATGTTTATTATTCTCTAACATGTTCTAGGACCATTGCCATTTATTTCAAAATTTATTTTTTCTACTAAATCTGACCATGAAGACATTATTGCTGCCAGTAAATTGCTGCCTGCTGGTGCTATAGCTGTTTCTTAGTTTCTAGAAATACTTTAATAATTGGGTGCCAAAAGAATTTTTCTAGAAGGGGGTTATCTAAAACTAGAAAATAGAAAATGATTTTGAGAGAACTATCAATGTTGAGCCAGTTATTATTATTAATTATTATTTTAGCAATGATTGTTAGTTTATACTAACAAAGTATGACATTTTTTAATATAAACTTTTTTTTATTTTAATGACCAGATCACAATCAGTATATTATATTTGCTTAAATAGAAATATTTTTAAGAATTGTAAATATATTTTTCTTCTTTAATGAGTCTAAGTGGAGTGAATGTAGAGTGGACTACTTTAATACTTTTTTCTTTAGTCAGTAGTAGATTGTAATATTTTCATTTTCAATTTTATGATAAAAATATTAAAAAATCGTATTTTTCTATTAACTTTCACCGATTGAAAGAGTTTTATAATGACTAGATTCTTAATATAAATTATTCTAATATTTTATAATATTATGAGTCCGTACATTTCCTTGTCATTATCTATATTGTTTAACATTAACTATTAACATTCTTCGAATTAATTACATGATACGTGAATTATTAAATTTTAGAGAACTATTTATCTATTTTAATAATTTAAACATAATACTCCTTCTTCAGGAAAATATCTGAAGGAGAAGCCAATGACTGAGATTATGTCGGGAGTAATAAGCTGAAGGAATCCATCGGGGAAGGAACGTGAGGAATGTGGAATTAGGAAGGAAACTAAAACAATTTCCAGTGTGAGGGGGGGGCGAATAAATTAGGGCAATAGGATGGTTCTCGGGTGTTTAAGGAAACGACCACAACATTCACAGGATTACTTCCCTTATTTTTTTCTATAATAATCTTCGCTTCTTAACTTAACTATATTGTTCTGTTGATAACTTTTATATTGTTCAATCTGTATTGTGTGTGTGTCTAAATTTCAATTGCATCGTATTTAATATGTTATGTAAGATTCTATTTGGAATATTATTCACATCTTCAATAATCTTTTTTCAATTAGGATGGAACAAAGTGTTTAAATATGTTTATTCAAGAGCCAACGTTTCGACCCACTTTGCTGATCTTCTTCAGGGCTAAACATGTAAAATACAGACAAATGAAAATTACTAACTGATTAAAAATGACTGAATTCTGGTAAATATTAAAGTTGAAATGTCTAACCGTCAAGAGTATTGATAACAAAGTGACAGGAGGTAGTACAAAAAGTAATAATGAATAAAATAATTAATACAAAGTAATAAAAAGAAGGTATTAAAAATTAAGGAATATTTTATAAAGATAAACATTAAAATTAAAATGGTAAATATTAAATTAAAATTCATAAGTATCTAGGTATCTGAGTGGTGGAAAATAAAGATGGGGGGAGAACCTGATATATATATATATATATATATATATACATATATTATCCTTTATATATATTTACTATCCTTATATATATATTGATTATCCTTGCTCTGTATATATATATATATATATATATATATATATATAAGTTAAGGGTTTAAGGGTCAGGCTCTGGTAATAGTGGAGCTTAATCCTACAAAGAGTGTAAACAATTCCCAGATACTATATAAGAAGGATTACTTGATAAATAAAGTTAGTGTTTTACCAGCTTGCTAGTGTGTAGTTTCTTTCCCAATTTACTCCTTTTTTTTATGTTTCGCTTAAGTACTTAAGATTGTACTAATATCAATGTAGATTACTAATAACAAAGTGACAAGGAAAATAAAAAATATATAAACAATACAGTAAGTAATAAATCAAGTAATAAAAATTGAGGTATATGGTAATAAAAATTAAAATGAAGAAATATGTAGAAATAAGGTAACAAAAATAAGAAAAGTAATACAGATAAATCTAATAGGAATGAAAAATCTAATAGGATCTAATCTAATAGAAATAATACTTATAGGCGTTGGTGGGCATGAAGAATAAATGTTACAATAAACCAAATTGAGATTGAAAGGCACAGTTAACTGATAATGTATACAATTGTTAATGAAATATTATAAAGGATATTTGTAGTACATAATGTAATAACTAGTAAGGCATAATAATAAAGGAGAAATAGTTGTTTATGAGACATGGCATGCAAAATGCTATAAAAAGTGCGATCAGTAAGTCACAATTGATAGACTGAATGAGACAATAGATAAATGTAAAAGGACAAAAATAATGTTGTAAAGTAAAATTATAAATAAATAAAAATAGTAAGTTAAGATAAAAACAAAATAATGCCAAATACGTATGTATGTACATGTAAATGTTCTTTAAAAAATATTTATATAGTTCATTTGATACAACTCTGATGAAGATATAAATGATGGAACTTCCATTTTTAAACAAGAAGTAAGGAACAAATAATATAAATTAATAATAATATGCAAAAGTATAAAAGTGACTGGAATAAAGATTATTCTTTACATAGTTCATTACACTATAATCTAGATATATTAAAAGCTGTACAATCATATATATTGTATATGATGCTGTTTCTTGTCGTTTCGATCTAGTATCAGGAATCCAAGTTAAGCGTTGGTCAACGTGTTGTCATAAGTATCGGACCTGTCATACAGGAAACAGTGGGATGTTAGTAAACGATACAGGGGGACAGGAAGTCGTTGGTTTATGACGGAGGGTAAAGGTGACTTGATGGGATATTTAAAAATAAAAAATAAATATATGGTTAAAACATAAACAATTCTCATTATCGCGAGTGATTAGCGGCTACAGTTTATTGAAGCGCCTCTCCAGCTCTATCCTCAAAGTTTTCATCGGATCCTATTTAAATTTAGGATAGGATACATAAAGGGCTTTAAGGAGAAGACTTTGTACAAGTTTCAACAAAATTGTTAAGGCAGTTCTGGCGAGAGAAACAACTTCTTTGAATAGTGCGCAGTCGCTTCAATTCAAAGTGGAATTCTGTTATTTACTAAGTTAATTTTTATAGATTGTAATGAGCTGTTATCAATCCTCACTTTTTCATAATATTTACTATCACTGCAATTGAACGAACAATGTTTAGTATGCCATCAAATATGACCATAAGAACACGCGATTTTAGTGCAATTCTTTTTACATGTTTAAACATGGACAGTCAGGAGACCAAGCTGTAAGAAAAATTAACACCGTTGTTTTATTAATGAGGTGTGTTTTATTAAGACCTACACATGCCCAAACCAAATCTGCATTAAAAACAATTTTTGTTTTCCTTGTGGTGGTCAATGGCAGGAATAATTCATTTCCCCTTTCAACCCAGAGGTGAAACCATCACACCTCGTCGTACTGTAGGGATATTGACATAATGCCAAAAAACTTATAAAAGAAACATTAGCCCTTGCGGAAGGGACCCATACAATTATACTGCAACACCAGAACTCATGACAGACAATGAAGGAACTAAACAACGAAGTGGGTTACGAAGTTCCCCTACACCCATTCACACGCCAGACCTATCTCGAACAGATCTGTAATAAATTTGGACAATTTTATTAAGAATAAAATTGTTGATTATGGTTCTCAAGTCAAAAACGCATTTTCAGACTTCATTTCAACAAAAAAAAAACTTGAATTTTTCAGTTCTGGATTTGAAAGTTTGACAGCACGATGAGAAAAATGTATAAAAAAGGAAGGTTAAATACTTTGAATAAAAAAATTGTTTTATCAAATGATTCAATAATTCAGTATTTTTCTGTTTGTGCTATTTTTTTTTAACGAGGTAATAGCCCAAAATGAATTTAATCTATAATGAAAATAGTATTTGATATATATTGGTTTCTATTAACTCAAAACTTTTAAATGTTTTTGATCTGCTTGCAATAAAAAAAATTGCCTACTATTTAAACCAGCTACTCTATTTCCACAGTCTAATAATTTTACCTTCTTATAGATTGTTCTGGAAGGTTCCAGAACCTCCCACTCCGTGTCGGCCTTGCCTATTTAAATACCCTCTCGGCGCGAGTCGGTAGTAGTATACCGGGCAGTGTGATAAACTAGTGTTAGTGAACTGTGACAGTCTTGTGAGTGTAATAAACCTTGTTATGTGTGTTACTGTGTGTCAGTTTGTTATATTTGGAGATTCTTACGGTCGGTGGACTTTAATTAGTGAACTGTAAGTGTTAATTTGTAGCTATAAGCTCTAGCGTAATTTTAGTGTATTTGTACAAGTTTATGTAAATAGTTGAGCTATTTCGTAGTAGCAATATCTTACATTATTTAAGTAATTAAATAGGCCTAGGTTATAATAAATATTTAGAATATTGTTATTGTAAATTTATATTAGTCTAATAATTTAATTGTTTGTAACTTCATTGAATTATTTTTGTCACTTTGTTAATAAATATTAGTATCTTGAATTTAGGAGTAGATTAATTCATTTTAACACCCAGTAGCCCGTAACATTAAAATCTTAAAATCCTATAAATTAATCTTTCTAGCCAATTTTTTTTTGTTTGGGGAAAAAATACGGTGACTGCCTCTAAAACGTCGATTTACTCAAAAAGTCCCACTAAATTATTACGTGCATACTAATTTAAAAAATCTACGTTTCAAATGAGGTATTAAAATAAAAAATTGGTTAAGAAACCACGAAGTTATAACTAATGATAAAATGAGAGGAAATCATAGAATGCTGAAAAATAAATTTATTGAAAAAAAAAATATCTAGTTTTACAGTTCATTTTCAAAATGTCCGCCCCTATTTCTAATGCAAGCTCGTGCCCTTCTTATCACACTCGTTTTCGAGTAAGATACCGAAAATTTCGAAGATTTGACTATTAATATTCCTTATTTAGAATATCTTTGCTGCAAAACAAAAAAAAATGGGCCAGGAAGACCAATTTTTGGTATTTATCGATATTTTAAGATTTTAAATAGGATCTTTTTGTAAAATTCTTTAAGTAGGAATATCTTGGAAAGGGTTAACTTTAGGACAGTAAGTCTCATAGTAATATCAACTGGAATTGCCCCATACTATCTCAAGAACTGAAAATAAAAACTTTATTATATTCATAATTAATTGATTACATTCACAATTCAGTGTAGTTAGTTTACATATTTTAAATATCTGGTCTATGAGTGAAGATTTTATGTATTATATTACAAGCGACCTACGTGTAGTAGAGCATATTATGCCTACATAATATATTCGCATAAATAAAATTGAAAATAAAAGTGAATATATACGCAAAATAAAATGTTTCTTTACATTCGAATTTATTTTTTCGTAAATTTTTTGCGATAACCCCTAAGATACTCAGTTAAATTATATGGCATAAAATATTCTAATAATGAGTATAAAATGCTCAAGGTAAATAAAGTATTTAAGTTGATAAGGATTAATACTGTATCCATCTAAACAGCTTTCCAATTACCGCATTGTATCTAATCAATTTTTTATAAGGCATAACGAGTATTGTAAGCTATCCTTAAAATATAGATATATGCTATGCCGAACTTTTTAAAAGAGGAATATTCCACCATGCATCGTTTCGTTACATCTCAAAGGAATTAGGAAGCGTCTTCGATTAAACCTAAAGGCGGCTATACTTTTCCCAACACTTCCAACAATTATCGTTATATTCCAACCAATTTAGACAAAACCTTGACTTTATTATATAACTAAACCTTCTCCATGAATCAATCTTTTTATTCGGTGAAAACCGCAAGAATTCGTGCAGTAGTTTTGATTTTTACCGCAAATTGACATAGGCCAGCGGCCAGAAACCAAAACGGGACTTTAGGCCGCAATGAATTAAAGAGAGCTGAATTTTTGATCTGTTTTAAAGGCATGTCTGAGTAGTGTAAATCCAAGTTTGCAACCGAAAAAACGGATGGAAAAACTTTTGGTGGCCAAAAACTTCGGGGAGACTGGGTTGCTCCGCCCCCTGCATAGTAGTACCTACTAGTACCACCATTATTTTTTGTATAGGTAATTTACATTTAAGTATTTATACTTTACAATAAACAAGCTGTTTTAGATCGATTCGTGGCTTATAAGGTTATTTTCTTAAAACACCCATTTTCCCCGATTTTCCTTTTTTTTAATTAACAAGAGAAGTATAGCAACTACAGGCCTCGTTGTGTGCTTAAATTAAAGCTAATTAAACTTACTAAAACTCCATTGCACTTGACTTTCATTGTAGGATCACTCCTTTGGCCGGTGTTCCTCACGAAAGTCGGCCAAAACTTAAAATTTGGACTTTTTGGAAAAAATGGCCAAAGAGGCGTAAATCAGAATCTGTTTCACCTACAGGCCTTGGTCTGTGATTAAATTAAAGCTAATTAAATTTAAAACCTTGACTTTTATCGTAGAATCACTCCTTCGGCCGGTATTCCTCAAGAAAATCGGCCAAAACTTAAAATTTGGCCTTTTTGGAAAAAAAGACCAATTTTCAATAACTCAGAATCTATTAGACCTACAGATCTGCGTTTGGATTCAAATTGTAGAAAATTTAATCTACATTAAAAATGGTCACCATTGATTTTTTTATCGAAAACGCACCAATTAGGAGATAAAGGCCAAATTAACTCCGAAAATGTCAAGGTTTTTCGGCCAACAAAAGTTTTCCCATCCGTTTTTTCGGTTCCAAACATGGATTTCAACTACTCAGAGATGCCCTTACAATATATCAAAAAGGCAACTCTCTTCGATTTTTTGCGACCCTCAAACTCCTGGCCGCTGGCCTATATTTGGACTATTTGCAAAAAATTACTAAGGGGCGTAACTCAGAATCTATTAGACCTACTGGCCTCAATTTGTGCTTAAATCAAAGCTAATTAAATTTACTCCAGCTTCAATCTCCGTATTTTTCATCGTAGAATCACTCCTTCGGCTATGTAAGCCTAGCTATTCTTACATGCTAAACCAAGTGTAGCTCCTGAAACATCCGATATAGCTCTGCATTCTGCCTGAGTCTAAATTGATCGCCAACTCTTACCGCTCCAATCGTCCTTCTTAATATTTTTCTTTCGAAGAGATTGTTCATCAAGAATTACATATAAATATTCTACATATCAATATTTTTATATTTATCAAGCTTATAAAAGCCGTTTTGGACATGTCTGAGGAGTCAAGAAATGTTGCAAAATTTTAATTTTGGTGAAAATTATATGCCTTCATTTCTGTATATATAATTTTATTTTTACGTTATAAATTATTTTAAAAATCCCGTACAATTTGAAAGATAAATTTTACAAATCTATTATATTTTTCAGTGAGCAATGACAAGACGAGCTCAGTTGCTGTCATTCCGACAGTTACAGAAATCGTGGAACGACGCTATATGCGAACCCATATCACCTTCCAAGGGACCTAGTGAGTACCTAACTGATAAGATAGTAAATTATATAAAAATATAAAATTAATAAAAACCGCCAAGTTAAGTAATGACACTTCAAAAAGGTTGCAGTGAATTTTTCTTTTTTAAAAATGAGTTTGGAAAATAGGTTCAAATCAAAAAGTAAATACTTGGAAAGTAAGAAGGAAAGTCAAAAAGCGGAACTATGGTACGTTGCGTACCAATTCGTTGTGGGGTGGCGCAAAAGGGAAGGAAGGAGGATTAAATGTATCTTTTTTAGGTTAAATGTATCTTCGCCTCTATCTCAGTAGGGGTTGGTCCCAAGAAAAAAAACACACGTATGCAAGATTAAAGCTGATAAAATTCTTTACACTATTTATTCTTATATTTGTTTTGCATTCTGTAACCCTTAATCAGACACATGCTCTAGAAGATCGGTAATTTAAAAAAAAAACTTTTTTCGCAACACATATTTCAACAACTTCCATCTTCATCGCCTCAAATCGTCATCCCACAGAAAATTTCATCATTAAGAAAGTTGTAGACAATTAAATTTCTTTCGAAATTGGTTCAAGATGTCTTTCAGTACACCTTAAACTCGCTGTACATAATACTTATACTTACTGTAGAAAGTACATACTCTTCATTTATGACCAGGAAGGCTAGCTAAACTGGTGGAGGATTAGGATTGGAACTGACTGCCCCCCTCCCGTAAAGAAGGAAATAAAAAATGAAGATTGATTGTTGAATACAAATTATTTCTTATTCCAAGCTGACTTTTATTTCGATTAGAAGTAGTAAATCGATGTATTTACAAAGCTTACAATAAGTAGTGATTGAGGAATCTCTTCTGCGGCCATCAAGAAATCAACATTGTGTACTTCACACTCGATGTCCTGTCTTATGATCACAGCTGCTTTATCCACGATTCTCGTCCTTCATCAACCTTCTTACTGGTCTTATTACCATTCCAAGAATCCATCAACAGTTTGTGTGTAGTGTCTGAAAAGCATTTCGAGGTAACTTGGTGTCCATTCCGTCCTGGAGTAACTACAATACGGTCTCCGATTTCTTTAGCAATGGCTTTTTTGACAGACTATTCTGTGCGTACAGGTAGAGTGGAATAATTGTGTACGAAAACATAGCCCAGTTGTAATGACAATCCGGACTTTTTTTTTTTATATTTACAACTGTATTACAATAATACAACAAGTAAATAGGCTAAGTGATATATGACAAGTAGAGAAACCACCCAATGGTAGTACTCAAATCAAAGTTCAACTAAGAAGGTCAAGTGGCCAACTTCTTTTCAGACGCCTCGGAGGATTATCGGGAATTGAAGAGGAAACTAGGTTTGAAACTAGAGGGTTTGAGTGGGAATGAAGTTCGTTATGAAAGGATAGATATCGGGTTCGGGCCAAATCAGCAACAAATGGAACATTAAGGTCGTTATGGATGATTGTATTCTTAACAAAATAAGGAGCATTGAGGATTTTACGAAGGATTTTGGATTGTAGGGATTGGATACGAGAGGAATTCGATGGCTTAGTGGAGCCCCAAAGCTCTACTCCGTAAGTCCAAATAGGTCGTATGATGGTCATGTAGAGCGGATGATGATGATGGAAGCTTAGAGCGTTTGTCTAGTGTTGAAGTAGCCTGAAACGTCGAGCGGTTTCTTGTCTTTTCAGTCTTGTATGAGGATTCCAGATTAATCGCTTGTCGAGATGCAACCCTAAGTGTCGGATCTGTTCTACAGGCACAATTGGGATATTATTAAAGGATACTGAAGGGCAGGAAGGAAGTCATTGGTTTACGAAAAAAGTGATTTGATGCGATTTTTGAGAATTTATTTTAATTCTCCAGTTTTGACACCATTCTTCAAGATCTGTATCTGATCTGATATGGCATTGGAGGCTTTGGGATACAATAACTGGATTGGTGAATGCACATGTATACCATGTAGGTTTACAGCATACGTGGTAAGGATAGTATTAGGATGAGTTGGGATGTCAGCTGTATAGATAAAGGATTGGGCCAAGGTACTACCTTGAGGAACAATAAGAAATACCTCGATAAGAAATACCTCTTCTTATTACTCGCTTAGTGTTGTTTTCTGAATTGCTTTCATCTTGTTATTTTTTTTATTATCTATCTCGATTTATTTATTGTTTATTAAATTTAATTTTGTGTTTTTGTCATGATCCTTTTGTTACTGCCTATTTAAGGTGAACAGACTTTCGGAATAGCCGTCTTTAAAAGAAGAAGCTGTGGAATACTTTCTGAAGTTCGAAATAATTCCAAAGATGAAATTATGTGAAAAAGATCATAAGGCCTTACTCGAACTCCCATTATTGTATAATTCGTATACCTATATTTCTATGTCTATTGAAAGGGGAATAAAATAATAAATTAAAATCCTCCTTCAGTAATTATTCAATTTTTTTACTACTCATTTTTGTTTCACCTCACTATATAAAATAAAATATTACACTCTGATCACTGAAAACTTATAATAAATATAAATAACATGAATGGACTGGTTTAATAGCATTCATTAAACAGGTAATGAAAGGAAAACTAATTCATCATATTGGATTGTTGGAATAAATTATGAGAAGAGAGTTAAGAAAGGAAAGCAGGAAGAAAGAGAGAGAGAGAGAGAGAGAAAGAGAGAGAAAGAGATGAAGTAATTATAAAAGCCATCAGTATGCCAACTTACCTCCGGCCCTAATCAAGCCTAAAACTTAACAATGTTAAGTTTTCTACCCTCGTCTTTCATCTTCAAGCCGCAATTTCACTCAGCTTTTCAAAAATTTGATTAACAATCTTATAGGTAAGAAGTGAGGTTAGCAAGTTATGTGTATGTTTAAATAGACTTACAGTTGGTTTGAAGTTGGCTAAACCAAAGAAAGGATATCTCTTCCGACAGAAAAATAAAGTTCTTTTATAATAACTGATCTATATATATTTTTTTAAATAATACGAATTTTTTAAACCCAATCATTTTAACACTTTAATATTTATTTTTTTTAGTTCGCTAAACCTAAATTTTATTTTGGTCCAAACACCATATTTTTATTCAGATAATATAATGATAAATATTTATTTAAGAAATTGTACAAATACCATTTGCCACATATTTATCTCTAATTTTGAAAACTTCCCCCAATGGATTCATGTGGAAGCTTGGACGGTGAAAATTCCCATTGTAGGCACTCCTCTCTTGTTTTATCTCTATAATATTTCCAGAGACGTTTCAGAAACCTTGTCGAATTCTGCGCCTATGAGTCTGTCAGTAATGTTTGTACCAGTAAGTTTGGGTGTACAGCGAGTCGTGAAATTTTTTGTAGTTTTTTGTTGATTGTGTTAGTCACGAATTGTATGTCCACAATATGTGTAATGATTTATTAGTTATGAACTAGGGACAATGAGTAATACAACGAAGGAATTTTGACTGAAAGATTTGAATGGTCTGTAATTATAATGTTTTGCATGAGTCCCATACATATGTGGTATTTATTATAAGAGTTTTAATAACTCATATTATTGTACAGTCTTACCTGAAAAAAAGTATTAAGACTTTAAAGTGAATATTTCACACAATATTTACAAAATTATTCTCTTTAAACTATTGTTAAAGTACTGTTTCTAAACAAACGGGAGTGCAGGGAGGTGATTTGGGTGAGATCACATTCAACCGGTTATTTACGTATTTTGTGCGTGTAACCTTAATCTAGGTACTTCTATAAAGTACCTTTCTATAAATACTGTTTATAGAAGCCAAGTGATACCCAGGAAGATCTACTTATGTTTTTTTATCTAATTTCAACAACACAGCAGCACGCTTAACACACTGAGATACTCGCACCTTTAAATTAATGATAAGTATAGTTTTATTAGGATTATATTGTATGTTAATGGCCTTTTTATTTTATATTCTCATTAATGATAAATACTTTAAATGATCATATTAATTATTACCATTTAGTATTTAGTTATCTCTATAGTCTACATATGTCAATTCATTTTGTACATTAAAATTAAGTACAAAAATTAATTTTATAAAATTAAATTAACATTAGGAATTTATCAATATTTTTGCCAAATTGTTTTATCTAACGAACAATGGCGAATTAGTTACCTCATGTTGGAAACATGTTTATCATGGTTACCAAAATGGCCGAATGTAAACCAAATTTGATTTAAAATTTAAACGCCCTGATTGTCGAGTACACAGAACCGGCAGGACAGAAACATGAGATGAACAAACAAAACGTTTTACTGAAAGTGTTTAAACGGTCTGAAAAAACACTGCGTTAAATTAGGCCTAAAACGGCCTGTTAAACAAAATATCTGTTTTTTTAAATTGACCAAAAAAAAGTGTTTTATACCTCAATAAAGATGTATACAAAAAATAAATTTGAATTGTTTAACACGTACTGTACTTTAAGAAACTAAATAATGGTAAAGTTATGTTCCTAATTCCTTATGAAAGCAATATTGGCGTTATAAAAGAAAATATAATAGCAAATAACAATGCTTAAAAATAAATGATAGATAAAAAATCTGAACATTTGTTTGCAGGGATTGTTTGAAATTTAATTTGGACATTTTCTTTATTCCTTCTTATTCAAGGGACTACACTTTATTCACCCTACACCTGTACATTAGATGCAAGTAAATATATAATTTAGGTTGGTTTGTTTATCCATATTTATGTTTACCAAGTTTATCCACGTATGTGTTCTATTTCGTTATTTATGTAAAAAGTTCATGTATTCTATTTTATTTTATTTATGCAGGTAGTTTATGCATCCCATGTTCATTTTTTCTTTATATAAATTAGCATAGACTAATTTAGGTGGGTGGCTTGTTCACCGCACACCGTGGAAATGAATCAAGAAGGCTGAGGGCAGGAAATAGCAAGTTAAAAAACTGGCAACTCACCTGGAGACCTGTTTTTGTTTTTCACAACATATGTTATAAAAAGAATATAGTTGTTGGCTAGCCACGAAATGGACTCAATGTGCTAATTAAATAGATCAGTTTTGTTATGAATAAACATGAGTGAGTAACTCAAGCTGATCCAGACTGAAGAATGGAAAGCAAGAGAAGAAGGCCAGTTTAAGAAAACACCAATGAACAATTCAGACCCCCACCTCAAATAATGTAATATAGTTTTATTTTTCATCTTATTAAATTGTCAATTAGATTAATAAAAATGTTATGGTAATGTTCTATAAATTTCACATAATTTTCATACAGTCCACTAAAGATTTCTTTATTACAGAACCAGCAATCTAAATTAATGGTAACGTCACCATCTTAAAGGGAATATCCTAATTTTGAACAGGGATATTTGTTAGTAAAACGTCTGCTTTAAATTTCTTTTTATTTCAATGTTTACATCAACATCCACTTTACAATAAAAATATTTTATGGTTTTCAACTCTTGAAATTCATAATTTCTGCAATGTTACGAAATAGTGATGAAAGTATTTTTTCATTTTTGAAAACAAAGTATACATAAAATGTAAAATTACAACTTGCATTATTTTTGAAATAGTAGTATATTTGTAATTATTTAACTAAAGTTGATTAAAAGAAATTATATTACTCATGCATAGGCCACTAGGCGTCACTAGCCTCGGCTAAGAAGATTGCACTAAAAAAAAAAAAAAGTAGGTAGAACTCTTCTAAGTTGCCAACGGATGTGGAGGGAGATCAACTGCCAGGTTTTTCTCCCAACTAAGGGTACCCATTTTATAGAGGCCCCAGAAGGTTGTGCGAATTCCACAGGCCCTCGAGGAGGGCCCCCCTAAATATGTACATAAGAATAAAAAAAAAATCGTCATTATAAACATACTTAAGTTATTTATCAGTCTGAATATATGTCGACAAATATTAAATTGTAATTATATTAAAAATGTGTATTAAAGTACTATAGCCTTAAAAAGTTTTCTAATGCTATTCTCGTATAAACATGAAGTTCAACTTAAAATAAAATAATGTTTTGCCTAATTATGATGTATAATAGCATTATATGATCAAAGAGATGAGAGGGAACTATCAGTTAATTAAATGTGCTTATACGGGTCGGCCGGAAATGGTAATTAACTAACAAGCTATACAATGTCTTGTTAGTTAATGATTATTAACTTCAATAGGTCCCGGTTTCCAGTATACAGATAGGTTATGAACGGTTGGTTTTTATCGATTGACGATGAGAATAAATATATTTAAGGTATTCGTAATTAATTCTCAAGATGTTTAATATGTTTGTAATAATTTTATTATACTGTCGAATCTGGATAATCTAATACCTGCATTAGTAAAATACCTCTATAAGTGGTACAAAACTTGTTGTCCCATCATTTTCGCCTTAAATAAACTCTTTAACTGGAATGTTTTCACCATTATAAGTGGAATCAATTTTTTTGGAAGTTGCCTCTGCTAAAGGAGCAATTTTTGTATTTACCTCTATAAGTGGAATTTACATTACTATTAAGTTAACGTGAAGGGATAGATGGTTTGTTTTGTAGTACTTTCAGAAAGCTGGATATTCTTCAAATCACAATTGATGATACGTTTACGGGCTACTGGGTATAAAAATGAATAAACTACTCCTAAATTCAAAATACTAATATGTATTAAAAAATTGAATAAAAGAATACAATGAAATTATTAGCAATTAAATTATTAGACTAATACAAATTTACAATAACAATATTCTAAAGATTTTAACCTAGGCCTAACTCCTATTTAATTACTAAAATATTATAAGATATTACTAATACTAAATAGCTTAACTATTTACATAAATTTCTATAAATACAATAGAATTACACTACAATTCACAACTACTAATTAACACTTACAGTTCACTAATCAAAATCCACCGACCGTAAGATTCTCCAAATATGATAAACTGACACAAAGTATTAAACAAAAACGATTTATTACATTCGCGAGATTGTCACAGTTCACTGACATACAAGTTAATCACACTGCCTGCTTTACTACTAAATCCTCTAGGTTCGCGACCAGCATGTAAAGGCATGGTCGAACGTTCTAGACGCGCGGCAGTGGGGGGAGGTTAGGGAGGGGGACGTTCTTCGATATGGTTCTAATCCATCTTAATCTCTCCAGCCGACGAGCTCGCAGTTCCTAGAGCTCAAGGGTTCTCTTCTATATAACTTTGATGCCGCACTGGAAATGTCATTATTTAATTCTCCGAAGTTACTAATTACGTTATGTTGGGTAGAAAACGTAGACTCACACTTGTGCAAACAAACCAAATTCGCGATGTTGAGCATTTGCTCCT
The DNA here is from genome assembly GCA_037127475.1 of Arma custos. Lineage (NCBI taxonomy): Eukaryota > Metazoa > Arthropoda > Insecta > Hemiptera > Pentatomidae > Arma > Arma custos. The sequence continues at coordinate 205,820,168 of CM073759.1, read as the reverse complement.
TTAGGTTTTTATAACCTTAACTTCCTCTTTAATTAGGGATCTTTTTCTACAATTCTTAAATGTTCAACTAGAAATGATTTTTCTTTCGGGAACTATGTGGCTCAAGACTTGACTCACTTGATTCTTGAAATTAACTATTTCGTTATTTTTCTTTTCTAAAGATTTGATTTGTTCATTGTTATTTGTAAACATGTAGATTGTAAATACTTTTTAATATTCAAATAAATTAGTTTTTTTCTCATCTTTCTGATATAACCTTAAAATTTATTAGCCTCCAAATTTCAAATAGAAGATAGGTAATTGAATTGAATTTAATTAGTTGAAATTCTTTATTGATTAGGTTTGGAAAAAAGGGTAGCAGCTATCGAAAAAATATCGATAGTGATAACTATCGACTGTTGTAGTCACGTAATCGGGCTAATTGTAGTCACAGATGAATAAGTCCGGAATATGAGGATATTTCAGGGTTACCTAACCTGTTCGACTTCTCGGAATGAGATGTGACGTTGTTAAGGAAAAGGACGATTACTTGAATGGGCAACAATAGTAAATTTTATTCACTTTACGTCGACACTGAAAACAATCAACGTGGAAAACTAACGTTAACAATATAATAAAATAAAACCTCCACAAAAACTTTTCCGGCTGTGCCTTCACTGAGCAGTTTTAATGCTTCTTTTGCCTTTCCTTATTCGCTGTCCCAACCCCTATCTCAATTTCATAGATTTATTTTTTATTTCTCCTATAGAAATAATCACTTTAAGCAGAAAAATTTCGAGAAGAATCGGCTTCTATCTTCAATTTTTTACGAATAAGATTGTTTTGCATAGTTTCTAAATCGGCGATCATTGTCTCTAAATCACGCAGAATACTCAATTTCTCATATTTTCATGGAAAAAATTTGTTATCTAACATTATTAAATTATACTAATATAATTTTCTTGGCTGTTAATGAAATAAGTTTAGTTTAAGGGCCTGAGATTTAGTCGTATAATCGTTAAATTATCTTTTGGCGACGTCTGGTGTGTATATGTTCTCTTGTTCATGTCAAATTGATGACGAAATGTGTACTAACACATCACCCAACCAAATTTTCAGCATTACCGTATATTCTATACATATTGTTCAAGTTTAGTGATTGCTGAAATGTGTAAAGTAAAATTTTGTTCTCCTAACAATATGCTAGTCTTACTAATATTATAAATGTGAAAGTTTGTATGTTTGTCTCTCTTTCACGCAAAAACTACTGAACGGATTTGGATGAAACATTACAGTAATATAGGTTATACATCATAATAACACATGGGATATAGCAAGCGCGGATTTATGGGAGGGTGCAAGGGGGCACGTGCCCCCCCCCCCCGCCAGTATTTTTGGTACTGTGGAGAATCCATTATTGTACATAAATAAAGGCAAATCACATGATAATAGTTGTTAAAATAACTGAAAAAACATGAGTGAAACTATTTGTTTTGATATCCTATTAATCTTACTAATATTATAAATGTGAATGTTTGTATGTTTGTCTCTCTTTCACGCAAAAACTACTGGACGGATTTGGATGAAACTTTAGAGTAATATATGTTATACATCATAATAACACATGGGATATAGCAAGCGCGGATTTATGGGAGAGTGCAAGGGGGCACGTACCCCCCCTCCCCCCGCCAGTATTTTCGGTACTGTGGAGAATCCATTATTGTACATAAATAAAGGCAAATCACATGATAATAGTTGTTAAAATAACAGAAAGAACATAAGTGAAATTATTTGTTTTGATATAGAACTAATCTTACTAATATTATAAATGTGAAAGTTTGTATGTTTGTCTCTCTTTCACGCAAAAACTACTGGACGGATTTGGATGAAACTTTACAGTAATATAGGTTATACATCAGAATAACACATAGGCTATAGCAAGCGCGGATTTATGGGAGGGTGCAAGGGGGCACGTGCCCCCCCCCCGCCAGTGTTTTCGGTACTGTGGAGAATCCATTATTGTACATAAATAAAGGCAAATCACATGATAATAGTTGTTAAAACAACAGAAAGAACATGAGTGAAACTATTTGTTTTGATATCCTACTAATCTTACTAATGTTATAAATGTGAATGTTTGTATGTTTGTCTCTCTTTCACGCAAAAACTACTGGACGGATTTGGATGAAACTTTACAGTAATATACGATATACATCAGAATAACACATAGGCTATAGCAAGCGCGGATTTATGGGAGGTTGCAAGGGGTCACGTGCACACCCCCCCGACATTATTTTAGGTACTGTGGAGAATCCATTATGTACATAAATAAAGGCAAATCACGTGATGATCTATGTGGGGGCACTGGGGCATGTGACTCCCCCGTTATAGTACATAATTAAAGGTAAATCAGGAACTTAGCATCTTGAAATTTGTAGTTAGGTTCTGTGAATAGTTTAAGAAAGAAATTCGGATAATTCCACTCCAAGGGTTTCCCCTTTAATATAATAGGGATTCAAAGGTTGTATAGAATCCGTCAGTTTTGAAGTTATCTGAAATTTCGGATGTTCGAGTAACTTATATTTTAAAAAAATAATTAAATTATTTATTTAAAATGATCTTTCACGAAACATTATGTGGCAGGCCGAATTCCGCGCGAGCGAAGCCGCGGGCATAAGCTAGTATTTTATAAAGTTGTGTTAAAGATTTTGTTATCTATTTGGCATGATTATGGGAACAATAAAGTCCCGAAACTTCGCCAAAAGACAGGTTAACGACGAAGATACATCTGAGTCTCAAGAATTGAAAATAAAATTTAATAAAAGTTTTCTTTTAAGCGGAGTGGCTCAGTGGAAGAGCACTGAGTTGCCATGCCGGAAATTCTGGTTCAAATCCCGCTGCGGGCTTGACTTTTATTTAGTCTGTTTGCAGCCGGAAATGGATCATATAGGATCGAAGACCACCCTCCTGGGGCTCACCCAGCCTCTATACAATGCTATAAAAATAGGGTACCCGAAATAAAGGGGGAAAATCTGGCGGTTGAGCGTGACTTAGGACAAGTCAGCTCCTTGCAGAACCGTTGTCCATGAAACAGTACAGTCTCTACCATGTACTGAACCCCAGACCCGTTCACAGGTTGTAGTGGTACAGGTTTTTTTTCTTTACTTTTAAAAATAAAAGTTTTCATTCTTGTTCAGTTTTTATTATTTCCAATATCGTATTAGTTACTTAACATTACTTTTTAATCAAGATAAAATCGAATAAGAGATCAACTACATGTTATTAAAACTAAGATAATTTACAGCCATAAATTGGAAGTAATCATAATCAGAAAAAAAAAACCAGTACCATTACAACTCGTGAAGTGTCTTGACTCAGTACATGATACAGACTGTACTGTTTCAAGGATAACAGGTAGATTCAGCGTGTGTCAAAACTATTTAAATTAAAGGTTGTGAAGGGAGGTTTGTCCGAATTCACGCTTAGCCACTAGGTTTTCCTAGGCAGTTTGGGCCCAAGGAAGTTCTTCAGATCTCACAGGGTCCACCTGATTTTACGAATAAATAATTTATCTGCCATTGCCGGATTTTAACCTGGAATCTTCGGCATGGCTACTCAGTGCTCTATCCATTTAACAACCTTGCTCACATTTAGTTAAGTCCCTTTGGTAATTTTACCTTTTAATCAAGTCCAAGTTAAATTGTAGATTGATTACATGTAATTATAAAGTAAGATAATCTCTGAAGATGTCTGTACATAATCTGGAAGTAACTGCAAATCATAATCAGAAAGATAATTAAAATTAAAACCTTGTCTTATCTATATTCTTTTCGTAATTAGTCATCCAGAAGAAATGGAAGGTCGTATCTGGGAGAAGACGAAGAAGTGTTAAAAATCATTGTGGATTACTCCATTTGCTATTCTAATGCGCGGCTATAAGTCTGATGGGGCAATAAGGTGAACTGCTGTTTGGCCATAAAGAGGAATAACTGATGAAAGAGGCCACTGAAGAACCCGAGAAGGAGATACGGCAACTATCGCGTTAGCATGGTCGTTTCTTCCAACGATTCCTTCTCAATATTTAAGCAGGATACTCCAAGCACGTACTAAGCTACTGTGGATAACAGTAAATTTCTGACGGATCTGCCGCTAGTGGTGGTAGGGAAAATAAATTTAAAAATCCATACATCTTGTTAAAAAAAATAAAAAACACACAAGTTTAAGGCCTACCAAAATTCGCTTAACGTCGCTAAAGAAGTTTTGACTGAAACTGAAAGAAGTTTTAAAAAAGAAACATCTAAAATTATAAGTGGACTTACCTTAAACCTCACGCAACGGAGAAAACCATTAAATCATAAGATCAAAACTCTCTGATGTCACTAATACAGAAAAAAAAATTAATTGCTAATCGCATAGTGATACAAAAAGTTACAAAACTTTATTTGAAACAAAAAATATCTTCTACGTTCCACTTATACCGGCGCCATCACTGATAAGAGGAGATGATATAGCAATCTAGTAACCTCCTGATATTTGTTAACGTTTTATACCTTTTTTTTTTGTTTTTTGTTGTTTTTCATTTTTAAAAAATAATGCAGATGTTGGATCTTCAAATAACACAGATCAAAGTGGTATCATTCTTCCAAGAAAAAGGAATATTACCTTGGAAGAATTGTCCTAAAGAAAATGAAGTTGCAGAAGTAAATGCGGTTTGAGAGTTGAAAACTGTCCTTATACAATATATTTTTATCAGAATACTCTGGGAAGAATAAATAACCCAAAATGTATAAGTAAAGAACGGATTATATTGGATAATTTTGTTACACAACTCACAACGGTCATTGTCAGATGGCCAAAACTGGTTAGTTCCTTACACACACACAACTGCCACCATAATTAAGACAGGCATGACTTACTTGATATATATAATTTAATAAATACAAAAATTAATTAATGCGTAATTACATCAATACTCCCTCTTAATTGCGCATTAGGTACAGACAAGATTTAATCTTTTACAAAAGTCATTAAACTTAGTTGCGGGTAAGGACTTAGTCATAATGTCCCCTAGTTGTTCAGAAGATTCAATATAATTTATTTTAATTGTACCATTAGCTACCAAATCTTTTACAAAATAGTATTTTATACCAAAATGTTTTGACCTTTTGGTTTCCATTGTCCCTGAAATTTTAATTGCACCTTGATCATTTTTTAAAAAGTGTAAATCCAGAAATTGAAATGAATTATTATTATTACCTAAATCCTTACATTCTATATCAGACATAAAGAAATTCTTTACAAAATCCAAATCAGATTTGGAACTGGCCACAATAAGGAAATCATCTACCCAGATAAGTACATAAACATTATTATTATTAAAATAAAGACATGGATCTACTTTAGATCTATTAAAATCAAATTTTATAAAAATTTCATTTATTTTCATTTCAAATTTTATAAAAATTTCATTTAAGTGGTCGTTCCAAGCCTTAGGGCTTTGTTTCAAACCATACAATGCTCTCCTTAATCTAAGCACTTTTCCACTGACACTTTTATAGCCTTCCGGTGGCTTAATAAATACAGGTACTTTAAGATAGCACTTAAGAAACGCACTTCTCACATCGAGTTGGTCGATAATCATATTTTTCTCTGCTACAGCAGCTAGGAGCACCCGAAGGGATGTGAAGCGGGCAACTGGAGCATAGAGGTCATCGGGCTGATTGTCGGTTTGTTGATACCCTCGCGCCACAAGCCTGGCCTTCTTCTTCATATCGTCTTCTGAAGACTTCACAGTGAAGATACATTTGCAGTCAATTATCGTCTTGTCAGGTGGTGTGTCGACTTCTTCCCATGTTTCATTAGCTTCAAGTGAATTTAATTCATCGTTGATAGCTTCATGCCAACCGGGATCACTAATTGCTTCAGAATAAGTTTTAGGGACGTCACAATCATAATTAGCAGACAAGGCTAGCTCATCAAAAGCAAATTTCACAAAATCATCAAGATATTTGGGTTTAACTCTAGTTCTTTTAGGCTTTGATTTTTCTTCTTCAACATCAGGGAAGGATTTCATGTATGGTAATTTGGTGTGTTTACCTTTCAAACAAATGTCGCAAAGTCCGACCGGGAAGAGCGAGCTGTGTGCCATCTTCTGATGCATCAATTTATTACTTGCTGAAACCAAATTAGCATGCTCTTGAATCAGATGTAGTTTCACAATATAAAGTTTTCCAAAAAGTTCTCCCCTTAACACTTTACTCCCAGAGATAATTTTAACACTTGAATTTTCAAATAACACCTTACATCCTTTTTCTTCCAATTTCATCACAGATAGGAGATTCATTGATAAATTGTCACAAACCAAAACATCACAAATATTTACCTTGTCACCACTCTCAGACAAGCAAACCAGGTTACCCTTATTCTCAACACTGGACTTGTTATTGGATGGTTCACTACTGTTTGGCTTGTAATTTCTAAAAGTGTTGGACCACTTACCTCTATTTTTGTAGGCAGCAAATACATTTTGGGACTGGTCCTCTTTCTTCTTGAATCTCTCGTACTCAGCCAAAAGGGTATTCTTTACATACTCCAAACTGACGGAAGATTCATTTTGGTTGAAAAGAATATCCATTGCTGACACCACTGCATCAAAGTCAGATGGCATTGCGACCAACAACTGACTGACGACTTCGTCTTCTTCTAATTTCCCTTCAGCAATTTTTACTTCTGATGACAATGTCTCGAACTCTTGGAAAAATTCTTGAAGCGGTCGCTCGTTTCTGTATTCCAGCTTCCTCCACACCTTTTGTGCATTTACAAGCGATTTCATGCCGCGCTTCTCGTACGTTTTCTCGAGAGCTTCCATAATCAGTTTAGCTGTTTTCTTGTCCATTATCGTAGGCAGAATGTTGTCGGCAAGTCCTTGAACTATGATATTTCGAGCCTTAGCATCATCTACGTTGAAAGCCTTAAGCTCGGCTTCCGTTGTTGGAGGTTCCTGTGATAGTACACCAAGTACTCCATTCTGCTCCAAAAATAACTTCATTCGGAAATTCCAATTGGTGAAATTTATTCCATCGAACGGTTTAATACCGTAGACAACGTTTCCAAAACTTGTAGTTGCCATAATTAACAAAAAAAGAATTTCACTCAATGACAAACACGTGGCCTCACTTCAAAATACCGAAATCCGACTTTACTATCAAAATCCCAAGTGCATAACTCAAAATGGGTACACTGGGTCCATAACCTTTTATCAGAATACTCTGGGAAGAATAAATAACCCAAAATGTATAAGTAAAGAACGGATTATATTGGATAATTTTGTTACACAACTCACAACGGTCATTGTCATATGGCCAAAACTGGTTAGTTTCTTACACACACACAACTGCCACCATAATTAAGACAGGCATGACTTACTTGATATATATAATTTAATAAATACAATAATTAATTAATGCGTAATTACATCAATAATATATACAATACATATAAATACATACACACACACACACACACACACACTGCAAGAATTCACTGAAGGAGGGGCAGGCCTCTCCAAGAACCAATTTGGCTTCCGGAAAACAAGATCAGCGGTAGACGCTATTGCGTTGGTGGTGGAAAGGGCCAAGAAGGCTGTAGCAGGGAAGAGATGGAGGAGAGGCGCTAAGTGCTATTGTGCAATAGTCACGATGGATGTAAGGAACGCCTTTAACACAGCGAGATGGAGCTGTATTCTGGATGATCTAATGTCAATGAATGTCCCTGAATACCTCAGGAACATAATCTGTGACTACTTCAGGGACAGGACCTTGATATGTCCGACACAGGACGGTTCGAGAAGGTATAAGGTGACTGGTGGTGTACCCCAGGGATCAGTGCTTGGACCACTCCTGTGGAATATTATGTACGACGGAGTCCTTAGGCTTCAACTACCAGAGGGTGCTGAAATTGTGGGCTTTGCTGATGATATCGCTGTGGTGGTCGAGGCAAAGTACAAAGAAGAGATCGTGCTAAAGGCCAACCAATGTGTTGCATTGACTCGAGATTGGCTGTCGTCTGTTGGGTTGCAGCTAGCAGATGATAAGACGGAGGTCCTTCTTGTCAGTAGCAGGAAAAGAAGAGAAAGTATCACCTTGAGAGCGGGTAGGCAAGAGATTCAGTCCAAGCCTTCCCTGACTTATCTCGGGGTGAGAATCGATGATCGGCTCCGGTTCAAGGACCATATTCAGGGGGTTAGTGATAAAGCAGCTCGAGTGACCACCGCACTGTCACGTTTAATGCCCAACGTAGGCGGACCCAGAAATATCCGCAGGCTGCTGATATCCAGTGTGGTCCCATCCATTCTGCTCTACGCAGCTGCGATATGGAAGGATGCGCTGGACACTGCTGCTTATAGAAGACCGATGGTGTCGGTATATCGACGGTGTGCTCTAAGAGTGATCAGCGCGTTTCGTACAGTATCGTATGAAGCGGCCTGCGTGGTGGCCAGGATGCCACCGATTCAGCTGATCGCTGAAGAGAGGAGGCGCTCTTATTACAGTGCTGAACCCATATCCAGAGACGAATTAAGAAAGCGGACAGTTAGAGAGTGGCAACGTCGCTGGGATATGGCATTCAGTGGAAGGTGGACGCACAGGTTGGTGCCCCACATTGAGGCTTGGGTGAATAGGAACCACGGGGAGGTCGACTATTACATCACTCAGTTCCTCACAGGGCATGGTTGTTTTCGAGCCTACCAGCATAGGTTTAAGCTAGATGATACAGGTGTATGTACATCCTGCCCAGGAGCGGAGGAGAGCGCCGAGCACGTATTCTTCTTCTGTCCCCGCTTTCAAGAAGAAAGGATGGAGTTCCGACGCGTCTGCTGCTCGGATCCCACTGCAGATAATATTGTCAACCTTATGCTGATCAACGAGGACTATTGGATGGCAGGCCAAAGGTTAGCAGCGCAGGTGCTACAAAAGCTAAGAAAGGAAGAGAGAGAAAGGCGAACCAGGAGGTAGCTCAAATCAATGAGGCGGCACTCAGCCACTCCCCCCCCCCATGATGTAATGCCTAACGGCGGTCCCGTGGAGGGTGAGAATCAGGTGTAGGGAGGTGGTTTTAGTGGGTAAAAATCCCACACACGGATAGGTACGGGTCTATCCGCGTCTTTTGAAGATTTCCACCTTCCAACGTAAACACAACACACACACACACATATTATATCTTCATGATATATTTTCTTACCTTAAAACTCCTACCTCCTAAACAGAGGCGCCAGTGTTGGAATGTAAGGTTAAGGAATATTAGAGGCACCCTTATAAGAGGGAAGTACCATAAAAAATATCTCATATGGACTAAATATAACTTCTTTGTAAATCTCTTGAACTGTAAATCAGTAGTTGAACTTAATTTTGCCACTAGTGAGGTTACCAACCAAGACATTTGCTTGCTTCTGCCTCATTGTCATTTTTATTACATTAATTCATTTATTTGGAATGCCAAAATACTTAAGAGCCAGGAAAATCTGAGATCTGTCAACTTGATCAAAAACCTGCTTGTATTCCACAAAAAGCAAGTGTATATCTGTATTGCAGTGGGCATTCCACATTAAGAGTTTTCCAAAATGCTCCGTCCATATTTTCGTAACTTTTGTCTCTTCTCCTATCATCTTGCCACTTTTTGCACAGCTTACCATAATACAAGGTTGAAACCCATTTCTGATCAGCAACACTGTTTGATGCAAATTTCCTTTCTCTTTGCCATATTTTAGTTCTTTCTTACATTCAACTTTCTTCTTCATCCACTTTCATTTTTTCTTTCCATATAAATCAGTAAAAACCAAGGATAAAAAAGAGGATTGATTAAATACCATGAATAGCAAGCAGAAAAACAAACACAGAAGAACTTATTTATAAGTTATGTATACGAATTATAAATTATTTGGTTGTTACAATATAAGGCCTTTGGTTTCACATGCCTCTCCCTTGACGGTTTTTTCTGTACTGTGGAGAATCCATTACAGTACATATTTATAGGCAAATCATATGATGATAGTTTTGAAAATATATGAATAAAATAACAGAAATAATATGAGTGAAACTATTGTATAGATATTTTAATAAACCTTTGAAACCTTTCTATAAATACTACAAGTTTATTTCTAAGTTATCGTTGATTTTTTTGCCCGTCTGCCCGTTGTACCCCCCCCAGAAAAAAATCCTGGATCCGCTCTTGTCTCCATTTGAGCAGAGGATCACAATTGGTGGAAGACTGGCAGAGCTGGAGAAGGCTCTGCAGAAGTCCTCCTCACACTGCTTAGGCGGTTATGAGGATTGATTATGATGATGATGATGCTATGGTGGGAGTCATCAATTTTGCTTATCCAAATATAATTAGGATACAGTTCTTTAACAAGTACCTGACACGTACAGGTTCGGAATCCCCAATGTACGTCCCTTCCGAAGGGCGGAATAATCAAGGATTTTTTATTCCATTTTAAAATATACGAGGGGCAACTGTCAGGCTCTGAACCCACTACACCATAGCTGACCCCATAAAAATCTTGTAATGTTATGGCAGTATGCAATCTTCAAGACCCGTGAATAAGTAATTGTAAAAATTTAATATGAACACATCTGCAGGGTGGGGAGTAGACAGTAAATAATTCAGACATAGACATTTATTTCAATTTACCAAATTTAATAATATAATTTTATATCAATTTAAGGTATTACTAACAACTAACTACAATTTTCAACAGTTTGTCTAAATATTTTAAAATAACATTGTTCCCCCTGTTCTCGCAATTTGCGATGTATACACAGGGAGATATAGGATCAGTGAAAAGAAATGATAAGGCTGGCCGTGAAACGAGCCATTATGGCCGAGATGGTTGAGGCGTCACCACGGAGAGGTGAAAATCCCGGATTCGAGTCCCGGTCCTGGCCATATCTTTTCTTTTCAAATAAAATATTTAAATAATTTATTATTAGATGAAATAAAAAACTAATCAAATAGTAATAGTTAAGAAATGCAGAGTTTATTTAATATAATAAATAAACAATCAAAATTATAGAATTATAGAATATCATTACATAGGCTAAACAATATACAAAATATAAATGTATTTATAATAAAATTGGTGCACAATGAATAATTATTCAAAGATTAATAATACTTATTACAATAATGGTTTAGCGATGGGTTTTAGACTTTTATTGGTATAAACATGTGTTTAATACATACGACTGAATGGTTTTTGGTTGTGTTTTGTCATTAATTGAAAATGATAGTGCAAAATATTAGAGCATGCAAAAGGACTGCTAATATTTTTTTTTGGCTTTAGGTATGATTTGCTTTATATTTATTATTTCATAGTATTTATTATCAAATGTAGTAAAGTTATGTTTTGGCTTTAGAAATGTATTAACTCCTATACTTTAGGAAATAAAGGCTTGAGATAGGGGAATGGACATGCCTGCCTCCTTTTTAATCTTGCACTGGAGAAAGTTGTATGGGATTCAGGAATCCAGACAGGCCACACAATATTTACCCATACTGTACAGATATTGGGATACGCTGATGACCTGAATATCGTTGCCAGAACCCAATCGGAATTGGTAGAAGCCTTTGGGAAACTTATGGACCCTGCTTCAGCCATGGGGTTGACCATAAACGAGGGAAAAACAAAATATATGCACACAGTGACTAGTGGCGAAGAGATACTGATTGTAGGACCTTACACATTCCATAGGGTGAAGGAGTTCGGGTATTTGGGATCTTTTGTGACACCAATAAACGATGTCTCTGGTGAGATAAGAAAAAGGATTCTGGGGGCAAATAGGACATATTTTGCCTTACTGAAAACTCTTCGCTGCAAATACCTTACTAGGGGCACTAAACTGGTCATATACAAGACTCTTATATTCCCTGTTCTTACCTAAGCCTCCCAAATCTGGACTATTTCAAGAAATAATGAAAATAGTCTTTTAATTTTCGAAAGACAAATATTATGGCGTATAGTTGGCCCTGTAAGAGATGGAGATGGATGAAGGATTAGGAGGAACAGGGAGCTTTATGACCTTTACGGAGATGTGGACATAGTGAAGTTAATTAAACTGGGGAGGCTCAGTTAGTCTGGCCATGTCACAAGGATGGAAGTGGAAGAAATTCCTAGAAAAGTAGTGGACACAACCCTTCACAGTACACGACGAACTGGTAGGCCAAGGCTTAGATGGGTTGATGGAGTGGCAGCGGATGCACTGAGCCTGCTGCGGAGCAGAAGCTGGAGAGAAAAATCATAAACAAGATAGATAATTTATTTATAATAAATGAAAATAATAATAACTTAAAATCTATTGATATTTATAGAATACTTGACTATTGTCCTCTTTCATAATGTTTTCCAATGGTAGCTTTTCTCTGAAATGTAGAATTACAATGTGACCTTGATTTACAGAAAGTAGAAATTAAATACTTATTTGATATGAATCACAGTTGTCACCATCTGATTTTGTCATGGTATAATAAATAAGAGTAAAATGAAATATATGTCCTTAATAAAATAAATGGTTATATATTTTAAATGGTTATATTGCCCAAAGTATTAGAGTCCAGGATCCCTGGTACATTTTTTCACTTGATTACCATCAAGCTGAATCTTCGTGAATAGCTTCGTTTTGATGAGACGCCCAACAATTTCCTTTGCGAAAATTCTCGATTGTGGTAGCTTACAGAGGTAGCAAGGATAAAATATGTCGATTTGATGATTCTCCAAAATTTAAGGATAATGTACCACACAATTTGTAGGGCAATATGACTGTTAAGTTATATAAATATTAACTAAGTAAAAAAAAAATCAGCTGGTTAGTAATCATTTTTGATGACCTCGTTTTCAACCAATATGTATCGATAAGGAGGTCATCAAAAATGATTACTAACCAGCTAACCAGTCATATTGTCCTACAAATTGCGTGGTACGTTATCCTTAAATTTTGGAGAATCATCAAATCGACATATTTTATCCTTGCTACCTCTGTTAGCTACCACAATCGAGAATTTTCGCAAAAGGAAATTGTTGGGCGTCTCATCAAAACGAAGCTATTCACGAAGATTCAGCTTGATAGTAATCAAGTGCAAAAATGTACCAGGGATCGCGGACTATTAAAATAATTAATTAACAATAAAAAAACAATTGCTGTGATTGTAATAGTAGTAACCATTTATAAGTATTCTAACCCCATTAAGTAATTGCAATTACTTCCTTTAATTACTGTAATATTTTTTAAGTCTTCAGTTGCGGTAACTCCTAATGCTAAGTAGTTTTATTACAATTACTTCCAGAGGCTTAATAATTGCAATAAAAATTACCAATTTCTATAAAACAAGTCATATCAATATTTACCCTGTATTTAACTATATACACTGGCGGATATGGTTTTGATTAGTGGCCTGAGGATGAAAATTTGTAAGCAGAGATTGGTAGTATAGGCATCGAGCCTTCGGATTCGCTAAGCATAACTATTATTATTATTGCTATTAACTTTATATAACTTTTAGTAAATTTCCTTTCAGTTTATTAGAACTGACTATACCATAACCCTTAATACATACATTGTAAAACTAGTGTTTTTAGTGTCACTTTGGCAGTAAATAATTGCATCAACAAATGAAATTAATTTAAATTGCATAAATAATATTACCATTACCATTAGTTCTAATTTTAATTAATTTGGCTGAACTAGTAATTTTAAATGTGGCCCATAAATCAGCAGTTACCAAGTGAAATTTCTGTATTATGCAAATTAATAAATAATAAATTATCAAATTAATGCTATCTAATAATAAATTCCAAATTAATAAATAAACTGGAAAGTGATGAAAGTTGTAATTAAAATTATACTTTCAAGATCACAAGAGAGTAAAAAAATAAAATAATATTAGAAATTAAATAAATAGCAGTAGTACTACATAAAGTACTGAAACTAGAATTCTGGTAGAGCAGTAATATAACATTTTTTTTTAATTTACTCTTTTAATTTGGAGAAAAAAACCTATATCCAGTAAATATTTTTTATTATTTATTCATCAAGATCCGTTTCAGCCTAAATGCCATTCTCAATCTATCATTAGCATTACCAATTGACTATAGAGGACATGATTCCCTCTGAATTTAAATGATTTTTAAATGGAATAAAACTACTTAAAGTGAGATTAATGACTTATGGTTGAACTGTTAACCATATAATAGAAAAATGAAACAATGTTAAACGGAAGATTGAGAATGGCAGTAAGGCCGAAACGTATCTTGATGAATAAATAATAAAAAATATTTACTGGATATAGGTTTTTTTCTCCAAATTTAAGGAATAAATTATATAATTAAGTCCAATTAACCTTTTTTAAAATAATTTTTTTAAATAAAATCTATGATTATGCATAATTCATAATTATGCATAATTCCTTATTTTGATGTTTTCATTGACTGCACCCCCAAATATTTCTTCCTTGAATTAGAAGATACAGTCGACCAACTCTTCTCTAACATGATTATGCATAATCAGTATTCGATACTTTTGGTGTATCAGCCTCAACTTTAGTAATCAACATAACAAAAGTGCTATTTTCTATTTGCTAATAATTCTAAATTTGACTTAAGCTCATGTAGCATAAAGCTACAACGTTAATATTTTAAAGTATTATGTTTATTCATTTATTTATTTAATGCAGCACAAAATAACTGTCAAAGTTTAGTGCCGTAAATGAGATGCGTGCTATCTTAATCCTTGTGTTTACTAATATCATCAATCAATATATATACAATACGGGATTAGAATTTCTTTACAGGCTTGAGAGACCTTATGGTATTAAATAGGCTATAGAACATTCTTCAACATTGATTTCTTTAGTGTAGGTGCAACAGTTGGCCACAATAAATATATAAGGTAATAAAGTTTGACATCTTTACATTTAATTTATATAATGATTATATTTACTATACCTAAATAATTCGTAACAATGAAATCTTTAGATGTGAATATCTCCTAAGCAAAGAGTTTGCGGACATACCTTTATAGGAATTTTTTTCTTGTTTTGAGGTCCTTAGTTCGAATTTTCAGTTTCGAATTTCAATTTAATCCTGAATATATATACAAATATATATATATATATTCTGTTGTTTCTCCGTAAATTAATGAAGGTTTCTGGCTCTTATGTTGTACACTTTATAGATTTGATTTTTCAAAGTTGGATGTTGTTAAAATATTTTTTTTTTTTAAATTAGAGTTCCTTTGATATATATTGCTTAGTTATTAATATTAGAAAATTGAAAGTACTTGTTTTTGAAAGAAGTTGAAAAATAAATAAAAGGTATGTTTTTATATAAATACGTATGTTAACTCTTACTCATAGATTAGCCTATAGTTTACTTGTTCCAGAAACTTTACTTAGGCAACTTTCTCTTCCTTTTTTAAAAAAGAACTGAGAAAAATAGAAAAAAAATTAAATGCCTTAAAATTAGATTTCTGAGTAACTGGAAACACTTATTTTACTGCTGATCTAATCACAATTATTCATAATCTAAATGAATAATTTTGATATGGTCAATGAATACGAATGATTTCTTACAAAAATACTATTTTAACTACATCAATCCTAAATTGTTTGATCGGACAAAAAACATTAATCAGTAACGAAACAATATTAAAAAGAATAATTCTTTATCACCTTAGAATTTAATGATCCTTTAAGAATTATTATCACCTCTCACTTCCTCAAATTAGATCAGAAAACCTAAGCCTTCAGCAGAAAGGCAGAAAGCCTTTTATATTATCTGGCTGCAGATGGATCCTATGGGATCTAGGACCTTTCTAGGGCTCACCTAGACTCTATATAGTGGGTACCCAAAATAAGGGGGGAAATCTGGCAATTGAGCGTGATCTTGGAAAAATCACTTCCCTGCACAACCGTTTTCCAAGAAACAGAACAGTCCCTACCATGTACTGATCCCCAGACTCTTCACGGTTTGTAGTGGTACAGGTTTTTTTTTCCAACTTCTTTCTTACCTGCAATGGAGTTTCAGACTTGGTAGTCGATATTATTGGCTTTCCGGACCCTGTTGTTGATCTCATCATCAATTTTCCCAATTCTGCTTACTATAACACCAAGATATGTATAGTTGTCAGTTTTTTCAAGTATCTTGCCATTACAAGGCCTTTTCTTCTCAACTCGTCTTTCCATTCTTTCATAACTTAATATATCATTATAATATAATATAATATATATTAGATCCCATTTCTTACATAGCAAATAACTAGATTTTTCTATATGATTTAACCTTTTGAGAATATTTTGTGAAAGCTGTTAAATTAGTCTGTAAATCTCATAGAAATCTCCTACTCTCTTTGAGATATTTTGTAAACAGTTACCCATGACAAGGCCAACTATTTTTCTCAACTCATTCTTTGCCAAGTTCAGATAATATTTAGCGTTTTTCTTTGGCAAACTCACAAAAATTTAGGATAATTTCACGACTGCTTTTAAATCATAGTCATCTGACTTTAATTTACCAAGATTCAAATATTCTTGCTAAACTATTTCAGACGCTGGAAATGATCTCGGCCCAGCAGTATTAATTCCAAGCCCTTCTGTGCAATTATTTTGGGTCCTTGTGTTCATACAAGAGTAGTTTGATTGTGCCCAGCTTATTTCTTTAGTATTCCAAGAAAACTTCCCATTATTCAAGATTTAAAGCATATGATTCTGCTTGGCTAAGTAGCAGGTTAACTCATTGTGTTGAGAAAATAAATTATTTAAGCTCTAATGCCATGGATGGCCATAGTGGTATATGTAGACCCTCCGGAGGACCACCCAGGCTCTACCCAGGAGGGTATTCTTAACCGGTTGAAAAATCTTTCATTTCAGAGTGATTTTGGCAAAATCATCTCTCTGCACAACTGTAGTCTGAAAAACAGTACAGTCGATATAAAGCACTGCACTAGATAAAAAAAACCTGTGCCACTACAACCTGTGAAGGGGTCTGGGGTTTAGTACATGGTAGAGACTGTACTGTTTCATGGACAATGATTCTGAAAGAAGGTGACTTGTCCTAGGTCACGCTCAACCACCAGATTTTCCCCCCTTATTTTTATAATATTTTATAGAGGTTGGGTGAGCCCCAGGAGTGTCAATGATCGTATATGATCCATCTCCGGCTGCAAACAGACTAAATAAAAGTCTTGGCTTACAGCAGGATTTGAACCAGGATTTCCGGCATCTCTACTACCGAGCCACTCCGCTCCCTACTGCACCAGATACGCTTCATAATTTGTAGTGATGCAGGTTTTTATTCCTCTTGATTTTTTTTTTACTTTTAGATTCTGAGTACTTCTCAACAAGTCCAAACTTATTTCTATTTCAATCTAACTGAATTTACAGCTGATTCTGCTATCAGGCACTCAAACTGTAAAATATATAAACCGGCATATTTTAGACAATAATTTTGTAGTCTAAAACCTTTCATATTGGAGTGCCAGATTTATAGCCCATACAGCAGAAGACTAACTTTTCAAGCTTACATTATTCAAAGTATATTTTCAATCTCATTATAGTTCAAGATATGCTGTGTTTAAATCAACTTACTTTCACCTACAAAATATGTGGGTTATTTGTAGGTGATTTGGGTTTTATTTGGTGATTTTGACTTAATTGGAAATAAATTTGAACAGGTAGATAAATTTTAGTGTTTAGGTTCTATCATAACTAAAAACAACGATGAGGCGCTTATTTTTCGCCCTTTAAGTTTACGCTTTATTCCGAAATTTAGTAGATATATAAAATACATACAATTTATAAAATTATCATCCTTCCAATTGTTATATTTGGTGAAATCTGCTCCCTAACTATAGTAGCATTCGTGGGCGGAACCAGGGGAGGGGGTACGGGGGCACGTACCCCCCAGGCAGGCTTTTGTGTACTATGGAGAATCCATTGCAGTACATACTTATAGGCAAATCATGTGATGACAGTAGTTAAAAACTATCGTTTAGATATTTTATTAAGCCATTGAAACCTTTCTATAAATACTACAAGTTTATTTATAAGTTATTGTTGATTTGTTTGCCCGTCTGCCCGTTGTGCTCCCCCAGAAAAAATTCCTGGATCCGCCCTTGGTAGCATTACAAAGATTGAGATGGGCCTAAAAAGTTTTGGGACTTAGTAATGAATGCTAATAAGCGCTTAGCTAAGGTAAGTCAGAAGATCTCGTTTAGTGTGATCAAAAGGATTGGGATTTAGGCGGTAATCTTTGGACGAACGTTTGCGATTGAAGGTGTCGGCATGGAACCTCATGCTTCGCTATGCTTTTATTATTATTATACACGATAACATTCATTCTGTAATGAGATACATTCAATCAGGCAACGGTCTTAATCTTACGACTTCGGTACTCAGTTGTAGCTCTTTTCATGTCTAGTATATGTGAGTGTGTATAATTAGCTGAGACTACTGACATCGCACGTTGTAATTTTAAGTCAAATGACAACATTTCAATAAACATAAAAATATCTTTTAAGCCACCAGTACAATTTACAATAAAATTTCATTCCACAAATTCGTCAGAATTGCAATAAGTGATACCTAACATTTTATGTTATTTACAGTTTAGGGCAACTTAGTATTCCTTACAACTTATTTGTATTTGAAAGTATGGAAATCAAAATTATTTATCTATATCCAAAATAGTATCCTACTTTAGGTGTATGTTTCATTTGATATGTTAAAAAAGAATTATCTGTCAAATGTCTTTAAACAATTAATTAATTTATTTATATAATACAGAGAGAACGGAGATAGTTGGGGGTACAGTCAAAAGAAACACTAAATAAGTACTAGACTTATTTAGTGTTTCTTTTGACTGCACCCCCAACTATCTCCGTTCTCCATTTTATCATCCAGTCAACTATTTTCCTCTCATATATAATACATAATTAGTTTCATTAAATATTAATTCTAATGTAATAGCGAAGCATTGTGAATAGGCCAATAATGTTGTAAACGTATTAGAATATTTTTTAAATACATATATTTTTATATCTTTGGCATCAGAATTCACTGTTTTGTTCCCCACATTCTCGTTGTAAGACTTGTTGGAAGGTAATATTAGTGTTTACTAAGTTGAGCAATATTCGTAACTTCTAATGTAAATAAGGGTATGCCTACTTATTTTCCTTTGTAAAAAGTGTTTTTTGAACTTCATTCGATTAAAAAAAAAGTTAATTACTGTTGTTAGTAATTATTTAAACGAGTTTAATTTATAATTTGTTTTTTTTTAGTATTTAATTGCTATGGATGGAAAAACACCTGTCACGTTACTCCATGAGTATTTAATGAAAGGTGGAGAAGTCCCTGATTTTAAGTTGGTGTATAATGGTGTAGGAACCCATGAACCTCTGTTCCAATATGAAGTAAGTGCCAAAGGTATGGTTGCTGTAGGGAGGGGAAAATCAAAAAAAGAAGCGAAACATGATGCAGCTCGCTCTCTTTTACTTAAGTTAAAAGATGAACATGCTTTAGAAGAGGTGGTAGAGGTTGTTTCACCATATGAGCATTCTCTTAAAGAAAATGCTGTTGGCCAACTACAGGATTTTTGTTTACTGCATAACACTGCTCCCCCAAGGTACGAGTTAATCAGAGATGAAGGTTTAGCGCATGCTAAAATTTTTGGCATACGTTGTAGGGTTTCTTCTTTTTTTACTGAAGCTGAGGCCCGAACTAAGAAACAAGCAAAGCAACAAGCTTCACATTTAATGTTATTGAAACTGGAAAAATGTCTTAGTGAGGGAAACTTCGTTTCAATGCCTGATACAGAAAAAAAACAAGAAGTGGATGATTTAGTGGAAAAGGCTTGTGATGCGACAAAGGACGCTTATCAAAAAGTTACACAAGAAAGAACAAATGACAAAGATAATATTTCTTGCTGTAGATTAGGAACTTCAATAAGTGATTTTTCTGGACAATTTTTACTCAATGTTTTGCCTTTATCTGAAGCTCTCAGATCCATAGCTGATAAAGATGACAACTTCTTCGAGATCCACCCAGATCCAGAAGAATTACTCACCACGATCATGAAACAATTAGATTATCATTATAGTTATGATTTTTTACCGACTAGGACAGAAACAGAGTTTTTGTGTTTTCTGCAGATAGGAGAGTTGAACTGTGCTAACTTTGCAGGGTTGTCATCATCTGAAACTGTTGCTAGAAAAAATGCAACTGTTAAAGCTCTTCAATTTTTGTCTACTATGTCAAAAGTATGAAATAAATATATATATATATATATGTATATATATATGTATATATATATATATATATATATATATATATATATATATATATATATATATATATATATATATATATATATATATATATATATATAACTATTATATATGTTATTTCAAGGGTATATCATCTTATTTTAATGTTGTTTTGTAAGTAGAAGTATATTGTAATTTTTATTTTTTGACCAAGTTTGACAATATTTTTGTTTCATTTTTTGTATAGTACTCTTGAAATTTGATGTTTAGTTTCATAATCTATAATTATCAGATTTAAATATATGTTTTTTTAGGTATTTGTTTCGCAGGTTGTCGCTGTTAGTTGAGTAACAACAAGTTATTAATGTTTATTCGTTTCATTTTAATATTTTCCAAAGTTACAAGTTATCCTGAGCTTTAGTATGGAAAAAAAAGAATGTAATTATGGGTAATAAGTAGATTTTGGTAATCATTTCATCAAGAAATATAAGTTTCACCTAACATTTGGAAGTATAGATGAGTTTTGTTGAAGCATTCATTTCTAGAATGAAATGATTACCGAAGTATACACATTTCCCATAATTATATTCTCTTTTCCACACTAAATGTCATGATAGCTTATATTTTTGGAAAATATTAAAAGGGAAACAGATGAAAAGCTTCATTTGACTTTTGACCCAACTCGAAGTGATAACCTGCGGAATAATCACTGAAGTTGTTTATTATTTATGTTCGATACGAATATTAACCAATGTGACATGATAATGTGATATTTGATTTTATGTAGTTAATTTACAATCGACTGTTATATAATAATAGCCTTGTATATATATATATATATATATATATATATAAATATATATATATATATATATATATATATATATATATATATATATATATATATATATTATAAATTGTAAAGGTTGTTAAATTTATTTGTGACCACTCAGATTTTTTTTTTTTTTATGAATAGAATCTTATTAGCATATTGTGAGGGCATAATTTTGTGAAAATATCGCTTTGTCGAGTGGAAATGTTTTCCCAAATTAATAAGAAAAGAATTTTGGAGGGTGAAGGAGGAATTACACTTCTTGAGGTAAAAATAAATTGAATTAATTTAAGATTATATTATTTGAAAATACAGTAATTCGATCTTGCTACTGATTTTTCATTTCCTGTAATATTTGGGAATATGTGTTCCTCCTAAACTTATCTGTAAAGGATGACGACTGGTTTTAGAATCCTCACTTAATTTAGTTACTTGAAAATAAAACACAGTAGATTTTCTTAATCTTAGATCAAATTAAAATATCAACTTTTACTGTTAACTCTAATCCAACAAGTACAGTTCGCTATAAGGATGTTCACTATTGTACTACTTTAGGAATTTAATAAAAAATTATACCAAAGATATTTGTACATATATGGTTTTTCATTTAGAGCATGATATTTACCTTATTATAAGAACTTTACTTAAAAAACATAGTTGATAACTCAAAATGAATAAGACATATAAAACTCTCCTTAGAGTATGATGGTCATCAAAATTACCAGCGCCAGGCTCTTGAATTGTTCAATTCTTTTATGGTCACTCATATGATAAAAAATTGTTGATCTATCAATATGGAAAGTTTTAAATATTGTAGCCTCAATTTTTTGAAGATTTATCTAAACCTTCAATTTCTTAGATGAAATCTTAGATAATATTCCAGTTGTACACTTACTTTTTTTATTAAAATCAGTTATAACTGAATATAGTGTTACAAATACTACACAAACCACACAAAAATACATCTGCACAAATTTTAAGGAGAGAAAAATATGTTAAAAAGTTGAATAGAAGTGTGTTAAACAGACTTCATAGAACTCATAGACTGATACACAGGGACAATACTTCAGATTTTTAGAGGTAAGTTCAGAGTTGCTAGCATTGGCCTGGTTTGGTCAGAATGAGTCGATTGATCATGGAAATTATTTTTATTTTAGTAAAATACGTTAAAAGAAAAAATTACCTATTCATTTTTTTTTTTAAATTTTGTACTACAGTCAATTTAGACTTTTTTTTCACCCTGTAACATTAACAAACAGTTTTATAGTGTTGTATAACTGCAATATGTTTGGTAGATTAATTAATGAACAAATCTTAAGGTCTGTAGTCAAGCAGTTAATGGATGTAGATGCTGGATTTTACCCTCCACTCAGTAAATATTCATACAAATCATGAATTCAGAAAATAAGTTCATTGAGCTGCAATCATATTTGGACCGAATTAGATTATACTTCAGTAGTTACTTTGTAAGATTATTCTGATATCTTTAGTATTAAAAAGCAGATGAAGTATTTTTTATAAAATTAAATGTTCAGAGTTGTGATTAATGAGGAACTAACTCACAAGTAAAACATATTTTTTTATTTGCATGCCTAGTCTCAACATCTGTTTGCCCTTATCATGGCCTAAAACTAGGGCCGAAAGTATATACATACAATAAAAAATAAAATTTATTTATCAAAGGGTTAATTCTTCATTGACCCAACCGGACCAATTTAAAAAAAACTATCCATTACAACCCATGGAAGTATTAGCTTCAGTACATGATGGGAACTATATTACTACAAATTTTGTGTAAGAAGATTGATTTGGTTGAGATCACACTCAACTACAATTAAGGCTTTATAGAGACTGTGTAAGCTCCAGAGGATCACAAGATTCCAGAGAGACATTGATTATATTATGAATAATTAGTAAATAATATTTTAATAATAGAACCATAATTATTATACTAAATGTTCAAGACTAGATTACAACACAATATGTTTGGTAGATTAATTAATGAACAAATCTTAAGGTCTGTAGTCAAGCAGTTAATTTATTTCAACAAGGATGATTCCTCCTTGAGGTTACGGATATTTTTATTTACACTCTATTACCAGTATCTAGATGAAAATGTTTTGAAGGGTGGGTCTGTTCATTAGAAGCTGATCATGAGTCATGCTATTAAGCATAGAGAAAGCTTTCCGATACCTCAGAGTGAGATTGCTCCTTTTCTTATATCTGGAGCATTTGTTGTTATAAGAATGGTATCAATCAAGATCCTCAATGTTACTAAGAAGCATATTGTGTTGTAATCTAGTCTTGAACATTTAGTATAATAATTATGGTTCTATTATTAAAATATTATTTACTAATTATTCATAATATTATCAATGTCTCTCTGGAATCTTGTGATCCTCTGGAGCTTACACAGTCTCTATAAAGCCTTAATTGTAGTTGAGTGTGATCTCAACCAAATCAATCTTCTTACACAAAATTTGTAGTAATATAGTTCCCATCATGTACTGAAGCTAATACTTCCATGGGTTGTAATGGATAGTTTTTTTTAAATTGGTCCGGTTGGGTCAATGAAGAATTAACCCTTTGATTAATAAATTTTATTTTTTATTGTATGTATATACTTTCGGCCCTAGTTTTAGGCCATGATAAGGGCAAACAGATGTTGAGACTAGGCGTGCAAATAAAAAAATATGTTTTACTTGTGAGTTAGTTCCTCATTAATCACAACTCTGAACATTTAATTTTATAAAAAATACTTCATCTGCTTTTTAATATTAAAGATATCAGAATAATCTTACAAAGTAACTACTGAAGTATAATCTAATTCGGTCCAAATATGATTGCAGCTCAATGAACTTATTTTCTGAATTCATGATTTGTATGAATATTTACTGAGTGGAGGGTAAAATCCAGCATCTACATCCATGTAGGAAACCTTGATCAAAAACTGGGCCCAACTCAGAATCAATAATAAGCCGGACGGATTTAATCGGAAAAGACTTAGGCGTCTGAAACGGACTTTACAACTTGCTACATGGAATGTGCAGGGTTTTAAATACAAAAGGAGAAGAGGGACTGAATAAATTTGGCATACATATAGGAGTCCTAACGGAAACGAAAAAGAAAGGCAAAGGTGAAGAAACCTTTGGGAAATACATAATTTACCGCAGCAGAGTGGAGAACGAGTATGTTTATGTATGATATATAGTATGTATATGAACGTCTATGTATATTCATTGTCATACAGAAAAAGTATCACCACTTTGTCGGAGACTTCTTTTTCTTTCTCTATCTTTTTTGTGCTGTTAAGCGTGGAGTAGTCTCGGACCACCTTCGGTATGTGTCCCTATCCTGGGCATTTCTTTTCATCTCCATCAGGGTCAACCCCCGCTCTCGCCCGAGCTATCCATATAACTATTATATATGATTTTCGGGCATCTAACCGGTCTTTGCCCTCTCGGTCTGGCCTCCATCAGCCACATTGCTCTTTGCTCGTCTCCCTTCCTGCAAACATGCGTGTACCACTTGAGCTGGCGTTCCTCTATCACATTCCTAACTCCCAGGGTGTCTCTAATTGTTCTGTTCCTCATGCAGTCTCGTCTCGTCTTTCCCACAGCTCTTCTGAGATACCTCATTTCTGCTGACGTCACTCGTGAGGCATTCTTGTCCAGTAGTTTCCAGCTCTCGGCTCCATATAACAAGACCATATGTGTCGAAGACTAAGAATCTATAAATGAACGGATAATGAAAGTAGAGATCAAATTATTCGGAAATGACATTGTAATTATTGGAATATACTCTCTAACGAAGAAAAGAACTCCTTCTTTGGCAAATTGCAAACAGTAATGGAAGAGATACCCTCCAGAAAAATAATCTTCTGTCTAGGTGATCTAAACAGCAGAGTAGGAAAGAAAACCGACAATTATCATGTTGGAAACTTTGGGGAGGAAGTTCTTAATGATAACGATACCAGATTGATAGAACTATCTGAAGAATTAAACTTGACAATATTGAACAGTTCCTTCCAACACAAGGAAGAACATAAATTCACCTGGGAACAACCAACTAGGAAATTAAGATCTATAATTGACTATATTATCATGAGGAGGAATAAACGTGTCTTGCCTAGTGATGTTAGGATGATGAGAGGTGCGGAATGCGGCTCAGACCATTTCCTACTGAGAGGGAAGATTATTTTAAAATATGGAAATAGTCAAAAGAGAAAAAAGATTAGTGATCTGCAAGATTCTGCCGATTTAACAAGGTATAACCTAGAGAGTCTGCAGCAGGAATCAATGAAATTCCTTCTTTCAAACGAACATAATGAAGGAGCCTTAAATAAATATGAGGTAATAACAGCAACTTGCCATGCAGCTGCACATGACGCCCTAGGAATAAAAGAAAAAAGATGGAACTATCAGAAATACTGGTAGAGCAATGAAATTGCACTAGCGGTGAAACAGAAGAAATCACTTTACCAAAAGTGGCTCAACACAAGCAATGGGGAAAGCATACACCAATATAAAGAAGCAAATAGGATGGTCAAGAGGTTGAAGCAGGAAGACATAAACAAGATATGACACCAGCAATGCCAGTACATGGACAGAATTATGCACGGTCAGAAATCGAAGGAAGCATGAAAGTGGCTTAGGAATATAAAAAGCCTATGAAAGGAAAAAATGCTGCCCCATCAATTTCCTTGGAAAAATGGGCAGAATATTTTTCTAACTAATTGAGGGAAGATAGGGTTGAATATAAAGCAACAGAACAAGCATAATCACAAAAATCCCGAAATGGTTCGGCTATTGAACCAGTATCAACGGTCGAAGTCGAGAAGGCATTGAAAGGAAATAAAAATAATAAAGTGCCAGGACCAGTAAATATACCCATCGAAGTGGTTAAGGCAGGACCATCTGATCTTATGAAAACTATGGCTGACCTCTTTACGGAGTGTTTGAGAAAAGAGGTACTGGCAGAATGGATGACAGGAGATATTCTCCCCATACATATAAAGGAAGCAAAAAGGATCCTACAAATTATCGGAGCATAACCGTTACAAGCAGTCTAAGCTGCCTATACAGTCATGTAATAAAAAATAGATTGGAGGATGAGTTAAAAGAGAAAATTCCTAAGGAGCTAGCAGGATTCAGATTGGGCCGGTCCTCTATAGATCATATTTCCCAGTTACTGGAAAAATGAATGACTATTTATTCACCTTGCAATTTGCGGATGACCAGATAGTCATAGCTTCAGAACAATGGGACCTGCAATATATGGTTAGGAAGCTCCTAGAGGAGTACTCTAAATGGGGACTGATCATAAATCAGGAGAAAACAGGGTGTATGTCCTTTAATTTTCCGTGCTCGTCATTGTCGATTGAAGATTGGACTCTAGCTCGCAGCAAGGAATTCAAGTACTTAGGTGTCTATATGAATGAAACACTCAACAAGGATATAGAAATGAAGACATCCCGAGGAAGGAAAATCATTAGGATACTCAACTCAGTCCTATGGAATAAAGGGGTCTCGTTAGAAATTAAAAAGAAAATATATCATCCTTTTCTTCTGGGGCAGCCATATATGGAGGCTGAAACATGGACAATAAAAAGACAAGATGCCCGTAAACTGCTTGCTCTTGAGATGGACTTTTTAAGGTATAGCTGCGGCATCTCAAAGCTCCAACACATACCTAATAGTGTTGTAAGAGAAAATATAGGGGAGGAGAAAAATATATTGTACGAAATAGAGACCAGGAGGCTTCAATGGTTTGGCCACCTGATGAGAATGAGCGACAATAGATGGCCAAAGAAACTCTTCTTATATAGACCAAATTATAGAAGAAAGAGAGGAAAACATGGATGGAGGATGTAAGAGAAGGAATGGCTGAGAGAGGAAGAAGAATAATGGGCCGATAGGAAGGATTCGCGAGAAAAGATTTTGGGTATCGGGATAAATTAATTGTAAAAAAACCGAATAATTATAATAATAATAAAAAAAATTACTTAGTTAAAGTCAAATTAAAGTAGTTGAAAAGCAGAAGTAGAATAGTTAAGTTCACTTCCTTCTCTACATAATCGTTTTTCATAATGGGTTAGAAAAGAGGGTCAGGCCCAGCCTGATTTTGATGCTGTAATTTTCTATTACATGATTCAAATTCCTACTATTCTAGTATCCCAATCAAGGAAAGTTAGGCTTTGGCATGTCCCCACTATTATACTTTACTTTATTATCTTCTTCCAAGATTTAAGCTGTTAAGGAGCCAATAGTATAGCAGTTAAGACGATAAGATTATCTGAATGTTCTACTTATTACAGATTATCAGTTATGACATTGCGCAGTGTTCCCATAAATTCAGTATTCTTCTATTACTTGATATAATTTCCAATGTTATTTCAATGTGACAACACTACACCTTTTATACTTCTATTCAAGTCTTTTAAAGAACTTTGCCTACAATACAATACAAACCTAACTCATTCACACCTGATAAGCAAGGAACCACCACCAAGATGCCAACACTGTGACAACACTCTTACAGTCAGCCACATCTTACAAGACTGTTCATTTTACGCTTCAAGTTTAAATAGATTAGGACTCCAACCAGAAATTTCAGTTTTATTAAATAACGACGAATCCAATATCCAATCCGTACTTAATTTTCTTAAAACCCACAAACTGTTAAATAAAATATAAAGATGAATAATTTCTATATAGAATATGTATATTTATATGTTTATGTATGAGTTTTTATGCATGTATGTGTGTGTATATATTGATGTATATATGTGTATACTGTATATGTGGCATTTATAAGCTCAATATTTTTTTTTTTTTATTATTATTTTTTTTTTTTTTATTATTTTTTTTTTTTAATATCTATATATTTTAACTAGTTTCTCAAATCTTGATAAAAACAAACGAATTTCAGGCGTTGATGACCCTGGGGTTTTACGCCTTAAAGCCCAAATAAACAAACAAACAAGAACTTTGTCTAAATTAATATTATAAATATTATTAAACTTAAAAATATTTGATTTAATGAAAAATGGTAAATTAGTTGTTGATTATTTTTCAAAATTTATTTCAATCAAACTAATGGACAATGAACATTTAAATTTATGTTAAATAATAAATTATTATTATTTAAATTTATTGAAACAGACCACCATAAACAGTTTATATTTTTCATGACACATTATTTAAAAACTAGGAAGAGGATGTGTATAGCTACTTTATGCCTTTGGATGAAAATAATAACTACCCATTTGGATATCATTAAATATTTTTGACATTACTGAAAAATCAGTTCATCAATAAAATTCAACAAAATAAAAAAAACTTTATTTTTATTATTTAAACATATGCAAAATTTGTCCAATTTATATTTTCCTTTTTTCTTGTATCAATGTGGTCTTTATTAGCATTATTTTTACAACAATAAATACATTTATAAATTTTAAAGTAGTGGTTTTACAATAATTAAAACATATTTTGATTAATGAATATATTTATTGACTAGGATTTCTCAATATTTTGTATTTAATATATAAGATAATATTGCCTAGTACAGTAGGTACAGTTTTTGAGATGAAATAAAATTATATTATGAATGGGCTTTGTTAGGCTGAAAAATATGGTTTGAAATATCTATTCTACTGAGTCTGCATGACTATAAAAATTGAAATATTTGTCGGTAAATACCAGTAAGTGCTGAATACACAACTATTTGAAAATTCAAGGTCAACAATCAGGTATTTTTTTCCATGCCTTATCTAAAGCCCTGATTTAAGTGGATAATACATTTATGATTAGACATTGTTGCTATGCAATTGATCCAAAATGCGAGTTAGGAATGGAAATAACTTCTTCTTCTTCTTTATCTTCCTCTTGAGCCTTTCAGCGTCGAGGTACCGCATCAACTCAGGATCTCCATCTGTCTATCTCTCACCATAATCCTCAGATCCTGCATATTGTTCCCTCTTGCTTGTCCCAACTTGGAAATGCAGTTGCAGTACGTCTGCCTTGGTCTCCCTCTAGGTCTAGTGCCCATAGGTTTGGTTTCCATTAACTTTCTTGGATCTCTGTCTTGACCCAAAGCCCAAAAAATTGAGCTGATGCTTCTAGGTTTCTTTCAGGGAGGCAATGCCTAGCTCCTCTCTAATAGTATTGTTCCGGATCCTATCTCTTCTTGTCTTGGAAGTTACTCGTCAGAGAAATTTCATTGGGCAGCTGTTAAACGGCTCCAGATGGAAATAACTAAGTGATATGTAAAATAAAATTGCTGGTAATTCTCCTTATCCTATTATTATATGTATAAAAAATCTTTGTTGATAGTAACACTCCCTTAATTTAAAGCGAAAGTTATTAAGTAACATTACTTTATTAAGTAAAATTTAAATGATTATTAATCACAATAAAAAAATTCTTCATCAATCTGAAATAATAGTAATTATTATTAATACAGCTTAAAACAGAAAAATATATTAAATAAATCATAAATAAACCAATAAATATTTAACAAACCAACAATGAGGTCAAACAGGTATATGACAGGTAAATGTACGATAGCTAGTCAGATATCGAAGAGATATAAGCTTGCCAATAAATAGAATGGGATCTAATTTTAAAGCAAAAATTGACTTTGAGGCCCGTTGCAAGCTCTACTGTCTAGGAATATATTTTTAAAATATTTTATTTGAAAAAAAAGATATAGCCAGGACCAGGACTCGAACCCGTGACCTTCACCTCTCCATGGTGACGCCTCGGCCATCCTGGCTTCGCTTCACGGCCAGCCATATCTTCTCCATTCACTTGATCTCACATCTCGGTGTTCTCGCAATTTGCGATGTATACACGGGGAGAATGTTAATTGAACATTACTTTATTTTGGATCTAGTTGACTTTAAGTCGTTAATATTATTATAATTTATTTTATTTTTATATGATATAATTTTTTTAATTTTTAATTTGAAAAGAAAAGATATGGCCAGGACTGGGACTCGAACCCGGGACCTTCACCTCTCCGTGGTGACGCCTCAACCATCTCGGCCATCCTGGCTTCGCTTCACGACGAAAACTTTTCTTTTCAAATAAAATATTTGATTTAATATTGAATTTAGATCAGCAGTCATATGGGAAGAAGAGTTATAGCATGTATGAGACATTTAAGCTGTACTTAATTTGATGAGGCGACATAGTATTTGAAGTACTGCTTTTTCTGGTTGTTTTTCCTCGTTAGAAGAACTCAAAGTGGTAAAATCAAGAAATTAGAATCTTATCAATATAATGTATTGTTTCAAAAATATAAAATTGTCAAATTTCAGTATTTGCAACTGTTAGTTGAATAGTTCAAACCCAAAAGAGCTTGTGTTGAGTAAATTTTTTTCTTTTACAATTTAGTGGCAAAATCTATCTGTTTGATTTTGTTCTTGATTAACAAAATTAAAAAGGAATATTCTAAAATTTTCACATATAAACATCAACATAAAAACCACTAACACTTCAAATTTAACGTACAAATTATACTTTATTTTAAACTAAATAAAAAAAGATTCAGTTTCTTCAATCTGCTGATTAAAAAAAATGTGTATATTTTTCTTCAGGCTCACAATTTGGAAAAATAATTTAGATAACTGTTTTATCAACAGATAGCGTTAAGGCTAGGGTTAGGTGCCCGTAGTTGCAGAAATATCCGATAGATGTTCATTCACATCGTAGTTGCAGAAATGTTCGGTAGATGTTCATTCACATATTTACTGAATATACAATTTTAACAATGAAAAGAAATTAATTTTCGTTAAACGGAAATAAAAATACTTGATTTTGTTATTCGAAACATTCGAAATGTATTTTCCAGTATACGTTTTTGGTAAATTTTGTTGGTAAAACTGCTCGTTCAAAAAGCATGTGCAGTTGAAAGGTTCTCAGTCTGTTTGTCAGTAGCAGTTGATTGATGTTATCAGCTGCTTCGTTCTGAGCTGCTCCCTAACCCTATCAGTTTATTCTGTCTTTAAATCTAGTTTTCCCCTTTTTCCTTTCATCCTCTTAGTGCTGTGAATATTTGTTCTGCCTTTTAGTTGTGAAATTAAATAGGTAAGTTCAATTCATTATTTATAAGATTTATCAGTTATTATTTTTATCAGTAGAATAATGAAAGATATTGATGTTAATTTTTTTTTAAATTATAACGTCAGTAAACAATTGCTACATTATTAGCATGCATATTTGGAATGTTTAATTTTTTTCTAAATCACTGAAGATGCTTCATTTAAATGTCATGAGAATTTTTATTTATTTATTTTTATTATTTCGTAATAAACAGATCTATGTTCATTTATTCTACTCAGCTTGCAATGTCGCACAAACACTTGTCCACTACTATAGTATTTTTCTTTATATTATTTGGGATTGTGCATGTGAATTGTTTTTTTATTCTTTTATAAACTATTTTTTGCTTAAGATACCTATATGCTCTTTTAAATCTGAGGAACTTGTTTGCATCTGTTTGCCAGAACGTTATTGACAGGATAATTTTATAGTTTTTATTTTTATCATATAGACAAAATGGTCTTTGCTTTTCAATAAGATGTAGTAAAGAATTCTTGAAGACGTATTTTCATTAAAAGAAGATACTTTAAAATCTTTCCAATTACGATGACTTTTTTTAAACATGCTTTAGTTCTTTCATTTTTTTACAAAATCTGCTTGCAATTATTTTAGATAAATAACTTTAACGTGAATGACTAAATAGAGCATGCTAATCGTAATTCATTTCTATTTATTACTGAGTAAAAACATGCTAGTCGAGCAGTTTTTGCATAATGATATGCTTAATTTTTTCGAAAAGGCATATAGGTTTTAGTGTAAAAAACCCTTGGCATGTACAATCCCAGTTTTGATATATGTTGTGAGTGTAGCTGTGTTGTGTGTGTGTGGAAAGGGAGATATGCCTGGAGGTTTGGGGTCCTCCTACCGCTCCCTCACCGGTGATGTCTACAGACCGACAACAGTCTACAATGAAACTAAGTTTAGTGTTCTTGAGTCGATGAAGAAAGCGTTTAGCTTCACTTCGAATCAGAAGTCTTCCGAACCGCTTTTGAATAAGGACCAGGCCGCAGTAGTTTCAAGGTAAATGCGCCTATAAGTGTTATGAATTTATTACAAAATTTCTTTTTTTCTATTGTATCACAAATTGAATTATGGCACCAATTCTATCGAGGTAAATTATTTCTTTTCATGCGATTTGTCATTAATAATATTTCTTAAAAATTCTGATTTATAGATATTCCTAATTTTCTTCAAAGTTATTTCGTAGATTTTTATCTCACTAAAGTAAACTTTGATTAAATAACTTTCAGTAAAGTAATTATTGTTAATTAGTATAGCTGTTGTTATTTCAATTGAATTATTCCGATTTACATTTCTTTTGGTTATTTTTGGACTTCCTACGGATTATATCAGCTAGCAGAGGTAAGCCTATTGCACTTGCTCTGCACTCTAGCGACACTAAAGACCAGGCTATCGTTTTTTAAATTATTGTAAAAATTAATGATTAAATAAATAATAACTAACTAAAATCAATAGCTTATTTAGGAACAATCTGGCCTGTAAAGATTTGTATTATAGCACTAGTTTTTAAAAGTAAATCTGTAGAGCATGGTTCTTTTTAAAAATAATTATAGTCGTTTAATTTTAAATCCTGCATGGAAATTTGATTTTAAGTGTGCTTTGAAGCATAGATTGCCTAGTAGATTGCAATAGATGTGTGAAATAGATAATTTTGATTTTAGGAAGATGCCTACTTCAGCTAATGCAGAAAAAGATGCCTTGCTCGGGTAAGAGATGATTAATTTTTCTATATTTCATTTTTTGTTGAGTGTTTAAATGTTTAGAGAAGAGCATTAAATGATTCGTAATCGTACTTATTTTAAATTTCAGTGTTCAAAAATGCATTGTTTTGTTGAATTTTTGTTAAATATTTAAGTGTCTTTTTTTCCTTTAATGTCTTAAAATTTTAATGTTCCTATTATTCATTTCTTATTCTGATTTTATTTCTTATTGTAGCTTGTATTAGTTTAGCTTTAACTGTTTTATTATTAATTTTAAAAGTATCAAGTAGTATGTAGCATGTAGTATGGTTAATATTATATGTATTTTCTTGAAATAAGTTCCTCAGAAATTTGATAACATTTAAGAAACTCTTTTATTTTTCAATTTTTTATATGTATCTCTAGCAGTCTTCACTAGCTTTCACTTATTTCAATATCACTTGTATACCTTTATAATATAGTAGTATAAATAGTGAAATATATAGATTATAATGTTGTTTATGAATTTAGTTATTGTTTCGTTAAGACTGATTACAAACTTTGTTTCTTTGGACAAAAATTAACACATAGTTGATCGTTTATTTAGTTTACACAGTTGAGAATTTCACATTTGAATTATATACAGTTTATAAAATAGATTGAATTGTCAAGTAACATTTAGTTGTGCTGTTTTATTTTCTCTCAAGCACTCCTATGCCCAAGGTGATGGTTCTTGTCTTTAACTACCTCTAATGTTTCTACAATTTATATTTATTGTATAATTTAATATATTTTATATTAACCATATTATTATGTATGTGTGTAAGTTGGTGAAAGTACATTAGCGGGTATGAAGGGACTATAGGAACGGCAAGGTAGATCAATATGAAAGAGACCTGCTGGGAGGGAGATATTGATTTTCGGTCGGGCGCGCCCCCTTCAAATCTACGTTGCCCGACTGTTGTGCCTCTGTAGCCAAGGGCGACTGCCCTTCTTCGACCTCTTTGTATCTTATTGTATTTTTGACCCATATCGATGTTGACTTAGTCGTTTGTGATCGACATGTCTACTCCCAAAGTTTCTAAAAATTGTTTTGTTTGTTTTCACTAAATATTTTAAAGAAGAATTCATGATGTTATTATTAGTTTCACTGGAAGAAATAAAAAATCATAATTTCAATTAAATGTTAATACTTGTAGGAACTATTTAATTCAGAGGTAAAGTTTCGAAATATTTAATATGGATGTTAACTTATGAAATATCCAAGTTGAATCTGACCTTGAAAGATGCTTTATTAATATGAAAATTTTCAGAAGAAAACTATATCCCTTATTTACCAGACGAAAGAACTTACAGATATAAAAGACTTAAAATGTTTATAAACTCTGTCGAAAATCGATTCTTTATAAACGATATCGCTAGATTTGACGTTTCGTTTTTTGAGAAAGCTTAGGTTAAAATTTTGGGTCACTAACAGAGAATGCACCTCGATTTAAGGCGATTCCGGTTGCGTTTTGAAAACTAACCGCGTCAAAGTCACCTAATAAGCTTGCGAATTAGAGATTTTTGATTAATTTCTTCGCATCTAACACTTTAGTTTCCACCAAGGAAATATGTGCGATATTGATGGCTGGCAAATGATATATTTTTTACCTACTATGAGCATAATTTTTATTTTTAAAATTACTTCAAAAACTTAACTTACTTAGTAGAATTAGTACCTATCTACAATTGTTCTAAGTAAAAAGAAAAATGATTAAAATAAACGTTAAAATCGTCGTTTTGCGTTCGTTACTAATCAACTACTACTAGTTGTGAATAAAAATATTAAGATTAGTTTTGATTTAGTTTTTTTATTTTTGTTCTTACATATTACGGTGATATTCATAATAATCAATAAATAATACACTACTTAAATGTGCTTTGTTATTAGATTACAAGTATTTGGTATTTTTATCTAATACCAAACTGATCATATTCAGTTTAATGGAATAGATTGATGGATGATCTTGGCAGTTCGATGCAGTGGAAGGCGCTTGAATATACCATTCCGCAAGACAATCGAAATTTTGATGGGTCCAGTCTTTTATGTTCGAGTAGTGTTGTGCGGGTTTATTTTCGACTAAAAAAAAAGTATGATCGCCTGTCACTTAATATTATTAGGTCGATATTATTATAAATAATCGTGTAATATCGATGCATAAAATCGAGTTTTATTAATAAACGAATTCGTAATTTTCTCTCTTTTTTATTTAGAACACCCTTTCGAAGTTGTTTAGGCAAAACTTTGTCCTTATCGATCTTAAAGTACATTAAATGTCCTGAAAGTTTTATATTTAATATTGTTAAGATTAAGAAGGCCGTCGGAATATGAAAATTTCAAGAAAATGCAAAACGTTGAAGAAAGAAACATTGCCGTTTATTGTAAATAATAAAAGTATGAATCATGCAAGGAACTTAATCTTTTACAAGATAGATTTTTGCATTATGTATTATATCAGAGTTATTAAGGCGAAACGTTTTCTTGCGTTTTTTTATAATTGTTTTCCGCATATATATTGAAATAAAATTACTGCCTTTTTGGGTCTCTTAATGTTGAAATTGCACCTCCACCATCTCAGCAGCTGCTACGAATTTTTAAAAAAATATTGCGTTAGAAATTTGCTGGAAATTTAACCTTGTGTAAAATATTTTATGCTAGCGTTCAACAGGAATCTAGTACTGAAGAAAACATAAAAAAATAAACATTCGAGAATGACCTATGAGGAAAAACGCTTGTTTATTTTGATATCATTGATTCGATTTTAAACTGTTCTAATAAGGCTTTTTCTTTTTCTTGATTTCCCCTAAACCTCGTTTAAGCACCTTAATTAGCAATTATCTTTCATCAGTTTCTCGGTTTACTTTTCAAGTTGGTTAATTATACTTTAATATTTTAACTAAATTTCCTTTAACAAATTAGCATTTACTTTTAAGTCGCATTAATACAATTTTGATCGAATATCTACGCCGAACTTGTTAAACGTATCAACTCCTAATGAGCGAATTTTATATAACTGGCAACTAACTGTAAGTAAAGGATGATGCAAAGTTTGCATTTGAAGCCTGATTATTGTTTTCTTTTTAGATGATTTATTTCATTGTTCCATTCTTTCAGTATCAAGACCACACATCCGATCAATTAATTCGCTTAGATTAAATTAACAATTACAATCTACTAAAATTTCAGTTATAATTCAACTGTTTGTCGATATATTGCTCTTACATATTTTTCTACTTTTTTCTTGTTTAAGTGTTTAGAAACACTTGTAAAAAAAATTGTCTACGGCATCGTTGAATCGTTTCAACATTGTTGAACTGGAACTCATTTCAGACTTCCAGCCCTTTCATTGGAAGAGCGGAGTCATTCAGTTAGTAGAGCGCTGAACTGCTACGCCAAAGGTTCTAGGTCCAATTACGGCTGGCACAGATAAATTATTTAATCTGTTGACAGACGTAGTTGAGCCCTATGAGATCTGACGACCCTCTTGGAGCTCACCCAGCCTTGATTAAGTGGGAACACTTAAATGGGGAAAACCTGGTGGATGAGCATGACCTGGGACAATTACCTCCCTATACAACCGTCCTAGAAACAGTAGAGTCTCTACCATGTACTGAGCCTTGACCCTTCATGGGTTGTAATGGTACAGGTAAAAGTAAAAATAATATAGCACTTTCATTGCCTTCAATTATTTCAATCTTATTTTGCACGAATACATTATCGGGCCTCCGTTTTTGGAAGACTGAAGTCTCGTTTTATCAAGATTATATGGAAATGTATAGTAGACGAGAACATTGCTCTTATATTTGCTATTCAGGCAACGTCGCAGTTTCTGCACGCGAAATGCGAATCAACCTGAATTGTAGGTCCCTCTCCTCCCAACGCGATATATTGTAAGTCGTATATCGATATATATTGTACTCCTGGCAAATAAAGGGGTATACTTACTATGATACATTATGATAATTAATCTCGATGTATAACTATATACAAATTTTATTCTGCTTATTTCATTATTTGAAAGACTTATTGGCCTGTCGTTTTTACGTCGTCGGTTTTCCTGTCTCCCTTTTGTCCTGACGCATTTGTCACAAAAATATAAATTGTTTTTGTAACAAATCATTCATTGATTTCGTCAATATGGCAATTATGTTAGACTTCTAGAAACAGCCTGATTTTTTGAGAAATAATTGGTTTAAATGACCTTTTTTTTTAATTTTAAAATGTAAACATTTTATGTAGAAGAAATTGGACCGGGTAAAGGTCATAATAAATTTCTCTTAGAATTTGAGAAAAACTTTATTGTTTAGCCAACGTTTCTACCTACTTTGTAGGTCTTCTTCAGGGCTATATGCAAAATACAGACAATATAAGAAAATGGTACAAATATATTAAAACATATTAAATGTAAATAAACAAGAGTAAGGTGAATACAGATAATAAAAATGATAAAGATGTCTGTATTCACCTTACTCTTGTTTATTTATATTTAATATGTTTTAATATATTTGTACCATTTTCTTATATTGTCTGTATTTTGCATATAGCCCTGAAGAAGACCTACAAAGTAGGTCGAAACGTTAGCTAAACAATAAAGTTTTCTCAAATTCTAATAGAAATTCATTGTGACCTCTACCCGGACCAATTTCTTCCACATCTATTATCAAGGTCAACAATTATCATTCAATCTAAACATTTTATATTAAGTATGAAAAAATAGATAACGTTAATTTATTTCGTATCAACTATACATTTAACTTATTATTATTTAGAAGTAATAAAATATTTTTTTCAAAGTAAATCACATTCCATTTACTTTGAAAAATGAATAATTAATCCTACATAATCAAAAATAGATAACAAGTCGTAGTTATGAATTTTTATACAATTTTGGTGCCCTGTATCCTTTGTCCTGTACAACATACTAAAAGTTATAGTTGGTGGAAAATGGGCGGAGGACGTAAGTGCTCTGGAAGGAGCTAGAAGGTCCTTTTTATTAGATTTTTTTTGCTTCTGTCTCGGTATCGATGCGTTCCAGCGATCACACAGTTCTGACACAAAGCTGACAAAATGTAGCATAATCAATATTGTAAAATTGTAAACTTTTCAGTTTACAGTTGTCAGTACTTTTTTACACGAAATAAACGAAAGTATAGACCTTTTTATATTGAACAGAATAATCTCTCATAATAATGACAGAGGAAATAATCACAATAGAATAAAAATTAAAAAAAAAAATTAAAGGTATAGACCGTTC
Organism: Arma custos; assembly: GCA_037127475.1. Classification (NCBI taxonomy): domain Eukaryota; kingdom Metazoa; phylum Arthropoda; class Insecta; order Hemiptera; family Pentatomidae; genus Arma; species Arma custos. Next base: position 205,781,945 of record CM073759.1, on the reverse strand, counting down.
AGTTTCGCTGCTACATTTTAACTTCATCGTTTGTTCAGGTTTAATTCTGGCTCACTCAGCCTTTGTTTTATATTAATACTATAAGCCAGTGGCCCGTTAAATTAGGCCATGCGTTGCCTATAATATACGGCCATTGTGTTGCTGTGCTGTAGCCTCGACCCTATAAATCCTCCCTGAAAGGGTAAAAGGGTTCTTTATCCCTCTCGGGAAGTTAATGGTTCGAGATAATTATTCTGTCATAAAATTCACTTGCAAGCATAATTTGACCGGAGTTTTATTATATTAAGTGATATACGAGGGGAGTGTTTTCCATTAACGGTGCCCATCAGCTCTCTGCCTTAATCGAAATGGTTTATAAATTTCACTTCTAAACCAGCGGCACTATTTTAGCCTTAATAAAATCATTTCAGAAGTCCTTGTTTTTTTTTTTATTCAATGGAATAAACAGGAAAAATGATCGTTATTGTGGTTTTGAAACGAACCTACTAACGAGCTCAATAACTACTATAAATTACTTTATTTTATTTTTCAAGTCATAGTTTTTTTAATCATTATCATAGCGAAAAATAAAATGTGGTGCTTTCCTCTTTTACGAACGCCTATGATAAGATTGCTTAACCTTAGATACCAACGCTAACGCCTCTGTTTAAGAAAATATTTCATGGAGATTTATTCTGAAACCAGGTCCCTTAAGATATATATATATATATATATATATATATATATATATATATATATATATATATATATATATATATAATTGTAACTAATTAAGTTATGTCACTGAAAGGTTGATCAAAAGAGAAAGAGGTTTGAATTTGGTTAGTAAAATATCGGTGCTTGGAAAATTTTAACAACACACGTTAACGCTCATGAAAGTCGAAATTGGACTCGAAATAAATTCGGATTACACGAACTATATGCATAGTTGATATTAAATAGGAATAAGTTCACGAATTAATCATAAGGCATGTCAAGATGTACTTACAGTCTACGATAACTGGAGAAAAAAAAATTCTAGAGGAATTATATGTTTGTTACTTTTCGGTCTCTGCATAAATTTTCTCGCAACTCCTTCCAACTGTTCTCTATGGGTATGGGACATGGTATGAAGTACTCGGAAATAAAATATTGCGTAGAATATTAGTTCCTAAAAAGGAGTAGTTCCCTGGAGAATTTAGAGGTTACAAAACTCGGGATTGCAGAGCATGCATACAATTAATATAATTGAAATAGTAACAGTATCAGAAAGCTCAAGATGGTGTTTTAAAGTTGTTGGTAATGGTAAAATGCTTAAAAAGATAATTAGTGCTGAATAATTGTCCTAGGGATAGACCGAGGTGTAGGTGGGAGGATATTCTTATTATTATTTATAGTTATTACTTGATAATAATTTATTTATTAACTAAAAATTATAATGCATTAAATGTTATAATACTTACAATATTAGATACTAAAAACGAGTAGTTCCCTGGATTGTAATATCCCTTATAATATTTATCTTTGTATCTTATATTTGGTGGGAAAAAATCGAATCGTGTTTGTTTCCCTATTTTTATTAGTTATAATATCTTCTATATCCAAATTTATCTGCGTTTATTTTTCCTTTTCCAAAAAGTAAAATTTTCGGTTGGTCATATCCCAGCGGAGTCTTACTGAGCAGAGAACTTGGTAATTCGCCTGTTCCAGCCATTCGCTATTGTGGTGAAATTGCCTGCCTAATTACGGGACTTTTTAGTCTCTTGATTCCAGGCTTTTCAGCATTTCCACACACGTCCCCGAAATAGCCTTAATTGTTTTATCTGAGTTTTAATGAGTTTCTACTGAATTTTTTCATATTTCCTCACAAAAAGGATTAAATAAAAACATATCTTTCAAAACTATAAAGATTCAGAAATTTTTTAATGGACTGAATGTCATCGCATAGTTCATATGTATATATATATATATATATATATATATATATATATATATATATATATATATATATATATATATATATATATAGGGGAGTATAAGTTTTTAAGGATGTTGAGGTTCAATCATAAAATATAGGATTATATTTTGGACACTTTTTAGGAATGAATAGTCAAGTTGCAGGCAGGGTATGAAAAATATTTTTAATTCTAAAATCCGACATTTCAGCCTTAACTTTTGAAACTTCACTAGTGCTAGTTTACAAGTTTGGAACGAATAGTCGTCTTTCAGAATTAATATATTGCACTCTGATAATTTATTCATTCCATCACAATTATCAAAAATCAATGGAAAAGATTCTAGGTATACAATTTTTAAATATGTAAACGATCATTTAATTGAAAGAATATCACAGTAATTTTTATTATTTCAGAGGAATCTGTCTATAATTGATAACCTATGAAAAATGTTAATATATATATATATATATATATATATATATATATATATATATATATAAATATGATTATATATTTTTATGAGTAATATGACTATATATATATATATATATATATATATATAGTCTTTAACTAGAGATAGAATCTTTTTCATTTAGTATAGATATGTTGATTAATATAATCCGGAGATCCCAAACGTTTTTGTAGCACGCCCCTTCTGTTGAAATGAAAGCCTACCACGGCTCCCTTACACAAGAAATTATATGGGATTATGGAAGAAAAAACATGTATTGCATTGATAACTGTCACAAGATACAACATTATAAGTTTTAATTTAAGATAAAGAATTACTAGTAAGAGAAAAATTACTAAAACGAAATGAGAATTTTTTTTAATTTTCAACTGGTCTCACAAAAGATTGTATGTGTTGTTTGCTGAACCTCAAAATCCCTAATTCGACGTTTATATCCTTAAAATACATACTCCATGAAAAAAGGTCATAAATGCCGCTGTATCATATGGCTAGGACACGTTATGAGATCTGAGTCTCTAGAATCCCAAGAAAGATTATCCAAAGCAGAATAGGAAGACCGTGAAGAAGATGGATGAATGATTAGGAGAATGACCTCAGGTTACGGGTAGTGACAAATTGGTGAGAGAAAGCTATGGATAGGGATGTCTGGAGGACTTTTGTGAAGGAAGCCAAGGCCCAATCAGGTTGTAGGGTTACGGAAAAAGAAAAAAGTATTTTTAAATTAGTATTTTTACTATATGACATGTATGTGTAATTCATATATATTCGATTTATATATGTGATAATATATGTGCTTGCTAAGGTGTGCTTTCCGTCGGTAGCGAAGGAACTTAGTAAATAGGCTGTTACTTATTTTTTTATATATATTTATTTCTAGTACAATTTACTACAATTCACAAAAGTAATATTCTGTACCAAACAGACCAGTCTCACACTTCAAAAACTTGGAAAAATTTAAATGTATACAGAATCACATATACAATGAAATAAAAAATTTTTACGAAAAAACTTTCAACAAAGAGAAGAAAAAAATAATATTCAAAATAAACAAAAATTGTATCTCTGAATTCTTAATAGCTTATATTCATTCATCTTTATAAACAATAACAATAAAATAAAATAAATTGGTATTCTACAATAATAAATGCTTTGTTCTTTTATGTATATTACATACAGCTTTGTGCTATTTTTTGTGTAGTTCCTAATATTTTTTATAAGTGGGTTTTTATTGTGTTTACACTTAAATTTTTTTCTAAAATTGAGATTTTTAGAATTTCTTTTCTCTTTGCGATTTTTGAGAATTTGATCGCCTCTTAAGTTACTTCATATCCACTTTTTGCGGAGCCCTTAGGTTCAAATAAGTTGAAATTTGTTACCTATGGTTCTATTTTGATATTTCAATTGTATTGAAAATACGGCTTACTGAGTTCTACTGCTCACGGTTTTAAAATTAAAAATCATGTTTAAATTTATTCAGTCAAATCCAAATTCCATTGTTTTAAGCTACCGATACAGATTTTTTAATACGTTTCAACATTTAAGAGGCATTTGTATATTAATGTGTGATTGCATGATATTGAACCAATTGCTGTAGCCTACAAGATGACAATGTATATATTTGGAATAGCTACACAGTGTTCAGGATATTTTTATTGGCACTCTCTTGACATTGCTTGGCAAAATTACCTTTAATTACGTCTCTATGTTTACATAAATATTTAGCTTCTAGTCTCCAAGCTTTGAAATAACAATATTTCGATAAAAAAAAAACCCAAAAAACTGTACCACTACAACCCATTTATGGTCTTGGATTCAGTTCATGGTAGAAACTGTACTGTTACTAGGACAACGGCTGTGTAGGGAGGTGATTTTTCCAAGATCAATTCAGGATTGAATTGCCATTGAATATAAATTCAAATTCAAAGTCAAAATTTTATTTTAGTTTAAGATTATCAATTTAAGTTTAAAAATTTTTACCAAGTTCTTATCCCTGTAATAAGAACTTGTAAACTCAGATACTTGGTGTAGAAAGTTTTTGCTTTGTAAAATTAACTGTTATTTAAAACCAGTTACAGTTATCAACTGTTGTTTAATACTAGTTATATCTGTATTAGCTGTTAATGGAAATTAACTGTCTTACTCCAGGTCTTTATGAGTCTCTGCTTCGGGTGGACTTTGCTTCTCTAACTGCGCATTTATCTAAGAAATATTTCTTCAATTATTGATTCAGCATTAGGTCGAAGTAGCTAGTTGTGTACAATTGACTTTTGAACTCCGTCCCATTCGGTTGTTATCAATCAACTTATCAGGAAATTGTTTGATGATAGCTATTTAGTACTGCGTCTTCGTTTAAGGTTTTTCTGAATCGATCGATGAAATAGATATAATTACATAAAATAGTTTTGCAAGTTCGATCGAATTAGTGTATTCAATTTTTTGATTAAATAAGTAAAGAAAAAAAATTGTTGTTGGGTGCTTGTGTGTCAGAGACACTCCTCTAGGTGTAAATATGTCTATTTCAATTAGAATTTTTTGTTTGTCATAAAAATGTTTTCATTAAAAAAACAAAAAAATAGAGATAACAAATAAAAAAGTCTCACATATGTCCTGGCTTTACTCCAAGACAACTGAGTCATTGTTTATGAAAGATGATTCTCGGAAATCGGAAATACCATCAGCCATTTTCCCAGTGGGCATGTATGCCAGCTTTTTATGAAATTATTATTTATTCTTTAATTTTCATTTGCAATTGCGCATCCAGCAAATTTGATCCAAGTGATCATCTAACTCGAACTATCATAGTTCAGTTGACAGTGTTAGTGTTGTGACAAGTCACTACATCAACTGCATGCTATGAAGATGGCCTAGACCTTAGAGTGGTCGCAAACGATCTAAGATGGCACGATTAAAAAATAAGTTTTGCTTATTTTTGTGCTGTCATTGACTGCACAAAACTGACCAATCATTAGAATCATCCAGTCAACTATTTTCCACTCAAATAGAAGGACTTTTATTTACTCAAGAACTTTTAATTAGTTCAGAGATAACCTGTGGTGTTGTGGTTAGCATAACAACCTACTATACCCAAGATCGCGTGTTCCTAGCCCTTCTGGTTGTCTTAGGATTTATTAAAGGGAGTAAAAAACCTTAGTTATGGCTTCCTTTGGATGATCCATAAAATGGAGGTCTAGTACCTGTATAATGTACTCGTTAAAGATCCCTTTCCTAACTATACCTGGATAGGCAAAATTTAGGACTTTCATTGCAGCATTGTTTGATTAGCCATAGCAACATTTAGTGACGTTAAACGAAACAAACCTATAGTTACTAATCTGTTGCTCATTTTTAAAATTTAATGATAAAAAAATTACTACTATATACATGCCAGCAAAAGCAATAGTTTTAGCACTTTGTTAGAGTCAAACTCAATCGCCTGTTTTTTCTCCCTCCTGGAGTTTCGGGCGTATTTTGTGCAGTTCCCTACAAATTAAGCTACCCTGCTCCCAAATTTAAATGTAGTTATATTATAGAATTAAGTTGTTAAAGTAAGCCTAAACTGTATGCTAGTTCAAAAGAATAATTTGTACTTGTAGAAGTAAATAAAATTCAGTTTCTTTCTTGTGTTAAATGCCCGAGATGATGATGTTTTTAATTTTTCAAAGCTACTGGTGTTATATATAAAAGTTTATGTACAGGAGATATTTTGTCACTTAGCACATTTCAGCTTTCTTAACAATATCTCTTCGCCTCTTAGCCTTTTCATTAGCACATGTGATATTTTCTAGAATATAATAAAATCCCTACAATATTTCCTCGCCCCCCCTCCCCGCATACTGTGCGACATCACCACGCCATTAGCCTTCATGTAAGTCCCCGGTTTATTGTTGTCGCTAACAATAGCTAAGTTTTCAAGTTAAACGGTCCATACTTTCCCCTTTCTCGTTTATTGTCAAGTTCATTTTAGCGGGCTCCGTAAGTACTCCAAGCTTTTAAAGGGAATTCACTTATCGTGTAACTTTAATTCTTAGATAAATTGTGATGTTATCACCAAACATAACAATAAACCATTATTATTGATTAATTAATTAAATATAATGGATAAGTAAATAAGTAGATGTAAGCTTAATTGAAATATTTTTACATCCCTATAGTCCCTATAGTGAAATAAAATTTACTGTTTCTTATGATTGTGGAGAGCGGAGTGGCTCAGTAGTAGAACACTGAGTTACCATGCCGGAAATCCTGGTTCAAATCTCGCTGCAGGCAAGACTTTTATTTAGTCTGTTTGCAGCCGGAGATGGATCATATAGGATCTAGGACTCTCCTGGGGCTCACCCAATATCTTAAATGGGTACCCAAAAAAGGGAGAAAAATTTGGCGGTTGAGGGTGATTTAGAACAAATCACCTCCCTGCACCACCGTTGTCCATGAAACAGTACTGTCTCTACCATGTACTGAACCCCAGACCCTTCACGGGTTGTAATGGTACAGGTTTTTTTAAAAATAAAAATCAAATTTTTTTTTTTTTAAAACTCACATATATATATACCAAACAGACCAGTCTCAAACTTCAATAACTTGGAAAAATTTAAATGCATCTATACAGAATCACATATACAATGAAAGAAAAACACTTTCAACAAAGAAAAGAAAACAATAATAATCAAAATAAACAAAAATTGTATCTCTACATACTTAATAACTTATATACCTCTATATAAACAATAACAATAAAATAAAATAAATTGGTATTCTACAATAATAAATGATTTGTTCTTTTATGTATATCACATACCGCTTTGTACTATTTTTTGTGTAGTTCCCAATATTTTTTATAAGTGGGTTTTTATTGTGTTTACACTTAGAAAAGAATGTTTTGCATAACTTATTTATGAATACATGAATATACGGCATACATTCTTTATGCATAATTTCTAGCAATTCTTAAGCATTTCTTTTGGAATATTTTTAGTTTTTTATATTTTGTTTTCGACATGTAACTAAATATTGGACATGCATATGTTAGAATAGATCGTCATCAGGCTCCAATTAATAATAAATCATTATCTGTGCTTAATTTAGAATTCCTGTTGAAATATGGATGTATAGTACTCAGAGCTCTGTTAGCTTAATTGCAGACATGATCAGTGTGGAATGTAAAAGTTAACCTTTTGTCCATGAGTTACTGATCTTTAGTGGCAGTGTCTGAATTTGAATGTGACAAATAATTTATTTATCCTGTTATCATTCGTTAGTCGATCCTGTGCGATCTGGGGACTCTATTGGTGCTCACTCAGTCTAGAGGCTTTTTATAGATAAAAGTTGTTACTCTTATTTAAGGGGGAAAACTGACGATAGAGTATATTCTGACGCGGCAAATTTCCTCCTTGCAGAGCAGTTGTGTTAAAAACAGTTCGGTCCCTACTATGTACTGAATCCCAGCTGGTGAAGATCGACCTCCATATCATCTAGCCATCTAGTACGGGGCCTTCCTTTGGGTCTTCTACCACCGAGCTTCCCAAACAACAATCTTCTGGACATTCTTGTTTCCGGTAACTTCACCACATGGCCCAACCACTTTAATAGAGGTCTTTTTAAGAAAGACATTAAGTCTGGTTCTCAATAAAGTAGTCAGAGTTTTGTGTTATTAAGGTTTCTCCATGCTCCATGGTCATAAATGGGTACATAAATCCAATTATTATTAGCAAAGATAATTATAATGGTTTCCATAATAATAAAAATGGAATTTGCACGAAACTAAATGAACTTACTCGATGGCCACTATGATTTCACACTTACTTGCATTAGACCAGAAAATGGTTCTCCCGAATTTTATTAAATTTAGTATTTACTAGGCCTTGTCCTCCCTCAATTATTATTATTATCACTGGCTCTACAACCCAGCACGGGTCCTGGCCGCATCAAGGCGTCGCCTCCACTCTTCTCTGTCCTGCGCCAAGGTCTTCCAAGCTCTGGATCCAATGATGCTGCCTGCATCACTCTCGACTTCATCTGACCATCTAAGTCGTGGACGCCTACGTTTTCTTTTTCCATCAACGAATCCAAACAGAAGTCTTTTTAAGATAGCGTTGTCCTCCATTCTGGCCACATGTCCAGCCCATCTCAATCTAGCTATTCTTATGTGCTTCACCACGTCAGGCTCCTGATACAAAAGATACAGCTCTGCATTTTGTCTGAGTTTAAATTGATCGCCAACTCTTACAGCTCCAAACATTCTTCTTAATATTTTTCTTTCGAAGAGCAGCAAACTGTTGGCATCTGCTCTGGACAGAGGCCAGGTTTCCGATCCATAAGTCAAAACAGGCCTGATGATTGTTTTGTACAGCATGACCTTGGCTCTTCTTGATATCAGACGACTTCGTAAAATTTTCGCCATCCCAAAATAACATCTATTAGCGGCCAATATTCTTCTTTGAACTTCTGGGCTAGTTGAGCCATCTGCTTTGACCAAAGAACCGAGGTAGACAAAACCGTCGACACTTTCAAATGTGTAGGGACCAAACGTGATGGTGGGATCCGATTGTCTTGAAGGGTTAGCCACCATATACTTAGTCGTCCTCCCTCAATGCTCGAGTTTAATCATCAATTTTCAAAATTGTTTATCCAAAAGTGAATATCTTTGATTCATAAAAAATAAAAATAAATAAAACGGGGTAGTATTTGTTCTAACGAAGGATAAGTTGCCTTGTGAATGATTTTGATGGTGATACTAAAATGTTTTGTTTTTATTTATCGATTCGCGCTTAACCGTGTACTATCAGTTGATAACATTCTCAAGGATAAGCAAGTATTTACACCTTTTTCACGCGATGTGTTTGTTTTTTGCATGGTATTGGACCCCCTACCTCAATTTGATGATAACCAAAAGCAAAAGGAGAGATCGAAAATTTGTCCTAGCACAATTTTGGAATGATTGTTTTATTTTATATAAACCATCATTTTTGTAGGATTCGTCAATTAACACTTATCTCAATTTACAAAATTGTGGTGTGTTTGGGGTGTGACAGATTGTTACAGATGGCCTTCAAGGTAGGTCGAAACGTCGGCACACATTAAATATAAATCTTATCTTGTACTTATTTGTTTTTGTTTTTTTTGCTGCACCCCCCAACTATCTCCATTCTCCATTGTATCATCCAGTCAACTATTTTCCTCTCATACATAAATTATTGATAGTTTATATCTGACAAAACAATACTGAAGTCCTTTTTACGATTTTTAATAATAATAATAATTTAACATAGTATTTTTTTTTTTTTTTTTGAGAGAGAAGAAAACACTTTATTGAAGCATTACAATCTGCCTCTTGTGGGCATTAAGTAATTCATAGTATTAAGTCCATAAAATTATATTTAACTTAACTCTTGGTACTCTTACTATTTGTTATGTTATACGATTTTTTTAAAAGAAATAAATCTTTTTTTTATGAAGCGTTTGCAGGTTGTAAAACCATCATTTTCTTTGTTTTTTTAATTATCTTAACGTGCTATATAAACCAGCTGGGTTTCTTTCCTTTTGTATTTATTTTATTATGAATGTTTTAAGTTGCTTGTTCTATCTTGGCTAAGTGTCTTATATTGGCTAAGTCTTGGCAATAATTGAGCTGTGCGTAAGGTGTAAGTTTTTGGCCAAGTTCCTAACGCACTCAATAAATCATGGAACAAATCCAATATGAGCTTAAGTGCTTCGGAAAAGTTTGTTGAACAAATCCACAGAAATAGATATCAACTTCTTATTTCGTTTATATATGTATTTATTATTTATTTGTCCCCTATTTTTTTTAATACATTTAAAAAGGATATTGAATGTACAAATTAATCACTAAACAGTTAATTTCTACGCTCCCTCCTGTTCAAACGAAAGCCTCTCATTTCAGAATAAATTGAAAGGACCATATGAATAAAAACAACAAATATCTATTACATTGAAAACAAAATATTTATTTTTACAAGATACATTATATTAAAGTTTTTATCGCCACAACTGTTGAAAATGGTTATTCGCACAACGATTTGCTTGAAAAGGAAAATGAAATTGAAGAGTTTCGTGTGATGTACTTTGTGTATCTAAATATTTTATTCAATATAATGATTCTTCCAGCTTGTCAAAGTCTTATTTGGCAGAGGAGTAATTTTGTATTTCGTAACCTTGTTCATGCAATGCTTCTGGCAGAGTCTACGTTGAGATAATGGATCAGTTGGCAATCTAAATATTCTCGTCACTAGTGTTAGGGAAGTATTCCTTGAACAGTGAGCTTCTCCAAATTATTTAATATTTGTATTATGGAATTCGATCCTTCAAAAACCTCCTCCTTCTAGCGTGTTTCCTCTGACTTTGAATCAAAAAAACAAAAAAAAAGTGAGAATTATTTTTATTTTCATCACGTCTCGCTCCCCACCTAACTCATCTTCACGCCATTCAATCTAAACTTCAATGCCAGTATAATTTAAAGGAAAAAAAAAGCTGTTACTTCGTGAATTATTTGCAAATATTTTACGAAATAATCATGTTATAAATATCCAAAGATTAAGTTTTTCAATATAGTTATTATAATTGTGTGTATCCCAAGCTGTAAATTTTAAATATTCGCATTTTTTTACTAATTTATTTTGTTAATTTAATCTTTATGAATAATATTAACTATTTTAGCCTTTGAATAAATTAAAATAGGGCTCAAAAATACTTTAGTATTAAATAAACAACATTAATATTTTTTTTAATGTTGTTTTCACTTCGTGTTTATTATACAGATATGCTTTAATTACGTTTTTAAAGCAATTTGCAATGTTGACAAATCATTATGATCTTAAGCTTGTGGTGGCTGTTGATATGATTTCATATCATCTGCGGTATTCCGAATTTTGTATTAAAATAAATTCTGAAAATACGTTCTTGATTCGAGAATCGTTTTCTAAAAATTTTATACTTATGGAAGTCGTGAAAATTTCTGAATTGATGGAAATCTGTGAAGGACTTGGTAACCTAGATTAGTTTCTTCACTGTCTGTCATTAGGTTTGGTGTTTTCGTGTAAGAACATCCCTCCTAATTAACCAAATGTAGGTTGTTTTGTGACAATTTTTGTATTGCATTATTTCAATATCCTTACAACGCGATGTGGATGTGACGGTTTTACCTCCGGGTTGATAGGAGAAATTAATTATTTATGAATTAAAAATACTTTATGGTTTCTTTCATGATGTGAACTTTGTTTAGCATAGTTGGCTATATCATTGATCCCCTGTCCTTTAAATTTAGTTCCTATTTAATAGGAATCTGAACTCTATTATATAAACTGTTGAACTGTTGAAGCTGTGCTATGTACCTTTGAACGGAGTGACAAAGGTACATAGCACAGCTTTAATAACATTGCTAATCAGGATCTAGGAACTATAGAGAACTGAGGTAGACTATATTAAGGTAATGAAAGGGCAGTGCTAACGGAGGTAGAAGCATTGCTAAATACATTTGCTGCTAATGGTTCTAGCTATTGATTTGCCCTCAATACCTTCCTCTGTCCCAGTATATTCCAGGAACGATCATCATGATGCTTTGTCCTGCCATTGATCCTTATATTAACAATAAAATTTTTAATATCAATTTTACTGTTTTTTCTGTTAGTTTCATATTTGAAATAGAAACAAAATACATTTATGAATTTATGTATGCCAATCCTCATACAAGACTGAAAAGACAAGAATTGCTCTACGTTTTCGCCTACTTCAACATTTACTGGACAAACGCTCTAAGATCCCAATTGTTTACAAAATACTCATTTACATGACAGTTATCAGACCTATTTGGACATACGGAGTTGAGCTTTGGGGCTCTACTAAATCATCCAATTCATCTCGTATCCCATCCAAAATCCTTCGTAAAATCCTCAATGCTCCTTATTATGTCACAAACATACTCATCCATCATCATCTTAATATCCCATATGTTGCTGGCCTCTCCGAGGCATCTGAAAAGGAAATGGCTTCGAGACCTTCTACTATAGAACTTTATTGGAGTGCTATCGATGGGTAGTTTCTCCGCAAGTTTTTTTTTTCATGTCATTTGTTCAAATTAGCAGATTTACTTATTGTAATATTATTACAGTTGTAAATATCGATAAATTAATCTTTAAAAAAAACGAAAAAAACATCCATCTTAATAATTATTGAGTATTATGAGTCTATCTTATTATACCGAACAATTTAGTACATTTTAGGGAATGCACTGTTCCAAATTAACCTTGGTGCAAAGTGCTTTGGCCGAGATCAAACGAAGAGTTTTCTCTCCTAAAAAGGACTACCCAATTTATAGAGGCGGAGTGAGCCCCTGTCAGTTTATGGCGCTGAATACAGAATATATAATTTATATGTCAAAGCCGGTCTTGAACTACATATACATATGTATATTTATCTATCTATATATCTGTTTTATATATATATATATATATATATATATATATATATATATATATATATATATATACATACCCTACTTATATTGAAATTTATATATACCCTTCTTATATTGAAATCTCTACCTCTTCCCCATTTTGAGTGATTTTCGATTATAAAATAATGATAATATATTATTTTTATGCTAATACTTTAGTTATATAAGTTCTTTGATACAAATGTTTGTTTTCAATAATTATAATGATAAAGCTTGTCAGACCTTCCATTGTTAAACGATGTTCTTTTTTGTTTTTTCTTTTCACTTTACACGTTTTGAAATTCTGTCAACGTTCCGAAAAATTTAGTTGTTTTTTTTTTAATTATATGGTGAAAAAAATAGAGCGGTCTGATTTGTTTTACTATCAATACTATATTACAGTTTCCAAAAAAAAATTAATAAATTCTCTATATATATAGTAATATAAAAGTTCTTTATATATTACATAATAAACATTTCAGGCCCTTTCAGACCATTACCTTATCATCATTATTCTTTGGAGATTTATCATTTCATTAATAGAAAACTATTTTTATCTAAAATTTATTATTAAATTTCCACATAAGGTATTTTTAATTATTGACAATCCATTTGTTTTTCATTTAACCTCACTTTATACTGCTATGGCTAATGGCTCCCCTGATGCTACAGTAGGAGCTCTAAATTTTGCCTATCCAGGTTTAATTAGGATAGGGATTTTTTACGACTACTTGACATCGTACAGGCTCGGGACCCTCGTTTAACGTCCCTCCGAAGAACGGCGTAACTAAGGATTTTTTACTCCCTTTAAAAAATCCTAGGGATACGAAACCGCGATCTTGGATTTAGTAGTTTGTTATGCTAATCACTAGACCACAGTTGACCGTAAACAATCCATTTCATCTTATACAAAACCTCTGAAATCTACATTAAAATGGGCCCGGAATGTTTTTTTTTATGTAATTGATTAAGTACGATAGGAAGAAATTAGAAGAAACACACACGAAAAAAAAATAGTTTCAAAGTTTTTAGTTTTTATGAAAATATATAGATATAAAAATTCATTATCGTTATCATTAATCATGGTTTTGACAAATATAGTGTGTTTATTAAGCTATGGCCATAATTTTTTTCATGTTTAACATATTTACCATGGCAAATATACATAAATTTAAAAGCTGAAAATATTGTTCAATCTTTAAATTTTAATCGCCCCGAGTGAGCAAAGATTAATGTGAACAATTAGTAAGAAGGGTGTTGATGGATGACTAAAAATGATATTAGCTGATGAATACTTATGAATTATAATCAATCATAAAACCTATTGGAAATATTTAATTTAGTTTATTATTATTATTGAAAACATGTTTGCTATTTTAAGTAATTAATATTTTTAATTGGGGGAGGAATAATATCCTAATCCCAATTCCTCAAAACGTTTCAAGGTAGAAGAATCAGCCTCTATCACGTACTGAACCTATGACCTTTCATGGGTGGTAGTGTTTCATGTTTTATTCTATTATATAACTTGTTATCGATCTTTCAACAAAATTTATATTCCATTAAAACCCCTTTTACACGGTCGGGACCGACCACTGGTTGATGTAAAAATAGATAGTGTAGAAGTCGGTTGACCGACCAATATTTGGTCGGGAGCGCAGCCCTCCCCACAGGCTGCGTCCGTGGTCGGTCCCGACCGTCTGGAACGCTGTCGGCCAACCACAGTGTTTCAATTTTTTATTGGAATATTGTAAACAATTATTCAAAACCTAGACATCTAATATTTGTTTATGCCTGTCACACTTCATCTCGTCAGTATTAGAACCCGAAGTAATGAATCCAGAGAAATATAGAAGTATATACAGTCCCTGGCCATATTAATGTGACCACTAGATAGATTCGTTCTTGTTACATGTTTGCATTATCTTTTTGTATGCGTAATGATGTAAATCGATTTTAAATATTAGTTTTATGGATAAGTTAGTTATCTGATAATAATATGAAATTGAAAAAAATAGTTTCGAAAATAAATCTTTATTTTTTAACTTTTACACCCTATTTTACATATTGATTAATTGATGAAATTAAACTGGAATGAACATATCGACTATGTTACCAAGAAAGCCACAAGAATTCTGTGGACTTGTAAGAGCCTATGTGGCAACAAGTGGGGAATTAGCCCCAAGATGGCCCGTTGGATGTACACAGCAATAGTTAGACCTGTGCTAACCTATGGCTCAATAGCCTGGTGGCACAAAGCTGGTATCCAACAAAATAGATCAAGGTTGGAGAAGGTGCAGCGGCTTGGGTGCATTATGATCACTGCGGCCATGAGAACCACCCCTACCGCTTCACTGGAAACTATACTTGATTTAACTCCTCTTGACATTCTAATTGAATCAGAGGCATTGAAGACAGCCTACAGGCTAGTAAAAATAGGAGGGGTCAAAAAACCCACCAACGATTTTGGACACAGAAGTGTCTTTGATATAATCGAGCAAAATGCAGATCTAAAAAAGCATTCTGATTCAATGCTGAATAAGTATAACTTTGAAAAAAGATTTCACGTCAATATACAGGCGATTTGCAAAAGCAAGAATGATTGCTTTAATCCACCCAATGGTCTAAATGTGTATACGGATGGATCCAAAGGGGAGTTTGGTGCCGGCTCGGGATTCTGGTTTAGGGGTTGTCAGGGCATGGGTCATTACTTAGCTCTGGGCACGACACCCACTGTATTCCAAGCGGAAATATGGGCAATACTTGCAGGTGCCTTCGCTATGAAGGACCACAAGAATAAGGTAATTAACTTTCTCACTGACAGTCAGGCAGCATGCAATGCATTACAAAATGCAGTAACAAACTCCAGACTAGTGGAGGAATGCTGTCTAAGACTAGATGAACTAGCTGTACATAACAGAGTTAACATATTTTGGATCCCTGGGCACAGTAATATTCCAGGAAATGAAAGGGCCGACAAATTGGCGAAGAAAGGAGCAGTTACTGCTCCTATTGGACCTGAACCATGGTGCGGGGTCCCCCTTCCCCTGGCTAAGGATACAATTAATAAACTAGCCAAGAGGAAGATAAAAACACGTTGGGATAGAGCCAAGATAAGGCATACAAAACTTTTCATAAAGGATCCCAACGATAATCTTTCTGATAAAATCAAGAAAGAAGCTGCTCACTCGTCGAGAACCGACCTCAAAAGTATGGTTGAAACCATCACTGGGCACTGTAAACTCAGGAAACACATGCATCTCCTAGGCATTGAACAAGAACCTAGGTGCAGATGGTGCAAAGAGGAGGACGAAACCCCTTGGCACATCCTCTTTGAATGTATAGCACTAAGTCGAAAGAGGACATTTGACCTTGGCCCTGGTGGATACAAGGAACTTCAAGAACTGAGGTTTAAAGACTATTTAAAATTTCTCAGAAGTCTAGACCTATGTTAGGGATTTTTAGGACTCAAGCACAATGGGCCTCTTTAGGCCGAAGTGCATAGTAATAAGGGTCATACTTAAATAATAATACATATTGATGGAAAAACTATCAAAATAGTTAAAATATATGATACAAATAATAAATCAGTAATAAACTTACCGAATCCGACTTGTATTTAATGAAAAAGAAACAATAAATCCACAAAAATTTTAAACACAAATTATGCACGCCGTCACTCGTAAAACAAAATGGCTGTACTAAAACCAATGCTGCCATTACTAAAAAAAAAAATACTTTACAAACTTATAACAGTGTTGTCATTACTTAAAACAGCAATTTATTAAGACACGCGAAAGTATATAAAAAAAAATTTAGGAAAAAACAAAAAGAAAATAATCTTTCTTGGTGGCCACATTAATATGGCCAGGGACTGTATATACACACACACTTATTTTTAAAATAATTATAGTTTTTTTGTTTCTTTAATTTATTAAATTATTTTGTTGTCTTGTTTTCCATAAAACTTGTATATACGTAAATATTAATAGTTACCTTTCTTTATGATTATTGTTATGGTAACCTATTTTTATATTTTCTTACATTAAGTCATTATTGCGTGCTAACTCCTAATTGAAAATTGAAAATTGACGAATACAAAAATTGGTCGATCCGGCCAAGGTCACGATGGTCGTCGGTCAGTTCCGACGTGAAGCGTGAGGAATTCAGAAAAAAAAATTTTGCTCTTTTTTTTGTATTTGTTTATATCATTTTAATTTATATTCATCCTATTTGATTTCTTCTATAAGCTCTTTAATGAAATGCTACTCCACAGCAAGAGTTTAAAAACCGATGTCACATCTACATACTCGACCTGTCAAGAAAACCGATTACGAATGAAAAAATGGACATAAACAATAAATATACACTTGTTGAAATACGATATTGGTTATTATTGTAAAGTATTTTTGGTTGTTTATTGTCGATTTGCTATTCCGATTTTGGTTATATTCAGTAAACTAGTGGAGCACTGTTATATCATTTATAACCTACCGTTACGACTCCTTGACATGAACTTGCAATATTTGCCAATTTGTGACTCAATCTATTTCGAGACGAACACTTATTGATAAGGAATAAATTATTTTTCCCTGACAAACTGTATTCAAAAAAGAGATTGTTATTTGCTGGTGGAATAAAATTACTGGTATTAGTTGAGAAAGAATAAAATTATTTACTTTTGTTTGCTTATTTTTTTTCTGAATAATTTGTTAATATTCGTAAGATTTGTTACGTTTTAATGCCTTGAGCAGCGATTAATAGTATATTAAATTCTGACATACATATAATATACAATATAAATATACATTTTTATTTTTAAAACCGAATTCTTCACTAAATTATAAATTAAATTTTGCGTCAAATTCGAGTATTTATCATTGGATAGTTTGTCTACTTGCCTTTATCTCTTGCCATTGTTTATCTTCCATTATATTTACTTGATTTATTCTATTATACAGTTGTAAATTTCAATAAATAGCTTTTAAAAAAAATGTTGCCTCATAATCGTTAAATTTAACTAAAGAACTATTAAGATTACATTTTATTTTTTTTATTATGTTTAAGTACCAACAAAAATCACAAAGCAATAAAGGATGTTCGTTACTAGTATACTACATTACGCCATTTCCACATTGATTGCCTTGTAGTGTAGTGGTTAGCATAACAACGTATTGTGTTCCAGATCACGGGTTCGCAACCCGGCAGGTGGTCCTAGGTTTCTAAAATCAAAATAGAAAATCGACAATACCACCAAAAATGATTACCAATAACAACCAGTTTTGTTTTTTCAACATGTGGATATGAATTGCTTATATCCATTTTTTTTCTGTATTTACTATTATTATATAATATAGTATATATTATTAATTAATATATACTATTATTTACTCTCTGTATTTCTTTACATTATCATCAATTCTGTATATGTATTCTGTTATTCTTCCTTGGTATTGCAAAGATGGCCTGCATCTTAGGCGTAAACGTCGGCACAATAAAATAAGTTATGCTTATTTTGTGTTATCATTGACTGCACCCCTGATCATTTCAATCCATCTTTAGAATTATCTTGTCAACTTTTTCCACTCTATAATAATAATTAGGTATTTTATCATCCTACTGTCTGGTTGATTAGAGGATGTCTTTTAATATTTAACTATTGGAGGTGTGATAAATGTTGTGATATCATGGCCCTCAAAGGGTTTCCACCTCGGCGGCCCTATTGAGCCTATCCGGGCCGATAGTGAACTAAAAGGGCGCCTATTGAGCGCGACCCCTGACCTTTAGCCCATGCGACCTTAATCCCGAGGGCTGCGAATAGCGACGATAGTGCTGTAGTATAGGGAACAATGGCTGTGGGAGGAAGAGCTTGTTCTCGGCGGTCCGGATTCTAGGATCGCGGAAGGGGATGTAACTCGATACTGTGCCGCAGTGGAAAAAGGTCGTTAGTGGTTGAAAACAATTACAATCTTTCTGGAAAGAGCTCCATTACAGTCTTCAATGAGACAATAGCCCCTTTTAAGTATTTACCGGGTATTGCGCGATTCAGTCAATACAACGTTAATATTATAAAATTTTATTTTATTATTTATTTAATTTTTATTTTGAAGTGAAAACTCTTTAGCCGCGTTTATCTAGTTTTGGTAGGGGAAAAACTTGTGGCTTCGCATCAACAACATGCTCCTGACTGGGCACCTGAAGTTTCAATCAATTTCTTTTAATCAACTTTAGTTAAATGGTTATAATTCCATTCGTATAAGAATAATTATATTTATCTAATAGCGCAATTGGCACTAATCATAATTAGAGGATCACTGGATGAAATTTTCGTTTCCCCTAAAAGATTTTATTTGTAACAGTCTCGTTTTATAAAATGATTGAAAGTATATATGATCTATGTATTGTTGAGCTTAACGATGATAATAATGATGAGAGTGTAAATAAAAATCTAAGTAAATACAAATACGAGGTATTAATATTCTAATTATATACTAATTTTTATTTAAATTAAATAATTGATATTTTGTATTGAGCTCGTTCTGCCCATCCTATGTTTTGATTGATAAATAAACTACTTGAAAATGTATCAAATTATTGTTAATAGTGTCAGTATATTTGAAAACCATTCTAATGTTAAACATTTATATTTACAAATTTGAAATTTAAATAATTCAGACAAAGATAGATTTAGGAATTCAAAAAAAAAGAAAGTTATTCCAAAGTTTTGATTTTTCACTTCTGTCGGTAGGCTTCGTGACTGGCTATTTATTTATTTTTTTTAATTATTTAATTTTACTACACTTTTTTTAGTCCCGAAATCTGAAAATCAGAATTTATAAAACCATCATCCTTCCAACTAACTCTTCTTCACGGATGTGAAATGTGGCCGCTATCGCTGAAGGATGATATGCTTAAGGTATCCGAAAATAAGGAGTTGCGTAGAATATTCGGCCCAAAAAAGGATGAGAACATTGGAGTCATTATACTAAGATGGATTTGCAAAGTTGCTGGGTTTAGTAACGAACGAATTTATAAAAAGTTAATGGAAAGTGTCTGAGGGATAGACCATGTCTTAGGTGAAAGGATTGCTTTAAGAGTAATCTGGCGGGTTTGGGTTTGGGTAATGGTCCTTGGATCTAGCAGAGATTGGTTGACGGGATATACTTTATTACTATTATCAAATTTTATTGTTTTCGTATATAATCTTAACAAAAAAAAACAAATATATATACATATATATATATATATATATATATATATATATATATATATATATATATATATAAAAGGACATGGCAGTTAATGTATTAACGATGCTTTACCAAAGATATTGGCAGCAAGAAATTCATATCTGTTAATCCTTAACTTAGGAGAAAAATATGAAAAAGCCAATTTTCGAAAAATTAAGTTATCCTCATTTGACTACAAATGGCTCTTCTCCTATCAATAGAATTTTTATTGAAAAATAATTTAAGGATTGAAAAAAAGGAATACATTGGCAATTTCCCGATTTTAAAAATTAGTTAAATTTGGACTTATGGAGTAGAGCTTTGGGGCTCCACTAAGCCATCGAATTCCTATGGTATCCAATCCCTACAATCCAAAATCCTTCATAAAATTCTCAATGACCCTAATTTTGTTAAGAATAAAGTCATCCATAAAGACCTTAATGTCCCATTTGTTGCTGATTTTGTCCGTAACCGGTATCTATCCTTTCATAACAAACTTCGTTCCCACTCAAACCCTCTAGTTTCAAACCTAGCTTCCTCTTCAATTCCCGATAATCCTCCGAGGCATCCGAAAAGAAGTTGGCCACGTAACCTTCTTAGTCGAACTTGTGATTTGAGTATTACCAGTGGGTAGTTTCTCTACTAGTCATTTTCATGTCATTATGTATCACTTAGCCTATTTACTTGTTGTATTATTGTAATACAGTTGTAAATATCAATAAATAATTTTTTTTTTTAAATTAGTTGATATTAGCTTAGCAGAAATATCATTTTTGAATTCGAATAACGGAGTAAGTTTATTTTTCAGGTATGTTGTATGTATTGTTACGGGCTACTGGGTATTAAAATGAATTAAACTATTCCTTAATTAAAGATACTAATATTTATTAACAAAATGATAAAAAGAATATAATGAAGTTACATACAATCAAATTATTAAACTAATATAAATTTACAATAACAATATTCTAAATATTTATTATAACCTAGGCCTATTTAATTACCACAATAATACAAGATGTTACTAATTCTAAATAGCTTAACTATTTACATAAATTTGTATGAATACTATAAAATTACACTACAATTTACAACTACTAATTAACACTTACAGTTCACTAATCAGAGTCCACCGACCGTACGAATCTCCAAATATAACAAACTGACACACAGTAATAAACAGAAACGGTTTATTACACTCAGAAGACTGTCAAAGTCCACTGATACACTTATTACACTGGCTGGTTCAACACTGAATAGTTTATCATACTGACACTCACTTATTACAAGTTCAACACAATGCCTGGTCTACTCTCTGACTGGTTCACTCGAGGCGAGGGAGGTATTTAAATAGGTAAGGCCGAACATTCTAGAACACGGAGGTAGGGGGAGACTGTTCTGGGATTGTCGAGAACCTTCTTAATCTCTTCCGACAAAAGAGAGGCGGTTCTAGTATGTCCGAGAATGTTCTAATCCCATCTTAACTTCTCCCGCCGACTGGCTTAAGAGGCTAATCCCTTGTTTCTGTCCTTCTCTCTGTGACCGCAACAGTATTGTCCCTCTGGATACCCGAAACCTAAAATTTAAATTTTCCCCCTTTCCGAAACTTATAACTTAATACTATCTGGCAGATCACCTCTATCTATAACCGTTGTCCTATAAACAGTGCAATATCTACCATGTACTGTTCCCAAGACTCTTGTAGTGGCACTTTTTTTTTTTAACCCTCTGAATACCACTCGTGTTACCGGTGACACTGAACTCAATTTGGTTTTATCGCAAAGGGGAACCTGTCACCGGTTCGATATTTTTTTTCGAAATTTTTATCATTATCATGGTTTAAGTAGTGGTCACCGGGATCCACATTGGAATTACCATTTCAAATATTGCTACATTATGTAACTAAGGCTCATAAGTTTCAGGTTCAAATGCGGATAACTCCGAACTTCAAAAATTGTCATATTTCGCCAGTTCAGTCAGGCGATGTTTCATGCTCCCGAAACTAAAACAAAGCATGGTGTCCTGATAGCCAAAATCCTTTACTAAGATATAAAAAAATGTGAGAAATTAAATTTCTGAAATTTTGGATCCATCCGCATTAGATCTTGAACGTCTCAAATTCTTTATGGCATATTATACAACATTTTAACATAATGTATCGCTAATATACAACATGTATCGTTAATAGAAAATTTATCGTGGTACCGCGAACGATTCCTGAAAATCGGTTAGGTATTCAGCATGTTAAATATTGGTTGAAGCTAACCGTTTTAATTAAATTAACAATAGCCCACCTCAGTGTTTCGCCTTATTATAATCTATCGAATTCCTTCCTCTATTTCATCTTTTGAAAATTTAATTATGGGTCTATTCCTCCAGTTATCTAAGGGGCTTGCCAGATTATCGGGAATCGAACTCTATTTGATCGGCAGCTTATTGGCAATCTCATTCGGTCCCTGAGGAAGAAGCTAAACTAATTTTCTCGAATCCGTTGGAGGCTGTGGTTGCTCCTTTTTTATTCAGTCGAGTTTTAGAAATCTGTTTAGTAAAGAGAAGTTAATTTATTTATTTTTAATAATATGAAGGTTCGTTGTCGATACTATCAATCTATGCCTAAAAAACTCGGTTCACGGACTATCACCTTAACCAAAATATTAATAATAATGTCCTGTCATGATATAGGTTAATGTTTTCGGAATATAATTTATAAGCAAATATTAATTTATTGTTTTTATTCTAAAATTCAATTATTTATTTTGGATTATTTTAGTTTCATCAGAAAGGTCTTGTTATTGGGTTTTAGCGTTCTTTCCTACTCAGCAAAGATAACGGGTTATTCTGGATCTTTCGACTTCTATTGAACAACTATATGAGGGTTATCTATATCTATTATACGTATATGTCTATGTACATGTGTATGTGTGTTTATGTATTCAGGTTCAAAAGCGGATGTAAGGGAGTTGTCACTTTAATTCGTCATAGAGGGCACGCAGAACCAAATATTTAATGTTATAGGTTATTGCTCAGAATCAAAAGCAGGTAACTGAAAGTGCAGAAAAATAGTTCGACTAAACGAGAGAAAAATGTGAAAATTTTTTGAATTTTTTAGTTATCCCCATTTGATCACAAATGCCTCTCCCCTATCAATAGAATTTTTATTTTAAAATAATTTAAGGATTAAAAAAGGAAATAAATTGGCAATCTCCCGATTTTAGAAATTAGTTGATATTAGCTCAGCAGAAATATCATTTTTGAATGCGAATAGCGGAGTAATTTTAGTTTCCAGGTATGTTGTATGTAGGATCCCCGACACCTAAAATTTAAATTTTCTTAATTTCCCCTCCCCCCCCCCGAAACTTTGTGTTCAGAACCGGACTAAAACCATGATAAAAAAACGACAAAATGCCGTGTTAGACAAAATTATTTGAATCAATATTTTTTTTTCAGTTTTTCTGCCGGATTTAGAACTTGTGTGTATATATCCTTATATGTTCCTATATATGTTTATGTTCTTATATACAAATTTTGTATTGATTAGTAATCCTTTGTACTTCTTTTTTCTGTTGGTTTTTTAAATTTTACCAACAACAAAAACATATTTGCCTGTAACTTTTGTAGGTAAAATCATTTTTATTGTAAGGGATTATCCCACCAATGTTTTAAAATTTGTATATAATTTAAAATATAAACTAACAAAATATTTAAAAAAAATAAAATAAAAGTCTTGCCAGTTGCGGGATTTGAACCTGGATTTCCGGCATGGCAACTCAGTGCTCTACCACTGAGCCACTCCGCTCCCGTGTTCATTATAATACTATCTAATTGTTGTTTACATTTGTCAGAAATATGTAGTTTTTTGTTTACTTATGAATCATCATGCATTACGTATTTGTGTTGAATACTGATGTATTGTTATTGTCATGTCTAAACGTTACTTGCTATGTATTTGTATGATGTATTTGTCCATATATAATTATACTTTGAAAATTATTTTTATTTTATTTTTTTGTAAACAGTTCGTTTCCGTTTCTGTCGTTCTAATAAATTGGCTGTCTCTAAAGGGGTTTCGGTGGATGGACCATTTTTGGCCGATTCTTTTCTAATATTTCGTTATATTGTTTTCTCTTTCAGATTTGGTTCTCGTATCGTGGTTATGTACAGCAGGTAAATTGCTCTAAGGCATTATTTACTTTAAACTTGTTATTTTGTTTCCTTTGCTAATTACTCCACTGTAAATTAGTTATACAATCGAGCCATGTTGCGCACTTTCTCGAATTTGATGTATCCGGTTCCATCCAGTTTTAAACTCTCATCGTGGTCAAAGGCTTCAGGTTATAAACAAACGAAAATGGCTTCTTGTGATTAAGTTGTATATTTTCAATCCAATTTACTGTCTTAGACTGCGAGCTATTTTTTTTCTTCCTCAAACAATTATAGGATCCGTATAAAAAAAATATGCCCCGCATTCAAACTGCATCATAAAGCGTATAGAAATAGTTGAATGCAAAAATTAAGACGTTAAAACAGTTATTTAGGTGTCAGCTCTGCAGGTTGTCGCTTTGCGTTGTCACAAAAAGTTTTACATTTTTATTGTTTTCCTTTTTAATATTTAGAAAATAAAAATATTTTTATTGCTGACTATACGAGCTGTTATTTTTGAAAGTGGTATAAATCCATTTGGGTTAAAAAAAAAAACCGATTATTCTTTTGAATGATTTTAATGAGTATTACTTCATAATTAAATTTAAAAGGTGTGTAGGGTTTAATACATAACTCTTTGCTAAGCCCTAAGTGATAAAAATATTTGTCCGTATGCCCATATTTTTAAATTAATTCCTATGGATACCTTTAGATATCGTGAATATGAAAAAAATGGACTTAAACCACTTTGAAAAATAACAGCTGATAAATAGATTTAAAAACCTATTGTTCATATATTGTTGTTATATATTGTTCATATTATTATTTATACATCGAAATATTTGTTCAAACGTTCATTACTTGAAGAAATGATTACTGAAATATACACATTTCCCATGATTACACTCTTATTTCAATATTAAAACTCCCGACTATTATTTTCGAGAAAATTAAAAAAAGAAAGGAGAGAAAAAAAAACCTTTTTTTGGCTTAAGTCGAAGCGACAATCTGCAGAACTGATACCAGAATTTATTTTACGTAAAAGAAAGTAATGAATTGCTGTGGTATAGTTGTAAAAAATGTGCTTTAACAGGCTTGTAACTGCCTTAAATAACCGTGTATAGTTTCATGCACGTTCGAAAACTCACCATAATATTCTTAATACAAAAAATAACTGGGGGAAATGACAAGTGTTCTCAATTTTATCACAGCAGGGAAAAACATTTGGACTCAGGTAACTCTATCTGAGTGTACATATTACGAATATTGATTACGGATTAGATTATTTTCACGATAAAAATAATTGTCGTTATTTATAGATAAGGGATAGAAAGATTGACAATAAACACTTTATTAATCCTCCTTGTTATCAGTGGAATTATCCATTTTATATGATAAGAAAGTTCATAGCAATATAGCTTTAAGGTACCAAGAGTGGTTTGTTGTTAATTTAATTTTTTTGTATCCAAGACTGGTCATGCATTATTTGCATTTGTTTGTATAAATATCTCTGATTTTTTTCATTTATTAATATTCTTAAGAAAAAAAAATCCCTGAAGCATTTATCAGTAAAAATGTAACAATGAACATGTTATAACATCATTTCTTCCGCAATATAGAGATACTGTGTTTATCTCATAGGATTATTTCTGATATGTTTCTTGAATTTCTTGTCAGGCACAAAAATATTTTGACATTCTAAGTCTCCCTCAGTCTCATTTTAATCTAACTTTATTGAATATTTTATCACTTTATTATAGTATGGCTAATCAGATAATACTACCGTGTGAGTCCTAAATTTTGTCTACCCAGTTATAATTATGACAGGGATCTTTAATGAGTACCAGTGGATCGGGCTTTCTATTTTACGCCTCTTCCGAATGACCTCACAACCAAGGATTTTTTACTCCCCATGTTTGTCTATATTTTGTTTATCTGATTCGATTTCAACCCTGACGATTGCTCACAAGTTTGGGTCAAAACGTTAAAGTGTAGGCTTACAGGCTAATAAATTTATATTTACTGCATCTTTACTGTTCATTTTACACTGAACATTTTATAGTTTGTAGGATCCATCCCTTTCTCGGAGATATTCTGTGTTGTATGTCTCACTATGTATCTTGAGTTCTGAATGGAAAAAGTCATGGATCCATTTTCCCGTATTCTTTCCACAAAGTAAAGGAAATATCTTTTTTTTTTTTTTTTTTTTTTTTTTAATCATTAGTACTTCCCTAAACATATTAAATTTTCAAAATAATATTTCGTTATACTTTTGCAGGTACTGTGGCTTTTAATTTTTTTTTGAAATGGTGATTGTTGAATTAATTAAAAAGCTAACAAAAAAATGGTACTTTTCTCATTAAATAACTCCTTCATCTATAGCAGTTCTGAATCATCAAATATTTATATATAAATAAATAAAGGCTTAGCGAACCCGAAGGCTCGATGCCGATACCACCAATTACAAATATATAATAGATAATTATTCTGATGCATTTGTTGTTTTTCCTAAGTTTGAAAACAACGGGGAATTATATTTTTTAAATTTTAATATTTGAAATTGCAATGACAAATTTAAGATAGCCTACATAGTTGCCTCATCTTGAATTAAGGTTTTAAATTTAGATTCTATGAGTAAATATCTGTATTGTCCGGCGAGAGATAAAACTAGTTCGAACCCACTTTCTCTGCCTCTAGTTATTTTAAGCATCGTGACGATTTTATATGAGTGAGGAAGGTATTGCATTTGTGTCTAATTTTCGAAGTTTTTAACAGGTCTGGGAACTCCTTAATTAGAGTAAAAACTTGATTACTTTTTTTAGTTCTTTAAAATTATTCGAAAATTATACATCTAATTTAATGTTCTGGATGTTTCATATTCATATTCATGTTGATAATAAAAAACAATATATCAGGACCTTCTGCTTAAGTCCTAACGAAGTTTGCACGATAATAAGGGGTGTAGAGTGCTAAGTTGCTATACTCAAGGTTCATATAAATTTCTAAAACTAATTGATAATTGCCTGTCATCTCACATCACAGAACATATTTGTATACCACTACTAGCGTAGTTTTTCTATTTTACAAATTAAATATATGAGTTATGCCCTTGTCTTTGCAAATTGAAAGCTGCAGTGCAGATTTCGACAAGGTTAATATTAGACTGCAGCAGTATGATTAGAATATAGGAATGAGCATTTATTATGAGCTGCACGAAATTATAACGTAACTTTCGAGTATATTACTGTGTAAGATAGTTTCTTAGCCTTGCGTGCGGTATCTGCCTAGCACGCCAGGCTTGGGGGGCTACTGTTAGCAATTTTTTTCGCTATATTACTAGAAATTGCTTTTAAAGTTATGTACTAAAATATTCTAGTAGGCCTAAGTAATTTCTAAGTAACTAACTGTAATTAATTAAGAAAATGACCAACGAAGCGTTGTGTAAAAATTCCGAGTACAAAGAGTATTCACGTACTTTCATTCATAATACTGGAACAGTTAATATGTATGGATGGTTTGACTATAAAAAACAAATTATTACACTGTTTTCAATTCTATGCTATTGTATATTAAGTACGTTTAATTACTTAGTTTTCAAAATCAATTCAAAACCTATATAGTAATAAAAACATTAATAACTTTATAACTTACTTCCTATTACATTGTATAAAAGTTTATATTTACGAAAAATCATATTAAAAAATTCTTATTAACTTTTTACCTTCTATATACAGTGGCTCAAAGTCAAAATGATACACCAGGATATTGATTGGAATTTTTGAATAAATAAACAGTTCAACTTTTTATTGCAATCACTAAACATCCTAGTAGTATTTTTTTTTGGCAATAAACATGTGAAAATAGACGAGGATTTAATAATAAAAATATATGTTTATGAATACTAACCTCACAGTGAAAATGATACGTCTTTGTTTTTCCAATTATTTGTTTACCTTAAAGTGTAATGTGCTGACTTTACTTTAACTTCAATTAAAGGAGTACACACAAGGTTTAAAAGAAGGTGTGTCATTCAGCATTTCAATGTCTTAATCAAATAGCCTAATTTTTATTTAAAAAAAAAAAAACATTCTACTGTCAGCATATGGTGGAATGATTCAAAAAGTAAACCCTCATTTCCAGAAAACAATTAAGTGCTAGGAAAATTGTAAGTGATAAGGATGAGATTTGGATCGTCAGAGAAATATGTATAACAAAATCCACGGTTGTGTATACTCCAAATATCCACTGAACTATCCATACGCTTAGGTTAGCCAATAAGTTCAAAAACATTAAGACTTACATTACAACATTAAGAAAAAATAAGGGGAAAAAGAGAAACGTATCATTTTGAATGTGGTGTGAAATTATTTCTTCATTCTTCGTTTGTTAATTTTTTTAAATAATCAAATGGAATATTTTTAATTTTATTTTTAAATATTTTTATTTTTATTTTAAAGAGAAAAGATAGGCCCTCGGCCGGGATTCGAACCCGGATCCTCTGTCTCTCCGTGACAGCGCTCTAACCATTTAAGCCACTAAGGCCGCCTTAAAAATCTAAACAGTTGACTATTAATCATAAAAAATTATAAATTTTAATTTTATTGTTTGTACGTATTTGTGTTATAAATAAATGCGTCGAAGAGTCTCTTTGTTTGCTGTAATGATTTAAGTTTTATTTCTTCTATAGGGTGTTTCATTTTCACTTTGGGCCACTGTACCTTCTAGTTTTGTTGTAAACTCTTCAAAATTTTGGAGTTTTCAAATATTAACTTCAAGAAGTCAAATACGTCGGTAGAACCCTTTTTTACGGAATATTTTATCTAAAACTGTAAAAACGCAATACAAACGGGCAAAGTCTGCCTCTTCCGACGCCATGATAGTGGACATGTAAAATTTTAAACTTTATTTCCATTGAAGAGAGTTAGTAAAAATAATATTAAAACACAGTAGGGACTGTGCGATATGGGCAAATGTAAAGGAATTAAACTTTAACTCATTTTATATTTTTGGTTTATTTTAATTTTAATATCCATATATATTTTATTCGTTTGAAATAAATATTAAGTCCCAGAAAAATAATACAAATCTGCAATAACTAGTGTCCATATTTCACAGTTGTTTTCATAAAAATTATTCAATCATAATTTCTTGATATTTTATCAAAACATTAGCACATGTTTATTGATCGTTTATCATTTACCTGTTTTTTTTCTACGTCAACATAATTTACTTTATTTTATGACATTGCGAACTCAATTTGTCTATTTCAGGGTCACCTGTTGTGTTGTTGTTAGTATAACTACATTTTATACCCTAGGAAGCGGGTTCGGAGCGTGATAGGTGTCCTTAGGTTTTTTAAAGAGATTAAAAATTTCTTGATTATGCAGTTCTTCGGAGGGGACGTAAAATCAAGGTCCAATTTCTGTACACCTGTGACAGGTGCTCTGTCCTAATTATCCCTTCGTATGCACAATTTAGGACTCCACTATAGCATTGTCCGATTAGTTACAGAAGCATAAAGTCATGTAATACAAATAAACAAATAACTTGCATAATTTCAAACTTGTCTGCATTTTTTGGATATGCAGTATTATTTTTTGTTTGCTTGTTTGTAGAGTTGTCTCATTATTCTAGCTGCGATTGTTATGGTCTCTATTTAAACTATTTTAATTATTTTATTCAATACCAACTGTGGTTATGTACTTTAAAATTTATATGTCAGTATCTATAAAAGAAACGTTTTAATGAAAAATTGTGAGAATAAAATTCTTTGCAGTGGACGATTAATCAACTCGGTTTTTTTATTTTATCGACGTGAATACAATCAAAAAACAACCATGAGTATCTGTCTGACACATCTAATGTGTTAAATATTTTATTTGAAAAGAAAAAATATTACCGTGGTCAAAGCACCACCACGGACAGGTGGGAGACCCGGGTTCGAGTCCCGGTCCTGGTCATATCTTTTCTTTTCAAATATAATCATGAGGAGCACATTTAACAAGGCATTTAAGCACTTAAAGCGTAATTTTATAAGGATAATAATTTTATTAATATTAAATAAATGTTTAATATTATAATATTAAAGCGTAATTTAATTTTGTATTAAATTTATATTACAATACAAAAAAATACAATATGACAATATAACACTTGTAACTGATGCCTTCTTTTACCCTAGGGTATTATAAGGCAGTTGTACTGTTTCCGCTGTATGTGGGGGCTTTTATTTTGTGGCTGTGCCTTTACCTTGGCTTTTACAATGGAGAGGGACCATTTTCGGGCTTCGCTTGAGGGATCGGAGAGGAAAAGGATGAGGAAGGGTGAAGGGATAGGAATGGGGAATGGGACTGAGGGGGCTTAGACTGCAGGTTCTAGGCCTCTCCCTCGATGACGTCTACCAGAGGGAGCCTTGCCATCTCCTAGGCCTGGCAGAGGGTGATATAGTGTTACACAGTGGATTAGTACACGCCTTTAGCCCATCGAAGAATTGTATGTGCCTTCGGCTGATGTACTCCATCCGTTAGGTTCTTGTGAAGGCTTGCTTGAGAGGCCGGGTGCTTGATGTTTATAGGAGGCGGGAGCTTGGTGTCTCGGAGACCCCTCAGGTTGTGTCTGCTGTGATGTGCTGGGCGCAATGGGCTCGAAACGGTTGGAGACCGGCACAGGCGTGGGTAAGATGTCCACTGCGGTCTTTCTTTTGATGGTCCTCTTTCTCTGGGCCGGGATCATGGCCTCTTCTGTCTTATTGGCCCTCTTCGAGCCTCGTACTTCCTCTAGGTCTGTCTATCATGTTTTCAGTTGATGTAGCCATGGTTGATGTAGGTGTGGGGGTCTCTTGCCAGCTCAAAGCTGCCCGTTAGGCTGTTGAGGTTGATGCAGCGTCAGGCGCAAGCTTAAATTAAATAATGAATATAACAAGAAGCACAGCTTGCGCCTGCTCGAAGTTTTCGCATCACACTCGCCAAACGCGCCATTAGATGTTTCACATCAACAAGTATACTCGCATACTCTTACTTGGGGCAATCATCCCCATTTTTTCCCCTTAGTTACAAGACCATGCCTTGTTTGTATTATCTGTACCTTAGTCGATGATTTGTATTATGAATATTTAATTTAATGGATTATAATATGTATATTAATGATTATTTTATTTAATAGATAAATTCTTTATATGATTTGTGAAATAAACTGGAGAAAGGATTATTTTCTACCTACTATGACATTTGAATTATTTCTCTCGCGACGAGACAGTTCGATAACCTCCACCAGGGGCTTAATAGAATACTTCGATCGATGACATACATTCGTCCACTATTTTTAACCTAGAATTGATCAAAAAATGATTATACTTTCTTCCTACATGTTATGAGGGCAAAGTTTAAAAAATGTGAATTATGATTATTCATTATCAAAAGTAATCTTTTTTTTTTTTATTTCTTGTATAATTTGCTACAATTCACAAAAATTATATGCTGTACCAAGTAGACCAGTCTCAAACTAAAAACAATTACCATTGGACAAATTTAAATGTGTCTATAATATACGAGTACAATGAAAAAAAAATATACAAAAACTCAACAGAGAAAAAAAATAAACTATACATTCTTAATAACTTATACACACACACACACCTATATGTATATAAAATATCAAATATATATAAAATAAAACCCACTTATAAAAAATATTAGGAACTATACAAAAAATAGTACAAAGCCGTATGTACATAAAAAAAACAAAGCATTTATTATTGTAGGATACCAACTTTTAACAAATGGGTTTTTATTTTGCTTACACTTAAAAAAGAATTGTTTGCATAGTTTATTGATGAATACATTAATATAAGGTATACATAATTCTTTATGCATAATTAAAACTTTAGTGTATTATGCATAGTTTCCAGCAATTCTAAGGCATTTGTTTTTGAATATTTGTAGTTTTTTATTATTAGTTTTAGACATATGTCTAAATATTGGGCATGCGTATGTTAGTATAGGTTTTAAGCAGGCTTTATATAATAATAACTTATTATCTGTGCTCAATTTAGAATTCCTGTTAAAGTATGGACATATAGTACACAGAGACCTGTTAGCTTTATTACATACATAATCAGTGTGAAAATTAGAAGTTGCCCTTTTGTCCATATTAAGTCCTAAATATTTAATCTGCGTTGTCCAGGGTTCAGGCGTTCTGTTTACATTCAGTTGGGGAGTATAATTCAGTCGTCTCTGAAATATAAAATTGAAAATATCCAAATGGCGGGGTTTGAAGAAAATACTTAACAGAAAATTTCCCTAAAATGTTTCTACTCTCTGACTCAATTTGAATGATTTGAGTGTGGTACTGAGCAAAAAAGGCGGCTAATAGGAGAAAAAATGCATTCCGAAATCCTCAAATGACCTTCGATACACCGCAATTTTTTTCGGTGTTAACCGCACAAAAAATTATAATGAATCAGACTCTTTCCTTTCCCTGAATCCTTGCCATTACCCAATGCCAATTTTAATTTAGTGATTTATAAAAATTAGTTAATTGTACCGATAGTAGTAGTAGTCTGGAGATGGCAATAAAGACTACGAACCCGCAATCATTTATGAAATTAGTTTTTAAACTTTTCCTTCTGTAAGTTTACATCATCATCAATCATTGATAATATCTTTAAATTTGATTCTAATTTATCATTATTTGGTTTTTAATGGCTGAGATGGTGGTATTGTATGGTGAATATTATCAAAACAATTGGGAGCTTTGTGTGGATGTATGGAGAAACGAAAAAGATCCATTTCACTGAAATTTCTCTGGGGCTTTATTTACTTAAAATTAATAAAGGACAAAAATTAAATAAAGATTGAACTACGTCGTCGTTTGGAATCCGGCCTAGGAAAGTTTAAACTTATTTCCTAACTTATCCATTTATATGAAAATTCTGTTTGCATTAATACAGAGGTGGTCAACCAAAGTGACTCCTACGGTCAACTTTGAGAACTCTGCGGGCCACTTATAACATTTGACGTTAATTTTTTATTATATAAATGCAGAAACAATTTATTTCTGTATTGAAGAAGAAAATGTTCCTGGTGGAGGTAAGAAAAAAATTGCTTTTAAGTAGGGAGAACTGTTTAGTGGAGGGCCAACGTTTCATTCCAGATTGCAGGTCTTCTTCAGGCACAAGTACGTTATTCTAAATAATGATATTCAAGATGTTTCTTTATTGGTTTTTCACTGTATTGGCCATTATAAATAATTGGTTGGCCACCTCTGTTTTAATAAGAGTATAGGGATATAAAATGCCAATAAAAATAAGTTTTAAAATGCTGAAGCGGGATTTTCGAGAAAAAAAAAACAATGGAGTAAAATTATTTTTTATTTAATTTGAGAATGTACTGATTTCAACAATGAAAAATATATAGATTATTTTTTTATTTTTTTCTCTTTATATTTCCATCCACACCTGTCAACGTAATTGATAATCACCAGATTGGCTGACTGAAAAAAATACACAATGACATGGAAGGCATGACGAAGAACAGTACCCAGCGGTACCTCTCCATTGGCTTGCTTTAATTTCCTACTGTAATAGATCCCTCATCCACGTCCTTTTTAGTCTCCTATATAACTGTTAACGGCCATACATGGGCCATATAGGATATGCAGACCCTCGTGTAGCTCACCCATCCTCTGTAAAGTGGGTGGCCCTAATTGGGAGAAAACACCTTCCTTCATGAGTTATAGTGGTAAAGGATTTTTTTTTTATTCTTATTCTTCAATGATTTTATATAACTACCCGACTATTCACTTTTATCGTTCCATCTTATTCACAACGAAATGAACACTTTAAAGCATATAAATCAATTTCTTATATGCAACAAGTATTTTAATCTCTCCTTTTTTTTCCTATTCTCTTGGAGAGCAAACCTCTCAGCCGCTTGACATTGTACAGAGGATTACGCTTTTTAAGTTAGTATAATAGTTTTATACTATTTTATATAAAGTATTTGTTGATTTTGTAAAAACGTTGACGATATAGGCGAACGTTAGATTTGGATAAAACGTTGGATATTGGATTCCTTGTCGTGGTAGTATGGATTTCCGACGAGAGACCTTGGCCTGGTCCTGGGAGCGTTTCCCCCGGGCTGGTGTAGCCACTGCTGGCTCCGAACCGTTCCTCGATCGGCCCCAATCGATACAGGTGTCTTCCCTTTGCCTCTTAGGCTGTTCTTGAGGAAATAGATATTGTACAATGTCGAGAAAAATATTTAAGTAAGGGGTAAAATATAATAGAGGATCCGGAATCAAATTAAATAGAAGATGATATATATATGTATATATTTTTAAATATTTTATTTGAAAAGAAATGAAATGTCCAGGACCGAGAAAAGAATATAGGATAAGTGGAAAGAATTGATAGGGCTGGCCGAGAAACGTGCCAGGGTCGGTGAGATGGTTGAGGCGTCACCATGGAGAGGTGAAAAACCCGGGTTCGAGTCCCGGTCCTGGCCATATTTTTTCTTTTCAAATAAATTATTTAAATAGAAGATGGTTGGAGAATAAAAAATTGTCATTTTACACCTGTCACGGACACTAATGTGTCTCTTTTTTTTACCATTTTTTTTAAGCTGATAGTAAGAGAGCCGCACAAGTCAACACAGCATCTAATAACAAAGCTAACGACAATTTTCTTACCCCCAATGAAAAAGATAATTTTTATGGTAATGTATTAAATTTTTCAGGGTGTGCAGTCAAAGATTACGCAAATTAAAAAAAACTTATTTTATTGTATTAACGTTTCGACCTAAGACATAGGCCTATTTTGTGTTATCTTTGACAGTACCAACTGACCAATTCAATCCACTATTAGAAATTATCCCGTCAACTATTTTCCACTTATATAATTTTTATGGTAACAAAACGACATAGAATAAAAAAAAATATTATTTTTTTAAAGGACAGAACTGTCCAGTACAAAATAATATTGGAGGTGGAACCTTATATTAACTTGGTGAGGCCACTTTTCCAGCCGTTTCGGTGAATCTGTGCTTCCGAGGGATCAATAATGCGATGTAACTAATTGGACAAATCTGTGAACATTTGTTCTTCTTAGGAATTATATCATTAACGTTGATGTAGGATTACCTCTTTCAGAAACGACGACCAGTAAGATTTAAAAGAAAGTTATTCAGCATTAAAACACATCTCTTGTTCATAATCAAGATAGTAAGGTCGATAATGCCAATTCAATATTTCTTTTTTTTTTCGGTTAACCATCCACCATCTTATCTTTCTACAAATTTACATTACTTATGAAAGAGGTGTTCACCCATCCCTCCATTGCCACGAATTATCTGGCTGTCGTTCCATGACCGGTCCCCCGGTCCCTTTGGGATTCACCTTTGTCCCCGTCTACTTGCTCAAAGTGCACATCGTTCTAGAACTAAAGATTATGGCTGTTCGGGACCAGCTGGCGCACGAGGACCTATATTTCTTTTCTCGAAACAGACACCCAGGCGAAACCTCCGAGGGACTATTAACATCCACAATCCTTGAAAACCACAACCCGATTTCCGATAGACTTACACCGACTTGAGTCATATACGTACATTCCAATGTCCTGTGTTTGTGGGTTGCCTCCTGTAAGATGACGGAATAACCATTTGAATTGCGGTATCATTAAACGATTTATTATGACTACATATTGTTGAACAATATGTATATATATTTTGTTTTACAATGAACTGCGATGTGTTATGCTGTTTTATTATATAAAAAACTTCATGAAATAAAAAAAAAGTCTGAGGATGAGTTGAATCTTCGAAACATTAAATGAAAAAATTACCACAAAAAGAAGACTTGAAGATTTATTTACAATACATAATGTAATAAGTAGCCCCCATTATCATAACATTGAATTTAATTTCAATGAAAATTCCATTTAATTTTAAATTAAATCGTTAGATCTCTCAGGATTATAAATTACCGTATACTACAATCAGTTCAGTTTATCTAATTAATTCATTATTGTTAACCTAATTGTGTTTTAAACTTTACATTCTTCCAATTATATAATTTTAAAATGACCAAAAAAAAAACATAATAATAATAAGAAAAAAAGAAGTTGGAACATTCTTAAAGTCAACCTCAGTTTTGAAGAACCTTTCTTTTGTAAATGCTGGATCGCAGGTGTTCAATCTCGACTCTGGCAGGTGCTGTTCCAGCCGGGTTGGGCTGAGGTAGCGCAGAGCACCTGGCTTACACCTTGCCCAACAGATTGCTGTGCTACCTCACTGTTCTTATATATTTTTACTTCCTCTACGAAGAGATAATGTGATTTTTGAAAAAAAATAAATAAAAAAATAATGGGCGCATAGTAATCTTCAGACCTATAATTCTACACTCAAATATCAGGATAAACCGATAGTTAAAATGCCTAATCGATAAGCAACTTGTGTTTGTGGAAACACAAACCTTGGGATTTTATATGAATTACTTACTAGACTGCCTATAATTTTAGTTCCAAAAGAAATAACATATTTTTATTGAAAACCTGTACTAAAATTATCTGAATTTGATTATTCATTAAAGTTAAAATAGATTTAATTTGTTTGGTTGCTATCAAGTTTTTACCAAGTAGTTAAGTACGAATGAAAAATTCAAATTTTCGATTCATCAGATGTAATTAATTTTTTAAAAGAAGTACATATATTTTAGTACAATAATTTAATATTATTAGAAATGATACAATAATTTAGTATTTAACTGTTCTAAATTTCAAAATTAAATTATGAACAATAATAATAATAAGGCTTAGCGAACCCGAAGGCTCGATGCCGATACCGCCAATCTCCGCTTACAAACTTCTGTCCATGGACCACCACCTTCCGACAGATCACTCTTGGCGCAATCTTCCCGCCGACGCCTTGGCCTACCCATCAAATTATAAAGGCATAGAGGCTTTAAATCGATAGATATGCATACATATGTATATATTTATATATATAGTTGTAAATCGGAAACAAACTATGTACTATGTGATTATATAACAATACTTTATTTATACGCATATTTTAATTTTAAAATAGTTCAGGATCGCTTTTTCAAACCAGAAATTTATATTTAAGTACATATTTTCAGTTTGTATAAATAATTCTAGTTTAATAATAATTTAATAAGCTATTTTCTGGAATGAATCACTGTATATTATTAGATCGAAGTAACCATTGTGTGAGGAAATACGTGGGATAAATTCAAAGCTGAGCGTTGGATGTATGTATTCAATAATCGATCAGGATTGGCCTTATTCTGCTATTTTTCGAACCCAGCCCATAGCGACACATAAATGCATCACGTATAGTGCGATAAATGCCCTGATAAAGGGAAATGGAGCTTTTTCCTCTGTAGTTGATTATGGAAGCTTTAGAGCCCGCATAATAAGGCACTTTTATGGATTACGGGGTCGGAGAATGGAGATGTATCGGAGTGGAAAGGGGCATGTTTGCTGGAGTTTATCCTATCCACAGTTTATGACCTGTTTACGAAACTTTAGCCTTAGGTAACTATAAACCATTAACATAAAATGTGTTATATTCATAAATTGTGGCTGGTATATTCTTGAACGAGACGAGGCTCCTGTAACATATTATAAACAGAGATTGGATCTGCATGCGATAAAAGCCCTGAAAGCTACTATTAAAAAAATATTTATGTTATAAAATATATCTTCTAGTCAGCGATCATTCTTCCAGAAATTATTATTTTTTTGTATTAATCTATTCCAACATTTACTTAACAATCATAAACTCCTGACTTAAGTTTTAGTATAATACTAGCGGACCCGATATACATTGTTTTGTTCAGACGTTTTTGGAGGAGAAAATAATTTAGTAAGCATTGCCTATCGGATCGAATTGTGACTCTAATGATGAAAAATTTCATCAAAATCTTTCCTACCGTTTAGGAGGAAGAGTTCAGTGACATACACACGAACAGAAGTCTTTTTTATATAAAGATAAAGAAATGTAATCTTTTCTGTTTTATTTATTTACTTATTAGGTTAGGTTGTTTATTGTTCAATATACGTGTAAACATCGTTGAAATTCAATAGAAAATTATGTGATATTCTCACTTCAATATTGCGCTTTACGATTTTGCACGACGTATATTATTCTTAGCAACAGTGCAAAACGCTTCACACAGAAACCTTTATTTATTATTTTCGATTAATTAATTGATTTAATAATTTCAGTTTAATAAGCACAAGGCTACAACGCTTGATGCAAATGTGCGAAAAAGTAACAGACTTCCTATTTTCAAAAATTTCTATAACGCGATCGCAGCACTGCCTGCCGGAAGTATTGTAAATCACAAAATTTGAGGTTATAAACAAAAAATTAATTTAACTAATTAAAATTATTATCAATCGGATCGAATTGTGGGTCTAAACCATTCTCGGACCTTGAATTTTGAACACAAAAATTATATCAAAATCGGTCCAATGTTTAGGAGTTCAATGAACTCCGAAAACATGAACAGAGAGATTTTACGCTATTTTAAACCAGATCCTCTAGTGAATGCAAATATAACATAAATAAATAAAGGGTGCTTGTCCGATATATGTGCGCCATTATGCTGGTAACACTGACTAGTCTAGGGACTGTCAAACAAGAACCAAAGCTTGGCTGAGATCGGCTCTCTTCGGATTCCCGAATACCTATAAACATTATTTTATATCCATCAAATAACTAATAATAACACAATAATATAGTAATAATAGTAATAACAATAAAAGGACATTTTAACATTTTAAGTTCTTCACGACAAAATTTAACCTCATTTCTTTACTCCAGAAATAAATAAACCGAATGACAATAAGAAACGGCAGTTTTGTTGATTCAAACCTGGTTCCACTTTTCAAACCACACTTACTTCTGCAACTTGTAAGATGGCACCTCCAAATCATTTTATTTCTACAGAATTTCATATTGTGGTCCTTCTCACAATGCTTCTTTCGAGGCAACATCCTTTTTTCTTGAAAAAGTTCAACTGCTTCGATCTTAGTTTTAGGGAGATCCCACATTTTTATCATATTAAATAACTAGGAATAAAAATAAAAAAACTCTTAACTGTAATGATATTTTGCGGAAAGGTTGGAAAAAGTATAGCCTCCTGGGAGATTTCATGGAAGACGCTGCCTGATTCTTGTTTGACAGTCCTTAGACTAGTCAGTTTACAAGTATAACGGCGTCCCTATATTGGACAAGTACTAAATAAAGATTCATCTCGCATAAAACTGAGCAACTCTTGAGATAATATAAATTAAATAATTTCAAAAGTATCTTTTTCGCCATTCTTAGTGACTCAGCATTAACATACTTAGTGTTCTCTTCTTAAGTCTCTGCTAAGATCCGCTTAAAACTAGTCAAGTTTTCTTATCTTCTGACTTAATCCCTCTTCTAACGTTAAAACCAGAGTTATTACTTCTTCATCTCTACAAACCAAGTATATATGTTAGAATGTATTTTGATATTATTATAACGATAATACTGGAATGCATAAGTATTGTCATGTTTGCTATTTGTTTAAAACGTTGTTATTCCCCCACTTTTTTGTTATTGCAAGAACAACGGATGAAATATCCTTCAGAAACTGTTCCCAAGCCAATGGTTGTACTAGGAGGTTATTGAAGAGCACCCACCTTATAGTGGCTAGATGAGCCACAGGAGGATTTCCAAATCCCACTTAGTCGATTTACTGCTGCTTACAGAATAAATTATCTATCTGTAAACAGAGGTCTCGAACCCGAAGATTTTATAAACTACTCTCACTTTTTTCTCGTTTTGAGGGTCTATGATCTCTTATTTATAATGCCGTAGAGGGCAGTTAAAAACGGATAAATTTAAATGATCGTTGTAGTTCATAATTTCTATTATTGTTTTAATTTAATGCAAATACCGTTGTAGTGAATGTTGTGCTTTATCCAGATTATTTATTATTTACTGACTTCATATACGTACTGTTTCTATTAGTGAATT
Source organism: Arma custos (assembly GCA_037127475.1). Classification (NCBI taxonomy): domain Eukaryota; kingdom Metazoa; phylum Arthropoda; class Insecta; order Hemiptera; family Pentatomidae; genus Arma; species Arma custos. The sequence goes on along the minus strand of CM073759.1, from coordinate 205,741,695 downwards.
TTCGTATTTCTATTGGTATGAATTGGTTCATAAACTTCAATATTTAAATTGTTACCTAGGACTCCATCTGGACAAACGTCTCACTTGGAATCCTCATACAAGACTGAAAAGGAAAGAAACTGCTCGACGTTTTCACCTACTTCAACATTTACTGGACGAACGTTCAAAGCTCCCAATTAATTACAAAAGACTCATTTACATGACAGTTATCAGACTTATTTGGACATACGGAGTTGAGCTTAGGGACTCTACTAAACCATCCAATTCATCTCGTATCCAATCCTTACAATCCAAAATCCTTCGTTAAGTCCTCAATGCTCCTTATTATGTCACAAACAAACTCATCCATCATGATCTTAATATCCCATATGTTGCTGATATGGCCCAAACTAGACACCTATCCTTCCATGAAAAGCTCCAAACCCACTTGAATCCACTAATCTCTCAACTTGCTTCCCATAATATTCCTGATAACCCTCCGAGGCGTCTGAAAAGAAGATGGCCTCGAGACCTTCTACTATAGAATTTTAACAAATATTTTTTTTTTCTGGTCCTTTGTTCATACAGCAGATTTACTTGATGTAATATAATTACAGTGGTAAATATCAATAAATTATTCTAATCTAAAAAAAAATATTTAAATTATTTCATTATAATTATATAATATATAAATTATAATTGATAGCATAAAAATGAAACAAAAACAAATCCTCTTCAAAACAAGATTAACAATTACTTCAAAAATTGACTTTAGCCCATGTAGTGATAGTTTATTTAATTAGTCCAGCAATTTTGACTAACACGGCACTTTTCAACCTAATTTCTCTCGTTTTTGGTCCAATTCTAAACTGTAGTTTTGGGAGCAAGAAATTGCTTGACTAGGCTTGTGAAAGAGACGAATTTTTAAATTTGGAGTAATCCACTTGGGTCCTGAACGCCTTAATCACACAATTATGCGAAATAATTTGTAATTCTTTTGTTTTTATTTTTGCTTATTAGTTAGCTTCATTTTCATTCATACGAATAAAACCAATCACAATTACGTTGTTGGTGCTATATTATCCATTATTATCCATGCTATATTAGTTTTAATGTCAGACACTATATTTATTATTTATTATTATTTCCCATACGATTATTTTAAAAGTATACACACTTGAATTCGCTAGTCTCTCATCTTGCTTCCCATACTATTCCTGATAACCCTCTGAGGCGTCTGAAAATAAGATGGCCTCGAGACCCTTCTACTATAGAACTTTATTGGAGTGCTAGCGATGGAGGGTTTCTCCACAAGTGTTTTTTTGTTTTCATGTCATTTGTTCATATCAGCAAATTTACTTGATGTAATATTATTACAGTTGTAATTATCAATAAATTAATCTAACAAATTTTTAAAAGTTGTTATGAATAATTATTTTTAACTTGTTAAAGAAAAAATCCCTGGTATAAATATTTATTTATTAAATGTTTCACCTTAAAAATAGCTCAAGGACGACGTGTATGTATTCGTTCTCTAGCTTTGTTTGTTACAATTGAATGTTAAATATAAAGTGTGAAACTACATTGTTAGTTTTATTTTCTGCAGACGAAACAACATTCGGTTATATAACTATTAATTATTTTTAGTATGAATACCAAAATTTATTGCTGCTTGTGTGGTAAGTAGTGAGTTATGCAATACGCACACCACTAGTGCGACTTTATTGAATTCAAACTTATAGTTTTTATAGAAGTGATTTTTTTTATATATCTCTTATAATGTTTTGCCTGGAATTGAGTTCTAAGTCAATATTTAAAAAGTCTCAAATTCATTGAGAATAGTTATGACGAAAATAGTATCAATTTAAGTGATTGTTATAGTTTATAATTTCTATTGTTGTATTGTTAAATGCTGAGGTCGGTTACCTTTTTTGGCCGCGAGTCAAAATCAATCAAAATTTGAATCGGGGTCAGAGATATTTTCGTAACAAAACAGTCTTTTAGTTAATAATAAAGAATATTTTATTAAGAAAAGGGGGTGGAGACGGAGTGGTAGAGCGCTGTGTTGCTGCGCCATTAGTCCTGGGTTCAAATCCCGCTGCTGGCTGGCTTTTATGTAATCTGTTAGCGGTCGAAGGTGGGTCCTATGGGATCTAGAACCCTCCTGTGGCTCACTCAGCCTCTAGAAGCGGGTACCTAAAATAAAGGGATAATCTTAAGGTTGAGCGTGATCTAGAACTAATCATCTCCCTGCCCCCAGATACTCACCTAGGTTTATTAAGAAAATAATTACAATCATAGTTAATTGAATTTAACATTCTCTTCGGTATCGATGGCTATGTTTTATAATTTATTTTAATTTACACTAAACCGAGTCACTTGAAATTAGCAAACGGATCATTCCGATCTCTGTTTTAATATAAATTAAATATTTCTATAGAAACTAAATTTAACGCAAGTAGTCTAAAAAGTGAAATTCGTGCGATACTCACACCACGACAGATTTTATAATTTATTATTTGAGTTTATTGAATTTATATATACTTTTTCAACAAATGAATTTTGTTATTGGTCGCATGGTGCTTATTTCTAAGTTAAATAATTGAGTTCTAAGTTAATATTGAATAAAAATCTATTCAAGTGACGTTTTGCTACACTTAGTTGTTCATTTTTCCATTAAGCAACATTTTTATCATTCGCATACAATGATACTGTTATCATGAAATTCGAAAGTGATAAAACAATTGAGTCTTAGTGAATTTTTACTGTCTTTATGTCAACATTTTACTTAATCAATGACAACTTCAGTTAGCTTTAAACTCTTTTATCTGTATTAATTCTTATTTAATGTGTTGTTTTTAAGAGACAAAAGTAATGTTACCGCACTTATTGTCGTTTTTGTCGTGTAATAATAATAATGTCTTTATTTATTCTGGGACCAATCCCTATAGAATAACAATACAGGCATTGTAGGCTATTATGTCTTAGAGTGTAAAATACTTACATTTAATTAATTATTACGATTAATTTAATAAGGGAGAAAGAATAAAAAAATGAACAAAAAAAAAATGTGAATTACCTACAATAACAATATTTTAAGAACAGATTAGAAGAAAAGAAAGAGAAAAAAAATTAAAATAAGTTAACAATAATTATATATGAGAAACAAATTTATGGTCACATATATATCAAATTTATGCCAAGAAAAAAAAAACGTGAAGAAAAATTAAACAATACTATGTGTGATTTACATTTCATCCCTTTTTGTCTTTTTTAATATCTATCTATATGTCATTAATAATACATATGTACGTGGTTTAAATTCCACACACTCATATATATGAATACATAATAACACACACAAATGTACATAAAAAAACATCATTCATTCATTGAACAAAGAGAACATTAAGTCAAAACTGTTCCCCTACTATTTTCGATTTTTTTTTAATTGTAGGGATAGTAGGCGCTGCAATATACGGGATTTGAAGGTTGGAAGATTATTGGAACGACGAATGGAAGAAGGTAAAGAGTTCCAAAGGGAGGAGGATCGGATAAGGAAAGCTCTGTCAAAAGCTGCTGTTCGGTGGGATGCTGTATATAGATCAGAGAGCCGAGAACGGGTGTTGCGGGAGAGGACTGTGGTTTTGAATTGAAGGAGATCGAAAATGTCTGATGGTCAGCGGGATTGGATAACTTGGTAAAGGAAAGATGCTAGGACTTACGGTGGTAGGAAGGGTAGAGCCATTTCAATTCTTCGTAATATCGGGTCACTGGAGTATCTATCGGGATCCCAAAGATGAATCGAACGAAGCAATTAAGCAACCTTTTTAATTTTGCTTCGAGATCCCCAGAGATACCCCCATACACTGTACAACAATAGTCAAAATGGGGGAAAATTAAGGAAGAAACTAGGAGTTTACGGATTTCAAAAGGGAACAGCTGACGAAGGTAATTGAGACGCTTTAGGTGGAGAAGGTACGACGAGAAATTTCTGAGATATGGTTTTTCCAGGAAAAAAAGACCAGGCCCTTCTCCAATGTTCCCTCTCAGCGGCTTTCTGTCTCCATCGCCGCCCTCATTCGCAGGTCGTCCTCCACATCATCCAGCCATCTTAAGCGTGGCTTCCCTCGTTTTCTCACGCCACCTGGATTGCTACACATCACTTGCTTGGGGAGTCTAGACTGGTTCATCCTTTCTACATGGCCAAGCACAGCCAACCTGACAAAACCTTCTTTATGAAGGTAATAATGTCGGGCTCTGTAAACAAATCAGTGAGCTCGACATTTTTCCTCATTCTTATGCTTTCGCCATCCTTGACTGGTCCATAAACATTGCTCAGAACCTTCCTCTCCTAAACTCTTCCTCAGCTTCCTCCAGTGAGTTGGTAAGGACTCAGGTTTCGCTGCAGTTAGGGACTGTATAAATAGTTTTATAAATTATTTCCTTCGCCCTTCTTGAGAGGTTCTTATATTTTAAAACTTTCTGTAAGTCAAATATGCTTCTACCTCCGGCAGCCAGCCTAGCTTTGACTTCGATGGTAAGGTCATTGTGACAGATCATCATTCTACCTAGGTACTTGTAGGAATCGCATCCAAGGAAGCTGTAGTCTCCAAATTGGACTGGTCCTCTCTGGAAAACTCCATCTCTTGAGGCCTTCATATGTTTAGTCTTTTCTTTGTTTATTTTATTTTACATCATTTAATAATCTTATATATTTTTACCCTGTTCGGATCTTGTATATAAGAATCATTTTGTTAGTACTACAGAAAGGAGTTAGTTCTTTTTAAATTATTTTCTCTGTATTTCTTGTTTAATCGGTTTCTAAGGCATGTCTCACTTTTAGTTTATTATGGCTTTAAATTAAATTACTAAAATTAATTAACTTAATTAATTAGCTAGAATCTTGTACATAAAACATTACGCTGTTAGTATTACAGGTAGAAGTTAATCCATTTAAAAATATTTTATCTGTATTACTTCATCTTTAATATATTTTTTAAGGTACATGAGAGGTTAGAATAAATTTAATCTCGCTTCTGGGGTTTTTAATTATTTTAATTATAAATAGATATCATAATATAATTACGTTATACGTCTATTAATCTGTTGGATCTTGTAAATAAGTTGTTATGCTGTGAGTACTAAAAAAAAAAGACCACTACACCTGTACAGTGAACGGGTCTGGGGTTCAGTACACGGTAGAGACTGTGCCGTTTCATGGACAACGATTCTACAAGTAACTTGTCCTAGATCATGCAGCAACACCAGATCCCCCCCTTATTTTTATAACATTTTATAGAGGCTGGGTGAGCCCCAGAAGGGTCCTAGATCCCATATAATCCATCTCCGACTGCAAACAGACTAAATAAAACTCTTGCCTGCTGCGGGTTTTGAACCAGGATTTTCGGCATGGCAACTCAGTGCTCTACCACTGAGCCACTCCGCTCCGTTTTTAATTATATACATATCATAATATGATTACCTTACATATCTATTATCTGTAGGATCTTGTCAAGGAATAAGATAAAATGGAATCACTTTTAGTTCATTGCGGCTTTATTTTAAATATATTTAATTAATTTTATATCTTTGCCTTCTATATTCATACGGTTCCGGTTTTGTACATAAGAAGTTATTCCGTTAGCAGGAAAGGACAAAGGATGTAGATAAGTGATATAGGACTGCTAGCCCTGAAGTCGGACACGAAGGCATGTCCTACAATAATCCTCTATTCGGCGCTGGGTTGGTCGATAACCAGGCGGCCTCCCGTCTCACCACACCCAGTCAGTTTTATTCGAGTCCAGTCTTCTCAGGATCCCGTTGACGTCTTGTTCGCCGATAGTTATAGTAAGGTATGATCTCTTAGTTAGGTTTGGTATTCAGGATGCTGTCCATCGTTATAGTCAATATGTTTGTATGACCATTTAAAATCTAATGTTAATCATAATTTAGTAAAAATATTTATTTTTATAATGTATTTTTAAAGTCTTAAAGTATGGTAAAAACGTCCTATGTAATATATTTATTTGTAAAGGGAAATAGTTGTTGCTAATTCAATAATTTAGTCTTTATCTATGATAATTTAATCATGAATGCAGGTTATTGATAAGCTTATTTGATAACAACACCGTTTGACTGTTACCAAGACTGTTATACATATTCGTGTATTTTTCATGGAGAAGGTTATGGTTTTCACTTTGTTCTAACACCACTAGATGGTGCTGCAGCACATCTACTTCTGAACTGCTTAACTGATCTACGCGAAAGTTGGTACTCAGTTATTTCCTTATGTCTCACAAAAGTTATTTCCCCATTTTTGACAATTATTTAAATAATAGGAAGATATTTAAAAAAAAAAATCCTTTATTTCATAAAATCTAAACAATTTTCTTCGTTGATAGATAGTTGAAAATTGAACTTTCAAAGCAAAACCATTTAGCTTTCTCAAATATGTTAATTTGTGATTTGTGATTTAATTGGTGATTTACCTCATTATTTAATCTATACATCTTTTTTTGTTTCATTTTGAAATTGTATTACATGATACAATAATTTGTGTATTAATTATTTATTGATTAATTGCGAATGGATTCAGGAAACTTCTTTATCTTTTCTATATATATTCTTTTTCTTGCATTGAGTGGGTTTAATTACTGTCCACTAGTGTCTGATCTTTGCGGTAGAGAAAATACATTTTTTTTATTATAAATACCACATGCCATGACATATGCTGTGTTCATTTACTCTTGTCTAGTTTTCTGTGCAATTTCCTCGTCTCCCGTTGGTTCCAAACCTCACCTAGATTTAAAATGCTTTACTATATTTTTCCATATTTTGCATTTAAATTTTGTATGTCGATTTTCGTACAAATGGATTCTGTCTATCGGAATGAAATTTGTAAACTTTTTTACCGTGCATTACCCACAAACCCAAATGATATCCCTATAAATATTTATACAAATAAATATATATAAATTTGCTTTTATATTTCTCGGTACTACTCAAGTTTTAAACCTATACACAATTTATAATCATGCTATCTTTCTTCGGACTCGTTGAATTTCCTGCGTGTGCTATCTTCAATTTATCTCACAGTTCTCAAAGCCATTGTTTTCATATCTTGAAATGCCTCCGCATTCAAAATTGTCCTCTTAATGGAAATGTCATCTAAAGCGAGTGGCCCTTTGCCAAAAGTTCTACAAGATAAGATGTTATCACTAGTGGTAAAGGATATATCTTCAACAGGTTGGGAATAAATGAACTATGTGTTATAACTGAATATGTAGCATCAATTGAAGATGGGAAGAAGAGCCGGGGGAAGCTGTCAAGGTGTCAATAACACTCCAAACTCTTTTAATATCCTGAAAAGGGTCCTTTTTTTTCTATCTCCCTCAGGATCTTTTCCTCCTGCTGACGCATCCGTTTCCAACTCTTAAGGACCTATCTCTGGAATGGTTTTTCTTTTCAATTATATTTCCTATCAGTTATATCAGGTAATGGAAAAAGTATTGCCTCTGGTGGGTGGTTTTCCAGCTATTATTATAAACATATTAATTGCATATTTAAGTAAGGGGAAGAAAATGTTCCAGGAGGAGTTCAGAAAAAGATCTCTTTAATAAGGAGAACTATTTATTTGAAAGCCAAGATTAAATATGAGACATAGTAAAGAATAAAAATACATATAACACAGAGAATAATAAAAATTAATCTAATACAAAATATTTTATCAAAACAATTCTTCTATATCATTAATATTCCTATTATTTCTGTGTAGGTATATTTATGTAATATACACAGATTAACGTGTATTACTTATTTGATAATACTCCATAATTATTTGCTTTGTTTGTATATTCATCTGAATGGTTCCACATCATTATTGTAGTCATTCATATCCCATGATGTCTATATGTATATATTATTTAGTATGTATTATACTTACATATGAGTAAAATCAGTCTGTTTCTTGCATATCTGGCCCTGAAGAAGCCCTTCAATGTGCGTCGAAATGTCGGCTTTCAAATAAATAGTTGATTATTTATTAAATAGCTCCCTATTTAAGAGCATGTTTCCTTCATCTTCTTCCTCTTAAATATAAGGTCAACTAATATTATTCAAAATGTATATTTAAATAAAATAATTAATTTTAATTTATACTGTTTGATTCATGTAATTTAAATTTCGTGTTCGTGAAAAAAAGGAGGAGAGTCCTTTTATAGATTTACATACCTTTATATATATATATATATATATATATATATATATATATATATATATAAATATATAAAACATAAGAAATAAATATTCTTATATTTATAGAGATCAAAAAGACTCGACTTGAAGTATGGTGTAGACGGATAGTAGCTCCTTTCTTAACTAATTGGTCATATTTTGTATTTTTAATTAATACATACGCTTCTATAAATGAAAATGCAGCATAACTTAAAAATAGAAGAATTTTCAGACTTTACCTTAAATGGCGTTGCTGAGGATCGATGATATGTTCATTTCGTTAAGCGGGATATGATAGTAAAATGGTCGGAAATTTGGTTGATCAGATTTTAATAGTAGTTTTGATAATAATCATAGACTGAATGCAGCTTATTAACATTTTCTCGAAGTATTTTGTGAGTGATTTCGTAAATATCATTTTCTGTCGAATCTTCGTTTATTGTATAAACAATTGGGAGAACTAAAATGCATATGGCTTCATTAAATTCCCATATACGTCATGCTGAACTATCAATGTATGGTTTCTTCAAATTATAATTTATTTGTTAGTTGGGACAAGTATTTGTATAAAAATGTACAGTAAAAATTATCATTTGTTTGATAGCTAAAACCATGACTAAACATGCAGAAATAAATATGTTAAATAATTGTTTATATACTATTAAACATAAATAAAGTGCGAATGAAACAAAAGATTAATGCATCTACAAAATAATTTTATTACTTATTTTATTTCTCAATTATACAATTCATCATTTATTATTATCAAATTAATTATTATTTCTTTTTTATAATATTTTCTTGCCTTCAAGTTGGTTACATTTTTATTCATTCACAATTATGTTGATGTTCCTGTCCGTGGTAAAATCTTCATCATTATTTCTTCTTTGTAATCCATCACTTTAATTGGAATTGTTTATAATTCTTGGTTTATATATTAATTCTATAATTAATATTTTTTTCAACAAACAAACACGTGTTTTTTCATTCATGTTCACTGCCTTTTTTGTGATGGTTTAAAAGTATGACTACGTTTTTACCATTGTAACAGTACAGTATTTTTAATCGTATAATTTTTTTTTTGTTTTTTTTTATATTGTTATTTTTATTAGAGTAAGACAAATAATAACCATTTTCCAGTCAATGTTTATTCTCGACTTTCAATCTATTCGAGAGGTTTCGACACTATGGTGTCATTTTCAATCTTTTTTTCTTTGCATCTTTTAAAAAATTACTTAAAAATTATTTTACTTAGTCAACATTTGTCCTCCATGGTCAATAAAAATAATAGAATATAGAATAAATAAATAATAGAATATTATTTTATTGACCATAGAGGACAAATGCCCCCCCCCAAGGATTTAAAAAAAAAAATATGACTTTCCAGACTTGTTGACTATGTAAAAAATTTTAAAGGAATTTTTTAAAAGATGCAAAGAAAAAAATATTGAAAATGACACCATAGCGTCGAATAGATTGAAAGTCTTGAATAAACATTGACTGGAAAATGGTTTTTATTTCTCTTACCCTAATAAAGAAGAATTAATTCCAGTTTAAAAAATAAACAAAATTTATAAGAATGTATATTATTATTAAATATAATATATATAATAATTTTGATATTGATATATATATATATATATATATATATATATATATATATATATATATATATATATATATATATATAACAATGTGCGGCTTCTAGCAAGATTCGCATTATTAATATGATATAATACCTACTATATATTATTATCTGGGCATAGTGTATAATTTATGCGTTTAACTTAAAAAAGCGTTAGGTTAAACTAAATTAAATTCATTATAATCATTATTAACTTGACTATAGAAATTATATTATGCTCAAGAAACTTGTATTTTACTTCGGCATTCATTACTTCTTAATTTCATCGACAAAAGAAAGTATATATGTTTTTTTTTTTAATGTTCATGATATTCTATACAGGATTTTTTTAGTATTTTGTTTCCCTGTAGCCATCGAAACTATGTTGCTTTTTTTAATTACGTGAAATTCCTAAGACTTGCGCATTAGGTTTTACTATATTTAGATCTTCAGTTGTAGAAGATATCTTAAAATATTACTAAAGCGGAACAGTTGAGATAGATTCATATATTGATTCTCCATTTATCTTCGATCCCACGAATTGTATTTATCGGATTCCTTATATTATCGTGTAACATTTATTTAGGATATCGGTTTAATGATAGCAATAACCTATCAATAAGTAAGTTGTTAAAAGCTATCTTGCTATGATTGCAAACATGTAAGATTGTATTATAGAAATCTTACGTACACAATCTATTTGATAAATTACGTTTAAATAATTTATAATATGTAGTTATGTACCCTTAACTTAATATTTATTACATTGCTATTATCCTTATAACACTATAAGTTCACAAAATAATATTACTCACATATTATGTTTCTTAAGGTTTAAGGAAAAAGGAATTACAGGATGTTGGGTGTAGCGTCTGAGATGTTTCTTATTTATACATCTGACGTCAACCAGAGCTAAAAAAAAAGTTTTCATAATAAAATATTCATTGTAAATCTATTTTGTGAAACAATCTAGAATCTCATCTGTAAACTAGAAAAACATTTGAGTTGAAACTCCAAGCATATGTAAAATTTATTTAAAAACAATTTCAGTTTAAAAAAAATGATTATCGATTATTTAGATTAAAAACATTTAAATTAAAATTACTTAATATCCATATGATCTGTAGGGCTTTTGAAAAAAGATGTAATTAGATATAATTTTTTTTTCTAAATGCAATTGCATAAAAAATAAAAAATAAAATCAAAAAGTCGTAATAAAATATCAAAAAAGGTTTTGAAAATTAAAAAAAAATTAGGAACTTCAAAAATATAAATATACTTTTTTCATACTAGACTCCAACATTTCATGGTTATTTTTTTAAATTCTCCTTTTTTGAAAATAACTCAAATTCAATTATTCCCTATAAAATAATTTAATGTTGCCACAGTCTGTTCTTAATAAAATAAAAAAAGTTGTAAATATTCCTCAAATTTATTTTTGAATTGGACAATGTACATTTAATTTCTTGGACCGATTGACTTCTGTTCCTCTCACATGATCTAATATCAAACAACAAAACAGAATATTAACTTCATAAAATGTACTTTGATTCATTGTCCAAAAGGGTATTTATTTTCTTAATATAAATCTTATATTATGCAGGAATAATGCAATACTATATATTACTAGTCCTTATCTATTTTATTCTAAATATCGATATAAATCGGAAGTGGTGAATTATTGCAATTGAGAAGAGAATAGTAACAAATTTGGTTATGTAATATTATTTTTCTTCACAACCTTTTTCGTCCATTCTATTGTGTGTTTTTATATAGTTGATTGTTCTCCATCTTATGTAACAAATTTCGCTTGTTAAGAAACGTGATGCTGCAGACAATGCTTTGAAACAAGGCGAATTATACTTTTTTCTTCCCATAATAACTAATGTAATTGATTAAAAATAATCAATGTAATTGAAGCGTTCATTGATTATTTATTTGGAGTTTACATACGACTTAATTTTTATTTAATGTATGTTATTTGTCGATTTATTTTTCTATAAACAAGCACTTATTTGCTGTCAATGGATACATTTTTGAAAATTTTTTAATATCATTTGGCACCTTATTTTATTTATTATCATTACTTTTTGGAGACAATGAACGAAACTGATTTTCCGATTCTGTTCTTTTACCAATGCCAATCTTTATTAAATTCTTCTTTTTGTAAAATTTATTCGAATAAGGAACACAAAAGCAACTTTATGGACAGTTGTGGACGATTTACTAATTTATAAATCTTGAGATACCTATCATCAATTTATACTTCACTAGTTTGAATTTTTCTTGTAAGTGTTTATATAAGAGATTAACATTTTAATTTTAATTTTTGGGTTATTACTTCCAAATTATAGATAATGGAATGAATTCTAGAGTTAATTTCATACTAATAGGAGAATGACATGGGATCCTCAAGTTAAGATGAAACGCCTATCACTGGACCATAAACTCAATTTAATGTATTCGCTATTCAGGAAAAACTTCAAATTAGATTTAACACGTACACTTACTTACTAAAACTAGTTTGGACATATGCATTACAAATTTATGGCATCGCTAAACAGACTCACAGAAAACGACTAAAAACTTTCCAATCAAAAGTACTCAGACTTGTCACAAAAGCACCCTGGTATGTCAATAACAAAACTCTACATACAGACTTAAAAATACCAACTGTTGACGAACACATACGAACATATTACAAACGCTCTCAAGAAAAACTACACGGACATACAAACCCATTAATATATATAACAAATGGCCACTACTCTCATGCCAGAAAACACTGAGAGATTAAAAAGAACGTGGATGATGGATTTGTTATCACAGGAAAATTGAATCAAACCAAGGGTACCGCTGGGTACTGTTCTTCATTCCTTTCATGCCATTGTATTATATCTGCTGATTGTCATTGTTTTTTATTTGACAGGTGTGGATGAAAATATAAAGAGGAAAAAAATTATACTAAATTAAAGAAGAATAAATTACATAATATATTTTTCTGATTTTTTAACTTTTGATTTTAATAATTTTATTCGCTAATATCTGAGCTTCTTTTTCGATATATTTGTGTATATCTGAAAAGTCTGCTTTCAGCAAGCTGCTATTCTATTTATTTAGTTCCAAGTTAAAATCTCAGTCTCGGATCCGTACAGCCATTCTTTTGTTTAAAGTTAAAACTATTTCCTTCCAGAATTTTTTCATTAGTCTCTGGTTTGTTGTTTCTGCTAATCAATTAATTTTCCTTCTTGGCCGTGTGAATAGTGTGGGTGAGAAAAGATACCCTTGTCGTACTCCTTGAGGGATTTGTCTTGTATTTTGGCTTTTTATTTTTATCTAAAGCATTTTAATTTGCCTATATTTTAAATTTGAATAAGAAGGATATTCCCTCTCCAGTCCCCATTGTACATATATTGTACATATTGTAATATATACAACTGTTCATTTCATTGTATTTCAGTAGGTACTTAACATTTTTGTAGAGGTCCGTCGATATTATTCTAGAAATTGAAGTTCAGTTTACTTTTTTTTACCCCACCCCCCTAGTGAGCATATTAAAAACCCATTGTTACTTTAACTGATGAAGTACCACAGAAAACTGAACAAAGAATTGTTCTTTGTTCCGGTACTAGGCATCACTGATAAAATATTGTATCACTAAAAACTTTTTTATAAAAGTAAGAGATAGGAGAAATATCAAGCATAAGTTCCAGTAAGCAGGCCAATGCTATCGGCATAATTTCTTATACCCCATCGATTGCTCGATGGACTATACAGTTAATCGGCCAATTATATGTCCTCGCTGGGTCCTAACTGTTTTTCTAGAAATTGCCTCTTTTATTTCGTACTTTACTACTCCTCCCGCACGATAGGATCTACATAAATGAGTTAATGAGAAGGATAATGAAGATTTTGTGGTCTGTGGGAAAGCCGCAAGCAACCCAGGATTGACCCGAACTCCGGGATAGGGTCACGCGAAGAAGTCATGCTAAGCCTCTGATTAACTGAGGCTAACTTGGGAATCGGCCTTCGCCACATCACAAATGTTAGGAAAGGAAAGGCTATGTAGTGGTCATAAGTCATATTTAGTATTAACACACAAGTAATGAGTGGATGAGTGGAATAAAATAATTTGCATTAATTAACTGTGAACTTTAAAGGATAATCATCCCACAGAGTCTAAAACGTTTTGCTATTGATCCTATTTCGATTTTGTGTCGTCATTACCGCTAGAACCCGAGCAGTATTATCAGGAACATTTCAAGAATTTGAAGAGGCAGCCATTCAACTGGGTCTTAAGGTGACTGAAGATAAAACTGTATACATGATAAACTCAAAATTGGAAAAAGTATGGAAAAAAGAATGGAAGAGTGAGTTTCAGAGAGAGCAGTTTTTGAGTTACGCCCGAAAATAGGGTATGAGGAAGAAGACGGAATGACGAGCTGATGGGAAGCTTTACATGGTGGCGATTATAAAGAAAGCCTTATTGAATTAGATGGAAAGAATGTCAGGACATAGGATACCAAAGAGAAGGCTCTATGAGAAATCAGACGGCAAACGAAGCAGAGGACGCCCTCGGATCAGATGGCTGGACGATGTCGAGGAAGACTTAAGCTGCTGGGTGTACAAGATTGGAGGAGAATAGCGCAAGATCGCAGAGATTGTTTGGCTGTGGTAGTGGAGTTCCGGGTTCTTGTAGGACCGTAGAGCCAGAATCAATAATAATAGTCTAAAAACTTTTTTTAACTTTCTAATGATCCAATTTCGATTTGGTTGTCTTGCAGGGAATTTCATTAACAATCCTTCCGTTAGTGAATTCAATGTATCTTGAAATATAAAAACTCAAATTTGGAGAGAGTGTTTGATTTTTTTTCTTTGTGGATTACAAATTCTCGTAATAGAATCTCTATATGAACGCTGTTTAATCATATTTTCGGTATAATGATTCTAAAACAGTTCACTTGTTTCCTTTATCTTTAAAACGGGCTGTGTTAAAAGCGTATTCAATTTTCTATCGATCGTCATTTTGAAGCGTTAACTCAGATCGTGATAACGAGTACAGAGGACCAAGTGACTTTAGTGCACGGCGTACTAACTTTTTTTAAATTGATTTTAAGATTCATAAAACGTAAAACCTCATATTTTAGGAGAGTTAGAGTTTTTTCCTTAATCGATTTTATAGATTCATTGTATTGGTTGAAGCTTTTTAATTTAGGAACGACATATCTGATATTCCTTTTTCACCTTTTTTTATTTTACAAAGTTATATTTTGAGTTTATCATGTTTGAAATTTTGTGGGGATAATCACAAAAGTTGTAGGAAAAAAAAATCTTCAAGCTTTTAAAATTTGTCTAACGGTTAATAAAAGAATTTCAATAGCTATATCATTAGTAATGCTTTGCTTTATCAATACCCACATTTTTATTCTAATGAAAAATTGGATTTTTTGAGTTATGACGTTGCTCTTTTGAAGGAGCGATATACCATGAGGAGAGATGATCTTGTCCCGCGTGGAATGGAAGGCACATATTTTTCTTTTTTCTCCTTCACGGCCGTTTGGTTTTTTCTCTTCCACCAGGTCTTCTTTTCTTCTCCTAAACAAGAAAATTCCAGTCTTCGGTGGTGACTCCAGATCTTTCGCTGAACCTGCTTGAAATCAGTTGAAAGATAACACAAGACACCTTGTTCTTTCGTCTCTTCCTGGCAAAAGTTCTGATTGCTACGAATATAGTTGAGAGTTTCGCCTTATTGCTCGTATCCGATTATTCTTTTGGCATATTGAATATTTGGTATTCATAAAACACTGAATGAATAAAAACCATTAGCTGGAATTACTACATAATACTCATATTTAAATATCTGTATCACTATGATTAGTAATACTTAATTAATGTATGTATACATCATAATATCCTCTTGTTGAAGTAATTATCTCTTAAAACTAGACTATTTGTAAATAATTTAGCTTTTAGGAAAGATGGGAGGTTGAGCATGGGTTTCTGTTTAACAGTTTATTTCCTTTTAGCAGTTTTAAACTGCTATTAAGGTTAATGGTAGCTATAAACTAGTCGGTACCATGTTACTCAAGTTTAAACTTGGTAAAGTAACAGCGAACTTAGGTTCCTACATTACAATCTCTTGAATTGAGTATGTTCTTCTTCTGGCGGTTAATTTTTAATAACTGTTTATTTGTACTGTTACTGTTATTTGTAATTAATAATTAAAGTTCAAATCATAGAAAATATAACTGTGTAGACTTTATGTTTAAAAATTATTCACTGAATTTCTCCTCTGTCCGTTTGGTTCCCGGTTTCTTCAATGCTTCCTTCCCTGACATCGCTGTCCACTTTTCTATCTCAATTCCAAACGTTTTTTGTCAATATTTCACATTTCATCACTAGGTTTAACTTTCGGTTTTCCTAGATCTGTTTTTACTTGACTAATTCATGTTGCGGTTGACTTGACTTTATTTTTTTTATGTAAGCATTCATCCTATTGGCGAGTGTTGTTGGGAAAGCCTAATAACATGTCCATCAAATTCCAACCTAATTTTCTTATGTTTGCTGCCAGGTTTGAAATATTTTATGCTGATTTTACTCGGTATTAGTTAATTTGGACCTAAAATCTTTTTCATAATTTGTTATTCTTCTTTTAGTATCTTTTACATGCAATTTTGTGTGGAGTGTCCTTAGTGCTTCTGGTTTAATTACTTTGCTGTAGTGGTTTATCTTCGTGTTAGATGAAGTGTATGTGTGTGTTTTATAAACACATAAAATCTCTTTCCTTAAAGGTTTCAGTTCACTCACCTTTGTTGTCTTGTATGGATTCGGTCTTTCATCTCCCTTCCTGTCTTCTGGCTCAGAATGAATACCTTGTTTTATGTATAAGAAAAAGTGAGGGGAACCGGGAAAGATGGCTGAACGTGGAATGAATTCTTTGCCGTGTCGTCAACGATCATTCGTCTGTATAAATTATAGTGATTCGAAAGCGGACGACGTAATCATTATTGTCAGTCATTACCTTCTTTCGATCATGGAAATGTATTGAATATTGAATATATATGGTACGTGAGTGCTGTGGCTTTCTCTGTTTTTATTTTATTTTACATTTTTTTACCTCTAATAAACTGATATGTCAAGAAAAAACAAATAAAAACCTGTTAGTACAACCCTTGAAAGGTTATGGGCACAGTACATGACACTTTAGACTTTTTTGTTTCTAACTCAACAGATGAGCAGGGAGGTGTTTTTGATGCATAGTTTCTTCCATAGTTAATGGTATCACCTCTATAAAGGATGGGTAAGCCCCTGAGGGGCGGCTAATCGATTAAAAGGTTTCGCCTTTTTTTTCTGCGTTATAGAATTTTACTCTAAAAAATCTATCGATTTTCTCTGTAACATTATTAATTTATTATTAATTTCATTTTCATTTGCACCTGCGCAATTGCGCATCCAGCAAATTTGATTCAAGTGTTTTTCTTTTTGCTTTTGTACAGAAACATCGAGTTTTGGAATAGAAATATCAATAGTTGAGAAGGTCTCTTGGCCAATGTGTTTTTAATCTTTTCCTATCAAGTCTAGGTAACAGGGAGTAGGAAAGCGTAAGAACGCGTGGATTTGGGTGATTATGTGTCGATGAGTGGAATATTATGTATTTGTTATGAATACATGATTTTATAGTGGGAATGTTCATGTCGTTGTGTATGGTGTGATTCGAAATATACCATGGTGCATTAACAATTTTTCTGAGAATTTTGGACTGTGTTGTTTGTATCTTGTGTTTGTGGACTTGTTTTGCTGTACGAAGTTCTGCTCTATGTGCTCAAATAGGTTTTCGTATACTGTTATAGATAAGTCGTTTGTTCCGTAAGTCAAGTGAAGATCTGTAGTCCAGAAGATGTGATAGTTGTCTATAGCGTCTTGTCAGTTCTTGTCTTTTTAATTTTGTATGTACGTTCCATGTAAGTCATTTGTCCGAGTATAGTCTGAGATAACGTACATATTTTTCGGAAGGTACTTCGTCGTCAATTTTGACTGCTGGACACGAAGCTTTGCGTAGAGATAAGCGTACATGGCTCGATCTTGAGGAGTTTATTCTGATTTGCCATTTATAGAACCACTTTTCTAAATCAAACAAATGATTTTGAAGAGCTATAGATGATAGGGTTGGGCCTCTGCGACAAGAAATAATGGCTTTATCGCCAGCGAAGGTATAGATGGTGATGCAAGGGTGCTCCGGTATATCAGAGGTGTAAACAGAATAGAGAATAGAGCTTAAAACACTGCCTTGTGGTACATCCCTGTATTAAGGAAGGAAGGAGAAAATCAAAGAGTCAACGGAAGTACAGATTGTAGAATTAAAGAGTATGTAGGAGGTAAGTGAGGTAAAAACTTGGAAAAAAGATATGATTGTATTTTTCGTAGAAAAAAAAACTTCTTGTCAGAAGAGTGTAAAGTGGTTAGAGGGTACAGTCAATAAATTGCACAAAGTAAGTTACGATTATTTTATATGTGGCTACGTTTCGACCTAATTTTTGGCCATCATAAGGGCATAGGAATCTTCAGAGAAATTCCAGCCATCCATTTCCACATGAATACTTCTTGTCGTACATTTTGCTATTTACTATTTTTTTTTTTAATAAAATGGTTTTCCACTATTTTTCGTTAAACATGTTTTAACTGGAAAGATTTTTTTCACCAAATTAGGTAATTAATTGATTTAATTTATTTTTCCGGAAGCGGGGTAGTTGCCGTGCCGTAGGTGCCGGGTCCAAATCCAGTCTGTGGTTGTTAATTTTTATTCTATCGCCCCAAAATTTTTCGCCCATCTATCAACATGTCGTGTTACAGGTGGAGAAGGGGTAAAGTGAAAGGCGCATGACAGCCTAGGCCAATATGGCGGCGGCGCCTAATGAGCTGATCGTGTAGCATTTATATTCCCACTTATTCCTGCAAGTGTTCAGCGGTATTTGGGTGTTTTGATCTGTGTATTAATGTAAATGCATTTATTTAGTTTATCGTAAATGTTTTAATGTTCATTAACAATAAATAAAAACGATTTGTTTACTAATAACAAATCTCTTCAAAGACTATCAAATCCTTTTATCAGTGTGTATTAATTTTAATTTTGATGTATAATAGTATATTTAATTATTTTTGTACTCTAAGGCATAATGGCTTACAACACCTGTATTGTTATTCTAAAGGGGCTTGTCCCAGAATAAATAAAGACGTTATTATTATTATTATCTTGTTGTTTTTTCGGTTTCTACCATTACCACTACCAATACCTTAAGAATATCTTAAGGTGACCCTTGAATGCAATTCTAAATTAATAGTAAATCGTGCAATTTTTCATGTAATTAGAAGTGAAGCATTAAACTTTGGTTTTCTCTCTTCATATTCTTTGCTTTCAGAATAGAATAGAAAATAATTTTATTCTGGGACCAGGTCCCTTAAAAATAACAATATAATACTTATTGACCTGTCTTGAATTTTTTTGTAACCTTAATCCTCACACTTCAGTCTAATCGGTAATCCTACTGATATGTTCTTATTACATTCGAATCACCCGTTGCCATTAAAAGAAACATATTTTTTCTGATGTCAACAACTTTCAGGGGTTACAGCATATCAGAACTGTTTATTCTTTTTCTCTTTTTTATTATGCATATATAAATTAATCAGAGAAGAGGCAGAGGTTCGGATAGAGGAGGCATTGGTTATTCAGGAGGCGTTGGGAGACCTGTGGTCATGAAATTGTGATGAGCCTCCTCCGCTCACATGACGCTCTCGACCATAGCTCCATCTATTTCCCTCATGCCCACTTCACGATCAGGTCTATTTCCTGCCTCTCTCTAGGTTTGTAGCCTATCATATGGTCAAATATATAGTATCTGCTGAAATTATTTACATATCTCATTTTAAGATTCTATGTATCATCAATAGTATCGAATCTAGGTCTTAGGTTTGAGTGGAGGGCTTTCAAGGGATTCAGGAGGTATAAAATACCCTCAAAGAGTAAGGATTAGTCCATAGGTTCAAACTTTTCTTTTATGTATAGGTTCTTAATTTAAATTGTAAGAATACTAGACTGAAACGACAAGAAACAGCTCGCAGTTTCAGGCAACTTCAGTATTTACTAGACAAACGCTCTAAGCTCCCAATTAATTACTAAAGATTCATATACACGACTGTTATAAGACCTATTTGGACTTACGGAGTAGAACTTAGGGGTTCCGCTAAGCCATCGAATTCTTGTCTTATCCAATCCTTATAATCCAAAATGCTTTTAAAAATCCTCAATGCTCCTTAGTTTGTTGCGAACTAAGTCATCCATAATGACCATAATATCCCATTTGTTGCTGATTTGGCCCGAACCCGGTATAACTCTTTTCATGATTAACTTTATTCCCACTCAAACCTAGCTGTCCCGATAATCCTGCGATGTATCTGAAAAGAAGATGACCTCGCGACCTTTTAAGTTGAATTTGCTATTTGCGTACTACCCGTGGATAGTTTATCTACTTCCCTATTTCTCATGCCATTATGGATCATTCATTCAATTAACTTGTATCATTATAAAACAGTTGTTAAATTCAATATTTTTTTAAAATTAGGACAATTTAAATTTTAGGTGACGGTGGCCCAAAGGGACAACACATACAACATACCTTAAATCTAAAATTATTCCAATTTTTCAAATCAAAAATTATATTTCTTCTGAGCTTAAATGCCGATTTCGGAAATCGGGATATTGACAATTTCGAGGAGCTGACTCTGGACGATACTAATTGAACGCATCTATTTTTCTTTTTTGATCAATAATTTGTTTTTATTGATATATTGTATTATTTAAATGAGATCAAATGTTTCCATGGAAACTAAATGGAATTTCCATGGAAACCAAGTGTAAACATGTGATAACAGTGTAAATTTAAGAAATAATGCGCCCGATTATCATTGTGGTAAGAAATATAAATATATGTATTATTATTTTTTTATTTATGCTCTTGGATTGACCAAAACAATAACATACATACTTAAACAATGTTGATCATATACAAACATATTATCCTTGATCTTTACTTTAGTTAATATTCCTAGGGTTTTAGTGTTACGGTTTTCAAGATATCTTTGTTGTTTTGGTTTTCGATACATTGGTGATTTATCTCTTTCTGGAATGTTTTTGAAACATCAGTTTTTTGATGAGTTTCAAAGCAATCGTTCTTGAAATATGTTTTTCTAAAGTTCGCACCTAGCCACAATCGAATTAAGTTCACCCACAACCTTCTATCTCTTCAAGGCTGAATATAATAGAACTCTTGAAACTGTATCGCTTATATGTGGTCAACATTTCCCCGTCTGCGGTTTAGGGCTCGTCCGACAGTAACCTTCACCAAGTTCTATACAAACAACAGTGCTTCGAAGCAAAATAAACTGGGTTTTTTTCTCATATAATTGAGAGGCCTAGTAAATTATATAAGAGAACTGACGGTTGTTTATTTGATAGTTTATTTCGTGGTTACGGTCAAAAGCTTCATTTTATTTACCAAAGGTTTTTGAATTACCGGTGGCTCTTCAACGGAAAAAAAAGACGTATATATACGATTATATGTTTATTTCTTTATTCTGATCAAATATGGCAGCCGGTTTAATTGATCTCATCAATCAACACTCTTTTTTTTCTTTTTTATTCAAAACGACACCAATTTTCTGAATAGCATTGATGTATCGATTATTAATAACCGATTGATAAAAACCAGAAGAAAGAGGTTTCATTTGTTCGTAAAAATAAGATGTTCTTATACAGAATCGGATTGTAAATTTTCATAAATAGTTTTGTTATGGCAAATCATCGTGTTATTAACAAAACACGCCTATTTGATTTCTTTCTTTTTTCGAATTGGCGCATATAAAGTTGCTTGAAGTCAGGAAATAAAAAGTATGCATGGCTATATTTTTATTTCCCTTGATTTTAATATGTTTATTTTATTTAGCTTTCCCCAGCTGTTGTCTATTAACCTTCATTATTCTTGAGTAATTGCTAATAGGTCTTGATAGTTTTGGGATGTTATATCTGTGGCACCTGTGCATAGTGGGCTAAGTCGAATTTTGTGAATTTCAAGCTATCTACTTGGAATCGTAATTTTTCTGAACTTATTTTAAGTTCAAGATTGGAGTATCAGCCCACGATTCACAGAGGAATATCCTTCATTGCAATGGACGGACCACTTAGCGTGTTAGACACAAGGAAAGAGAAAAAAATTACGATTCTAAGTAGATAGCTTGAAATTCACAAAATTCGACTTAGCCCACTAAGCACAGTTGCCACAGATATATCATGGTGATTGGTGTTTAATATTAAATTTTCCGTACTTATAAAAGATAACTTTAATTAATTAAAATCACTGTTCTTTAAACATGTAAAGGAAGTCCAGAACATGTATTTACACTTATGCAGCTTGTATATGTAAAATTGCAAATAAAGTTTTTTTTGTTTTGTTTTTTCAATTTTCCAGGAGGAGGTTTAGTTTAATATGTAAGGTGCTAAGTTACTAAGCTTATCTGGTTCAAACCCGGCAGTAGCAAATAAATGATTTATTCTAGCAGCCGCGGAACGGCCTTCTGCGATCTGGTAGGATCTCATGGGGGCTCCTCGGTCTATATAAAGTTGGCTGATTGGGGGGGGGGGATATTGGTGGTTGACCGTGATCCCATCCAAATAACCTTCCTGCACAACCGTTGAATTAGAAGTACTACAGGACCCTTCCATATACTTTTAACCCTTTTTTGGTTACATTGGTAGTTATCTGTGCATTCTGGTAGGACTTCCGGAGCGAATCTGTTACGCTAGGAGGGAAGCTTGCTTTAAAAACCGAAGCCTAATTAAAAGCCGCAGCGGAATCGTGTATATCGGTTTCCATTGTGAAAAGCATCACGTTACGGGAAGATCACTTCCGGCCCCCTCCGGCCGAAGAGGAAGCTGTTACTCACCTGCCGGTGGCACTGAATGGCAATCGCTCCAACAAGCGTTTATTTTTCACCTTTTGTTTTTTACGATTCCGTACGTGTAACACGGAAACCGCGATAATGGGCCTACATTTAAACTCCCATTCCCTCCTCAGTTTCTGGTTTCCAACTGCATTGTTAAAATGCTTTATTGCTGTTCGGTAAAAACATGATCGATTTGGCGTTTTATGAACTTATTTATACATTCCATTTTCAACTAAAGGTTCAAATGAAATGTCCTCTTTTACTATATCTGAAATTCAAAGTGGACTTCACTTGTTTACTAAGTTTACGTCAATCCTCTCTTTTAGAGTGAAAACTACTTTAGCCGCGTTTATCGAATTTTGGTAGGGGAAAAACTTGTAGCTTCGCGTCAGCAAGATGCTCGAGACTGGTGACACCTAAAGGCCTGTGCATGAGTTATACAATTTCTTTTAATCAACTTTAGTTTAAAGATTAAAATTCCATTAATACAAGAATAATTATATTTAACTATAAAATCGTTTAATAGTGGTGCAATTGATAATGATAATAACTTAATACATCAATAACTGGTTGAACTTTTTATTTCTCCTAAAACGTTTATTTGTATTAGTTAAATGTCTTGTTTTATGAATTGAATTAAGGAACTTAACGACGTTAGCAATGCTAAAAATGAAAATACAAATACAAAGAATAAATAATATAACTATATACTAATTATTATTTCAATTAAATAATTTATATTTTTCATTGAGCCCATCATATCTTTTGATTTATGCATAAGCTACTTGAAAATGTATATAATTATTGTTTAGAGTATTAATATACATGAAAACCAGACTAATGTTAGTTATCTGAATTTGAAATTTAAATAATTCAGGCTATAATTGATTTAGAGATTCAAAAAAGAACACAGTTATTCCATAGTCTTGAGTTTTCACTTTTGTCGTCATGACTGCCTAATTATATATTTTTTTAAATAATATTTACTACCACAACAATTGAAATAATATTGCTTAGTATGCCATCAAATATGACCATGAAAACACCAAATTTTTGTGTGATTTTATTTTATGAATTTAAACCTGAACACTCGGCAGGTATATATGTATATATACAGGTATATACGTACATGCAAGAAACATTACCAACACGTTCGGGGAAGGATGTTGTAACGACCAGAGACCATTCGCCGATGGTGGCGAAATTTTCTAAACGAAAAACTTATTGATTTCTGTGTGATGATCAATGATCGGAATAATTCATTTTTCTTTTCTACCCAGAAATGAAACCATCACATCTTCTACATCGTATTGTAAGGATATTGACATAATAATGCAACAAAAACCTATCTAAAAACATTGGTTAATCGGAAGGGATCAATATTCAGGCACGGCAAAGTTTGAAGAAATTAAACGAGCTTGGTTACGAAGTCCTCCCGCACCCAACTTATTCACCAGACTTATCTCCAAGAGATTTCCATCTGTTCAGTAATTTTGATAACTTTATTTAGGGTAATTTTTTAAAAAATGATTTGCAAGTCGTATACGTATTTCCAAACCTTATTTTATCAACAATACCGAATTTTTCAGTTCTGAGATTGAAAATTTGATAACACGTTGGGAAGATGTGTAGAAAATTAGGTTAAATATTTCGTATAAAAAATGTTTCGATTTCATGAAGTTGTTTTACTAAATAACCTTCCTTTGAAAGTGGATATTTCATATGAAACGATCACTCTTTGGATTATTAGATTTGTTTATTTTGGTTTGTTAATAAAATAAAATAAATCGTTAGACCCCTTTTTATCGGAAGGGGAAAATAAAATGTTTAAATTTTCGTAGCTCCTTTCACTTACTTAGGATTTTACCTGACGGTTGCGGCCGCATCGACATCTCTATAACCGGTTTTCTTCTGTCAGGTCTAGTTTTTAGCGCGAAGGGGTCGCGGTTTTTTTCGTATGCCGTGCACGGTGCATTGCCGGTTTACCATAAAACAGTATTTTAATTATTTGATCTACGGACACCTGCACGAAGAATGCCTGCTAAAATTAAAGGAGTATATTACTGTCATGTAAAATCGAAAAAAAAAAAAAAATTAGGCAAAATTTACAGATTCAACTTCCTTGGAACCAAAGATAAAAATATTCTTGTCGTAGCTTAATATTTAATTTTTTAGTCTTATTGTATCACAGCTTTTGTAAGTTTTAGTCAGCTCTTCCTTATAAAAAAATCAGTGTAGTTGAAAACTATGCCGAATACAAAAACATCGATAAATTTTCAAATCTCGGAATTTTCGGAAAATGATTGATAAACATTTAAAATTTCTTGATTGAATTATTTTTTTTTCATTGATTATTTTCTTAAGGGCGCCCATATGTATAATGTAAACAAAATATGTTGTAATTCTCATTTTTTTTGTTGTATAATTACTACTATTAAATATTTTTATATATATAAAATGTTATATAGGTACTGTACTATAAACTATTATTTTTTACTCTGTTCATAACATTGAATTTCTTGAAATTTAAGATTTCTCAATACCTATATTTAAAAATATATGTAAATTTATTTGAAAATTTTCAATTATATAACTATTGATAAGATATGAATGAATGAATATTTTATTATGACTTGCTAAATAAAAACTAGCCGATAATGTTAATAATTAATGATAATAGCCGATGTTGTTTTGGAGTTGTTTTCAACTGGTCTGATTGTTAAGGAAAAGATGACTAAAACTCTAATAATGTTGTTTTAAAATTAAACTAAAAAATTAAAAATGTATTTTGTATTTTTTAAACTTTAGTTCGAAGCAAGTTGAATATTTAAATTTTGCTTATTTTTTAAAAATATTTTACTTATGTTTTATTAAAAATATATATATTTCGTATGAGCAGGCGCTCTTTGTACTAATGTCTATAGTCTAAATAACAAATGAGTTCGTATATTACATAGACTAACATTCAATCTGATTTTAAATGTGGTAAAAAAAAATCTATTAGCCTGGATAGCCGAGATGGATAAGGCGTCACCACGGAGAGGTGAAGGTCCTGGGTTCGAGACCCGGTCCTGGCCATATGTTTTCTTTTCAAATAAAATATTTATAAAATTATATAATGTAAAGAAAATAAATTATAATACAAAAAAATAGTTTGCGATAAGAATTATTAAAAGCAGTTATTTCAAACTAGGCTCCAATAAAATAATAACGTTTGTAACAAGTAATTTATTAAAAAATAATTAATTTATTCAACAACTTTTTTATTGCAATAGAATAATATTTTCAATTATTATTAAACTACATAATATTTTATATCATAGAGCCTACATAATTTCTTTGAGGCTGTTTACTATCTTAATAAATAGAACACATTAAGATGGTTGTGGGTTAGAGGAAGTGGATTAGATGAGCCTAAATTAGTTGCTGCCCCTGAGTGCAGTGCCAGTCCATTATTTACTGTGGATAGATCTTGTCGTCGTTCAACATGGAGATGGATTACACCTCGAGGATTTTAAATCTTCCATTGTATATTTCAATAAGTTCTTCTATTTTTAATTGATATTATTTATATTTTAAAGAATTCAACTAATCCATACTACTCTGCATACTTATTAACTTATAAAGTTTAAATCGTTGTGTTAATTTTTTATCATGAAAATATGTAATAATAAAATAATTAGAATGATAATCTTGTTTATGCTTTAAGGGTTTCGCATGTGTTTGTTAAAACTATAATGTTAAAATTATGATAAAAGTACTTAATGTTACCATAGAACACAGTAATTTAGGTAATTTTGTCCCCATTTGTTTGCTTGATTTAGAGTCAATTTAGCAGAAAAAGAAACTTCTGAGATTGAGTCCTTGCAGAAGTAAAAAAATGTACAAAAACTTAAGATTATTTCTTGTCTGAAGACTTATTAGATAATTAATAAATAAAAAACTATAATCTAAACATTTTAAAAAATTATTAAAAAGTAATTGAAATATTGTGGAACAATATTATTCAATAAAAAAAAAAAAGTAAATACTAAATTCATCCAATATGAAAAAAATATATAATGAAAATGATAAGTCTGTTATATAAAAAGATTGATAAAAGTATATAAACACAATGATGTGAAAATAAAAATATTAAAACCTTTTAAAAAAACATAGGAGGGAAAATAGTATATAAAAAAAAAATACTGCAAAACATACTGAATATTGCATCATTTAATTAAATTGCATGATTTAATTATCTTTATGATTCTATCATTTTAAACATCTTTTAGGGGGGGGGGGTTAATTTGTGATTATACAAATTTCAAAAAATACTTTTTGAATTTTTAAAAAATATTACCTAGTAATTAAGACATATCAACTCGTTTCATATTTTCTTATTTTAAGAATTTATTTCAAAGGTTTTTAATTCAATCAAATTATATAGAAGAATAATTACAAATTTAGAAATCCGTCTCTGGTTAGGAGTGGCTTGTCAACCACTGAGTAGTCATCAGAAACTGTTCAAAAGAGACACATAACCTCTCATATTGTTATATTGAGATGTCTTAGAGTGATGGTTTACCTCTTGTTGATGTAAGGTGGGCTGTAGTTGTCCTATGTATAGGTTATCTGATTGTTCTGTCCTGATGATCTTTGAATTGATAAAAAATTCATAAGGGGGATATTATATGTTATCTTGTCATTCTCATAGTCTTTAGCTTAAAATAGAGTTATGATATAAGCTATAAGTTACAGTATATTAATCCAAGGCCTGACTCAACCACTCATGCAATATGAGAATGACATGATTCCGTTTCCCTCAGTGCTATTAACTCATTTTGGACAAAAATTTAACTTAACCACTTATTCTCCAAAGCTGCAGATATATCTACAGTCCCGGTGAACAAGTGGTTAAGTCTGATTTTGTCCAGAGAGAGTTAATTGCTATGTTATTATTATTATGTATATGTACAATAACTCCATTTCAAGCCAATGCCTTACTTAGCCCCATATTCATTACGAAAAATAACTTGATTCTGCTTACTTAAGTACAAGAAACTGATTTTGTCATCACAACCCCTTATTCACCAAAGCTGCAGATATTTATTTACTCTAAACAATACTTCACTGACTGATGAGATTAAAAATTGGACTGATATAATATTACAATATATACAAAGTATTTTTATTTTTCAACTTTACTTTATTTTTCTTTCTTTCTGTTTTTTCAGCACAATGCCTTCAGACAGTATGGATGATATAGAATTGAAAAACATTCAAATGCAGTTCCCATCATCGAAAAGTTTCAGCCGAGACGATCCATCGATAGAAGAAGTCAGGGTTGAGACAGACAGAGGCTCACTTCTAGTTGCCGTTCAAGGCAACAGAAACAAACCTGCTATCTTGACATACCATGACCTAGGTCTTAACTGTGAGTATTGATTTTTTTAATATTTACAATTTTTAATTTTTTTATAAAACTTTAAAAATTTTTGTTTTGTAGCGAATCGATTTGTACTGGCCAGGATTCGAACCCGGGTCGTCTGCATCTCCGATGCAGTGCTCTAAACCATTGAGCTACCAGGGTTCGCATCCAAGTCAGACAAATCTGTTCTCTTCACCGATCCTATATCCCCTTGTTCTCGCAATTTTTGCCTTGTACATATGGGGAAGAATGTTCATTGAACTTTAATTAGGATCTTGTTGACTCACGTCAATATATTATTTATAATTTATTTTTATTATGTTATTAATATTTTGATGGATGAATATTTTTGTTTTGAAGAGATAGGATCAGAGAAGAGAAAGATTTATCAGACTTGGATACGACCCCTGGTAGCTCAGAGGTTTAGAGCGCTGCACCGTAGATGTAGACGACCCGGGTTCAAATCCCGGCCAGGACAAATCTTTTCTCTTCAAAATAACAATATTTATATTTTTTCTTTTGCTCCATTTTCCTATTTTTTGTATTTTCATTTTTTAATTTATTCATAACAATTAAGCTATAATATGGTTTATTTAAGTCCTATTCATTAATCACTTCCTTTTTAAATAATTCTAATGTTTTAGAATTGCAACCCCATCATCGGAAATATTTTTTTTAAATATTAACTATTACTTTTATTTATGCTTAAAATCCAAAAACGTTAAAATTACTTTAATATAAGGTTATTAATTGGAAACTCATATTTTTGTGTAGTTATTAAAATGATGAATGAAGGGTTTTCAATAAATTGAGGGTTAATTATTTAATTTTTCCAGATATTTCAAACTTCCAAGCATTTTTTAATTTCTCCGAAATGAGGGTTCTATTAGAAAATTTCTGCGTCTATCATGTTAATGCCCCGGGTCAAGAAGAAGGCGCAGCTGCATTCCCTGAGGAGTAAGTTTTTTTAAATTCACTTTTAGTACATTTTAAAATAATTAAATTTTATTTTATTGTGTTGAAGTTATATATATATATATATATATATATATATATATATATATATATATATATATATTTATGTCATATAATGTAAGAAGATATATTCATGTTTTTATATGTTGTTTTTTATTTATTTACTCTTAATAGTCGCTTGGTAATTTATCATGAATTGTACTTTTATTTTACGTTATTTTTGTATTTACTATTTTGCCATGAATAGAAATACTTTATGATTTGTATTATGTTGCCTCATGTATATTATGTTTCTTTTTCTGTTCAATTTTTTCATTCTAAAGGGACTTAGTCCCAGAATAAAGTTACTTTTATATTCAATTCAATTATGAGTGCAGACAGAAGACTGAGTAGCTCAGTAAGTTAGGTACTATGCTAATACTGCTGGACCTGGATTAGAGTGTCTGTGGCAATCATCGTTTTGTTATAACTGTCTCCGGTTGTTATTTATACCACAACCTTGGTGATAATGGCAGTATATAAGTATAATGGGATAGTGGGAGTAAACAAATGCATAGCAAAAAAATTGATTATTTTGTGGATTTTTTAATCATGCATCAATAGTTATACCCTTAGTCTTGTTCATACAAACATGCACTCAGCATGGATCTAATCATATTAGAATTATGTGCTGTTGGGGCCATTAAAATCTAGATATTTATGTATGTTTCTTTTTTGTTCCAGTTATGAATACCCAACAATGGAAGAGCTTGCTGCTCAGTTAATGTTTGTTCTAACTCATTTTGGGTTGAGAAGCGTTATTGGAATAGGTGTTGGAGCAGGAGGAAATATTCTTGCACGCTTCGCTCTCAACAATCCTGATAAAATGGAAGCCCTAGTGCTGATAAATGTTGTATCAACTCAAGCAGGATGGATTGAATGGGGCTACCAAAAGCTCAACGCACGTCACTTGCGATCAAAGGGTATGACACAGGGTGTCCTGGACTATCTCATGTGGCACCATTTTGGCAGAGTAAGTTTCTTTAGTTTAAATAAAAGTAATTTTATGTATTGTACGCCAAGAAAATGTGCATGTATAAGAGAATCTGGTGGGTAGATTTTTGGACAGAAGCTTGTACTCAAGGAGGATAAATCCTTTTCTGTTTCAATAACTTCATACAGCTACCTTTGGGAAATGTGATTTATTGTGGTTTTTACTTAATAACAAAATGTTATTTCTAGAATCATGCGACCCTAAATCTTTTATGGTATATTATATCATGTATTACATGTTAAGTAAGTTATGAGTTAAAATATCCATTTGTTATAAGACCCATTTTGACTCATAGAGTTGAGCTTTGGGACTCCACTAAGCCTCTTGTATCCAATCCATACAATCCAAAATTCTCAATGCTCCTTACTTTGTTATGAACAAAGTCATCCATTATGACCTCAATGTCCCATTTGTTACTTATTTGTCCTGAACCCGATTTCAAAATCCTTTCATGACAAACTTAATTCCCTCTTAAGCCCACTAGTTTAAAATCTAGCAACCTCTTGAATATCTGATATTCGTTCAAGGTGTCTGTTAGGAAGATAGCCTCGTGACCTTCTAAGTTAAATTTGTTATTCGAGTACTACCAGTGGGTAGTTTCTCTACTTGCCTTCTACTCATGCCATTTTATATCTTTCATTCTATTTACTTCTTGTATTATTATTATACAGTTGTAAATTTCAATAAATAATTTTTTTTTAAAATATCTATTCATCCATTCACAATTTATACGAAGTAAAGTAATAAATGACAGAGAATTTACACACTAATTTTTAACAAAATTAAATGATGTAATTAATTGGAACCTTACTTCATTTCTACATTCACATATTTGTTATTAATTTCAATTGTTTCAAATTTCTCAATAATTAATAGATATGACTTATTTTACAGGGAACAGAAGAAAGAAACCACGATTTGGTTCAAGTTTATAGAAATTACTTTGAACATCGTGTGCAACCCGGAAACTTGGCCCTGTTTATTGACTCATATATTAGGCGCACTGACTTGAACATGACTCGAAGTCTCGAGCCGAACAAGAAGGAATGCTTGACTCTTTCAATGCCTGTCATGAACATCACTGGTGCGTTGAGCCCACACATGGACGACACAGTCACACTCAACTCTCGCCTTGATCCCACTAATTCCTCATGGATGAAGGTGTGTAAATTCTACTTTCTTTTATTTTTCTAGTTCTAAGGTATGATAGGTAGATACCCATAATCATTGTCATGACAACTTAATACCTAATAAAGAAAACTTAATAAAAAACAAAGGAAACAGAAACAGACAAACTTTATTATATTAGGTTTATATTTATTAGCTTTATTTACCAAGTAATTTTGAATTGGAGAAGGCAAATATTTTTTTAAAATACCAGTTATGTTGTATGTAACCTTACTAATATTATAAATGTGAAAGTTTGTATGTTTGTCTCTCTTTCACTCAAAAACTACTAAACGGATTTGGATGAGACTTTAAAGTAATGTAGGTTATACATCAGAATAACACATAGGCTTTAGAAAGCGTGGGTATAGGGAGGCGCACGCGGAGGGGGGGAGAGGTTTTATTTTTTCATAAATATGTATTTGTACAAATTAATTCTCTCTTATTCAATTTCTCATGTCTTTAAAAGGTACACAGAATAAAAAAAAAAATTTACACAAAATTTCTTTTTATTCCCAAAATGATATAATGTACATTTATGTATTGTGTAAATTACGTTCATAAAATAAAAAAATACAACATAAAATAATTAGATAAGTAAAGTAAATAATTAGAATACATAATTAGTTAAGTAAAATATTAGATAATAAATATTAGATAAGTAAAGAATTAGTTTCAGTAAGTAAATTTATGAACAATTTCAAATGTCATTTTTATTATTAGAACAGCTTGGGAAAAATTGATTCACCGTTGTTTGTCTTCGTTTGGCTTTACTGTGTTTCAATTCTATAATCATCTGAATGTCAGCAGTCATATTGACACCCAGAGCGTCTTCATGATAGAGAAAAAAGTCTTTTAGTTTTTTTGAACACTGTAATGCTTCAGGAAATTTTACATATTCGTTGACTTGTTGCTGTTCCTCATCAAATCCTTCTTTAATTTCTTCTTCCCTCCTACGATTTTTTTTCCAAAGTTTCGACTATCGTAGCAATGTCCGTAGAATTATCATCAATAACCACACTTTCATCAATCGACCAATAGTCTTCATTAATTTATCCAGTTGTTTCACATATCAAGCTGTTTAGCTCATCTATCGGCTCACTGTCAACTATTGGAGGAACTACGGAATCGGTTCTTCTGAATCCCGCTTTATAAAAACAGTTTCTCACAGTTTGCTGTGTAACTTCCTGAACCAAAGACATAATCCAAAAAATAGCGTTGAGAACCATGATTGATTTTGACAGGTGAAAAAATGTAGAGGCATCTTCCATTTTAGCTAACAAGCTTTTTAAAACTTTTTCTATTCGTGAACACATTTTTAATTTTTTTGTTTTTATTTTCATTCCATAACTTGAAAAGCACCTTATTATTATTAATGCTTATATTGAGTCTTTCCGCTAGCGCACGTACACTTAACTTTTCACGGTCATAAACGTCGATTACATTTATTTTTTGTTCTAAAGTGAGTCTCTTACGTGAGGGAGACATTTTCAGCCACCTCCCACGATGGTTAGCATAGAACTAAATTTTAATAAAGCAGGTTCGAGAATATAAAAAAAGAAAGTATTTATGTGGAAGACCTTTACTCAAAAGTAAACATAGCTGTCCCTGTTTTCTTAGACCATAAACAACTAATTGTTTCTGCGAAACGGGAAAGGGATAAAGTCACACAGACCGTCTTTTAGAGGTTTTTTTAATCGATTTATAACCAACACAGCCTGTCCGTGACCATTAATGAGAGGTTTCGTTAAATAGAGGTTCAAATGCCTTTTGTATTAAAATGCCGGTGCAAAAAAAATCGTCCGGTAATGGGGAGTGACCGCTATTTAGGGGTGTCCTTTAGTAGAGTTTTTACTGTATATGTTATTCCAACAAAATTGTCTATAGTTTTTAATAGATGTTTTAATAGTAATTATTTCTTTCTTTTTTTTTTTTTTAGATCTCTGACTGTGGTATGGTTTTAGAAGAGCAGCCTAACAAAATCAGCGAAGCACTTCGGCTCTTCTTACAAGGCCTGGGCTACGGTAAGTTCTAAT
Organism: Arma custos; assembly: GCA_037127475.1. Taxonomy (NCBI): domain Eukaryota; kingdom Metazoa; phylum Arthropoda; class Insecta; order Hemiptera; family Pentatomidae; genus Arma; species Arma custos. Next base: position 205,708,240 of record CM073759.1, on the reverse strand, counting down.
GGAAGTTATGACCTCACTGAAAACTAGTCTCATTAAATAGGTTTAACTGATTTTTAATGGTGAAATATTTAAAAAAAAAATCTCTATTGATGCGATGTTAATTTATTTTATAAGCAACGCCTTAATGAGTTAAATGTTGACGTTATAAACAATAAGTATATAAAGCCTTTTAATGATGATTATGCAAGTTTTGAATATTTTAGTAGCTTTATATGTTTCTTAAATCTAGACTGTTATGTAGATATACACTATAAATATATATACACGTAGGAAAAGAATCAAAGCTACTTTAATTTCCTTCATATGTGATTAATAATATTTTAGTATCTTATGGTTAGGCATCATAATGAGAATTTTAGCTGGTTTTATGGTTTTTTGTAGCGCTTCTGTTATGATTTTATTTTTACTTTTTTTTTTAGCTTTTGTCATTGAAAATGATTTATTTTTCGTTTATTTACTTGTCATATTGCGTAAAAATAGCAAAATACTTATAGCTAATTCAGGCATACACCTTACATTTTCATCTCCAAAGCCCATTATGTTTATCGATTTATTTTTGTAGCTCATAATTCATCTCTTTTTCCCCGTTCATGGTTTTAGCAAGCATGAAAAATATTAGCATTTCAAAATATGTATTATGCTCATGTGCAGGGCTTTCAAGTAATTTTTTCCATTTATTTTGCTTTACATTTTGCTGAAACATTTGTTTAATAAGGATAATTGTGTTGTAGATAGAGTGATAATAATGCTTAAAATTATTTAAGTTCTTTATTTGTCTTAACAAGTGAAATAGCATTTGCTCTTTTAACCCTATATGTTTTCTTTTTTTGTTCTTAATTATGAAAGCGCTATTTAAATTGATTTATTTATCTTTTTTTTTTATGGGACTAAAGTGTAATGATAATGGTAGAAAAAAACAATCTTCATAGTTTCATAAAGTTAATGAGGTTATTGGACTTTAAATTCATTACAATATTCACTTAATTTTTAGTGTAAAAATTGTTTTGGTGTCTGTGTGTGTGTATATCTATATTACATCTTACTTGTCAGTGTAGTGTATATACACGCACACACACTGCTTTTGTTATTCTTAATTACAGTCAGACCCCCTCTAACATAAAGGTTCTTTCCAAAGATATAACCATTTGTGAAAAAGGAATAAATAAAACATTATAAAACACAAGTATTTATTTTATAATAATACAACTGTTTATTATTCTTTATTAATAACTGTTGTTTAATTTGTACTTTTTGGGCCTTGCATAATGTGGGTGTGTAAAATGTATGACAGTAGTAATGTTCTTTTAAGCCGTCAGTATTTATTCGTCTGTTACTTCATGTTTTTGTTTCATTGGGTCATGCATGTTCTAATTGTTTGAATATTCATGAGTTGAATGATTGGAGGAATCATTGATTTACTTATTAGATCTTCTCAACGATATAGAACAAACAACGATTCAATTTAAAAAATGGAATAATTCAAAAGAAAAATTGTTTCCTAATTTATCAAGCTTTTATAGAAAATAATTGAGGGAAAGAAAAAGTAAAATATATATATATATATATATATATATATATATATATATATATATATATATATATATATGAGATGATCATGATTTTTATGTAGAAATTATTTTGGTTTAAATGACTAAATTTAGTTTAATTTCAAATCTCGCATTTTAAGATTTGGTGAGTTATTTGAATTATAATTGAAACGAGCCTGTTACATGTACTTAGGGTCATAATTAACTATAAATAAAATTAATCAATCGATCACTAATTAACATAAATTTTTGCTATACATTTAACCTCATTGCATAAAAAATTTTAACCTGATTGAATCACATGCATCACTGGACAATATTTATTTACCAGCCAACTTCATGTGGAAGAGAAAATATAAATTTTGTTCATACTTTTATGCATCTAAAGGACTATAGACCTTAAAATATCTTATTGATTATGTTACCGTGGATGGTAACCAGTTAACTTTTAGTTTTACCTTTAGGAATTCCGAGTTCTAGGGGGTCTCACTTTGTAGCCTTATATATGCACTGTTAATTATTGTAATTTTTTGTTTGTTTTTTTAATACCATATTATTATATTAATTTGAAATTTATAAAAATATATCTTGATAATAGAGAAACTATGATTAATTAATTACATAACAAAATTAATGTTAGTCACTAATAATAACATAATACTAATATAGAATTACATGTTAATAATTTACTACCTGTCTGCCTTATCCAAATTAATTTTTATGGGCTAAGAGATTTCTGAAACACATATTACATCTTACTTGTCAATGTAGTAAATGATGTTTCTAATGTAACTATTCACAATGTCTGATATGAAGCATCTATTATGAGACAACTTTTTTTTTTTGTTTTAAGTGAAAATTAATTAATTTTCCCGTAAACATTGATGCATTCCAAAGTCTCTATTTATCTTGGAAATTCTTTGTGTAGTTTGTTTATTTTTTTATTTTATTTTTTTACTGATTGCTAGAAATCAATTGGTTTAAATTAATAGTGATGAAAAAAAAATCGCTGGAAATATTTTCTATTAATTTTACTATTTTATTGTTATTCCTTCTCTTAACATGTGATTAAGTAAGTTCTTGATTTTCGAATTATATTTCTAAAAGTTTATTAATAAGTAAGGCTGTTTTTAAAAACAAATCATCATTACAATGAGTTTTGATACAACTGAAATTGCATTGTTATATTTGTTTGTTAGTCATTTGTTATAATGAAATATATTCTTGACACTTTAAATGTTCCTGTTTCAAACCTCTGTTCCAACAAATCGAAGGCTTATGTTCAGTGTTTGTTTGTGTTTAAATGTGGCCTTGTTAACAATAAAATGTGATGAATCTATATTAGAAATTTAATTTTATAACTGTTATTACATATTTTGGTAATTATAACTTCCCTAAATTACAATTTTTTTATATAATTTTTGTTACATATTTTAGTAATTATAATTTCCCTAAATTGCAATATTGGATATGTCATATCAAAATTGAATCTATTCAATTAAGTAAAAAATGAAACTTCAGTCACTTCCCACTTCACACCAAGTTTTATTTTGACGACCAATTCGTTAAAAAAATTTGGTTTATATAACAGATAGGAAATATAAGAATGTTATAAAAGCATAAAAATTATTGTTCGTAACTTATAGCAATCATTTTGTCAGAAAACACCATGAGAGAAAATTTAACAAAAAAGAAATAGTTTTAAAACAAACATTTAGTTAACATGGACTTTAAAGTTTATTATTATTATTGTAACCATAGCACTTCAATAGAAATTCAATTAGTCTTTCTTTCTTGCTTATGAAGTTCTGAGTTTTTTTCTGAAATTTTGAAAATACTAGAGAGTTGTTGTTTTGGGTGTTTAAATTTCTAGAAAACCTGCTATCTTTTGTGAAGGGCTTAATGTCTGGAAAAAGTTTTATAACAGAGCAGACTTGTGAGGATTGGTCGATACTTGTTTAGTTAAGATTTACTTCAGATTGGAAAACCAATATTAAAATCATTAATAAGTACTACTTTTCTTGATCATATTCAATTTTTCCTTGATTTTTTTTGTACATTAGCTTCAAGCTTAGAGACAATGTCATAACATGAAACTAGAATTTTATTTAATTATGCTGTGGGAAATTGGATATGTTATGAAAGTTTTTCAATTTTTTTTTATTGAACGCAGGGAACAAAAAAAAAAATTAAACCGAAAACAGAAGTATGTATTTCTATGTTACATATCTCACATGTTCAATTTTGGTCCATTGAAAGCATAACTTTTTGACTCAAGTTTATTTCCGCATATTGGTCACTTAGACAATCAAGTAATCACCTGGTATTACTCAAAATATATTGATTGAAGTACAATATAATGGTGCTAACTTTTTTTCTCAATCATTATTTATTTAGATATACTTTTCAAACTCCTTTATGTAAAATATAGTTTCATCACAAATGCATTTAACACATTTGGGGCCTAATAAATTGTGCTCATATTTACATTATTTGATGTAAACATTTTGTTCACTGCCCATAGTTCAATTTATTCTTTTTTTTCTATTCTTTTAGTTATAAGTAAGCGTACACAATGTCCTAATGATTAAAATACTAAGAAAAACAAAATTGAACTTTGTTTGGAAATGTTTTTTAAGCTGGGACCAAAGGCTTGAAATTATAATGGTCTGATTAAATTTTCTTTTCCTGTTTTATTATATTAAAAATGTGAATTCATTAGCATAACTTATTTCTAAATCTAATTTCTTACAGTTTATTAATTGTAAAAATAAATATTTAAAAAATGAGCCACTGTTAATGACTGGATTATTTATTTGCCATATATATTTTTTTTCTTTCCATTGCTTTAGCAAGCATAAAACGAACAGATATATTCAAAAAATATAAACTGGGTGATTATTATGAAATACGACAATATATTCAATGTTACGTGTTTTTATATCACATATGTAGATATTTTGAGAATTGATGTATATTGCTCATTATTTGTTAAATAATCTTTTAATTGTATCAAATGTAATCATTAAATTTTATATATTCACTGCAATTGGAAATAAAATGTGCATTCCATTCTTTTTTTCTGTTTTATTCAAAAACAAATTAATGTTAACTCATTTTGTTGTATATATTTCGTGAAAATTTGTTACTTTGTTGAGAAATTGCTTTTATAAAAAAAAAAAAAAGAATGAAAAAAAAGAAAGGATATCTTATCGTCTTTATCAAAATAGAGTTACTGATTTGCTGTTTTGATTTATTTTAAATTATTTTTATTGGACCTTGCGTTTCTTCAAGAGCTCATTATATTGTTATATGTACATTATTGTTTGTTTGGTGTTTTAATAAAATCATTTCAACATTGACTAGTTGTTTGATCTTTAGATTGAATATTTTATTCATTAGTAGTTTTTTATTTCATTTTAATACCCCTCTATTGTGTGTACCTGATATATAGTAAAACCTTGATTAAGTAAAGTAAAGAAAGGAAGAGAAAACGGTCTAGATACCTATATTTTATATTAATGTATTATTACTATTATTATTGTTTGGAATTATAATAAAATTCAAGCACCTACAACTTTTGTTTATGGTTATTATAGTCATGAAGACAAAATATGTTTAATAGGATATGAACATTAGTATTAGGGAACATATATATTTTTTGAATTTTGTACTCTTGTTCTATTTGGATCAAACATTTATCAAATTTAAGCATAGTTTTACTATTGCATATCAAGCATATTGTACTTATAGGATATCTCAATGCAATACATGCTTTAAGTTTATTGTCATCTTTCCAGAATAAAGGGTGGAAGATATAAAGTATTGGCCGATAAAATTTAGAAAAGTTAAATTTTATAATTATTATTGATCTCATGAATTTGAGTATTTGTTTAATGAGACATATCACCATATTTTTGAAGAAGAACTTGAGAAGGAAATCCCTACATGTTAACATGCTGTAAATAGGAATTTCTAAGCCTGTTAAAAAATAAGAAACATGTAGAATAGATTGGTAATAAGGAAGACAAATCAGACTAATTGGATAGTCAAATGAAGAGATTCCTAACAGATAAAAATCAGTGATGTTATAAGTGGCAGTTCTACAATCTACTGGCTGTCAGTAATAGTAGAGTTTTATTCAAATTTCTAGTACTAATCTGTTTGATTAAATTTAGAGTTTTTACAGTAATTATAAGTATTTCTATTTTTAGAAAAAATATTAGTAAATTTCAATATTGACCAACAGCAAAGCAAATTGGTTGAAGAGTGCAAAAACAATCTTAACACTCTCCCTTCCAATTAATATCTTGTATTTTCAGTCATGTTAGGCAATGACAATATGTTCTCATTAGAAAGAACTGAGGACAAGAACCTTCTGTAGCATAACCCAGGGACAGTCTCAGCCTTAGCTATAAAACAAAAAAAAAATCAAGAAGGGTTTAGGCAACAAGATTTAGGCTCCAGTGGAGAATTACCAAAATTTAAAACCACCCTAACTGATTCTATGACTATGTAAGGAAAGGAGTTCAAAACTTATTTCAAAGGATTGGATAAAGTCATCTTGACTAGTATGGCATAACTGTAGAGAGATCACTGTCGACTTAAGAAACACCTCTCTAATTTAGGCAAAACTGCTTACCCCATAATAAAGAGATGTGACAATTTCAATTTGCTTGTGATCGCACTAAATAATCTGGGCTCTCTCTCCTAGCTGATTAAACACACAATATGAGCGCGCTTGAAAAGTTTGTTGTTTTGTGTTAACAGAGTAAGGAACATTGCCTATTAGGCCTCAGTGGGACTGCTGTACTTATGTTTGGGAAAGAAAGGTGTTTTGGCATAAAATTAAATAATTATGCTGTCCAGTTATTTTAAAAACCTTATAGGTTATTGGTTCGATTTTTTTTAGATTCTTGATTTTAAAACCAATATTCAAAAATAATTTAAGAAGCAATATTTTTTAATGTTCATAGTATTAGTTTATTCATGACTAATTAAGAGTTCTCTGAAAGGAATATTTTGTACTTCATTAAAAGTTCATATAGGTTTAAATAAACTTAGAATTAAGTTTGATAGGTTTTTTTTTTAATCTTCTTGTTAGTAGTTTTACAATTAATTTCATTTTAATTAATCATTACATGTTTGGTTATCTATAAACAGAATTAACAAAGCTTCTAATCAAGGTTTTACTGTAAATTTGTCATACTTACGTGCATAAGTATTGTCTGAATGAACTAACGCTTTGCATTCACAAGTTTTTTCTTATTAAGTGTTGTTTAAATCTAGCTGATGAAGTGTAATATGTTACTATTTTTATTTAAGTTTTTGATGCAATATACAGAGTGTTTTAACAATTGTAAATTGCATCGTATTTTTATGAAAGTTAGATTTACCAAAAAAAAATAATTTAAAGAAATGCTAGGCTTGTAGTCCTGGTATGTTTGATCACTGACACATTTTGCTTTGTGTTTACATCCTTTCCATGGCGAGACATGCACATGGTATGTATTTTTCACTTGAAGCATGATATTGTTGTGTGCTCCTTATATTATTTTTATTTTATTAGTCATTTTGTTTTAAAGTTTTGTTTTGTTTTGTTGTTGTTGTTTTTTTTAAATTAAATGTGTAGACATTTGCTTTGAATGTAGCCGGTTTTTTCCATAATACTCATTAAATACATCATAACTCCAAAAAAAAAAAAAATAATAATAAACCTCAAAGAATTGTAATTAAGAATTTTGAGTTTCAATTAGCTGTTCTAATTTTATTCCTTACTGAAAATCTTAATTAAATTGATTTATTTATTTGTTGTTTATAACCACTTTTCGGTGGATTTATAAAATTTAACAGATAATATACAGAGATGGAAATTTTCATTAATTTTGTAGTAATCGAGATAAGTAATAATTTAGTTGGGATACTCCTGCAGTCAATAAAGCAAAGTGGGATTTAAAAAATAAATCGGAATCTGTCAAATCTAATCTGAATATACCTTTATTATATTAAAAAAATATTTTCATTGCTTAAAAAATATTTTTTATTGTAATAATTAGTTGTTTTGTTTCTTTAAACCATTATGCTTTGACCTATTATTTTCTGAAAATTTCATCTTGATTATTTATGATTATTTCTCAAGTCTACAATCTAGTTAAAATTATTTATTTGAAAAATCCGTTTTCAAGTCTTTATTATTTAGAAGAAAGATTCAAAACTTGTATTTATTTATTGTGTTTAAAAAAATTAATAATTTCATTTAAGAAAAATTATATAATTTGAAATAATCCATTTTCAGGTTTCTATGTCTGAAGATTTCACCAAACTTAATGTGAGACTGTTAATCAATGTAACAGCTAAATGAAATTACAATTTAAAATAATATTCCAGCCTATCAATCTAAAAATTAGCTTTGGAAATAAAATATAGCAATGTATGATGAGTGGAATATCCATTCATTGCTAAAGGCTATAAAAATCCTAGATTTTTCAAAGCTTTTATTTTTGTTATGGTGTTGTTTAATGAATTAATATCTAATGAATGAAACAGTATGCTTTTAAAATTTTTATTTTATCGTATTCCATTATTTTAGTTTGTAATAGCTGTTTATTTTATTTTTTACATCCCTAACCACATTGGTTATATTTCAGTAAGGTTAAATTGTGATATAAGGTGGAAATATCAATTTAAATTATACTTGAGTTTTTAAATAATTGAAAAAATACATATTTTTTATTTTAAATTAGTTGTCTGTTCTCTAATGAATTATTTTTAATAACGTTTCAGTATTTTTGAAATAAAAATAAAAATGATACACCTTTCCAACTTATTTATCTGGATACCAAAACAAAACATTGACAAATGAATTGACGAAAAATTGTCAAAGGTGGGATTCCATTTTTAATCTCCCTCCCCGTTATGTAAAATCCCCAAAAAACAAAATCCTAGGTCTCTGAAATACAGGCTTCATCAGGACATACATCAAAAGAAAAATGTCATAAAAAAAAATCACATCAAAGAAGTGCAAGCACAAAGAAGACAAGCAGCACTTGTCTAATCAACAGTCAGTAGGAACCAATAGGGATAGGAACCTCTCTCCAAGTCATTCAATAAACTGTAATGTCATGTGTAATATATTGCTAAAAAGGCAATTATTTGTTAAATGACTTGGAGTGATGTTGCGGTCTCTATCTGATGAGTATGTTTAAACTGTTGATGGGAGATGTGCTGCACTTTATCTTCATTGATATGTTTTTGTTTTTGGTGAATGCCCTGTTGATGCCTGCATTGTAGTAACATTGACTGGTACGGTGGGGGGGGGGGCTTTTGGCAGGGGGAGGGGTGATTAAACCTTTCACATGATTAAATTTTATTAATATATATTCATTTATAAACTGTAAATATTGATGTTGAAACTACTTCTTACCCAAATAAACTTTCTCAAAAATGAAAATTCAAATTATTAAAACTAAGTACTCACCCTAGATATCCCATTAACATGAGTGGATGTTGTTTGTTAATTAGTTCTGAGTAAAACTTTTAGTAGTAGGTTTTTCTAGTAATTTACTAATATAAGAGGACCTTTCTGTATGGCATTGCTAAATTGTAGTTTCTGTAACAATTTTAATTACTATAGTGGTCATCTTGAATTTAATCAATTCTTTATATATTTCAGTCTTGCAATGAATTGTTTTCAATACAGCTCTGCTTATTCAGAAATATTGTATGATTTGTCTTGGTATTTTCTGTAGTAAAGTAAAAAAAAAAATCTATGTGTTAGTGTAGTGGTTTTCTGTACTCTTTAATAATATTAGTATAATTTTTTATTACTTATAGATATAATGTTTCATAATTGTAGTTAATATGTATTTCGGTGTTATGAGTGTTTTTTATTTTTATTTTATTCCATTAGCTTTTATGGATTATTATTTAAACCTTAAGTCATTTTATTGTAAATATTTAATTTTTTGTTAACTATTAGTTTTATTTTTTTTCTTTTACAAGGAACTCTTATAGTTTATGTGAATATTTTTCATATCTGACTTCAATTTTATTTGATATAACTATTCTGTACATAATGATGATATCTTATGTAAATGTATATGAATCTCATATTAGTTTATATAACGTTCATCCAGAATATAAAGCACTAAAAATTAAAAAAATGTTTTTGATTAAAAGTTACTTTAGATTCAGTTTGTTGTAAATTTTGTTTTGACCTGATATTTGAGGGCAGGGCACTCGGATATCGGATGATTGGATCCAAATATCAAAATTTCTGTGTTGTGCCTCTTTCATTCGGTATATGTGACAGGTATAATTAATTATATAAAAAAAAAAAGTTCGACGAGAATATTTCAACTTCTTCATAAAGATTCATTCTTACGATAGTTATTTCCAAGAATTTTAATGCATTATTTTTCCTTATTTGGGATTTTTAAAAGCAAAAGTTCTTACTTTGTGATACGTTTTGAATAAACTGCTAAGGGACAAAGCAAAGTCAACTGAAGAAATCGATTAAATTTTAATTTCATAATAATTCAATCAACTAGAAAAAATAATAATCCTGTTACTTTAGTAAGTTGGATTATCATTGCATTCTTACAGAGTTGTTTAATTTTTAAAAAATTGAATTAGTATATTTTTATAGCCTTTTGAGAGTGGTTTTACAGGTTACTGTTATTTTATGACAAACTAATCTTAGGAAATCATTCATTAATTCTACTTATAAACTAAAATTTATTTACAAGTTGCTCTGAGTGATTAAAAAAGTCATGGTTTCATGATTCATTCATAATTTCATTTCATTTGATGCTAATGGTCAATGATTTAAATCTTGAGTTTTGTACTGATTAATAAACATTTATGATTATTTTATTTGAAAATGTGTTCTTTCAAAGATGAATCCTTATCATTTTAATTATTTTTTATGAGCTATGCACATTAGACACTCCCTATAAAGTCGGTGAAGGGATGAAACAACAAATTTGAAAAAAGATGTATATTCATCACAGAAAAACATGATGTATAATCAGGGCTTATACATTATGTTGTTTTGAAAATGTATTAATGTAAAAAGTTATGATTAATTTAATACTATATGGAAGGGGAATCCTAACTTTTCTGGCCCTGTTTAGAAGAAGTGACAAAAAATGAAGAAAAAGAAGTAGAATATAATAAGTCTTCAAGGCAAAGCAAACACATAGAATGGATTTTTACATTCATATTCATTAATAGAGCAGGCTTATAATCTATCTAATAATCACTTTTCTTTCCTTAAGGTTTACAAAATTTAAATAAAAAAGTGTAAAGTCCTTTTGAGTTCTCGGTGAGTTGTCTTTTCATAACAGGTGATAAACTTTGTTCCTTCTAGGAGATAAAAACCTTGAATGTGTGGTTTAGTGGTTACCATGACAACCTTCTATGCCCAAGGTCGTGGGTTCCCAAACTGGCAGGTGGCCCTGGGATTTTTTGATGTGAAAATCTTTGATTATGCCGTCCTTCGGAAAGGATGTAAAAGGGGGGTCCCAAACCTCTACAGTGTAAGGTACTCATTAAAGACCTCTATCCTAACTATACCTGGACAAGCAAAATTTAAGCCTCCCATAGAGGCATCGACCGATTGGCGTTACTATGCCTAAAATAATTTAAATAAATAAAAAAACTAACAATCTTTTTTGAATGACCGAAACTCTTCAGAGAATATCTACCACTATCAAGGGTGTAAAAAAAGCACATCAAATTGAGTAAAACTTAAACTCAATGAACAAACAAATCAAGATTTACCAATACCCTGTTCCAGTTCAAGGAATTAGAGAGAATTGTAAGCTTTATTTTATATTTATATATAACTAGCGACCCAACCCAGCTTTGCTTGGATAATAAGGCATTTTTTTTTCCCATGGCTCTACAGCCCTTGTAGGGCCCTGACCTCCACAAAACGCCTCTCCAGTCTTCCCTGCCAGCAGCTCGACCTCTCCACTGTCCGATACCCATCCTCTGCAGATCATTCTCCTCATCACCCTGCCATTACAGGCTGGGCCTTCCAGGCCTTCCAGACCCAATTTTTTCCCCGCTTCTTCAAATTCCTGCAAAGCTCCTGAAAGCGCCGGTTTTCACCTTGCTGATATCTCTACGTCATCAGCATACGCTAGGTGTTGGGTCATCCTGTTACATGGACATCCTCCTGGGTTGGTCCTTATTGATCTCGTAGCTTGTTCGAGTGCTATGTTAAATAATACAGGTGAGAGGGGATCTCCTTGGCGCAGACCATTCTTCACCTCAAATTCTACTGATAGCATATTTTGGATTTTTACCCTACATCTGGTGTTTTCCAAGGTCATCGCACTTAATCCGACTAGCTTTTCTGGGACCTCTAGAGTTTTCATTACTTTAAGCAGTTAATTCCTGTCAAGACTATCGTAGGCCTGGCAGAAATCTATGAAAAGGTGGTGGTCCTTCTTTATTCGGATTTAATAATTCTATGAAGAACTACTTCCATCTTTCCAGGACAGATCCTCTATCTCCAATCAGGTTCCCCTCTCTATCTTTAATGAATTCCAGCCTTGATATATATCCATTTCGGAATTCTCCGGTGCTTTTATAGAACTTCCTGGTCTGTTTGGCTGCAAAGTCTTCTTGAAGCTTATCTAGCTTCTTTGTTTCCTGCTGCCTTTTGTTTGCATATTGCTTTTTCTTCCCTTCTTTTTGTTCTATAGTGTCCCGCCGTAATTCGGGCCCTTCGTTGGATCATTTTCTGTCTGGCACTGTTTCTTTCCTCTATGGCTTTTATGCAGTCCTCATCAAACCAGTCATTGCTTTGTTTTTTCGGTGCTGCGCCAAGAATGTCCCCTGCTACACCTTTGAGAGCATCTTTAGGGCATATTATGACTATATCATTTGTCTGTGTTATGTATTCATTTATTTTTTTATCACCTACTGGCCACTAAGGACCACGTGAATATCATTGGTTAGGCTTCTGTGGGAGTCTTGATTTTCTTTCTTCCCATCTCAGCTAATGTACTTTATTATATAGAAATTATAAAAATAAAAACAAAACCAAATATCTCTTTATATACGAATTTATTATCTTGCACATTAGATAATTGCACGGGATTATGCAAGCAGCATCTTTGGTGAAACCCATCGATATTCCAACCCATTTACACAAAACCTCGATAAATTATATACCTAAACTTTCCTGGTGAATCACTCTATCTATTGGTCAAAACCGCATGAAAATCCGTGCAGTAGTTATTGAATTTACCTCGAACAAACGCGGCCGAGGACTTTGCTTTATAATCTGTATAGATGATAAACAATAAACATCTGTGCTATAGTCAATTTAGTTCAGGAAAGTTAAGAAGAAATTACATAAGTATTGGAAATATTTGTGTACTAATTGGTTATTTGTATATTTTTTAATTATAATTAATTAGATGTTTGTATGCTGTATTTAATATACATTAAATAACTGTGCCTATTTAGTTTTAAAAAATTACTTACTTTTGAGCTGTATTTTCTTTGCTTAGAGTTCATTTATTTTTAGTTTTTTAGTCGCAAATGAATTGTATTGCTATCAGTAATTAGTATATCATTTGATTACAGATTTTGTTAAAATATAAATAAATTATATATGTTTTTTTTTTATTTTTTAGCTGTCAGAGTCGGAAGGAAGAGGATTACGACTTCAACTTCAGTGGAAGGTAAATGATCATAATGGAAAAGAGATTCATCAACCTCATCATCTACAAAGCTTTTTAATAGTGTAAGTTTGTCCGCTTGTACACAGCGCTTGCTTCTCTTTTTTTTTTCCTTTTAAGTTATCATTAGTATGCATTCCAACTACTTTGTTATACTAACCTAATATCAACACTAATAATTATTTGTTGTGTTGTTTTCATTGCAATATTTACCTTTTATTAATACTGTAATGATTATTTATAATAGTTTAATCATTAAACATACAAAAGAGATGTAGGTACTTTCCTGTTATATGGGTGCCACTGATAAGTTTGCTTGACCTCACATTCTGACACAGTGCTTTTGCTTAGGAGTTTTGAATACACATCAGGGATTGAAACAGTTATTTTTTTTAATATAAGGGTTCAACTTTAACTGTTTCAAAATAACTTTTATCAATAAGTGGTTCGTCATTACAGTTTTTTAATAACTGTTAAATAAAAGTATTAGATTAAAAAGTTTTAAATTCTTTAATTTCAATATAGTTATTACAAAAAAGTTTTTGTTAAACTTTTACTTATTTATTCTTTATATAAAAAAAAAGTTTAAAAAAATTAAATAACCATCATTATATAAATTAGTGTTAATCATACATGGCTCCTCAGCGACTCAAATTTCTGTAGATAGTGCATTTTCATCTTTAAAATAAATTTTGAGTAAATGGTTTATAATAAAAGTTTAAAAAAACACTTTTATGATTTAACTTAGAAAATAAAGTTTTGGAAATTAGTTCTAAAGATAAAAATGAAATTTATAAAAAAAAATGTATACATCAACATACAAATATAAAAGTTAAACTGTTAATTTAATTTAATTTCTGTTATATATATATATTTAAATTTAATTAATAATAATAAAATTTTTATAATATATTATTTATATGCAAAGCTAAGGCTATATTTTCTTTAATAGTTCTGTTCAAAACTTAAATTTGACTATCCTATTTTTCCTTCTCCATTTTCTTTAAATTTTTTTTTTTTTTTTTAATTTCATTTATTGATATTTAGAACTATAATAATATTACAATAAGTAAATCTGTTAATATGTACAATATGACATGAAAAACACTTGTGGAGAAACTACCCATCGGTAGCACTCCAATAAAGTTCTGTAGTAGATGGTCTCGAGGCCATCTTCTTTTGAGACGCCTCGGAGGGTCTTTAAATCCAATAGCGTAAAACTAATTTTCAACTGTGAACACCTTTATTGGCATGTTTAGTTCTTCAGAACAAAATTTAATCAATGTTATTTCCTTATAATTAATTAACAAATGATTGTCTTGTTCAATCAAGCCAGGTTACAACTCTTAAACAAGTCTGCAACTTCTCAAATGACACTTCCAAGCCATTATTTTAAAATATAATTTCATTTTGTGACCTTACTAATAAAACTTTTTCCGAGGACAAATCACTCTTTATTTTTTCTATGGGAAAATTAGTACACTTTGATCTCTGTTTTCATTTGCATCATGTTTTATAAATAAATAAAAAAATGGCTGACAGAAAACAAACAAAAGCACTAAAAAACGTCCAAAGGTTACAAAATTAGCTATATCCTTTTCCCTTATCAGTTATGGCGCCCGCATAAGAGGAAAATACCGAAGCTATAAGAGCTTTGTTTGGACAGACTAAAGGATAAACATACTAAAAGTCCCTGGATCTAGGAGTTGATCCAAAAAAAGGATAGCGGGAAGGTAAAGTTTTTCCCATCTCAAAAACAGTTAGTTCTCGACTTAAATTAAAGTGTATTAAATTTCCTAAAATTATGCCGTGTATATTTTTTTTCATATGTGTTACACTTAGGTTAAATTAAATACACTTTAAATTATGTATGTATATATATATATATATATATATATATATATATATATATATATATATATATATATATATATATACATACACATACATATATTTTATCACTATTACCATTTATTATTTTGATCAGCGCATATTTGTTAATCTATAACTTATTTGAAAAAAAAAATAGGCTAATTATTGTTGTATTATTAATCCTCTTCAATTTTTAATATAAAACGTTTTAGCTATAAACAACCATTTTTAAGAAACAAGCGAAAAGAAAAATGTTTATCCTTTAATTTGTCCAAACAAAGCTTTGATGACCATTGAGGCCGTCCTGTCATTTCCATGGACAACCCCCTCATATGGTTTCGTGTGATATTAATTTTTCCAAAACATTCAATTCTTTTTAATCGATTCTTATTTTGCTAACAATGTATTAAAAAAAAGGTTAATTTTGTGCTCTAAATTTTCATTAACATCTCTTTTTATATGTGATTATATTAAAAAATGTTTTCTATTTCAATTAGCTCAGATGTGATAACCAAATGCATCTCAGGCAATAAGTATTTGTATTTTTTTTTTTTTTTATGCACATATTAAGGAAAAACAAAATGAAGGAAAAAGTAAATTATTTTCTCCTTAAAAGTATTTATTTAAAATTTAGCTATTTCTGTCATTTAATCGGTGTTATATAATTTACAGACTATTTACTAACAATAAAACATGTAACCATTTTTGAGCCGATTGTAAAGTTATTAACAATTTTAACAGTTAGTAGTTAGAGAATCAATGTTTACTTTATTGATGATCTTTAGTAATATACACTAATAAAAAATAAATAAATAACGTTCATCTTCTGAAAATCTATGATTTCTAGCCGGGTAGAATAAAAAAACTGATGTTGAAACAAAGTTATGTGCCCACAGTAAGCCATATGTGACTTTTCTGTGAAACTTCGGGATCATTTTTTTTTGCTCCAAAATTAACAAGTCAATCCAGTGATATAATACGTATGTGTGTGTATTTGTACATGCATTAAATTCTTGAGACGGTTTTTTTTTTCCATTTCATTTAAAAGTAGCTGATGGTTATAGGTTCTATAAGCACATGTCAGCAATTTTCGAAGATGAAAGAAAATATAAAACGTTTTCGAATCAGCTTTAAAAATTAAAATTAATTTAGTTTTTTTTTATTTGAAAAAATAATATTTAATGCAATAATCTTCAATGTATTTTGTTTTGACGATAGGAATTTCTTTTGGCTTTAAATGCAGGAACTGGAAAAAAAAACTATTCTCGAAAAAAAAAAATTAAAAACATTGAAATAATTCCTTTTTTTTAGCATCAAACAATCAGTACCGAAAATGACAAAAAATCATACAAATTAATTTCATTTTACTCTAGGTTTGTCAATTGTCAAATTGTTCACAATTTGTTTAATAATCTCTTCCTTCGTTTTTCTTTTTAATCTTTTCAAATTAAAAAAATAAATTAAATTTTATTTTAATGACACTATGAAAAAATATGAAATGTTCAGTTTTATTTTTAGATAGTTCATCAAAATGTGATCAAGTTAAACTATTAATTTGTTTTGATGAAATAAGGCAGGACATTTTGCTTGCATTTGTATTAAAAAATAATTATCTAACATTTTTTGTAGTTTAAGTGTCACAATTCAATAAAGTGAATGAACTCATTTAGAACTGTCTTCCAGGTAACGTGCACCTATTTGCATCTTGTCAACGCACTACTGTTTTATTACATTTATTTATTTTTAGTTTCTTCTAATTATTGTTTTTAGATTGCTTAGAACTGTTTTTTTAGACTTTTTCTGTTTTGTTTTCAGTATATAATGTATATTTATTAATTAAAAAATCCTCAAAATAAATTTTATGCCGACCCTGCCTTTGAAATTGGTAAATATAGATTTTCTTTTCCACCCAAAGTAAATACTTCCTGAGAATGATAGTTTTATTGCTAATTGAATATTTAGGTAGTGGCTTAGTCTAAAAATTGAAAACAAAATATTAAGTGAACCACTCTAAATCATAGTTTATCATCTTTCATGTTTCATTTAGGAAAAAGAAAATTCCATTGAAGAGGAGGGAATTTTACGGGATAAATACTAAAATACCAACAACTTATCTTGTTTTTTATTTATTCATTTATATAAAAAAAGTTTAGTATTATTTATGTAAGCACAGATGTGTTATGACCATACTGTTATTTCCTATCTGCAAAGTATTTTGGCGATAAGCAAATCTGAGCTCATCTAGATAATGGAAAATCTCTAAAATAATCCAAAACAGTTTTTAAAAAAGGGTCTTTCATTTTTAACCTACTTATTATTTTTGTTTGGTTCTCTGTTTCTATATTTTTTCCCCCTGTATTATTCCTTCTTTGAATTTTGTCATTATATTTTTCTAAACTATAGTATGATATATTCTTAGCCCCATTGGAGATCTATACCATACTCGTAGATCGAAATTATGTTGAAATATAGTTGATGACCACCACTCGAACCATTTAACCCAATTATTGTTTTATATTTTATATCTGCAGCCCTGTTGAATAAGTGGTTGAGCCTAATTTTTTCCAAAATTAGTAAGTTGTCCAGGGAAGAATGACACGATCCCACTTGCCTCAGTACAATTAACTCATTAAAAAAATATTGACAGCCACTTATTCACCAGTACTACAGATATTAGCATTCCCTTTTTACAAACTATTAAGAGATCATTTGTAAATTAAATTGTTTTGCTTTTGTGTGTTGTCGTAATGATTTCCTTTATTATCTATTCGATAATACTTCTTTGTTTTTGCTGCCATTGAAATGCATGCTTTATTTACTAAAACTGCTTTGCTTGCCGGCTTTCATCATTCATCAATCTCATCATTTACAATATATTATTTATTAAAATATTTATATTTATGAAGTTTATTTATTAGTTTGTAAATTAATAATTACATTTTTGTTATGTGAATAAAGTATTTTTTGTTTTCAAACCATAATTTTTTATTAGGAGATACATTTATTCTTCTGCCTCCTCCGTTATATTTCCGGGGGGAAAACCCAGGTAATTTTCAAGTGAGCAAAAGTTTTCATTTTTCATTGTATGTTTATTACACATTGGTGCACTCAATTTTAGCGTGGTGTTTTTATTTGTCCATTATAATGAATGAAAATTAATCTTGATTTCATCTTAAAACTGCTTACCTCATTCAATGAGCACCAGCTTTGTTATATTGCATTATGCCTGTTTATTTATCTTAAATACGATGAAGTAGTTGAGTTTTTCAAATATATCTAAATGAACTGCAGCTGTTTATTTATTCAATTATTGAATATTATCCATGTGAATGGTCACCTTTCTTGGGTCTGTTGCTTAAGTACAGAGTGGGACAGAAATAACAGGCACATGAAGAGTTGTAAGAAACAATCCAATCTGGTCAAGTGTGATTCCTCCCAAATCACTTCTTTCCACAACTGTTAGACTTATGTTGAAAATCTTTGATGGATTTTAGTGGTTTAGAGGGTTTTTTTTTCACATTAAATGGCTGGAATGTAATGGGCACAGAGATCATGCAAGCAATGCATAACATTATTGCGATAATTAATAATTTTTGAGAACATAGTTGTTGCTTATGATATGCTGTATAAAATTAAAGGAAAGTAAATTTGTTCTACTCAGCATGCATTCGTCACTGCTCACTTTTCTTTAAAATTAAGGTGCCAAATGATGAAGGTTTTAACTTTAACCTGCGATGCATATCACTGTTCATCTTATGTGAACTGGCTTCAAAGCTCGTTTTGGTTCATTGCTTGAAAT
Source organism: Arma custos (assembly GCA_037127475.1). Classification (NCBI taxonomy): domain Eukaryota; kingdom Metazoa; phylum Arthropoda; class Insecta; order Hemiptera; family Pentatomidae; genus Arma; species Arma custos. The sequence continues at coordinate 205,689,323 of CM073759.1, read as the reverse complement.
TTTGTGAGCGTTTGGCACAGCCATGATTTTCCTGTTGAACATGTATGCATAAATAATTATTTTTATAAACCCTCTCTCTCTTAGTAGGTTTTATTCATTTCAAAAATTTGTTAATAGAATAAGCCATCGTAGTATGAAGAAGAATGATATAATGTGAAAACCTTATGATCTAAGTAATATCAAATTTTTAAAAAAGCAAAAGAAGGTAGTATATAGTGTTGATAAAATAAAATTGATTTGGAACAAAACTCATCAGTTAGCCAGTAGAAATATATTAGTATTAGCATAGAAAAATATGTTTCTTTCCCAGATAGAAATCAGAGGAGACAGTTATTATAACTGAAGAAATATCATTAGGATCAGGAGAGGTGGATTTAAACAATTGCTTTAATTCTTACATAAAGCTTGTATATATATATATATATATATATATATATATATATATATATATATATATATATATATATATATATATATATATAGTGCATAGATTTTATTTAGAATAAATAAACTCCAGACATTTCAGTTCTGTTTCTTGATTTGATCTCTTTCCAATCATACCCTTTTGATGTTAAACATTTTAACTATTCGATAGATTTGTTTCACAATAACCTTTGAAAATGGGGTGATTCAGAGTATATATTACTTCTGTGGTGAAGGTGTAGAATTAGAGAAAAGCTGATTTTTCTTAATCGATTCTCAATTTAGCTTTATTTTAAAACATTATTTGTCGATTTCCTCGAGAATATTTTTATTAAATTAGCAATATTTCTGGACCCTACCAAAGCATATTACTTTTAAGGGAAAGCTGAGAAGATTCAAAACCATTGCACCTCGTCATCTGATTTCTTGGCAGGATTAATTATTAATTTATTTATTAATATAGAAAAATTTTGTTTAAAATTATCCCTAAGTTATTTATTTTAGCAAAATTATGAACGGTATAGTGTCGTTCCACTACAGAATATATAATAAATTTGGCATTGAATAAAACTAATTTATTTTATGTAAATCAATGTTATTTGATAGGAATAATGAATTTATTCTTCTAAAAAAAGTATTGATTCAGACCAAAAAAATATTGATAGTGAATCAGTTATAAACAAAAACAAATTAGATGCTCTATTTACATATATGATATATATTTAGAGATTGATGGAGCGGGGGGGATTTGTCTAGTTACTGGTGCATTTGTCGCTTTAATTTCAATTACTTTCTACGGGTCGCAAAAAATTATGAAGTTGAAAAATTTTATTTTATTCTAAATTTTATTCAGCTATTGAGAGCTATTTAATTTTTAGTTGGCATGATACATTGTTTTTTATCATTGATGTATATGTAATACCAGTATATAAAGTAATGACAAAATAAGGAATGGTTATAAGCGGTGGTTCTCAATCTTCCTTGTTTGGTTTCAATAGTTACTGATACCGAAACCATATTTACTGATGTAAATTCATGGAACCCTTTTAATTAATATTTAGACAAATTAAATAAATTATTAATGAAAAGTAAAAAAAAATTGTAATTACTTTAATTTTGTTAAACCTTGCTTTATTTACTATTTAATTTAAATTAATTATTCAAAAATACTGTACCTGTATTTTTGTGTACTTGTGGCAAAGGGGAACTGCTTTCGGATCAGCTTTCAATCTTTCAAACATTGAAAATTTTTATGTACATTAGTTTTATACTAGTATTGTCCATGTTTATTTTTATCAATTTGTGTTTATGATTCTCATGTTTCCTTAGGATATATGATGAAAATGTCAACATCCGTTGACAGCGTAAGAAGCTCACAGAGTGTTCCAGGCCTACAGAACAATCATTGGCAAATCAACATAACAGAAAATCCAATTTCAGAAGCCATTGTTTGTTGAAGTATTCCTCTTGTCTCACACGTAGACACTTAGAAATCCTCGCTTGTGTACACTTTTAATACTGATTTAATTTTTTAGATCATATTCTCTAACAGATTTTTAAAAATGATAATTTGATATGTTCTAGTCAGTGTGTATAGTTTCTGACTATGAAGATGTCTCATTTAGAATAATAATGCTGTATTTACCATGTATAGATTGTTATATAGTAATAATTTTTTAGATATCAAGCGAATTATATTCGTTATGTAATGAGACATTTAGATAATTTTTATTATGTTATTTTTATTTTTTATGAATTTTGAATATTAGTAATAAAAAAAATAGTTAAAACTAAAAAATTGACACTGCCCAGTTGAAGTTTTTCCCTTGTGCAATAATTGCACTAAATTATGACCAGTATTTTTAATCATTTTATTAATATCCAGTTTGTTTTATATTAATATCAACTGTAAATGTTATTTCTACCCAATTTTTATTTGTTTTAAACTATTATATTTCACATATATTGTTTAAACGTAGAATTTATTATTTTTCTATGAGCATATTTCTTTCATACTGGTCATAAATATTCTAAGTTACATATCCTACGATAAGAGCTGGTAACATGCAACAATAATTTAGAAGTAAGCTTTTGTGCTGTGTAATGTACTGTAAGTGTAAGGAAATTTCAGCGTGTTGGAATTTGAAAATTATCAGATTGGAGAGTAACTCCAGTAGCACTGTTTGAAAATGTGATAAATGTAGTTGGGAAATAAATAAAATTTGATTAAATAATTTTGTTGTCAAAATGTTGAAATAATCAATCACCTATGCAAATGAATTCTGTGTTTTGTTTTTATTAATTTTACAAGTTTCCTGATAGAAACAAATAAGGAATTAAAACTATTTTAGATGTGTTACAAATAGCATATGAGGCTGTACTGAAAAAAATATAAAAAAAATTTTTATCAAAATAAATTCAAAAGATTTTGTATATAATGTTACTCTGTGGGTTATTTGTACATAAAATTGATGACCAACTTAAATGTTGTATGCTTGGGGTTGCCAAAATTTTGAGGTTGTGATACTGAAAAAAAAAAAATTTACAAATTCTTACAAAACAATCAACTGGCTATTTATTAAATATAATTTATAGCGTAGTGTTATGTGATTAAAACAAAATTTTCTGATGTTGCATATACTTTGAACTTCTGTTTAAAATTTTAAAACCATTCGATTTTGGCAACCACAACCTTTAGAAAGATAAGTACAATAAGAATTTAATTCTTCTGATTCAGAATATATATTTTTTGGAATTTTTTCTACTGCCTTTTCTTAGGCATTTTCCATAAAGTAAAAAAAACATTACAAAATGGATGCAAACAGTTGTATTTTCTATTTCCACATATTGCTATGGTAATATACATCTAATAATGCTTTAAAAAACTTAAGAGATATTACAGGGTTAATTATATTATTTTTTCAAGAATTACGAACTTACCTTCATTCTATAAAATCACAATATATTTTTCTTCGTCTTATATTATTTTGAGTAATAGCTGAATGAAATCAATATTTGACTACTTCGTAACTTTTTTTAACGGTTATTATCGAACTTTGGCTTTAGTTTTAAGATACTCTGTTCATTTTGATAATCCGTTAAAAAATTCATAAATTGAAATTAATTAACTTTGCTGATGGTATGTTATACAATATTACTTTGTTGATAGACTTAGCGGCAAGTTGCATTAGTGTTATAATCATTGAAGAAAGAGGAATTAGTTTTGCTTAAAAGCAATTTATTATTGTATAATTTTTCCTTTTTTATCTTCTCTATGTTAGTTTTAATACTATCAATTATTGAAGTGGTCATCTAAACATGGTTTTCAAAACAAACTTAAATTAAATAAAAAAGATTTATTATTTTAAGTACAATTTCCAACATTATTTGAAACATTTTTTAGCCTAGTATCATTTATATGCATAACTAATCTTAATACTATGAGCTAATTACGCAGGGATAAGTATCAGCTATTCAGCTTCTTGTTATTCTTATTGCTATTAAACTATTATTATGTTTTTTTATTATTATTGTTTTGTAATAAATTTGTACATATAATTATTTTTTTATTATGATTCTTTTATTACAATTTATGAAAAGGGAACAATATATTTATGTACGCCCTTTCTGCTACTGGCACATATTTAAGGGTTGTTGATGCGCAGTTTTCAGAAAGATTGGATACAGAGTAGAATCAGCTGAGCTGTTTATTTTATGTATTTACAGTATTATTAGCCATGAAATAAATAATTAAAAGTATTTCTTGACCTTTTTTCCACCCTCTTGACTCCATCCATTTTAAGTGATCCAGAAAAAATTAATTTCTTACTATTGACTATTTTATAGTGAAGATATTTCTTAGGTTTGTAGGTTATTATATTATTGCAGCATTAGAAAATAATAATATTTATAATTTATAAATTATAATTATATAATTATCCTCTAACGAATAATTTGATATTTCTCTCAATTATAATAGGGTGTGACACCAACAATGAAAGAAGTAGTTGAAGCTATTTTGAGAAAACTAAAACCTGTGAAAAGTCCTGGGCTGGATAACATCAGCAATGAAATTTTTAAAGCAGGAGGACTCTAATTAAGCAATTAACACAATTGTTTAATCTAATTCTAGAGCAAGAAGAACTTCCTAACCAATGGAAAACTGCAAAAATAATTCTGCTTTATATAAAATTTCCGTTTGTGCAAGTTTTCCCTTTCACCCAGTTTTCACCAGTGTAATCAAACAATGTCTCACCAAAAGTATTATGGAATATGTTGACGAAGAACAAGCAGGATTTAAAAAAGGTTTTTGACAGTAGACCACACCCAGAAGGTAAATCAGATTATCAAGAAAGCTAATGAATACAACTTCTTTCTATATCTTTGTTTTCTTGATTTCAAGAAAGCTTTTGACAGCATCTTTCATTCAGAAATATTTAAAGCTCTTAGGACAATAGGAATAGAGGAAAAGTGTGTAAAGATAATTACAAAACTTTATAAAGAAATGTCGGCATATGTCATGACAGAAAAGAAAGGACAAATCTTTAGTGCTGAGATCAGTCATGTATATGAAAATGATCATTGTTTTATACACCCTATTTATTAAAGTAATACCTTAATTGGCTTTTTATGTTTTATAAGCCATGAAACAATAAAATTAATGATGAATTACTAATTTAAAAAATCAGGAAGGCCTGTCCCTTGTATGAAGTGATCCAAGTAATGGCAGGCCACTTTCAAATGAAGTAATTTTTTATAATTTATTTTATTGTTATATGGTATAATTTTTTTTAAAAATATTTAAAAAAAAGAAGTAATTTTTTATTTTCCTAATAAAAATAAATAAAAGTAAAGGTAAATTTACTTATGTAACTAAAAAAATTGGTAAGCCATATTAATTAATTTTGTTTTAATTTTTCAAAGCATTAAGCCTCAAGGATCAAGGAGGCTTCTAGCCTCAATTTTAATAAGATTATAGCTAACTGTCATCATTATTATTATTAGTTTAGATTCTAATATTTAACGAAAAGTAAGTAAGTAAGTAAGTCTTTGCACACAATAGACCAACAATGGTCACAGTGCATCCCATGTCTTAGAGAAAAAATTAACAGAAATAGCCAATTAATGATGAATTATTAATTATGAAAAAATCAGGAAAGCTTTTTAAAAAAGGCATTATTTTTGAGTAATAAGTTCTAAATTTGTTAGCCATATTGTATCTGTTGGAACAAACTAAAATAAAATAAACCCTCTGTTATTATATTCATGTATGTATGTTCCTCAATAATTTTTTTATTTTCTTCTAAATCAAGTTTTTAGGATCTCAAATATCAAAAAAATTAATGCCATGTTTTTTTATTGGGTTTAAAAATTTGTATTGAAAATAGAAAAAACTAAATATTTTAAAATGTGTAATGCTTTTGTATAAATTTGATGTATGTAGACATATCTAACTATATTTAAGTGGAAAATAGTTGACTGGATAATTCTAATAATGAATTGAATTGGTGAGGGGGTGCAATCAAAGATTACTCGAAATAAGCAAACCCCATTTTATTGTGCTAACGTTTCGGCCTAAAATTTAAGCCATCTTCAGGACTGCCAGGAGGGGAAGAGGGGGCAGCAGCTCTGATTTTGAGGTTAGGATGCACTTTATTTCCTTTGCTATTATTTATTCTCTTTATGTTCTGATGATACCTGAATTGGCAAAATATTGATTTTTTTTTTCTGAACGCAGCTGAAACTTGAGGTCTTTTGTTTGGAATTTTTTCATTAGCGTCTTAATCATCGATTAATATTCCTACTCAATTAACTAAGTTGCCTTATACTACAAAATTGAAGTGAGTATAAATGAGTAATAATTGTGTACTTAACTGGTTAATCTAGAATTGACGAGCTCCCCTTCCTTTAAGGAACAGGAATTCTAAACACTAATGAATCACTTATCAGGCACAGGAGTTTGCCAAGGTGAAATATAGTAAGATATAAATATAACAGTTGGATCTTTCATCTTCAAAATTACACAGTGTTTATTCATCAGTAGGCCTGTTTTTTTTTTAAATTTTGGTGGTAAGTGGACCGTTTAGATCTTCTTCAAAATATTTTATGATTTACACATGTCCTTGAGTGTGTTTGGCATGATTGTAGGGGTAAGAACAGATCTCTATATAAATGGAAGAAGTACTTCTACACTTTTCCCATCTGCTATGTTTTGTGGGAGCAACTACAGACTAGCACATTGAAATAGACTATAAACTATTTTTTATTCAGTAATTTATTTAATTATCTCCTACTTTCCCATGAAATTATAAAACATGAATGTAATTTTTTTTCTTTTAACTTTTTTCAATGATTGATTCACTAGAATAATCCTCTGGAAACAAACTATTTCTTACCTGCTGCATAATCGGTAAAATAACGAGTCTTTTTCTATTGTTTCTTCTTATCATATGTTTATATATCATGCCAACGTTTTGACATAATAATAAAACTGGAATAATAATTTAGATTGATTAATTTATATTCATATTTGAGGAATTCAGGATCAAAAGTAGATAACCCCGAAAAATTAATTTTTTAATATTTTTCGCTAAGTTAGTCAAGCAATTTCGTCTAATACAACCTTTGTTGCAATATTTCTCAAGGTTTTAGGCCAGTTCTGAGCCTGAAGCTTTGGAAGCATACAAGTGTGGCTTGTCTAAATTAGTGAAAAATGTGAACAAATCAATTTTTGAAATATAAATTTACAAGCTTTTGATCCTGAATGCCTCGTGTGTTCTTTGTAAAGAGCTTAGTCTGAAAATAAATAGATTTATTAACTAATTGTTTTTTCATAAAAGATTTGTTTAATAACGTGGACTTTCTGATGATTTTTCACATAATTTTTTTTTTTTTAGGACGTCAAAATAGTAGATATCTATTATTATTAATAGCTGTAATAGTATTTTTTTTTAACTATCAGCCTCATTGCCTCTTTAAAATTTGCAAACTTGGGTATATCAATAGATCATAAGTAGAAAATTCATTCTGAGATTTTTAACCGAGTATTTATAAAAGTTTTTAAATTTTGCTTGGTTACAATTGTTTAGCTAATATGGTCGACTGGTTAAGTAATATTTTCTACGAATTTGTTGCAATGATTATCAGGAATTTATCCTAAATTTCAAATTGAGTGGTAAAACTTCAAAATGTTCAGTTATAACAAATAAATTTGAACTTTTATTAGAAAAAAAATTAAAAATCATATAAGTATAATAAACTAAACTAAAAAGTATAAGAAACAAAGATTTAGCTTTAACTATACTGTTGTATACAAAATAAGGTACGGATGGGTATTTTCCAATGTGTACGGATGGGTACACAAAGTTCCAAAAAAATTTTTTTTTTATTACTAATAAAATCCACGATTGGAAATTTCAATTTCTGGTTCAATAGATAAAACTTCATAAAATATTTTTGTTTCACAATTTCTTTTACTTTACATTTTATTTAACTGGCATTTATACTAATATAGTTTTATATGCTAATAAATTCTATTAAGAGTCTTTTTTTCAAATGGAAGCTGTATTTGTATTATGTAGTTATTATAATTTTTTACATATTCTGCATTGGGTTCCATTCTTCCAGTCCTGTAACCTTCTCCCTCTCATCTATAATCTAGTCCTGGATCCTCTAAGCGCCATTTCTTTAACCAAGGTAACAATGCATTTTATTACTTTATAGAGTTAATAATACTTTAAATATAAGTCAGAAACAATATATAATCCCATTAACTAATTTAAAATATTAAATATGTACATTAAGCCATTTAAAAAATTAAATAAACTATTATTTTTTCACTAAGTACATTTATCACAGAAATTCCCTCCTCTTTTAGAAAGGGTAACAGATTTATAGAATCTAATTCCTCTGAGATTATTTTAAACAATAAATTGTATGCTGATGGTTGGTTTTACAATAGAAAACAGACAGACATTCACTGCCTTCTCCAAAACAATGCTATTTAATTGATACAAAAAAAGTTTTACAACCAATTTTAGAAATATCTCGTTTTCATCATCTAGGATAGGACAAATGATCTTGCGGGACACTTTGGAAATGCATCATAACTCCACAGGCCGCAGATATATAAATTTATATAAGCCATGATAAATATTATACATGCCAAATTAAAAAGATCAATCATGCCTATTGGAAGATATTTTTCTGTTATTTGTTTCTTGAATTAAAATGTAAAATTTTGTATAATAAACAATTTTGTATTGCTTTGTAATTAAGTATATACAAATTCTCAATGTTATAAAAGTAACACTGTTTTATTTTAAAAAAAGGATAAAGTTTGACAGACAAAGGAAATTATGATAAAAAAAACCTGAGTTTGTTTTTTATATCAACAAATATTTATAATTTTACAGCAATACAAAATATTCTACAGAAAAAATCATAATAAAACCTAAAATACAATTATGAATTTGGTATTACATATACTTATACATAATACAGATCATGTGCATACACCATCATATTGTAATAACACTAATAATCTTATCTATTAAACCTTCAATAAATTAAATCTATTAATATCTTTAAAAGTAAATTAAATATATCACTGTTCTTTGTTTGTTCCTTTTTTTTTTTTATATAGTTTAAATTTAATGAAACAGGACCGAATATGGAAGAACATTCTAACATAATTAAGTAAACCCGATAATATCAATGGAAGAATTTTGAAAGCAATTTTTGTTGACTTTTTATTATTATTATTAAAATTTGGTATAAGCTTAAAAACAACTGTTCAAGTAACTTGTATTGTAAATTTCCATCAAAACTTTTGAAAGCTCAGTCTGAAATTCCCTCATAATAGTATCTATTTTGTGTTTATTTTAATTTATAAAAATACTGGAGATACAGTGACGCTTAGTATGGTCCCGTCAATATAAAATCTTCTGCAAAAAACATTATTTTTTTCCACTGAAATTAAATAATAAAGAAGTACAATTTTAACTTTAATTTTAATTTATTTAAAAGTCTACTCTGAATAGGACAGGAAATTTAAAACTGCTCTGCTGTTATAAATTAAACAGTTAAGAAAGAGCAAAATGTACATCAACAGATAATAAAGAAACTGCTTCAAAGCAGAAATAAATTCTTTCAAATCTAAGTTTTTAATTTTTTTTTCTCGAATTCAACATTAACAAAATGATTCTCAGATACCTAATATAGATTTAATTTTTAAGACGGATCTGTGAAGTATCGAATAATTTATAAACAATTCTTGTTTATTAAAATAGTTCAATAATATAAAAATATATAAAACAGTAATAGTGAATATATGAGGCAATAGTAGTACTTCACGAGTAGTCAACCAGTACTACACTTTTTTTGATTCTGTATATAAGTCCAGATGCGTTAGTTCAGTATATTGGAAATAAATAAGTTTCCACTGGAAGAAACATGATTTGGAAATGCAATTTCAATAATGTAATTGTGATGTAGAATTTCCACTATATGTTCTCAAGTAAGGGCATGCTAGTTTAAAAATGGAAAGAAATTAATTTTGCGAGTGCTAAGAGCTGATTTATATTTGTTTTTTAACTAAAAATCTAATGATGGCGTTAGTTGCACTTTTTTTTTTTTAGTACTTAATAATAAAACTAATCAAATAAATTGACTGGGGTGACTTTAGTAAACCTTAAATTCGATGTAATATTACAACAAATGTCACAAACCTATTTTAATTTTATATTTTTAAATAAATAAATCTAAAATATAAACTTTAATAAGTCTGCAAACAACACCAAAATTAAGGATGCTTCTAGAAATCTACGTTTTTCCATAGTTTTTAATATACCGAGATTAAAGGTTTCCCAACACTGATCTAAAATCTAATTAAAACAATAATGCAATATACTTTAATATTATTATCCCATCTCCTTTGAATAATAACAACAATAGCATAGAATTAGAAATGATTACTTCACTTGATAGACAGATCAATACAAAAACAGATCACATCAAATGAATAGCTCAATTTAAATATTTAAAAAAACTATTCAATGAGATAGATAATTATTTAGAAAATACTGATCATGGGAAACTTTTTATAATTTTTATTTTTAAAGACTTTTATCAACAAGTTTTTTCTCCTTATTTTTTTTTTTTTATAAAAATTAATATAAATATATATTTTTAAAACCAAAAAACAAAAACAAAAAACAACTAGCATGTTGTATTTTAGAATTTATAGCAAGCTACATCCTTATATTTATCGTGTCGCTGTCAATACTTTCTCATACCTTCTCCATTTTTAGTTTTAAATGCATTTTTTGACTGTAAAAGATAAACCAACAAAATTACATTTCAATAGGTATTTTTGGAAACAGTGAAACTGAATGTATACAAAATGTATAATTATAAATAAGTAATAATAATAAAAATAAATAAAAAAGTTAAAAAAATATTGATATCTAACTGATATGAGTTTAATAATGGACATTTTTTCATTCGATTGTTTTTTTTTCTTCAGTTAATATAAAAATTATTAGTAACATTAATTATCAATGTCTTACTTCTTCTTTTTTTTTTGGTATGGTTTTATCACAATCAGACGATACTTGATACAACAGATATACATAATATGCATGTCTATAATTTTCAATTGTAACATCCTTTACTTTTTTTGTTATTTACAATTGTATCACATTGGTAGATTCGAATATAAAATTAATAACTAATTTACAATAATTAAAAGAGGAATCATTTTTTGTAACAACTATTCCATTCATTATAAATAGCTGAAAAAAAAACAAAAAAAATTTTTTTTTGTAATATATATGCTCTGACACACTGTTCAACAAAATAAGTTTCTTTTTCTACATGGTGTGTGTACAAAGGTTTGATAGGGGAACTAATTTCTTTGTTTGGTACAAGCAGTTGTTTATTTGAAACTTGAGCCTTAAGCGGGTATGTACCTGGCTGCTGATAGTGGATGTCATGTGATTAATGTCGCGCTTTGTACAGCACATGCACCGATCGACATGCGATAGGTGAACATCTCTGTGATCCCATGGAGGTGAACAAATGCAGCTGCTATCACCAAAACATGAAATATCTGGTGGCTTTGAAACTAAAACAAATTAAGAACAATAATAACTATATTGAATAATTACTAGTTGACCGTATAAATATCATGAAGAGAAAATGACCTGGGTGGAGATCAAAAATACAATCTTAAATTGCAAGCAAGAATTAATACTTATTAGAATCTGTTTATATAGTTTATATATAACAGACAGTTTATATAGTTTATATATAACAGACAGTTTATATAGTCATATGGTATTAATCTAATAATTAATTAGAAAGCGATATTCCGGCCCACATTGCAAGTCTTCCTTCATAAGGGATGAATAAACAAGATAAAAAAACAAACAAAATAATTAGTATAAACAAGATATAAAAAAATGTATAATTGAAAAGAATGATGAAATCTTTTTTTTTTTAGTATAAGTATATTCCAGGTTTAGACCTACAATGCGGGGGAAAAAATTAGTTTGATACTATTTAAGATTTTTATAATTTATTTAATTGTTATACGATATATTTTTTTTAAATATTTTATTTTGACCTCTACCTGAACCATTTTCTACTACAAAATCATAAATATGAATTTGTATAAATTAAATAATAATTTGTAATAAACCGGACTCCTTAAGACCTTCATGAACTGCAGTTTTAAAAAGAACCATATCAATCCAAGAGGATCTAAAAAAAAATAGTTTATTCCACTCATACATGATTAAAACCATTCTTCTTTTAACGGAACCAGTTTACATACTTAGAATAAGTTTTTTAGCCTGTACAGAGTAAACACAATTAAATAAAAAAACATTGCTTATTATTACACTTCATTATTTAACTTATGTTATATGAATAAAAGTTATAACTTTAATATAAGTTAAGATATTATTGTTGCTATAACTAAGCTAAGATAACAATTTAACACTTATTTTCATTCTGAGTATTGACTATAGAAATAATCTAAATGAATGAGTAGTATAAAAAATATTTAAATTATATGAAAAATATTTAAAAAAAATAAAATAATCAATATAAACAAAATTAAAAGTGCTCTTAAAATGTTTCCATTATTTGTTAATTATAATGTACTAGACTATTTTTTTTTTTGTTATTACCTTTTTTCCTTACACCACAAAAGCTAATAATTTTTCAAGGATGGATTTAATAAATTATGATATTTTAATTATACATAGAATAAATCATTAGTGAAGTTTTAATTAAGAAAGAAATACTGCTTTGGAAAACATTTCTTATTGGCTAATAGTTTATGATTAAGTTATAACATATTATCAGATTTTTGCATACCCAGATATCAAACTTTCCAGGGAATAGACACTCCGGTATTCTGAAGGTGTAAATCACAGCACCTAAGATATAGAGCACGCCCATTAAGATGAGCCATCCGAGAGATGCAAAGTATACTGCGTTTAACCATCCTTCCAAGATGGTATAATGGACTGCAGGTATGACACCGCTCAAGCCAAAAGTTGTAAAAACAGCTAAAACAATAAAATAATAATGATAATTTCATAATTGCATTTTTTTAAATATAATATTTATATATTAAACTAAAGTATAGTATAAAAGTTTTGAAGAGTCAACAGAAAAAAGTGGGAGAGTTACAATTTTATACACATAAATGTCTTTGAAGTGGGTTACATACATCAATATCTATACAAAAAACATTAGTTGTTTCTTCTGGTTTAGACCGTGTCGTTGAATACTGACTAATTCGACACGGTCTAAACCAGAAGGAACAACTAATGTATTGTGTATAAATAGTGGCCGTGGAAACTTAAAAGAGTATCAATATCTATATTTTTATTTTTAAAGAGAAAAGATAGGCCCTCAGCCGGGATTCGAACCCCGATCCTCTGTCTTTCCGTGACAGCACCCTACCATTTGAGCCACCAAGGCCGCCTGCCGGCAGAGGACAAATCTTTTCTCTTATCCGATTCTATGTCCTCGTGTTCTCGCACTTTTTGTGGTGAAACTAGAACGAATGTTCTTTGAACATTAATTTAATTTTAGGATCTTATTGACTATTGCCCTACCATTTGAGCCACCAAGAACACCTGAAAGAAACATATCTGATAAAAAGAAACAGCCTGAACTATAGATGATATGTTTGTAAAAAGCAGTTGATGAATATTCATAGACTGAATAATGAAGAAGTTCTAGAACTTACAAATATTTTTCTCGGCCTATATTACAGGTCACCTCTTTACTATATGATTTAGCAGTCCAGTAAAGAAGTTGGGTGATTCCAATCAGTAGAGAGGAACTATGAGAACGAGAATGAGAAGCTAACTACATTCATTTGGATCAAGCAAAAGCAGCATATCAGAACAAAAGACAGCAGCAATCCATGAGAGACATCATTATATGGCATTATCAACATGATAACACCAGGCCCACGACTAGATATACCAAAGGCTTCATGAAATGATCAAATTTATCGATATGTGTTTGGATCATTGAGTCTTCAGGAGCTCAGTACTGATGAAGTGAAGTTTATTTTTTACACAACTGACTCCAGTAATATCTCCTTACTCCATCTTTTGAAGAGAAAAGATAAAAAAATTGTGCTTATAAAAATATTAACAGAATGTATAACAACAGTTCGGATAACAAAATATTCGACATAAAAAATTTTCATTTTAGAGCCTATTGTCAATGATTTACATTTTAATTTATACACATTTCAATATTTAGCAAGACGGAACTCTTCAAAAGTAAATCCTAAAATTTAAATCTTATTGAAATAATAAATTGTAGTGAAAAAACAGTAATTATTCCACAGGTTGTCGCTTCGAGTTGAGCCACAAGTTTTAACTTTTCATTCCTTTCCTCTTAATATTTTCCAAAAATACAAGTTATCGTGAGCTTCAGTAGTTTATAATTATCAAAAATGTGTATAATTTGGCAATAATTGCATCTAGAAATGATCATTTCAACAAACATATATCATCTACACTTCGAAATGTTAGTTGAAACTATTATTTCTCGAAGAAATGATTACCAAAATCTACTCATTACCCATAATTACATTCTCTTTTCCTTACTAAAGCTCATGACAACTTGTATTTTTGAAAAATATAAAAAATGAAATGAATAAAGAGTTAAAATGTGTTTTAACTCAACTCAAAGCAACAGCCTGTGGAACAGATACCAAAAAAAAATATAAGGTCTATTTAACTTTGTGTTTATCTGTCAAGAAATGCAAAATTATTTGTTTAAGTATATTAAATTTAATTGTCTTACTTAAAATTAAAATCATTAAATTAGAAACATAATGATATGTACTCATTTATAATAAAGTACAATATCTAAAAATACAAGCAATTCTTTATAAATATCTAAATATTTACATTTATTTTTTATTATAAATATTAATTTTTTTAAAATTTAATATTTAGAATTCATAATAAAAATATATTGCATAAAGCGGTGAATGATTGTACAAGAATTTACTTGAAAAAGAAACTTCAACATTACTTGAAAATGACTTATTAAAATAAAATAAAATTTCATCTTACCAGCTCTCAAAGGCCGAAAACGAGATTCACTGAATTTGTCCCAAAGTGATACAATCATTGCCATTATTCCAAGCACGATAACTATCGTCAAATAAATAATCATTGGTTGGATCTGGCAATAGAAGCCGTAGTAGAGCCATGGAACGAAAGAGCCGGTTATCAAGATGGTTATTCCACAATAATCCAGTCTAAATAAAACATAATAATAAATAAATATAAATGCACAGCTGTTCTCACATAAGTAGTATAGTAATGATAATGAAAATGATTTTATTATTATCATAGCCAGATAATATTATAGTCTAATAATCACAATTATAGTCTAATTATATGATTTTATCATAGTCTGGTGTAAGCAGGGGTTGACAGGGAGGCTTCATTAATGAGGTTACATAGAGGGAGATTATTTCTTGAAATCGAAGGCTTTGTTCTAGCTATTCAGGACCAGGTGATTGCTAAGAAGACCTATAGGCGCTGTATATGCGGAGAAACAATTTCTGATGTGTCAACCTTGTAAAACAACCACAGAATCAATCCAGCATATACCATGAGGGTGTCAAGCTGCTGCTTGCAAGGAGTATTTGCTGAGGCATAATAATGTGGCAAAAATTGTTCACCGAGAATTGGCAATGAAATTTAAAACTGTGGACAACACCCTTATTATAGGTACAGCCCTCAACCAATAATTGATAAATGGCATATCAAGCTTTTACTTGACCTATGTCCGGATAGGTGCATTCTCTGGTAGAAGCCAAGAAAAAGAACGATTAAATAATAATAATTTATATCTTTTATGTTATTGTTAGATGTTATAATTTTTTTAATATTTTATTTGAAAACAATAATAATAATAATAATGAAAAATCCAACTGTTTACAATAGGAATTATAATAAAAAAACTTGATTACAATAAGAATGAAACTCACTTGCTGAAAAGTTTTCCGACAAACTCAGAATGGCAGGAAAATGCATGAAAAGCAGCAGAAAGTCCAAGGCACAAGATAACTCCTAAGAAGAATGGTGTTAGGGCTATTTTGTGTGATATAGGAACCACTTCAGAGGATCTTGAAACAAACACCACCATGGCGGCTATGAATGCAATGCAACCTGAAAATATCCGTAGTATTAGCAATTTTTATATTTTTTTTATTATTTGTAAAAAAAAATACATCACACCACTTAAAAGATACAGTATTATAATATTTAAAAGTACAATAAAAACCAATTTCACTTATTCATGGATAGATGTCAATATTTGAATTCTTTGAAAAGCCAGATTTTATTGTTTATATTGTATTGAATTTTAAAATATTGAGCTTTAAAATATAAACTGATGGTAATCTATCATATGTAATATTTGAATTAATCTTAAATTTTTTTTTTATAGAGCATGAAACCTTAATCTCCGTGGGTTCAAACGAAAATTACACTTAATTTGGGACAGTAAAAGCAAATTCAAATGATGCACACAATTCCTACAGCACAAAGATTTAAATAAATATTGTTCCGGGCTACTACTGGGTGTAAAAATGAATAAACTACTCCTAAATTCAAGACACAAAAGAAGACAATGCAGTTACAATCAATTAAATTATTAAACTAATATAAATTTACAATAACAATATTCTAAATATTTATTATAACCTAGGCCTATTTAATTACTAAAATAATATAAGATATTACTACTACAAAATAGCTCAACTACTTATATAAATTTGTACGAATATAATAAAATTAATTTTTATTTTTTAAAGAGAAAAGATAGGCCCTCGACCGGGATTTGAACCCGGAACCTTTGTCTCACCGTGACATCGTTCTGCCAATTGAGCTATCCAAGGCACTTCCCGGTCGAGGACAAACCTTCTCTCTTTTAGATCCTAAAGCCCCAGTGTGCTCCCGCCATTTTTGCGATGAATACACTAGAACGAAGTTCTTTGAACATTAATTTTAATTTAGGATCTTATTGACTTTCGTCATATTATTATTTATAATTTTTTATAATTATTGGTCATTTTTTATGAGTTATAAATATTTTTATTTTTTAAAGAGAAAAGATAGGCCCTCGACCGGGATTTGAACCCGGAACCTTTGTCTCACCGTGACATCGCTCTTTTAGATCCTAAGGTTTGTCCTCGACCGGGAAGTGCCTTGGATAGCTCAATTGGCAGAGCGATGTCACGGTGAGACAAAGGTTCCGGGTTCAATTCCCGGTCGAGGGCCTATCTTTTCTCTTTAAAAAATAAAAATATTTATAACTCATAAAAAATGACCAATAATTATAAAAAATTATAAATAATAATATGACGAAAGTCAATAAGATCCTAAATTAAAAATTAATGTTCAAAGAACTTCGTTCTAGTGTATTCATCGCAAAAATGGCGGGAGCACACTGGGGCTTTAGGATCTAAAAGAGAGAAGCTTTGTCCTCGACCGAGAAGTGCCTTGGATAGCTCAATTGGCAGAGCGATGTCACGGTGAGACAAAGGTTCCGGGTTCAATTCCCGGTCGAGGGCCTATCTTTTCTCTTTAAAAAATAAAAATATTTATAACTCATAAAAAATGACCAATAATTATAAAAAATTATAAATAATAATATGACGAAAGTCAATAAGATCCTAAATTAAAAATTAATGTTCAAAGAACTTCGTTCTAGTGTATTCATCGCAAAAATGGCGGGAGCACACTGGGGCTTTAGGATCTAAAAGAGAGAAGCTTTGTCCTCGACCGAGAAGTGCCTTGGATAGCTCAATTGGCAGAGCGATGTCACGGTGAGACAAAGGTTCCGGGTTCAAATCCCGGTCGAGGGCCTATCTTTTCTCTTTAAAAAATAAAAATATTTATAACTCATAAAAAATGACCAATAATTATAAAAAATTATAATAAAATTAAGTTAGAAATTGAATATAATAAAATTAAGTTAGAAATTAACTACAAATTAACAATTACTACTGACTGGCTCACTCGCCACCGAAGGGGTATTTAAATAGGCAAGACCGAACATTCTAGAAAGAACGGGAGTGGGGGAGGCGGTTCTAGTGTCTTGGAGATGGTTCTTCTTAATATCTTAAGACGTTAATCCCTTCCACCCGTCTTTCTCTCTGTGACCGTAACAATACTTATATTTAGGGTTGTAAAATTTCTGAATTGAAACTCGTTCTTCATAAAAGCTTATTAGGTCGTAATCCAGTATTAATTATTCTTGAAAACTGAAATTAGGTCCATAAACCAAGATATATGTCCAACCAGACGGGAGGATCGCTCGGTAGATCCTTCTACTGGGACTAACATTCAAAGACTGGGGAAGTGCGCCCGTAGAAGCATGCCCTATGCATTATATTTAAATCAACATGCATATAAAATTGTGTCATCTTTGAATAATTTTGTGTATGAAATTAATAAATAATTATTTTTATGTTTAGAATGCTTTTCATTTATTAAATCAATTCCTTTCAAATTTATGTCTAATTTACGAGATTCCGCTTTCGATACGCTAAACATCGATAATTATTTTAATTTATTATTCGACCCTCAACAATATATATGTAAAAAACTATAGTTTTATAGAATTTTAGAATAATTGATAGTTATTTATAAAACAAATAAATATAAGAAAACTATTACCAATCCAAGATAAATTAATTTGCAGAAAATTTTCATATTACCATAAAAAAAAAAAAAAAAAAAAAAAACCTGTACAATTATAACTAGTCTGTATACTGTACCATCATGTGTTGTAAACCGTACCCTTATCCGCGGACATTCAAGGGAGAAGAAAGACCCGTATCCGTATCCATGACTTTTTTGTTGAATCTTGTACCTTATTAATTTTCAATAAATAGATGAAATTTTATATAGGATTATTTTATATTCACTGCAAAACTCTTAGGTAAGTGTTAGTAAAACTATAAACAGCAACTTTTGTTCTGGGAAACTTCGAAATGAAAACAAATTAGTTCTCTATTCGAATGACCGATCAACTGATCTTGGTTTGTATGGAGAAACCAAATCTTTTCTTTCGTTTTTGAAGTTTGTCCAGAACAAAAGTTGTTGTTTATGGTGATACTAATACGTACCCAAGAGGTTTTCAGTAAATTTATAATAACCCTGAATAAAAATTATTAGGTAGCAGTGAAAAACTATTGACATTTAACATTTGACTCAGGCAATCCTTTCAAGGTTTAAAATAAAAAACTTCTTTCTTGACAATTTAATAACTCACTACCAAACACAAACCTTCCCAATGCCGTGTAGTGCAAGTCGAAAACTCGAAACATGTACTGTCCTGTCTGTCACGCAAAGCGTCAAGTGGCGACAACTATCAAAGCCACAGGCACCGACATCAATTGAGTAAAAAAGTTAAGATCAGTATCTGTGGATCTTGACACCAAATATCCGTATTTGGATCCATATCTGCGGATATACTATCAGTATATGGTAGAGACTGTACTGTTTCTTGGACAACAGTTGTACAGGGAAGTGATTTGTCTTAGATCACACCCAGAATTTTTCCCCTCATTTTGGATACCCACTTTATAGAAGCTGGGTGAGCCCCAGGATGGTCCTAGATCCCATAGGATCCACCTCCGGCAAACAAATTAAATGTAAGTCCAGCCAGCAGCAGGATTTGAACCCAGGACCTTTGGCGGACAACCTAGCACTCTACCACTGAGCCACTCCGCTCCCATAAATGATGCAACTTTTTAGATATTCTAAGGTAAACGTTCATTTTGTTCACTTTACATTATTCCCAAATTATGTTTGTAGTTTGATGGAATGTTTTCCCATAATTAGAGCAATCTTATTTTCTGTTTTTAGACCGTCTATATAATTATTCATGAGGTCCTATTTTTTTTTTAGATTTCTACACAATTATCAGTCCATAGCTATCTCTACTCTGTTTTCTATGGGCATTTCGACAGAAACCAAAATAATATAAATAAATAAATATTATTTTGTTTCTGCTCACTATCTTTCCAATTCAAAGAATGGATCACTATTACACTGTTTCCCAAGTTTAAATGGAATAAAAAGTTTGCCTGATGGTGAGGGAAGATTTATTTACATTGCTGTAGAGCAGTTAGAGAGACTTCGGCCACAAAGTAGACTTAACTGGATCACAACATTTGCAATCTTGGCACTAAAAGGGTTTATTACCCTTGGAAAGTCTAAATATAACATTTAATTATATAAAGAGTTTCTACTGCATTATAAAATAAGGGCTTATACAACTTCCACTAACTTACCCAGCAAATGAGTCCAGATGTTTCCTGTTTCTGTATGAATCCTGAATATCGACTTGATACATGACATGAACGAAGGGAGTGGGGGGCGGTGGCCGTGGTGTAGATAGTCATTGTCCTGGAGCCAAAGTGGAAGATGGTGGAAATGGCAGACGCTCCATGATTCCCAAACTTTTCTTACTAACTCCTCGGCTGGCTCTCGAGCACAGTTCATCAAGGTCCCAAGATCGAGATCCCGTAGGCCTACTTTCAGCACCTCTTTAACCTACCATTCAGATAACAGTTATGGCGAATACAAAATATTTTTAAATATTAACCCTTATCAACTATCAATTAGCTATAATCAGTTATGAATCAGTAGCTCAAAATCAAATGTAATCCGGAATCAAATTAAAATCTACAAATATTATAACAAAACCACTTACTTATAATATAATACCAAATAGATATATGTATGACTAGTAAAGAAATAAAATTGGATATATTATTATATTTAGGATGATTCCTTCCTTACAATTTGGCAGATTGACAAAAACAGTGTTTCATTTAAAGTATCACTTTAGGTTTATCAACTAAACATAAAATCTAATATGTTATTTTCCATTTATATAGAATTGCTAAATATTAATTTTGAAAAGAATTTGTTTAGATAACATTTGATAAAAATCTATTGTAACCTTCGAGTGAAGAGCCACTTGACTGCATACAAGGAAATAAAATATCAAGAAAACAGTGTTAATATAACCTATATAAGAAATATATACAACATAACTAACTCCCATAAAATATTCTTAGGAACATAGGAGGATGAAAACGAAAGACTGTAAAAATGGTAACCAGGAAAATACATCAATAAATGTCAATAGATATCATTTATCTTTCAACAATAGATAACAAGATTGATCAATATAATCCATTATAATATCATACTTAAGAAAAAAAAAGCTTAAATAGTTCTGAGAAATTAGGCTTAATTTATTATCAATATAATCCTACGGTGATATTAATTTTATTACCATTTTTATTTAATTTGTTTATTAACAAAGAAAAAAATGAAGGTAATCTAGACATATAACATAAAAAGTAAGATTTTTTTTTTATATCCTTTATTTTCCAGATCGGCAATTCCTAGCCTTACATGGTTTTTTAAATAATAATAATAAAATAATGAATTTTAAACTTTAACAAAAGGTAAAAGTGTGGGTTTCGACTCATGCAAGAGACCCCCCTAACTGTACATTATCAGCAAAAAAAAAAAAAGATTTAAGGCACAAAAAAAACCCTCAGCAATTCAATTTATTTTCCATAATCATATGGAACAGCATAGTGAGTATTTTCAATGTGAATTTATAATTTCAAATTAATTGAGGAATTTGAAATTTAAGAATAATTTTATTAACTAGAAATTTTAATAATTAATCACTCATAATCTTGTATTATGTTTATTTTTAATTTATAAAGTAAACAATTTAATAATTCCTTTTATGAAGATTGATCTAAACCAGGGATGGCTAACCAGTATGATGTAGAGGGTCACTTTGGAAATGTATCATAACTCAGCAGGTCAAAGTAAAATTAAATAACTCTTTATGATTCAATTTTTAACTTTAAAAAATTGTGGTGGTGGTACATGCCTAATACAGGGCTATATAATTTTATATGCAACCTGAAGAGTCATGATGCATTCTCAAACTGGCCCACAATGTCAATTGAGTCGGCCACTCTATCTGTTTACTATTATTCCTACATGTAAACATAAATAATATTATAATAATGATACTAATCACATATTGTAATCATTATAATGATTTGATTTTATATCATAATTTCGACAGTTAAATAAAAAAAAATATATGCACAAATAATGTATTCTAAGTACTCTTTTTTCAATATTTTGGCATTATAAATAGATATATTTTGTAAAAGAGTTCTAAATCCCGTGGGTCGGAAAAACATTCAAGGTATGTGGCCCACCCCTGATCTACACCATCAGATGTTCTTTATTGGCTTGGGACATCAAGTTTTTTTTTTTTTTTTTTTAAAGTTTTTAAATTATAATATCTTGAATATTATTGATTTTTAAGATTTAATTCTTAAAAATTAAAAATTTTTAATTGTTATTTAACTATAAAAAATAATAATAAATAAATAAAAAATTAAAAAAAAAATGTCTTTAAAATTAAAATGGTTCCTTATTTACATTCGTAACTATATATTTTTACTGATTAATAATTCATTTTTAGTACCAATTGTTTTCCTCATTATCAGATATCATGTAGATTTTAACAAGTATGTTCATTAGCAATGAAATAAATGTAAATTTGAAAAAATTGACAAAACGCATTGTGAAAACGCAAATTATACTAATAAAAAATATATATACCTCCCGTTCAAATAATAAGGGATCTTCAGGTGTGCTCGGAAGCGGGCATCCAGCCTTCTCCTCTTCCTCAAGCTCACTAAAGACATCTTCTTCAAGAATTTCCTTAAATTTATAAAGATAAATAAATACAAAATATACGGAGATGAAAACTTTATATTTTTTTATATTTATTGCACAGATGATTCCAAATTAATTACCAAACAAAATTTTCCCGGAAACATTTAAGAAAAGTCTTTTATGATAACTGTTTTCTAAAAAGATTGTTAAGTAAATGAATAACATAAATATTTAAAAATCAACAAATAAATATAGTCATATTACCTGTACTTCCTTTAAACCAGGTATCTCCTCTGCAAGAGAATTGCATTCTTCCCAGAATTTCCTCCGGTTTCTTTGTCTGAGACCAACAATTGGATCTCCTTGTGGTAAATAACTACACAGTGCATCTTTCTCATCAAAGGAATCATATGTGTCGTCGGAATCACTCATTTTTAATTCCTATAATGTAAAATTAATTATAAGTTTTTTTATGACAAATTTATGTTGAGGTATCATTCTGAACAATAAAAAAGCCCTGTCGAGAGAAAAATCAATTTTGAAATCTGCCAAATAAAAGTATCAATATGGTCACAAAAAACATTATTACTATCAGCTCATATCAATATTTTTATTCAAGATATTTATAAATCAATAACCAGTTTTGAGTTGGTGCAGACAAATCTAAATATAGGGTTTGCATTATAATCATTTAGATTAATTACAGAGTTAGCAGATGGGTATCTCTCTACTCTAATTGACTACCGTTGAAGCAAAGTATAAAATCAGAAAACAATATCGAGTTTATAGGATTGACATTTGTGATGAAGACACGGTAGAAGCCTGTATTCCTATCCATATAATAATCATGCCAATTAGAGTATTAAATCACATGTGAGACAGTCAGTAAATATTAGAATCAAAACATGATTGAAGAAAAATATTCTGTCAGATATTATTGCAGTAGAGGCCATACAATCTTTGGCTAAAAATTCTTCTTGCAGTTCAAGAACACAAATAGAAATCTACTAATAGAATTCAAACTGGACCAGAAAGTAGCCAAATTTCCATTTTGGCTCCAAGGAACCTCCATCCAGTCAAGGAACCTAGAACAGTATAGCCAAAGATACAAGGACGGAACAACCAGAAAGAAGTTCAAGCTTAAATCAAAATATTTCATCAAACTTCTGAAAATCTTTGCACAGAAGAGAATATCTCACTCGGAACAAGGGAATATCCAAAACTTGGCCAGCAAAATGTTCCAACAGTGGATACGATGATGCCAATTATGCTGTAAAAATTTATTTTCATATTAATATTCTCTAATATAATAACTCATTTATATACAAACATATCGTCGCTGTCAAAACAATACCGCCTATCAACAAGTTTTGGTGAAAATGAGTTAGTAACGGTAACGTATTCTACAGGTCAAATTGCACACTATTAAAAAAAGTTTTCAAGACTGAACGCAAGGCAGCACTGTTATTAGCAATAGAAAGATAACTGATATATAAGATAATTTAACATATGGCGCGTTTTTTTTTCTCTCCTGTAATGCCTAAAGTGTACATATGATTTTGACAGTGAAGATATTCATGTAAAAAAAAAAATTAAATGTGCTTGTATGCCAATTTTCAAAAGGAATTAGCATATGTTGATGTTTGATAACAGACATCCTTACATTTACAAATATTCATTAATAAAGCATTATCTACAACAAACAACTTATGAATGTTATATCAAAGGTTGTTTCAAAGGGAGTTTGTTAATCTTAGATGTATTTTTAACTATATACATGCATTTTATGAAAGATGTAAAAACTAAAGAACCAAGGAAATAATCAAAATGAGGGGAAAAAATCAATTATCACAATTTTTCTAATTAAGCTGACCAGGGAAGTAAAAGTAAAATTTTATAATAAATATAATTATTATTGGATAACCTATTTTTTAATGATAATCATTCCCGGCAGATACTGGGATACCTTTAATGTAATGAATATGTAGCATATATACTGATAATTTGTGTAAAGTAACAAAACTATACAGATGTATGTTATGCGCAACTGATGAAGAGATATAGATAGTAAACATATTCCCCATGTGCAGGAAATACGTAATTTACAAAGCATTACTTCCAACAAGCAATAAAATCTCTGGAGAAATTAATAAGAAAATCGTTTTAAACTGAATTTTAGCTAAACATTAATTGTTATCTGAAACAACTGATTTGGAAAAAGAGAAGAAAGTGATTTTCTGATCATGACAAACATGAATACACTGAGAAAACATGATTTAATCACAAAGGGAAAATTCACAATAATTTATGCGCTGTACATACAAAAAAGAGAGAAAAAAAAAGTTGAATACAATATAGAATTGCTAAGTAATGTTTTCTTGTTCACCAAGAACGCTTAAAAACAAAAATTATTCTCATCAACAGTAAATTTTAATACAAGAAATGCATTAAAAAATATTTTCTATTATTAATTCTAAATATTTCATCTCTAATTTATTTCACAAATTCAACTATTCGTAATTGATCCTGATTAATAGAACTATTACAACTTTCATTAGTGTAATTCCAAGGTAAATTGAACCAGATAATCTGAAATCTTGTATTAGTATTTCTAGATAATTTTAATTGGTGAAGCGATTGATGGTTGAGGCTGAATAGACTTGGCTTAACAATCCAACCGGCAATTTGTCACACTATAATTTATATTATAAATGTGAATTCTCATTTCACAATTGAAATGCACTCATAACAACGTGATATAATCACACTGAGCCTGTGGTTTTTGCAGTTCAATAAACATTTTAGAGAAAAATATCTATTTACCTCATAACAATTCCAAAAAATTTTGTTTGTTTCTTAATAACATATTTTAATTCAGTTAAGGAATTCAACAGTTTTAATATAGAAGAATTATCAATGCGACATTTGAATTAAAAACTATGAAAAAATTGCATGAATGTATGCACTAATTTGTAATCAATTTTTCAAACTTACTGTTGTTTACAAGGTAATATGGACAGATTAGGAAAAACTTTTTTCTATAACAGGAGTTAATGATTCACTGGAAAAATAAATTTGAATGATAACTAAAATACTATTTTTTTGTTTTTTAAAAAACGTTTTTCCAAAGTTGAAAAGCTAAAATATTGAAACTAAATAGATGTAATTTAAAAACGTTATAGTCAAGTAAATCTGTGCACAATGCAATTAACACCAGACGTTAAAAATTCAACAAGCAATAACTAATCAAGTAATTAAAACATATCCCTGAGTAATTGAACTATCTCAAATCGTAATAGAAAAAATGTTTATTATTACATCAAAACACATAGATCAAATTTGTAAGAACACATCTAACCCTACAATCCATACTTATAAAATATTACAGTTTCTTTAAATACCTGGTTAGGTCCGAGTAATGAGGGCTAAATCTCGACGCACATTAGCTTGATGAAGGAACAAGGAGAGGAGGACTCCGGACTGAAGAGCTAACGTCAATTCTGTTGACCTTTATCCGACCATTTCGGTATCAAGCAGCTGTGCACTTTGCTTCCTTATCATTCACTGCCTCTTGTATCCTAAAGCTTCAAGAACCTCCTTGGAATATGGCGTAGATGAGAATGTTGGTTTATTTTGCAATTCAACGTGTTTAATTACGCATTCAAAATCAATACGACAATATTTACAAGAATTTTTATCTCGTATAGATAATTATAATCAACAACCAAACTTTTAAAAATCCCACATTTCTTTCTTCTCATTCAGACCGAAGTATTTTGAACCGTATTGAATCAGATCTTAGAACAATACATTTTTACTTCATAATTTCATTACCGTTACAAAGAAATGTTATTGGCTTCATTTAAAACAAAAGTACATAAAAGAAAAATATTCTATTCTGGAGTAAATCACCATTATGAATAAAAACAATAAATTGTGCTTTACTAATCTGACCTATTTAATTAATAAAATTCAACAAATAGTACCTGTGAATTCACGTAATCTCCAGTAAGCACTAAGAAGAATATTTAGACATCTATTTTCTTTTTGAATTTATAACATGAATGCGGAAATTCATTTCGACTATCAGGCCGAAATATACAACTGGAAAACTTGAGACAAGATTCCGCTCTCCTCTAAATCGGGCATTTTTTTTGGCTCCACCTTAACACGGTTGACGATAAAAATGTAAATGCTGTATACAACTAAGAATTTAAGAGTATGGCTTCTGTCCGTTAAACATTTATCAGTTGACCCGAATTTAAATGACAAAACTTCAGGAACTTATAGGGAACCGAAAAACTAAGACAAAATTTTTTTAGAGATTTGCTCGTTTTTGCTTAGTTTTAGAGAAAATCGCAAAAAAAAAATGTTACAGGTAGCGATTATCACCTTTCAAAGTTCGTCAGACACTTAATGTTATCCTTTACATTCTTTTATTTGTTTACATTTTGGCTTCCTTCTAGGATTATAATTCCTAAATCAGTCTTCAGTCAGTTACTCAGATATTTTTGTGTGAATCTAGCATCAGCCAAAATGCCGCATACATATTCTAATGTTGAATACGCTGATATGATTTTTGTGTGTGGTTTCTGTAACGGTAATGCTTTAGAAGCGGTGCGGGAGTATGTGCGCCGATTTCCAAATAGAAGAGTGCCTAATCGACGAGTCTTTTCGTTAACTTTTAATAGACTACGAGAGACTGGGTCATTCTTAATACGTAATGAAGGCGGCCAATTCCAGGCAGCAGTAAGAGCAGATTATCGGAGAAGAAATTGTGTCCAACGCCACTTCGATAACAATCCTGAGACTAGCGTCCGAAGAGCATCTGCTGCATTAGCAATATCGCGGCAAGCAATATGGCGAACTTTGAAAGGTGATAATCGCTACCCATACCATCTTCAAAAAGTTCAGAATTTATTACCTCAAGATTATGTCAAGAGATTGAATTTTAGTAACTGGTTTCTTGAAAAAATTCGCGTAGATAATTTATTTCCATTAAAAATTATATGGACCGATGAAGCTACCTTTACAAGAGGAGGAAATGTTAATCAAAGAAATTATGAAGTATGGGCTCTTGAAAATCCCAGAACTATGAGAGAGAATAGGTTTCAGCTTGAATTTGCTATTAACGTTTGGCTTGGAATTTGGAACGGATTGCTGGTGGGACCATATTTTTTACCTGGAAGATTGAATGGTATCACATTTACACATTTTTTGGAGAACGACTTTTCTAATTATTTAGATGACATTCCCTTACGACAGCGGATTGAAATGTGGTTCCAACTCGATGGATGTCCAGCTCATTATAGCAGAGTTGCTCGAGCTTGGCTGGATATAAAATATCCACAACGATGGATTGGACGTGGAGGAGTAGTACCTTGGCCACCCAGATCACCTGATATGACACCCATGGATTTCTTCGTATGGGGAACCTTGAAGCAAAAAGTTTATTCGGTGTCAATCAACTCAAGAGAGCAATTAAGAGACCGAATCATAGATGCAGTGCACCAAATATCATCAAAACAATGTTTAGCTGCAATTTATCAAGTGAGTGCTGGATGTAATGCTTGCATTGGTGCAAGAGGACAACATTTTGAGCAATATTTACATTAAAAAGAACATAACATAAATATAAATGTAAATAAATAAGTATAAAAATGAAAACTTGTTTTGTTTCTTTTTTTGCGATTTTCTCTAAAACTAAGCAACAACGAGCAAATCTCTAAAGCCTTTTTGTCTTAGTTTTTCAGTCCCCTATAAGTTCCTGAACTTTTGCCATTTAAATTTGGGACACCCTGTATATAGAAGCACATGGGCTTCATATATAGATACTTGTGTTTCTATATATAAGCATTCGGTACTTGTGTATTAACGCCACCGCAGCTAAATATGTTGCGTTTTTTTTTTGTTTTTTTTTAAGTGCCGCCAGTCCACACCTAAAATTTCTTGCGACAAATCATAAAATAAAACACTTTATTAATTTCGTTGTTAAGAATGTTATCCATGAAATATATTTATTGGAGCTAGAATTTTAAATAACGTAAAGTACTAATTACGTGCGTGAATTATGTTTCTTGGATATGGAGAATAAACCAAAGAAGAAGGTAGCTGGACCAGGTTGCATTGTGGAAATCGATGAAAGTTTGTTTACTAAACGTAAAAATAAATGTGGTCGAGTATTTAATCGAACAGTGGGTATGTATATGTAGAGAAACGAAGGTTTCGTTTGTTGTCACTGTTCCAAATAGAACTGGCTCTACCCTTCTTGATAAAATTATTGAAAACATTGCAGATGGTAGCACAATTTATTCTTTTTTTATTTTTAATTGTTGATGATTGTTTAAAACAAATAAAATTCTAACCCCAATACAAATATTTCATGGATAATATTCTTAAAAACAACATTAATAAAGTGTTTTATTTTATGGATTGTTGCTAAAATTTTAGGTGTAGAATGGCGGCACTTAAAACCGCAAAATCTGTAGCTGCGGTGGCATTAATACACAACTACCGTTTATTCCTTTCTCGGAACATGAACTCTATCAAATATATGCAAATATATCAAATATTTGCATGGAATTTAAGAACTAGCAATTAAAAAATCCCGATAAACACATTCGTACACAAACAATAACAAATGATAAAAAGGGGTCACATGTGGTCTAGTGGTTAGCGTAACAAACTACTAATCCCAAGATCGCGGGTTCGTAGCCCGGCAGGTGGCCCTAGGATTTTTTAAAGGGAGTAAAAAATTCTTAGTTATGCCATCCTTCGGAAGGGACGTAAAACGGGGGTCCCGAGCCTGTACGATGTCAGGTACTCGTTAAAAATCCCTATCCTAATAAAACCTGGATAGGCAAAATTTAGAGCTCCCAATGTAGCATTATCCGATTAGCCATAGCAGCATAAAGTGACGTTAAATGAACAAACAAACAAATGATAAAAGGTTGCTAGATTGCTATATCCTGCAGTGCTATCAGTAGTGAGGCCTCTCTACTACACTAGTACCGTTTATTTTTTCAAATTGTATACATATTTTATTATAATTTTTGGTCAATTGTTTTGATTCTTAAATATTTTCATTTTAAAGAGAAAAGATATACCCCCGGCCGGGATTCGAACCCGGACCCTCTGTCTCCGTGGCAGCACTCTAAACATTGGACCACTGGTGGCTCAAGGCTGGTTAGAGCGCTGTCACGGACAGACAGAGGATTCTGGTTCGAATCCCGGCCGGAGACATATCTTTTCTCTTTAAAATAAAAATATGCATATTTTACTTTGCGTAAAGTATTGCATTCAACCAGCCTTTTTTTATATGTTTAATTTAGAAGCTTCATTGAATCAATAAATCAGTGGTGAAGATAGTTAGAAACGGGAACGAGGAAAGAGGGAAATTATAATCAGTCAAATTGTTTTCGAAAGAGAAAAGTTTGGGACTCTTTTACAATTTCTTATTTCAAAAATTTGGTACAAATCCAAAGAGCAAAGCTGGATCCAGTGCCAAAATTTCCCACCTCGCAAATTCTTCTCCTGTTTAATATCTTATAGTATTTTATTTTGTTTATACCACTTTTTTTGTTTTGTTATGGAATGGTTGCAGCTTCATAGCACCATTACTTATTGCCCACAAGTGGCAGATTGTAATGTCTGAATAAAGTGTTTAATATCTTTTTGTTTTTGCAACTGATGAATTATTACGAGTGTAATTCTTCTGTTGTGAGCCGTTAATTACTCAAATTTACATAGTCAATAATTGTGATGAGTTAAGAGGAATTATTTATCATTCAGATATGTCATCTGCATTTCTCTAGGACTACTCTTCCTTAAGAAATTATTTAGTACAGCTTTGACGGTGATCACTATCACATATCTGGTTCATCTTGTTTATGCACAATGTATTGGCTATTAAATAGACTGCATGCTTAGAGTGATAGCAACAAATGTCAGCATGATTAAATGCGAATAATGCTTGTTATTTCTCTGATGAAAAATTCTCATCTCCCTTCCAGAATCTTGAATGAAAGATTTTTTTTTAAATATTGAACTGCCTTAATATTCTTTATGAATGCGAAACTTTAGATGAATTGTTTGATTGATGAAGAAACAAATTACGCTGAATCACGCCATCTGCTCTTGATAACTATAATTGATATTCGAACTTCACGACTTTTGCACTGAGCAAAGTTTGCGAGGATATAACGTTTTCTAGTTATCAAATAACTAAATGGAAGAGAAGAAGTTTTAAAGGACTTCAGTCTCTCACGAAATAATATTTTTGCATAGTTCACTTTAGTTAATCAAATCTTATGCGCATGAAAAAAAAATAAATGTTCATTTCGAATAATAAGGAATTTTACTTCTTTTCAAAATCAAAGCCTGGGTCTAAATGGTTTGAATTTTGAAATTATAATTTCTCGCGAAACTTATATAATGAAACAAAATAATACAGCAGTTGAACAAAAGAGCGAGTTGCGATCACTGATGGTTAAGTGGCTTACTTTTATCAAATCCTCTTCCTCTGAAAATAAAATTCTACCTGTATTACTACCCAAATCATCAACGAGATACGATTAATGATTAAGAATTATTTTTTGAGTGTTGCTCAATGTGTAACTGAAGGCACTTCTTTTTTTATATTCAACTACGCTAATGCTTTTAGTCATAGGTCATATTTTATTTTTGTTAAGTGCATAATTTTATCTTCAGATATGACTAAATGAAAATTTAAAAGCATACATTTTATAATACTTTAATAAGTTACAATTATTGAAAACAATTACAGGAAAGCTCGTTCGTAGCAGGTGGCCCTAGGATTTTTTAAGAGAGTAAAATATCCTTAGTTGCGCCATCCTTAAACGGCGGTCCCGAGCCTGTATGATGTCAGGTACTCGTTAAAAATCCCTATCCTAAGACCGTGAAAAAATTCCAACGAAAAACCCTTAAGTCTCCAAAGCTAAAACAGAAATTGAAAATATCTGTCCAATATTTCGCCTAATCAGGCATCCTCAGGGTAGAAAGAGAATAACAGCAAAACAAAACATGAATAATGCACCCAAGAAACATCCCACCACCTCCAAGGCTCATATGCAACTAATAGTTTTTTAAATTAGATAGATAGATGTGATTAGTTGCATTTGAGCCTTGGAGGTGATGGGATGTTTCTTGGGTGCATTATTCAAGTTTTGTTTTGCTGTTATTCTCTTTCTACCCTGAGGATGCCTGAATAGGCGAAATATTGGAAAGATATTTTCAATTTCTGTTTTAGTTTGGAGACTTAAGGGCTTTTCTTTGGAAATTTTTCACGGTCTAAAAATTTATGTAAGGTCTCTTTTTACCTTTCCCTTTTCAATCCCTATCTAATTAAACCTGGATAGGCAAAATGTAGAGCCCCCACTGTAGCATCGTCCGACAGCAATAGCAGCTCAAAGTGACGTTAAAAGAACAAACAACAACAGTAATGGCTCATATGAAAAAGCTAAAAAAAAAAAAGGAAAATGATGCGACCATGTGGTGATAACGGTATTTTTTATAGTTTCTTTGGATTCGACCAAGAGATTTCAAGGAGGTTCTTTAGTAACTCTGTATTCAGCTTGAATAGCCTGATCGTTTATGTAAAACATTACTTAGCTTAAAATATATCGATGTTTTTTTAACTTTCATATAAGTTAGTTTGCAGGTGCCTTGAGAAGTTGAAATCTCTTCAAACTTGAAATGATCAAACTCTGAAACTAATTGTTAGTAACACTTGGTTGAATTAGATTTTGAGTTTTATTTTATTAAAAATAAATTATGTTTAATATTCGGATATATTATATTATCCGTAACATTTGATCTTTTGATAAGTACATTCTCCGATTAGGCTTCAGTCTAAAGATAAAGCGATATCAGAAAAGGAATTGACTCATACCCGTCTGGAGTAGGTCCTTCATCATTGATTAAAAATCTTACAAATTTTTATCGCCTTACATAAAATGACATAGACAATTTTCTTATACATTAAATAATTGGCTTGGCTTTACAGGACTTGAATCAAACAATGTTATTTCGCGTACTACGAAGGTCCTTTCCTACACCTGTAAGGCATTCAGGACGGGTTATTACTAATTAGTCGTAAACTACTTCCTTATTTGTCCCCGTGAAAAATAGGGGGGTAAAAGTTCGTTTTAGCGTACACTCGCGAGGTGGCAACCAGATATATCAATCGAAAGCCCTTTCGATTTGTAGTCGAATGACATAACTCCCAGCGTCTGCAAAGGTCAAATAAAAAAGTTTCTTAAAAACGTTCAAACCGCTAAATACCCTATGTAACCACCTCTCACCACCTATAACCACCAAAATAATTTAACCTAATCTAACCTACCCAACCCATGAAAAATCATAAAAAAAAACACCTAACCACCCCTAACCAAACCACCAAATCACCACTAACCACCACCCCTAACCATCTAACCCCCCAAAAAACCTAATGTAATCTAACCTAACCAAACCATGACCATAACGAAACCAAATCATAACCACCCCTAACCAAAACACCTAACCACCCCTAACGAAACCATAAAAAAAACATTAAAACACACCTAACCATATATCTCAATCGAAAGCTCTTTCGATTTGCAGTCGAATGGCGTAACTCCCAGCGTCCGCAAAGGTCAAATAAAAAAGCTACGCGTCCGCAAAGGTCAAATAAAAAAGTTTCTTAAAAACGTTCAAAACGCTAGATACTCTGTGTAACCATCTCTAACCACCACCCCTAACCATCTAACCACCCCTAACCACCACTCCTAACCATCTAACCACCCCTAACCATCGATCACAAAAAAAACTTAACGGTCGCGTAGCTTTTTTATTTGACCTTTGTGGACGCTGAGAGTTATGTCATTCGACTACAAATCGAAAGCGCTTTCGATTGATATATATGGTTGCCACTTCGCGAGGGTACGCTAAAATGAATGTTAGCCAATAGGGGAAAAGCCATGGAGAAAAGAATAAATTATCAGCTCGACTTGAAAACTTCTGTTGACTATATCAATAATAATTTTAAAGATTATTAAATATCGTACGGTTCAAAAAATTATTAACAACAGGACTACTTTTCAACTGCTACATCAACGATCTTCCTAAATCTGTTCACCACTGTTCCTACCATCTATATGCTGACGACTTCCAAATCTATTTGTATTTCCCTCCTTCTGAGCTATTATTTGCGTTCACCAATATTTAGAAAGACCTAGATAGGATCAGTGCCTGGGCAAAGCTGAACAAACAGGAATTGAATTAAATGAAAGCCAAGGCCATTGTTCTAGGTTCCAACTCCCTCCTTACAGCTATCCCCCACCCTCCCAAAATTAATCCTACACGACCACCCCATCAGTTTCAACTCCTCTATCAAGAACTTAGGTATTACTTTTGACCAAAACTTTCCTGGAAACTCCACATCAACCAAATATCCCGACGGTCAATTAGTTCCTTGAAGTTATTCCATCGATATCGACATCTCCTTACACAATCTACCCCTAAGCTTCTCGTATCATCCCTCATCTTCCCCCACTTTGACTACTGTAGTGTGATATACGGAGGCCTTTCGAAAATGATTGAGGGTCATTTAAAGCGAATAATGAACTGCTCTGCTAAGATTTGTCCTTGGTACTCCAAGGCGACCCCCGCGTATCACATCACTATGATGTGTATTAATCTAATATTTGTAATCTAATATTTGTTTAAGTCTGGCACACTTCACAGCTTGAGGGTAAGGGCCCAAAGTAATCATAGCAATAGAATAAATCAGTGGAATTCAAGGCATCATTTCAGCCTCAAAAATTTATTGTGCAACT
This sequence comes from Arma custos, assembly GCA_037127475.1. NCBI lineage: Eukaryota > Metazoa > Arthropoda > Insecta > Hemiptera > Pentatomidae > Arma > Arma custos. The sequence continues at coordinate 205,654,768 of CM073759.1, read as the reverse complement.
GCTTTTATCAAACTAATCGTTGAATATGGATATTAATTGCACTGATATATGCTATTTTTTCGAAATAAACGTCTTCTGATAATCTAACTATATTACTTTTTTTTTAATGGCTGAAGATACTTTCCTCATTTTGAAACTTTGAAGTGACGAAAATGACTTGCACCCATTTGCATCCGGACTAATTTTTCTATATTTAATAGCTACACCTTTCCTATGAATAGTAAGATGCATTTTAGCCTGCAGACTCCAGTAAAACGTTTTTTAGAGTACTTTATTTCGAGAAGATATTTTGTTGAAAAATGGTTGATGCCAAACGAAGAAAGAAACTCTTATCTCTTAGAGTGTTTTCAACCAAAATTAATTTTGAAAACATTACAGAGGACTCTAAAAGGAAAATAAAAATGATTTTGGGAAGAAATTCTTCCAATTTATTATATATCTCATTTAGCTTTTATTTACCACGAAACAACTTTATTTAGTTTTTATGATTTAAAATTTTTGGATGGATGAATGGTGAGCAGTAGAATATATAGAATGTAAGGGAGCATATAGCTGAAACCTGTAACCACCGTGAAAACGGTAAACGAGTCTGGGGTTCAGTACATGGTAGAGACTGTACTGTTTCATGGACAACGGTTCTGCAAGGAGGTGACGTGCTAGGTCACCGCCAGGTTTTTCCCTCTTATTTTGGGTACCCTATTTTTATAATATTTTATAGAGGCTGGGTGAGCCCCAGGAGGGTCCTAGATCCCATATGACCCATCTCCCACTGCAAGCAGACTAACTAAAAGTAACTGCTTGGAGCGGGATTTGAACCAGGATTTCCGGCATTGCTACTCAGTGATCTACCACTGAGCCACTCCGCTTCCCCTCCGGAGCATATACACACACAATTATTTTAAAAGCAATTATAGTTTTTTTGTTTCTTCCATATAATTCGTTATTGCGAGTTAACTCATAATTTATGCCCATTAATTTTTTATTTTCATTTATTAATTAGATTTTAATTGCATTTTACTCTAAGAAATCATAATAACTTTTAATCAGTTTTATTATTATATATTGTCTTAATTATACATTGTTTTTTTTCTAATTATTGTCCTAGCAATCCTCTTAAATTCAGTTGGTGATTAATTAAAAACCAATTTTTATAATTAAAATACTTAATTAGTCGAAAGAAATGCAAAAATGCCGAAAAATAATTTTGTCACTGATTTTTTATCGCTTCTACTAAACGAAACACTGTTCAGCATCACAAAACAAGATCCCGCCTTTCCGAACTTTACACTCGTTCCCACAGAACCAAAGCGTTCGAGCGTTCCTTCCTCGCCCGCTCCACCACAGTGAGGAACTCAATCCCCCCTTTCATCCGCCATGCTTCTTCACTGGCTTCATTTAAATCCTTGCTTTTCCAACATCTACTAACTTCCCAAAAAGATGCTCTCCAAGCAGATCAATCATTTGCTTAAATAAATCAGTATTGAATAATCGGTTTCGTTGCTCGGCGCGTTTTTTGTTTATTTTTCCCAAAGAAGATATAGACTATGTGAAGACTTTATTGCATGCTTTCCCAATCATTTATTTTATTTAGTAACTGTTGTTATTAATATGTTTATTCTCGACAATTGGTTAAAATCCTGTCAAGTTTCGTACTTTTTATTTATTTCATTTCCATTTTTATTTTTCATATGTTTTTGTCACTTTTAAATACTTCCCGATTTATATTATTATGTAGCCTGCTGGCCAGAGATATATATATATATATATATATATATATATATATATATATATATATATATATATATATTATGTTTATTTTTCTGTTCATGTTTGCTATTCTAAAGGGACTTAGTCCCAGAATAAAGTTTGTTTTCTATTCTATTCTAGTATTAAATACAACGCATTGAAAATTGTAGCCATGCTTTTACTTTCATACCACTGTAAATACGAGGAACAGCAAGAAAACTAATTTAAGGCAAATATTAAAATCGGACAATTCTATTTATATATCCACTAGTCTTTCAACAGATTTTTCAACAAAAGCGCCATTAAATTACTATTGTTAAAGAGTACAAGAAAGAGAGTATAAAAGAGAGAATATCAGAGGTTTTATGGACCGGGGGAAATGTCTTTCAATGAATTACACAAGCATGACAAGATGATTAGGTGAATCGTAAAATAAAACTTGAGAAACGAATTTATGGCATCACAATTTTAGATATGGTCAATGACTTACACAGGGGAGGAATCAGGGAATGTACCACCTTCACACATTTATGTAAAAACTCTGTTTAATATTCACCAACACAAGGCCTGTATTTTAAGTAGAAATTGTGCAAGTAAATAACAAGTATAAAAAACGAAAAACATTCAATTGAAAAAACAATCCATTCAAACGTAGACACATGGCCATGTATGATAACGTTCCATCCACTTATCTAATGTAAATCCTTCAGTTTTCAAAGAAAATTTTCGCTTTTTCCCAAATTTAAAAACGGTGAAACTGTAGAAGTATACATACGAATTTTTTCTCTGTCATTCTTTGATTAAAGCATCCGTGTTCATGTTGAAAAGAGTTTTAGGCGATTATTATTTAATACCCAGTATTTATTTTCATCTCTAGTGATTAAAACTAACAGTGGGATAACAAAATGTTATTAATTATATAAAAATTCTGCGTACGCTGCTGAAAACGTGTACAAAACAATAATATAATAAGAAAAACAATTTGTTTTTATGGTATTAAGTGTTGAGTGTTGTGGAGGTTACATCAATGTTTAAATCTGAAATTCTGAAGTTAATACGGAAAGATTAAGGAAATGAAGTGGTATTCATTTTCATGACCCATTAAAATAAAATATAAAAATCAGTAATCATGATTAAATGGTGAAAAGGAATATGGGTCTACCAACTCTGCAAATTCCTTAGAATAAAACTAAAAATGTATGACTGAAAAAGATAACTACATCCATGCTGTTCTAATGTAATCTCATGTTTTTTTATTTGGATCCAATTAAATCGATACCAATTTTGATCGACATGTATTAATTATGTAGAAAGTGTTTATCTAAGAATTATTATGTATTTGTTCTAATAGACTCACTTTTTTATAGCTATCTATTGTTCTATTTTTTGTGTGTGTGTGTGCCATGTATAGCTCATTAAAATAAAACAAAGGATTTCTGCTATATGCAGATTGCTATATCTTGAAAATATGTTTATTATTTACAATTATGCATGGTCGCCTTGTTTTTTTATTCAAATGTTAATTATATTATATTACAGTGTTAATCACGTAACACTTGCTGCAAGATAGCCTTTAAACCACGATAAGATAGAAGCAGTCTTATTTGATTATATTTAAAAAAACAAAATGATAAGAAAATGAAATATTTGAATTACACAATATGTATTTGTTGTAGTCTGTTTTAAAAATTTCGAAACTCGTTCATTGTTTGTTATTACATCAACACAGTGAACTTTGGAGCTACTAAAACAAAGAATTAGAAACGGATTAAGGCTAATAAAGGTATAAAATAAATTTCGTGATGGCCGTGAGTTCTGAGCCATCGCACGAAATTATTTTATTTAATTAGTTATTGGTAGTAAATTATTGAGTTGCAAATATCAAATTAAATTTTTTTTTTAAATTTATTTATTGATATTTACACTGTATTACAATAATACAACAAGTAAATAGGATAAGTGATACATAATGACATGAGAATGACAAAAATTAGTTTTAAAATAAAAAACCTAATCTAATTTGCTGAAGTATCAAATCTACGTTATTCATTCGAAAATGAAATTATATCGATAAAACCCCGGTTTTGTGTGTGATAGAAATCGATTTTCTAGAAAAAATAGTTATTTACGCACCTAGGGACTAAGAGAGAGAGAGAGAGAAGAAAACACTTTATTGAAGCATTACAATCTGCCTGTTGTGGGCAATAAGTAATGGTGCTATGTAGCTACAATCATTCCATAAAAAATCAATAATATAAACGAAATAAATGCATAAATAAATATATACAAGCGAAAAAATATATACAAAAATAAAGTAAAAAAATATATATATATATAATAAAAAAAATATAATAATAATAAATAAAACATAAAAGAAATATACTGTAGACATTCGTACTCTATTTACAATTTGCCTGAGGTCCCCGAACTGAGCTTCTTCCTCATGAATGAGGGCAAAGCAGGAGTCCGGGAGGCCACCTAGGGACTAAAGAAGATCATTAATCCTTCAGCTGTAAGTTTGTACCCGAAGGGAATAATATTATAAATAATTTAAGGGAATAATTATCTTTACTCACGAGGCCAAGCCGAGGGAGTAAAGTATTGCTGGAATAATGATCAATTAAGTCCCGAGGGGCATACAAGATTTTATCTCCAGATGGGGTGTAAAAAGGAAAACTATACGCTGTAATATTTTATATTATGCTATGTTTTACAATATATTCAAAAAACTGAGATTAAATGTGCAATTATTACAATTTTGAAATGTTAAATTTTCTTCTTGTACAATATGTGGTGGATCCATAACACATCCTGAACACAAATGAACTTCTGTTTATCAGTTTTGGTGTTTTGAACTGATTTCTCTAAGGAATAAAGTTAACTTTTTGACTCAATTTCTAATGTACAGGGAGAAAAGACTTACTTTAGTCTTAATTAATTGAGCCAAAAACACATGTTTTTGTACCAGCTGGAGATAAAATTATTATTCACCTTCAGGGAAAGAAAGCGTCCCTTTTTAATTAACTTTATTTATTTTTCATCATCTCTAAAACTATGTAAAACATAAATAAATGCATGCATAATAATAATGATAAGCACTTTTAAAACATATTTACAGGGAACATTGCTGTCAAAGTATTTCCAAATGGATTAAAAGAAAAAAATACTGTAAAATTAAAAAGGTAAATAAAATAATATTGAATCCAATTCGAAATCCCCTCTAACGCATTTTAGCCTAATTTTGGAATGGTTTATATTTAATCCCTTTCACTATATCTCAACTAGCAGCCCCGGTGAATAAGTCAAGTCTAATATTATCCACAGAGAGTTAATTTTATTGAGGAAAGCGGAATCTTATCATTCTAGTTCAGTAGTAGTTTTTGGCTTGAAATGGAATTTGTAATAAAAGCAATGACTATTTCAAGCAAATTCCTTACTTGGCCGTAGTCGCTTCGAAAATAACACTATTACTCTTCCCTAACTAAAAGGGGAAGAAAATAAATTCCCCTGAATATGAAAAAATCGACTAAACTACTTGTTCACAGGGGATGTAGATATATAACTGTAAATTAATATCGAAATTGAGTGAACAGAAAATCGATTACTTATTACACAACTATATTTTTTTTTTCTAGCTTTAAGAGAATCGATTTAATCGATTAGCAATATTGATTGTTATGCAATTATTGAAAATATTAAGTATTAAAGCAAAGTTATTGAAAACACTTATATTCTTATACTTTGTAAGAACAATTAATTGGCAGGTTACAATCATATGTTAATAGATTAAATCGATTCTCGTATGTTACGTGCGTAATTGGTACATAACAATCTCCCACGTTATTCGTGAACAACAGAACAACTAAGATCTTTTACAAAAAACAATAAGTAATAATATTTTGAGTGGATTAAACAATAAGATAAAAAGTGAATTGTTGAATCAAAGTTCGTAAGTTAACTATTTTTTCTAATTCAAAACGAAACGTGATTTCGTCTGAATTAAAATTACGCTCTGGGTAGGACTGTATATAATATCATTTGAAAATGAGTTTGCAATAATAGAGGAAATAGTTAGAAGAAATCTAAACCAATTAAATAAAATTGACTTACCAATGAAGTAGGTCTGGTAGTTTCGCCGATAAAACCCCTCTGGGTCACCAAATGCACTCGAAAAACCAGAGAAAGCTTGGGGCGCCTTTCTAGATGTTGAACCTGTAGGTTAAGAGATCTTCCGGCTGAACTTACAATTATTTGCAAGTAAAATGTACATAAGACGTGTATGAAAACCATAAAATGAAAAACTGGAAGGCAGCTTTCTTGAACTAGCACGGAAGGCAAGGGCTTTGAAAAAAAAGGGAAAACACATCTATACAGGCCGGCAGCGCGTAGTAGAAGACCGGAAAAATTAGGAAAAGCCAAAAAAATAGGAAACACGAAGCGCGCTCTATCTTTCTTATTTGATTGAAGGCCTAGTTGCCACGAGCATCCACTAGATAGAGTGTACTGCGCGATTTCACATTTGTATTTAAGTAATTTATTTACACAATTTACACGCCTAATGGCGTAAACATGAATCAAAACGATAAATTATAATCTTGATAGTAATCTTCGAACTCTCCCCGATCTTCTAAGAATTAGCAGAAGTTCTCCGTGGTCGCTGATTTGCTCTTGAGGCTTCTCCAAGGTCTGTGGTGGTTCTAGTTTGAGCTCATTTGGTGGATCTCCTTCCTGTTGAAGTAGTATAATGTTGCTTGGATGCGAGAGTTCAAAAGTAACTTTCTTCTTGGGTATAGATACCTTTGATTGATGTGTCTTTTAAGACGTTGGCCATAATCATGTTCGACCATGTAAAGTCGCTTCCCAAGTTTCTGGATTATCGTACCCAATTTCAATGTTGGCTTGTTGGAAGATGTATACGATCTAGACTGAATTCGGTCTCCCACGTTTAGTTGACTTGCGTTGATGGTGGTGCTAAGAGAATTCGTTTGCTTTGGTGTTTTTAATAGATCTAGCATTATTCGTATTTTCCTCCCTAATATTGACGACATGAAATTAGGCGGCTCAAAGAAAATGCGGTGTTGCCGCTTGTAACGAGAATGTGGGCGTGGTTTTACTCAAAACTGCCAATATTTGACAACAATGTGCTAGCAATGTTGCCTAGTTCTCCCGGTTTCAGTTATTTGGTTTTTACCCTTGGTACGCTAGTGTAGGTAGATTTGGCAACACCGCATTTTCTTTGAGCCGCCTAATTTCATGTCGTCGACTATAGGTATAATTCTGATGGAGTTTTACCGCTTGATAAAGGTGTTGATCTATATCGCATTAGAATTTCTTATATTTTCCTGTGAAGAGGTAACGATGAAGTAGCCATTTCCTTTAATTTATTTTTCTGTGTTTGCACATTTCGTTCCGCTGGATTTGTGGCTGGATGGCCAGGGGCTATAAACTTCTGGAAAATTCCATGTTCCAAAAAAATTCTGAAAAAGTTTCACTCTTGAATATTATTGCATTGTCCGAAACAATTACTTTCGGTGAACCGTGTGTGAAAAGAATGTCTTGGAGATAGCTAATGGCAAAGTCCGTTGAAGGGGTCTTTTTGAAAAGCGGATCTCCAGCCATCTGGACTTAGGGTCTACTAAGATTAGGAAATCTTTAGCTGATCACGTGCGGTTTCGTCGACAAGAGTTTCATAGATTAGAGATAAATTTGAGATTTGATAAATTGTTTCATTTGAAATTAAAGAGACTTCGGTACTTTTAGTAGTACGTTAGCCGGGCGCATAGAATAGAACCCATGGCCCCAAACGAACATAAGAAATTTGGAAGAATTCTTTCTTACTTGCTAATTTTTCGCTTGCGCCCGGCTAACGAAAAAGTACCTGTTTTCGAATTATCAAGTAATAATTGATGGCGAATTTCCTGATTTGAAATACCTATTATAAATTGAGAATGTAGGAAAAAGTCAGATACGGATTTTCACATCGCAATTAAATTGACAATTCGGAATGAATTTGCGTATATGGTTAGCAAAATCTTGAATAGACTAATGAGGTTCTTGTTTTTGTGATAAGAAATTGCGTCGTTCGAGGAGAACATTCTTCTTTTCAGCTAACTATTCTTCGAGTGTTTGAACAATTTGATCAAAGTTCAATGCCTTTAACTCCTATGGTACAATAGATAGTTTTAAGGGCGGATCCAGGATTTTTTTCTGGGGGAGGGGCACAACGAGCAGACGGGGAAAAAATCAACAATAACTTACAAATTAACTTTTAGTATCTGTAGAAAGATTTCAAAGGTTTATTAAAATATCAAAACAATAGTTTCATGTTCTTTCTGTTATTTTAATGACTATGATCATTTGAATTGCCTATAATTATGTACTATAATGTTTTCTCCACAATAAACAAAAAACTTTCTGGAGGGGGGGGGGGGCTCATGCCCCCATGCTCCCCCACTGGCTTCGCCATTGATAGTATGAGTTACTAAAAAATCTCGGTTTCTAAACTGTTTAAAAGAATATTTATCGCAACTGATTTATCTGACTCAAGACCTTTTATAGCGAGATAAATATTGAATCTTTCTATGTATTGTTGAAATGATTCTTTGTTTTTATCGAAATTATCAAATTTACTCACAGTACTTAAGGACGGTATAGATTGAGAAGAATTAGATAAAAATTGCTCCATCATCATTCTGAAGTTCTGTTGTTGTATTTCTAGAAACTGTTGGAGTTGGTTAACATCCATTGTGATTTAGTTGACAAATTTACTTGTAAACTAAAAAAAATCTGAAAAAAAACACTAATGGAACAATAACCTTACTTGAAAATTAATATTAATAATTGAAAAAACTAACGGAACACTATAGGTTATTCCCGTTTGAAATTTAAAATAAGAAATAAAAATAAAATGATACAATTTATATCTTGACGCGAATCTGTTATGTACTTAATTATTTAAAATAATAAGTATTAAAGCAAAGGTATTGAAAACACTTCGTATAAAAGGTATTGAAAACACTTATATTCTTATACTGTTATAAGAACAATTAATTGGCAGGTTACAATCATATGTAAATTGATTAAATCGATTCTCACATGTTACGTGCATAATCGATACATAACATCGATGTTATAATATTACCAGAACTGATTACAACTATTTATTTAATTGAAGGCGGTTACAATCCAATGTTAGTAATATCTTACTTCAAATTGATAACCTTATAAACACCTAACCTAAAATGAAGAGAAGTATCTTAAGGAAGAAGCGATTTCCTTATATTACGCAAACACGGATTTTGACAACATTAATACATTACATACGTGCATGAAAGAGTTTACGTTGAACAGGAGTTTCAAGGTCAGCTGAACTCAGTGGCCATTAACTTCAGTCCGGTCCCAACCGTTGTGGGACTTCTTTATTCTATTTGTTCCGTCAGATTGAAGAATCGGTTAGCTCTGAATCACCTCTCATTGTCATTGTTTGTGTTGTTCGGTTTCACTATTGGGAAAGTCAGCTGACTCTAGGGAGAGCTGGTCAAGGTCGTCAGGCATATTGCATAACATAACGAGGTATGAACAAGTGAATAACCTTAAGATATTCTAGGTTTAGATAATCTATTGACTGTAAAATTAAGTACTATTATTATTTGGTGGTGGAGAAAATGGTCAGTCTGGATGTAAGAATAAATTCGTAAACTATAAGCTGCTATTGATTTGGATGCCAATGTTAGGACTCTCATTGCCGCCCTTCTTCAGGGCTGAATGAATATGCTTCTATAATAAAAACAGTGAATACAAATAAAATCGGTATAAACATGATGCAAGAAAAACATCTAAAATAATTGTAAACATTAATGATTAAAATAATATTTAGGTAAAAATATTGATAGAGTGATAAAAATACAATATTAAAGAGATTACTAATTAAAATAAAAGAGCATAATGATATTATTGTATTCTATTTAATTAAACATGGAGATTAAGAAAGGTGTTATTAAATGCGACTTCAATACTAGAGAGGTTTCCTGTTAAGAAATAATTCCATTTAACTTCAAAGTTGATAGACTGAATTTTTTTATAACAATTTGGTAATAGTCGTTGTCGTGTTGCCCGTACTGATAAGAAGGGGCGTGGTCACCAACAATTACCCCCACTATTTTTCCCTTTCCACGATATTTTGAAACAAAACAATTTTAAAAATCAATTATAATTATAATTCTTTTGCCTTCTTCACTTTACTTATTAATTTTTTTCCTAGCATTTAATTATGTTGAATAATTATTAGCTTACCGCATTAAAATCATAGTAATCATAGTAATAGTAATTTGAATTGGTCTTAAGAAGAAAAATACGTTTCTCTATTTTTACAGTTGCGATTCACATAATAATAAGCTAACAGTAGTGCCCGAAGGGATATTGTGTGGAATTTGAATCTGTGTTATTATTTTTGTGATGAGAGAGTCGAGTATCTTGTTTACTATGTTGAAGTTTACAGATTATAATGAGCTGTTATCAATCCTCTCTTTTTTGATAATATTTACTATCACTACAATTGAACGAACACTGTTTAGAATGCCATCAAATATGAACGCGTAAACACGCGATTTTTTTTTGTATGAATTTAAACTTTAACGTTCAGCAGACTGACCTGCAAGAAGCATTACAAACGCGTTCAGGGAAGGGTGTTGTAAAGAACGAATTAGCCATTGACTTGAGAAATTTTCAGCTGGTGACACAGATTAATTCATAAATAATTTCTACTTCTAATACAGAAGTCAAACCATCATATTCACATCATACTGCAGGAGTATTGGTATGGAACAAAAAAAATATCACAAAATATCATGCATTGGTTAATCGGAAGGGACCTATAGTCTTACACGACAACGCCGGGCCTCATGGTTTCACATCAGACAATGAAGAAACTAAACGAGGTGGGCTACGAAATTTTCCCACAACCACCTTATTCGCCAAAATTATCTCCAACAGATTTCCATCTGTTCAGACATTTAAGCAACTTCCAAAGGGTAAAAGTTTTTAAAATAATTCTCAAGTGATAAACACATTTTCCAGCTTTATTACATCAAAAAGGGGTGAATTTTTCAGTTCTGCGATTGAAAATTTGTTAACACGTTGGGAAAAATCTATAGAAAATGATGGTAAATGTTTTCAATAAAAATGTATTGATTTCTTACCTTTATACGAAACCACACAATATTAGGTGTTATTAAATATTTATTGTTAATTTATATGCATATTCCAAACCCTTCCTTACAGCCTTCTCAATTTAATTATAATGACCTGTTAATTAGCACTACTCCATTGCCTTCTTCATTCTCTTTTCCTTCTTAATTTTTGCTTTATCATTCTTCCCACTCTAGTACGTGTGACCTCTGAGGTAGGATGTGTACATTTAGTAATTATATTTTCAAGTTTATTGCATCTATTATTATCATTCTTTTATTTTAACCAATAGATTGTTCGATTTTTTTAACCTAAATATTGCGTTTATTTGCCTCTTTTTTATTTCGCCTTGAAATTTGCCTAGTACTCTTTCATTCGTCACCGGTGCTGCTCCCTTCTCTCTTCTGTCTATTCCTTTCCCCGTCTTCAGTTTAGGTTTTTCTTGAAAATCCAGGCAAGCAAGAAGCTTCATCCTGAGACGGTTGCGTTATAGAACATCCTCGTAAGTAATATCCACATCTTGTTATAATCTCCGGTAATCTCCAAATATTGTTTTTATTATTATATGTATTCATATAAATATTTTCATGTGCTCGAATTTTCTCCGTCTCCAACATTCTTCCAAGCGTTCACTAACACCTTTCTTTTGGTCATCTGTCCAGCTACGTCTAGCCTGCTCTGGCCTTTCTTCATCCTAAAACCCTTCCAGATTTTTCACACCAAATTCACTTCCTTCTACCATGTGATGTTCAAATTTTTAAAATCTTTCGTTACTTCTTTGGTCCACTTCTTCGTGGTCTTCTTTTTCAAAAGTGATCAAATATTTGCTTAGTCAATCTTTGTTTGTTCATAATGTAAAAAACAAAAAACTGTTGGGGGAAAACATCAAATTTTATTTACTTAGAAACTTTATTGCTAATTAAATGTTACAGACTTAGTATTAATAAAATAATAAAATTACCTTGCCCCTTCTACTTCATGTTTATTTTTAAAATCGTAACTTCAGTTGCCGGCCACATTTGAGGGACCGAAGCACCGAAACACCAATTGAATCCCAATTATAAATACACTTTAAATTCTGAATTCGCTGCCAATAATGTTTAAATTTGTAGTCAGTCTATTTATAAATTAGAAATGCCATATGATGTAATTCGCTCAACTGCATTGGGAAATAGATCGTCTACACCCGTTTATTAATCATCATCCTTTACCACCCATATATACATGCATATATTATATACATATATAATAATATATTTTTTAATGGAATAATATAATTTAATTTTTAATGAAGTAATATATAATTTTCATTATCAAGTTATCTCTGGATAGGAAATTCAAGTAACGCTTGTCATAATGATCTATAAGAAGCAACAACACTGTATTACAATGAATTTAATGATGATAATTAGTAATCTTATTATATCTTTTTTGTAAAATTACAGCTACACACAACTTTTCCATGCTGCAAAAATTAGTACATCATTTTTTTTTTTTCATTTAATTCGTAATGAGTGATGTAAATCGTGTAAAGAATTAAGTTAATTCTCCACATGCTGCTGTATGAGTACATTCTACTTGTAGTGTTGATATATTGCTTGCAGGAACTGAGTGAGACTTTAGCTAGTCACCAAACTTCGCGTTGTTGCGAACTATAAATTATTCCAGTATTTAACTGATTTTTGTTGGTATTTTCTTATTTAGGAATACTTTGTTGAAGTGACTTCCTAAACTGTATTTAAAAAAATAAAATAATATATTGTGTTGTCCGGAAAATAAGGCGGGGTTTAATGTTTTCTTCAAATTACCCCTCCGAATTTTATTTTTAGACTTTATTATTGATTGTATATAAGCTATGACTTGAAACTGCATTTAAATATTGTTAAAATGTTTAACCATTTTTGAATTTATAGTAACCATCAAACAGTTATCTCACAGCAATGCTTTTACCACCAAAGTATATTCGAGTTTACTTCTCTAACATAAATTCGAGTTTAGTTGAAATGGCAAATCGATCTAGATTCACAATTTATGGCTGTAGCATTCTATCATTAACTAGAATTAATTTTCTAGTCAGTTAATTTTATTATTTTATTAATTAAAGTCAAATCGCTGTTTACTAATACATATCCGTACAGGTGCAGATTAACACATGAAAAAAATAAATATATGCTCGAATGATTGTCAAATTTAATTAACTGTGTAAAAAGTATAATTTGTGAAATAAATATTTTTTCGCAATTATTTTTATAAAATGTATTGCTCCATAAAATAATAATAATAATAAATCGACACCGAGAATTGAGTTCAATTTTAATTTTTAGTTTAATATTACCAAGACTAGAAAAGCGTGATGCGGAACTCCAAGAGTTGCCCTAGATATATTTATTTAATATTCTTTGGTCACGAATGTTCATTATAAAAGTTCTTTACACCGAAATGTTATTAGAATATTATTAGTAACATTTTGGTTATCAACCAGTATGTATGGTATGGTATGTTACAAATATATCGAATATTTTGGAAATATAAAAAGGAATCAATACATAGGCTCGAGATCCTAGACTTGGTAATATTTTCATTATCAGTCAGTTCCTTAATAACCCAATTAGGTATCCCAATATTTACGTTATCTTAATTGTTAAAATTAATCGGTAATGAACGAATAAATTAAAGTCGATTGTATTTTCATATTCAGTGTTTGATAAACCAATGATTGTTCTCAACATGGAAAATATTAAGAAAATTTTAAAATATTTATACTAAAAAAATACAGAATACAGCATTTTTTAAAGTTTAGGTGTTTCTATTGAAATCATTAGATGATTTATTTTTCGACTAATTTTCAAAATATATTAGGTTGCATTTTCAGCACGACTTATTGATAAATGGATGTAACAATCAAGCCTCAGAAAATTATTAGATATTAAGTTTCCATCTTATTTAAAAACCCTACCCTATTTTTAATTTACTCAATATAGTTACATAATTTGCTCAAAGTGAACCTAAAATAAAATTATGATAATTTGGATATATTTTAGTATTTTAGTCCTCAATACGGAACAAAACAGCTTCGAAAAAAGGAAATAATTAATTGTATACTTATTTTTCTTGAAAATCATACATATTATCTTTCAACATTAAACTTCTGAATTCTATAGAAATGCTAATAGTTTGAGAAAAATTGCACATAGCTTTAATTATTATTGTAATTACTATTATGATTATTTTTAGTGTTGCATAATATTAATTATATAACGGTTTGCGATAAAAAGAAGTATGATGGAATAAATAATGGAGCTAACAATCAGGAAATTTTAAAAAATCTCTGAATAAATTTTCCCTTTTTACATCCTTCTAAGCGGATTTAAAACAAAAGCTACAAATTTTCTACTGCAGCATTGTATCAATAATATCTAAAATTATATCTACAAGCCACAAAAGGATATAAATAACCAGGAAAACATTTGTTGCCATCGAACGATAAGGCTTTATCAGCACTTTATATATTTCCTATTGCCAGGTGTTGGAGGCAGAGGAGTGACTGAGCCGATAGAATGAATATTTACCTCTTCTGCGTCCTCTTCGGGCTCTCTCTGGCGGATAAGAAGGGTCCGGAAGTCAGCACCTCCTTGGGGAGGCTTAAGGGCGCCGTCCAGAAGTCGAGGAACGGAAGGGAGTACTTGGCATTCACCAAGGTTCCTTTTGCGAAACCGCCGGTCGGTGAACTCAGGTTTAAGGTGAGTTTTCTGTCAATAATAATTGCTATATGTTCATGTCTTAGTAAAGTACATTCCTGTTTAAATCAGAGTATGTTAAATGCTTGAAATCAGCGGAAAAAATTAATTAAATCATCACAGAAGAGTGTAAAAATGGCCAGGGGGTGCAGTCAATAAATTTTACACTAAATAACCTTAACTTGTTTTATTTGTGCCTACGTCTTGACATAAGTTTTAGGTCATCATCAGGGCTGAGAATAAAATAAAACAGAAAAACTATATAAACAATGCAATCCCAAAGAAGAAATAACTTGTTATATAAATATTGAAAAATAAAAAAGAGACCTCAAATTTACTAAGTTATCTAACCTTATCCAGCCGGGGTCGAGTAACCTTCCTTATGATTCATTAGTTGCATTTGAGCTTAGGAGGTGGTGGAATGTTTCTTGGGTGCATTATTCATTTTTTGTTATGTTATTCTTTTTCTACCCTGAAGATGCCTGAATAGGCGAAATATCGGACAGATAATTTCATTTTCTGTTTTAGTTTGGAGACTTAAGGGCTTTTCGTCGGAATTTTTTCACGGTCTTAACATACTATATAAACATAAATAATAGTGTTACGGGCTACTGGGTATTAAAAATGAATTAAGCTATTCTTTAATCAAAGAAACTAATATTTATTAACAAAATGATAAAAAGGATACAATTAAACTATTAACAATTAAATTATTAGACTAAGATAAATTTATAATGACAATATTCTAATTATTTATTATCTAGGCGTAACTCCGATTTAATTATTACAATAATATAAGATATTACTAATTCTAGATAGCTTAACCAGTTAAAATAGTTTCTATGAATATTATAAAATTACACTACAATTTATAACTAATAAGTAACACTTGCAGTTCACTAGTCCACCGATTCTCTAAGTATCACAAACTGACACACAGTAACAAACAGAAACAGTTTATTACACTCGCGAGACTGTCACAGTTCACTGATACACTTATTACACGGGCCGGTTCAACACTGACTAGTTTATCACACTGACACTCACTTATCACAGGTTTTCTCTGGTCTACTCTCAGGCTAAGACTGACTGGCTCGAGGTGAGGGAAGTATCTAAATAGGCAAGGCCGAACATTTTAGAACACGAAGGGGCCAGAAAATTCTGGAATCTTCTTAATCCTTTTCCGACAAAAGGAGACGATCTAGAACGGTCCTAATCCTATTTTAACTTCTCCCGCCGACGGATTTAAGCCGCTAATCCCCTTGCTTCCGTCTTCCTGCCGGCGCCCGTAACAATAGGAATGACAAATATAAATTATGTGATAATTGATGAGAAATAATAAGAATCGATATAATAATAATAATAATAATAAATTCTTTATTTATTCTGGGACAAGTCCCTTTAGAATAACGTAACTGTACATTATTGTGGGCTTTAGAGACTTAGAGTACAAAGAAAAAACACAAGTAGAAAAGTCAATCTATAAAGCTGATTAAATAATAATGAATTGAAAATAGCTTCTTATGATAATGAAAAAATGAACATTTCACATTACTTAACATTAAAAATAAAAATAAAAATGAATAAATAATATTCTATCGATAATTTTATGTATGCACTTCGGGGAACTGGAGGGATAGAAAGTAATCAAATAACATATAATGCATGATAATTGAAGACGCCATCTCTGATCTTTTTGTTTTAAATTTTATTCTCATGTTCAAAATTAGACATAAAATATAAGTTCAATTGATTGGTGATTATTATGAAATAGCGTCCTAATAGGTACCTTACTAACAGTTTATCAATTTAATATTAAACTCATATAGCTTCATATTATTTTTGTTAATAGTTTTCAAATATTTATGAAGGTTACACATTTTTTCATGGCCAGATAATTTTAATATTTCGTCATAAACAAAATTTTGGTTCAAATTTAAATACTTGAGCATTATTTCTCTTTTGTTTTATGTATGCCGGACACTCAAGTATTATATGTTTAAGGGTCTCATTATGATTACACTTTTCAGATTTACACTTTCTTTTAGGCCTATCTTACATAAATAATTGTAAATAATTGTAAGTGTAAATAATTGTAATTGTATAAGCATAATATAATATTTTATTATATCTTTTCCTATATTTATATGTGCGAACCATTTTTTTATATATTTTTTTTGGAAATATGGATTTATAGAACTGCCCGGTGGAGGTGGAGTTCTCCCAATATTGACTCTGCCAACTTTCTACCTCATCTAATTTAATGATTTTATAATAATCTGTTTACGGTATTTTAGTGCCTACTAGTTGGCCAGTTGTAACTGCTAATTTAGCCATTTTGTCTGCTATTTCGTTATCTCGGATCCCTACATGTCCCTTAATTCTATGAAATATAATGCACTCTTGCTATAAGTTAAAGCAACAAAATTTTGATCTATGAATTGATTGATGTATTTGACCGCTTCTAAGATGACATATAATTCGGCTGTATGTGATAAACAAACACAAGGCAATTTATACAGAACAGAATGTTTGGACTTCAATCGCACAGCCCAATTCATCTTTGATTCTTGAACCATCTGTATAAATATAAACATGGTGGGGCCACTTGTCAGCAAGCAAGACTTTTATAGTAGGAGCTAACATTGAGTGGGGCAATGAATTTTTACCTACTTCTATTTTTAAATTAAATAGCATTTCATATTGAGGAAAGCCATTCTATTCCTCACCTATTTATATAACGCTGTACTCCACTCCACATATTTTCCTGACCTCTGGAAAGTTTCCATTGTAAAAATGATACCCAAACCTAAAAAAAAACCAGAATACCTATCCTCGTACCGTCCTATCTTTCTTTTACCTTGCATGGGTAAAATCCTAGAAAAACTCATCCTTAAACGATTGTACCCTATCCTTGATGCAAATCACATAATACCAGATCACCAGTTTGGATTCCGAGCATCACACTCCACCATTCAGCAATGTCATCGTGTGGTGGATGTGGTCTCCTCTGCATTAGAACGCGGATCATATTGTTCGGGCGTCTTTCTTGACGTGGAACAGGCTTTTGACCGAGTCTGGCATCCGGGCTTGCTCTACAAACTCCGTAAATTCCTACCCCCTACATACTTTCTCATTCTCCAATCCTATCTCACAAATAGAACTTTCCAAGTAAACCATAACAATGTCTATTCATCCCTCTTTTCCCAATCTGCCGGTGTTCCTCAAGGTAGTATCCTTGGTCCAATCCTTAATATAGTTTATACAGCTGACATCCCGAATCATCCTAATACTATCCTTACCACGTATGCCGATGATACATGTGTATTATCAGTCAACACCAATCCAGTTATTGCATCTCAAAGCCTCCAATCCCATATCACTTATCTTGAAGAATGGTGTCAAAACTGGAGGATTAAAATAAATTCTCAAAAATCGCATCAAATCACTTTTACCTTACGTCGTAAACCAATGACTTCCTGCCCTTCAGTATCCTTTAATAATATCCCACTGGTACCTGTAGAACAGATCCGATACTTAGGGTTGCACCTTGACAAACGATTGACCTGGAATCCTCATACAAGACTGAAAAGACAAGAAACCGCTCGACGTTTCAGGTTACTTCAACACTTACTAGACAAACGCTCTAAGCTCCCAATTAACTACAAAAGACTCATCTACATGGCCATCATACGACCTATTTGGACTTACGGAGTAGAGCTTTGGGGCTCACCTAAGCCATCGAATTCCTCTCGTATCCAATTCTTACAATCCAAAATCCTTCGTAAAATCCGCAATGCTCCTTATTTTGTTAAGAATAAAGTCATCCATAACGACCTTAATGTCCCTTTTGTTGCTGATTTGGCCCGAATCGGGTATCTATCCTTTCATAGCAAAATTCATTCCCACTCAAACCCTCTAGTTTCAATCCTAGCTCCCTCTTCAATTCCCGATAATCCTCCGAGGCGTCTGAAAAGAAGATGGCCACGTGACCTTCTTATTTGAACTTTGATTTGAGTACTACCAGTGGGTAGTTTCTCTACTTGTCATTCTCATGTCATTATGTAACATGCATTCTATTTACTTGTTGTATAATTGTAATACAGTTGTAAATATCAATAAATAAATTTAAAAAAAAAAAAATATTGAGGAAGATTTTTATTTGAATATACTTCACTTATTGATTTATGGTATTTAATAAAACTATTATATACTAAAGGAGTGTACTTCTTTTTCTGCCAGTATGCCTTATTTAGGACGAGAACACTAAGATTTACTACTTTATTGTAGCATTTCTGATTCCTTGCAAAGGTTTTAAAAAAGAATTCTGTCTGTTAGTAGTTGTCTTCTGGATTTAAGAGGTGGTTCGTTTGCTTCATTTAATAAGGCGTCTATTGGGGTGGACTTGAGCGCTCCTAAGCAAATTCTTATGCTCCTATTATGTATTACGTCTAGCTTATGCAAATGTGTATAAGGAACCTCTCCATGTATCGCTCCTACATAATCGAATATCGATCTTATCCATAGGCGTAACGAGGGGGGGTTATTGAGGATGTAACCCCCCCATTTCTTAGAAGAAATTAAAAAAAAAAAATGTAAGTAACAATTTAAAAGAAATAAAAATTTGAAGGATTTTACTTTTTCAAAGTTATTATTATAGGATTACAGAAGCTAGAGTCAATAATGTCAAAAACACAACAAAGAAAGTGCAAACACAGTTATTTTAATGAATAAACTGTTTTTATAAAATAAATAACATTTATAAAAAATTATAATCTATTTATTTAATTTGAAGCTACGTGATTATAGTATAATATAAATTATACCTATATTACAAGGCAACTTTCTTGAAGGGAGTAATATGTTGGAGTGGTTGACTGGTGGGGGTTAAACCCCCTCCCCCCATGAGTCAACTCTAGTTGCGTTAATGCGTTAATCTTATCCACTCCTATAAAATAATAAAGAAATATTAGGACTGCTCCCCATTTACTGTTGTTACTGATCATTTTTAAAAAGTTCAATTTTTTTCCAGATCACTTTATGATTTCCTGAATGTTTTGACTCCAATTTCGGTTAAAATAGACTCCTCAGAATTTCACGGCATGGACGGTTGTGAAGGCAGTCCAGCTAATTGAATTCAATCATTAAGTGGATATGCACCTACTCTACTGAACGGGCATACGACAGATTTGGATGTTGAAATTGTCATTCCCGTGTCTAGTTCCCAATCTCTTTCTGAATCTTCTAATAACTCCACACACCTATTAATATCTCTGTGAGAAGTATATATACACACGTCGTCGGTAAATTGTAAAATAGAAACCTCTTGAAATAGATAGTTTCTTATGTCGGCTGAAGATACTGCGAAAAGTAAACTACCCAAAATGCCGCCCTGAGGTAAACCTACTTGTGCTATTCTGCTCATGACAATTTTATTTGACATTTTTAATAATATTCTTCTATCGCTGATCAAATTGATTATTTTTTCAACATATTTAATGTGGAAATCCATGTCTTTCATTTTATAATACAGTATATGTAACGGAACAGTATCGCATGCCTTAGCAATGTCTAAAAATAAAACGACTTTTTTTTGTCCTGACGTGAGTGCCGTGTGTATGTCCGTATTTAATTCTAGAAGACAATCCATTGTTGATTTACCTTTTCGTTGATTTAACTGGTAGTTTGGTAATTTACTTTGAGATTGTAACCACCATTCCATTCGGTGCTTTATCATCCTTTCAAATGTATTTAGTACACATGAGCTCAAGTAGATTGGTCTATATGATGAAGCATTATTTGGTTCTTTATCGGGCTTCAAGATTGGTATGATACAGAACTTCTTCCATAAGTTGGGGATTACATTTGTTTGCTAGACGTCGTTTAAGATTTTTAATAAATACAATTTATTTTCTGAGGAAGTTTATTTAACATTATTTAATGTAAATTTAAAATGTAAATGTCCAGGAGCGGTTTTCGGATTATTTTTTAAGATATTGTTAGTTCTTCCATGGTGAACTCTTTCATAAATTGAAATTTTTTTTCCAGAAAACTGTTCGTTATTGTTAATATTAGCGACATTTTTTTAAAATTACTAACAGAGGGGCCAGTGTGTCCATAAATTCTTCACATCAATCATCGTTCACAACAGGTAACGGTTACTTGTTTTTCGATTATTAAGTATAGCCAATTTATGCCAAATATCATTCATCGGGGTAGATTTATTGATGCTTGCGCAGAACTGTTGCCAGGAGTACTTTGGTTTTTCTCTAGTGATCTTTTTTGTATGATAAAAATGTTTTAAAGTTTGGAGCATTTTTCGCCATTCTGGTCCGTCATATCCCCTCTTTTCACTGAACCTATAACTCCGTGTTCTCGCAATTTTCGATGTATACACGGGGAGAATGTTAATTGAACATTACTTTTATTTTTGGATCTTGTTGACTCATGTCATTAAATATTATTATAATTTATTTTATTGTTGTATGATATAATTTTTAAAATATTTTATTTGAAAAGAAAAGATATGACCAGGACCGGGACTCGAACACGGGTCTCCCTTAACTTAACTATGAATCTTTGCCCCTTTTTTTATTCACATGGTTTTTAGGCCCCATCCTTTTTTAACTTTACCTACTCCTAAATAAATCGCCATTTTGTTTTTATGGAATCTTATACTTTTAATTTTGAATAACGCATTAAAATGTTGAGATTTTTCACAAAAGGCATTTAGTGGTTTCAATAGCCATTTAATTTTTTTGTAAAATGCTTGTTGCCAGAACAATAAAAAAATCAAAAGGGGTATGCTAAATAATAATTAAAAACCAGATTCATACATTACTTTTATTCTTTTTGAGCATAAAAGTAATGTATGAATGTATGAATTTTGTGTTATTTTTAGCAAGAAATTTGGCATTGAGAAGAATTGAAGTCTGGTATTTCTTAAAAATCCTATACAGATAGTGGTGTATATGATTTTCATGCTCATTCCTTCCTCTTGTTTTGAAGATCATTTTTTGAATTTTAAAAAATGGCACTAAAGTTTAGATATGTATAATGACAATGATACTCATAATACACTAGTAATATGCAGTATTAATTAATTATTAATCATGTATATAAAAATTAGACTTATAGTCTAATTATATGGTTGTATAGCTATGTATAAAAAAATATATAGCTATATAATACTATTTAGATTAATTACATAGTTACATCATCTAAATAATACTAATCTAAAATGGAAAAATTCCCACATCTGAAGGGGGGGAAACTGTTTTTCTTTAAAAATCTTATCTGATTTCTTTAATTCTGAAGATCTTCTAAATGTAATCAATCTTCTCGAGTACTTTTTTTTTACCTTGTAGACAATATTCAAGATTCCATGTTTTTAAATTATATCGTATTGAATATTCTAAATACTACCTATACTTAAAAAATGTATGAATTGTATCAATTATTACCAGTATTATTACCAGAGTGTAAAATAATGTTAATTCATAGTTCCTGTTAAATACAAAATATAAATATATATTCTTTCTATTGGTATCACTATTATATCACGCCATTTTCATTACTTTTATATCATATTTTTTAAACACATTGTGTAAATATTGTAAAAATTATCAAGCTTAAAATTATTTTTGGTGAAAACAAATTGCTTAGTTTCATGCACCTCCTCCATTTTAAAGTTTCTTAATAATATTCTCACCTTATTTGATTTTAAACATGTTTGCTCTTAGGATTCTCAATGGATTCACAGCCTGGTTTTGTTTTTATTACTAGACTCCCAAGAGGTATCTTTATTCCTCCATATCAAATTATTTCCAGATTTAACATAATATTATTTAGCAATAACAAGCTAAAGTTGTATAGCTATGTATAAAAAAAGATTATTTATAGGAATTTTCATCATATAACTGTATAATCTCCCAATCCCTTCAATATTCCTAGATTGAAAAAACATGCAGACTTTTATACTGCTGATTGAAATTGAAAATTTAATGTACAGAATTTAATTTTTTTTAAATATTGTTTTTGATTTACAGGATCCTGTGAGTCCAGAACCATGGAGTGATGTATGGGACGCTTCTAAACCTCAGCCACCATGCTATCAATTCCTTTATAACATGCCTTTTGGTGCTGAGGATTGTCTTTACCTGAATGTCTACACTCCTAAGGTTGATTATTTCATTGCAAAGAAACATTAATTTTAATTAGTAAATATATCTTGCTGTATAATATAATATTTTAAAAAAGTAAAATCCGTCAAGGTTCACCAAGACTAGAGTTTACAAAACAGAAATCATACCGCTACATTCCTACCTTGCAGGAACATGGGCACTCATTGTGAAATAAAAAACAGCTTCCAAATATCCACAAATTTTTGATTATGTAAACAAAGTATGGAGACTTCAGGCTAATGCCAAGGTGTATTCCTTGTATCAGGATTTTCATGTGATCAAATTCATCATATCATATGGATTGGTCAGACCATATAATTAGAATGCTTGATAAAAGAGTACCAGGCAAGTTCCTGCAGAGCTCTGTAATAGGCAAAACTGGAAGTGGATGCAAGATGTTGAAGAGGACCTTCAAATATTAAGCGTCACTGAACGGAAACAGAAGGCCAAGAGCAGAGAAGACTGGAAAAAAAATTGTTGCTTAACTTCAGCTATAATATAAAGGTCCACTTTGGCTGTAGCCTAGAATGATAGTAGTAGTAAATACTAATAAATGGTGAATAAATATTATGCTATGTTCTTTAAAACATTGTGTCTAAATAAACTGAAACTGATTGATGGTAAAGGTGCAAATTAGGAAGATAAAAAAAAAAGTACAAAACTAAGAATACAATTGCATGAAAATCTTTAGTAATCATCAAACATTTTATTATAATGCAATTGGGAAAAACCACAATGCAAAGCCTTATGTTTCAAATCCAGTAATACACCCACTTACCAGTCGACGTTTCGCCTATTCAGGCATTATCAAGACACAAAATACTCGACAACAAGAGTTGTATGTTGAACGTCTTGGTGGTGGGGTGCTGTTTCATGTTTGGATCCTGTTCGGGCTGTTGATCGTTTGGATGTATTGCACCTTTTTCTTCGAGATGTTATTCACATAACCCCCTTCTTTTTTTTTTCGTTTTTGTGTCAGTATTACTGGATTTGAAACATAAGGCTTTGCATTGTGGTTTTTCTCAATTGCATTATAATAAATAATAGTGTTTCTTGGTTTGTTTGGCTCTATTTTATTGATCAAACATTTTAATTTTTGTAGGTTTAATGCTTAAGTACAAGACCAAACGCATTAGTTGAATGATTACTAAAAGATAGGAGTGAAGATACTATAATGAAATTTTTTTCCAGTAGATTTATTCTTTTTTCAGATATTTCTTTTATATCATTCTTACCAATATTTTGGAATACCTCCCTTCATTCTTAACAAAACACTATTTTATAGAAAAAACACAGTAATTAAAATTAAGATTAATTATTTTAAATATGCTATAATCACCTTATCTAGTATGTATGTATGATAATTAATAATTTATTATAAGATAAGATTATTTTTTTAAATTTTAATTATTATTTTTTATAATTCAGAATTTTATCTTAATGAGAACCTTCCTGCAATTCTGGCAAGAATGACGTAAAGATAATCATCCGCCAAAAATAAAGATATCGGAAGATATTGCTTCACAAAAATTATCTATATATAATTTATCAAAGAAACTAAATTATTAAAAATGTATTTTTCATACCATTCCTTCAAAAATACATTTATTCAAGTTATGTTTGAACAAGTCTAGATTCTAGCCAGTGTTTCCCAACTAACAGCGCTACCCGCACCGAGTAAATAAAAAAATTGAGTGAAAACAATTTGAGACACTTAGCCACTAGTAACTACTGGTTCTATAGCTTAATCCAGGAGTGGATTGAGACTGCAACTTTGATCCTAAATATAAGTTAATAAGCTGTGATTAGTGTCCCCCCTCCACTAAAATCTAGTAATGTTGTGTATTTATATTTAATTATTGGGCCTTGAAGTATTCCTTTCAAAATTGGTGGTCCTCACAACTAAAAAGGTTGGGAATCGCTGGTCTGTATGTATCAACAAATCACAATTTTATAAAAAATAAAAAAATATACTTAGACATTTTTGTCAAACTTTTATGTTAGTACTTGCTCTTCACATTAAAATTTTAGATCATTACCTAGCCTGTATTTATTAAGATACTCATTTATAAATATGATTAATTCATTAATACATTTATTAAAATTTGAGGTGACAAATAAGGACTAATGAGTGATTATGCATTTTTTTTTTAAATTGAGAAATTTTTTCAGACCAGTGGATCACTTCCTGTAATGATCTACTTCTTTGGTGGCGGCTGGAGAGTAGGTTTACCTGGTCCTTCTTCTGATGCTAAGTTTTTCATGGACGAAGACGTTGTGCTGGTTACTATTAACTACCGTCTTGGCGCTTTAGGTATTTTTTATCCATTCAATTAATTTTGTTTCGATGTCTAATTTTGTCTAATAACACATTAGGTTATGATGTCTGAAATTTTTTGAATTTAGTTTCAATGAGAAAATTAATCTTTTGATGTTTTATATTAATTAATTAATAACTTTATTGTATTTTGTAGGTTTCTTGAGTACAGAAGACGAAAAAATCCCAGGTAATATGGGACTGAAAGATATGCTTGCTGCTGTTGAATGGACCAAACGTGAAATAAGCAACTTTGGTGGTGATCCCAACCTGATAACAGCTTTTGGACTAAGTGCTGGTGCAGCTTCAGCTCATTATCTATGTGCTCTACCACGGTCTAGAGGTACCATCTTCCATTACCATTTCCATTTTTCTTCTGGAAAATTAGACAGCCTAATACAGATTATTATTCGCAAAAAGCTTAGAATAAAAGATTAGGAAGGAGACAGTTGATAATGGCTTTATAGAAATCTTATTATGAACAAAAAAAATCTGTTAATTATTTTATTTTAATTAGTTTAATAATTTGCTGTTTGTCAATCATTACTTATTCTTCTAATAAATGACAATTATCTTATTTAAATAGTCGAAATTTAGAGAATAATCAGTCGACATAAGACATGAGGAAGAAAACTATCCAATATTTTTTCTGCAGCATTACTACAAGTTTAAGAAAAACAACAGATCTCATTTTACAATTTTTTCAATTTCCTTTTGATGTTGCCAAACATACTGTCAGTGATAATTCATATTAAAAATGGTTGGCACACTTTATTATTAAATCTATAAAACCACTAGTGAGTGCACATGTATTTGATAAAATGTGATATGTGTAAGCGAATATGTAAAGTTTTGTTAAAACTTTTATGTACTTAAACAAGATATTTGCATAAGAAGCCTGAATAATTATTATAGAAATGGTTGGGGACATTCTAAGTAAATAATTTTTTCAAACTCCAAAAGTTTTAGAAGTTTAAGATCCAAACCAAACTGATTTGATTTATTTTTTAATTGTCATTACATTGGAAATCAGTCATATGTAAAAAAATTGACATTGTTTTTCCAACATCTTGCAAAATATTATTTTTATGCGTGGACAAAGAAATGAAATTATTTGAGCTGTTATTTTTGAAAGTGGTATAAGACCATTTGGATCTAGAAAAGTTGTTTATTCTTTTAAATGACTATTATTTCACAATAACATTTAAAAGGGTTATAGGGTTTAAAACATCACCCTTTGCTAAGTACTAAAAACAACTAAGTATATGAATGTTATATTATATTTGATCATAAAATGTTATATTACTAATAATGTGGTAAAAATTAATCATCAATCAGTCAAACGGATGTATGGAATTATATTTTTACTTGTTCTTAGTAGTATTTTTATTTAATTTTTTTTTTTATTTCAATTCTTACCTTATTTTAAAGTGCTCCTCAAATTACGAAAAAAATTGTGTTAATAAAAATAAAAACTAAAATTACCTTCCCCTCTATGTATGTTTCCTATATACAAGATTGAAATAAAGAGATTTTATTAACAATAACTAATATTAAATTGTTTTATAGCTTTACTGAAAGGATGTATCTCACAGAGTGGTGTTGGAGGTAGCCATTGGTCACTTGGAAAGCCAGGTAATGCTAAGAAAACTGCTCTTACAGTTGCTAAAGCCGTAGGTTGCACCTCAGAGGATATTCTGACATGCCTTCAATCCAAGACCGTTGAGGAAATAACAAAAACACAAGATAAATTGAGGGTATATATTTTTATTACTGTTGAATAAATACATTCATGGTGACTGAGAAATTAATAGAAGTTTACTTTTGGTATCAGTTCCGCAAAAGTAAAATTCTATTATATGAGTGACCTTTTTAATAGTCTCCAAATATACAAATTTTATGAACTTTAGTATGGAAAAAGGAATGTAATTCTGGGGAGTATGTATATTTCGGTAATCATTTCATCAAGAAATGAACTTTTCAATAAACAAATATAATCTATTGTTTGAAATGTTAGTAGAAACTTATTTCTTGATTACCGAAATCAACACATTACCCATAACTACTCTCTTTTTTTCGTACTAAAACTCACAATTATTTTTATTTTCAAGAGTATTAATAAAGAAACTATTGAAAAGTTTAAAACCTGTTGCTACTTAGTTTGAAGCAACCACCTGCAGAACTGATCCATTACTTTTTATTTCAGGTTAATCTACCATGAGCAATTAAAGTATTTTTTTAGATTATATGCTATTTTAGTTACTTTTATTACAATATTAATAGTCTAGGGTTCTGGACTTAAATTATACTTTTCTTTTGGAGCATAAATACAAAACCCTTTAGTCCAAACAGTCATTTAATTCATTTTTTCATTACATATAAACGTTTCGACGTTAATAAATGATAAAAACGTTACTTTTATTACATAGGCTACTTTTGATGGATGGAAGCATTAATAATGGATACTTTTATTAAATTGCTATCAAATTTCAATTAATTGTTATCAAATCTTATAATCATCCAAAAAAAAAATAGAAGAAATAGTTTTATTTTTTGTCATAATTTCCTTTCAAGGTTCAACTTATTTTTTGTTTTTCTTTTTTTCTAATTATATTTTATACACTGAAAATATTATGCAGTGTGAAATTTTTATTTCACTTGCTTTTCAAAGTAAAAACAACTGTCTGGTCACTTAATATTTGTGCCCTTTGTGTCAACATCCCTCTTCACTGATGATGGCCTAAAAATTAGGCCGAAACATTGGCACAAGTACAATTTTTAACCTGTACCACTACAATCCATGAAGGTTCTGTGGCTCAGTACATGGTAGAGACTGTATTATTTCTAGGACAACAGTTGTGCAGGGAGGTGATTTGTCCTAGATCACGCTCAGCCATCATATTTTCCCCCTTATTTTGGATACCCAATTTATAGAGGCTGGGTGAGCTCCAGGAGGGTCCTTGATCCTATAGGATCCATCCGCTAACGTCATCATCGTCATAATCATTTTATCCCCGTTTACCGCTGCACAGTGTGAGGTCCCAATTTGTAGAGTCTGTACCAGATTTTTCGTTCCCGGGCCAACTCTCTTCTCTTACTCCAGTCCATATCCCACCTCCTGAACGCCTCTTTAACACTCTCCTCCCAAGAAGTGCGAGGTCTTCCTTTCGGCCTTCTTCCCTCCACACAAGTTTCCTACATCTTCCTTCCAATTCTTCCCTGGTCCATCCTGAGGAGGTGACCGAACCACCTTAGCTTGTGCTCCTCTTGGATGGTCTCAGCCGGCTTAACTTTGAGACTAGTCCATATGGTACTGTTGCATATCCTATCTCGTTGTGTCCTTCCTTCCACTTTATGAAGATAACCCATTTCCATGGATAGGATCTGACTCTAGTGTTTTGAGGCGAGGATCCACAATTCGGAAGAGTAGGAAAGAATAGGGAGGAACTTCAATTTTCATCAACTAACAGATTAAATAAATGTCTGCCAGTGAGCGGGATTTAAACCCAGGATCTTCGGCATGACATCAATCCCGGACCATTTTCAACATTTCTAAAAACAGCTTTAGTTGTAATTATATTGCTCTTTGAATCAGGAACTAATAATTTCTTTTGTTTTTTCTCCATCAATCCAGCTCATTTGTTTTTCTTTTAGTACTGTATTAAATTTTCCTTTAATTTAATTTTAAAGTAAATAATTTGTTAATGAAATTCTATTTCCAGTTTTGGCTCGACGAGCCGCTGATAATATATGGACCTGTATTGGAACCTAAGCATGATGGAGCTTTGTTGACTGAATGGCCCGTGGCAGAGAGTAATTTCCCCTGGCTCACTGGAGTTACCAGCCGAGAGGGATTGTTCAAGGCGCTATGTAAGTTTTATAATGTAACTAATTAAATTAAAATTATACTGACAACTTTATTTATAAAAGACCAAATAAAAATTTAACAAACAATTTTAGGAAATAAAAAAACAAAACAACTATGCATGCATGTAAATTTTTTTAATCTGTGTTTTACAGTACTTTGTGATGACCTATGTATAATTATAAATATTAGAAAAAAAAATATTCTGTAGTATATCCCATAAAAATAACTTGAGCAAAGCGTAATTTGAATTTAGATTATACTCTCATTATTATTATAAAGGGTATAAAACCAGATGTATAAATGTTTCAGGCAACTCAAAACAATGCATGATTTAGGTATTTACCCAATATTAAACATAAAATTGAATTGTATTCAGTATGTTTCAAGGACTTTAGTACCTTGTGTATATGCGGCTGTCTTAATTTGTAAAACCACAAGTATAACATGACAATGCATCTCATTATTGATGCTCTTCATATTTTCAACTGTTTGGAAATGTTTTCCCCTTTCCAGACATTATGCCTAAAACCTTTTTAAGCTCTTAAAAAAAAAATGTACTACTACAATGAAAGATTTTGAGGTCAGTACATGTTAGATACTGTACAGTTTCTAAGACAATGGTTGTGCAGGGAGTTGATTTGTCGGAGATCATGCTCAACTGTCGGGTATTCACCCAATTAAGATTACCCACTTTATTTCTGTAAACAAATAGATAATTAATCTACCTCAGTCGGATTTAAACCTGCAACCTTCAACACATTGTCTTTATAAGCACATAATGTATATTAAGGAAACTTTCATTTTTTCCTGCAATATAAAAAATCAAAGAGTAAGCAGACTTTTTTGTTTTATTTATGCACTAGCGACCCACCGCCTGCTGACGGCTGACACTAACCACCCCTCCTCTGGTAAGTAGTGGAATCACCCAACAATGGCCAGTCCCCTAGGGTGAGGAAGCGAAGTTGTAGGCAAGAGTTGTTAGGTGGCTCCCCGTGCCGCAGGTGGGAAATGCTTCTTCGGTAGGCCTGGTAGACCGATGAGGTAGGCTAGAGCCTGACAACTCGCTACGAGCCGGTCAGGAGGCTCCGAGAAGGCAGCCCCTCCACCTGACTCGGGGGCAGTGCGCTAATAACCCATTCCCCTTAAGCACTTATTATTATGAAACCTCTACAAGCAGAAATAGCCGGATCGTCATTACGGAATAAAACCAGGAAACGTTTGAAAGACTTAAGAATTGCCTACTGGAACATTTTATCTTTATATAGACTCGGAGCCCTGCGGGCGCTCCTCGAGCAAATTGACAACTATCGCATTGACATCGCGGCGATCCAGGAAGTCCAGTGGCTTGGGAGTGGCATCCTTGAAAAGAGGAACCGTATACTAAAAACAAAAACGTGGGCCTTTAAGAAGCAAGATGAAAGTAGACTTCTGGTCTTCGAGAGACTGATCTTAAGAAGGATTTTTGGCCCTGTTAGAGAGGATGGAATTTGGAGAAGAAGGAGAAATGCTGAACTAGCCGCCCTTTATAAGGATATAGACTTGGTCAAGTTCATCAAGATAGGACGACTTCGATGGGCCGGCACGTTGCACGTTTGGATGATTCGGCGATACCCGGGAGGATGCTATTCGGAAGGATGCATGGACAAAGAAGGGTTGGCAGGCCAAATGTCAGAAGGGAGGACTCAGTGACATCGGACGCATGGGCTCTGCTGGGAGTCCGAAACTGGAGAGCTGCTGCAGCTGATCGTATTGACTGGTGAAGGCTTTTGGAGGAGGCCCAGTCTCGGTGACGGGATGTAGAGCCAGCCATGTATGTATGCACTAGCGACCCACCCCAGCTTTGCTCGGGTATTAAGACATATTATACCTACATAATTTGTCTGTGTAATGTATTTTTTTTAACATGTACCAGCCACTAAGGACCACATGAATATGATTGGTTAGGCTTCTTTGGGAGTCTTCATTTTCTTTCTTACCATCTCAGCTTATGTAATTTATTGTATAGAAATTATAAAAATATAAACCAAATATTTCTTTATATACAAATTTATTATCTTGCGCATTAGATAATTTCATGGGATTAGGCAAGCAGTGTCTTCGGTGAAACCCATCAATATTCCAATCCATTTATACAAAACCTCGACGAATTATATACCAAAACCTTCCTGGTGAATCATTCTATCTATTAGTGAAAACCACATTAAAATCCGTGCTGTAGTTATTGAGTTTACTGCGAACAAACACGGCCGAGGACTTTGTTTTGTAATATGTATTGATAATGAACCTTTTAGAAAAAATATAAATTAATGAAAGAAATCTTTACATTCCACTGGAAGCGGGGCAGTTCAGTGGTGAGTGCCGAGTTGTCATACGAAAGGTCCCGGGTTCAAATCCTGCTATGGCTGATAATTTTAATGCTATAATATAAAAATTTAAAGATTAAATCTAACAGCTGGGGATGGATCCTGTGAGATCTAGAGAGCCTCATGCTGCTCTTCCAGCCTTTAAAAAGTTGGTACCCTAAATAGGGGTACAAAAGCTGGCAGTTGAGCAAAATCTCGGACAAATCACCTCACTGGATAGTCATTGTCTTAGAAACAGTACAGTCTCAACCATGTACTGAACCCAAGACCCTTAATAGATTATTTTGATGCAGGTTTTTTTTTTAACTAAGTGGTCTAAAGACCGAGCTCCACCCTGCTCCCTTGTACTCTTTATAAAATAAATAATAATGATAACCATTATTACTATTATTTTTTTTTTGGCCTCCTATCAACTGATAATTAATATCTGCATTGGTATTTTACAATAAATAATTTGAAAGAATTTAGTTGAATCTGTAATTTTAAAAATAAAACTTTTATATTTTTCTTTCATAAAAATATAATTCTCAAGGGGATGTTTTGTCGTATTTCTTACATATTACTTTCTAGTTCTTATTGAACTAATAAACTATCAAATGAATAATTCAGAGAGATGTTTTTCACACCCTAATTTAGATTATAATAACTTTAAAATCTAACCCTCAAAACAATCAAGTAAAACTAAAACCATAGATGAATATTTCTACAGTAACTTCTTTTATTCAAGAAACATAGACCTCATTTCTTTTTTTTAAATCACAATCACTCATTTTATCCCTTTCTTCTTAAAACAGGTTAAATGCATAGTAGTCCAGAGATCTATTCCTCCAAAAAGTTAAAACACTTAAACGCTTTTTCATTGTTCATTTCAAGGAAAATGAATGAAAAAATATTTGCTTGTTTAGTTTAAATATATTGCATAAAATATAAAATATTAAAATTGCATAAAATACTAAAGATTACATTTACAAATTGTAATTGCAAATTGTACAATGTCTTTTTTTTTATTACAACCCATTATCTCTCATTTTTGTTGATATGATGATAAACGTTTAGGGCCAAGAAATAAATATGAAATATTATTGAGATTTAAATTGAAATGGAAAATAGTTTACTGGATAATTCTAATGATGGATGGAATAAGTCAGGGGTGTAGTCAATGATAACACAAAATAAGCATAACTTATTTTGTGTTATCATTGACTGCACCTCCTGACTAATTTAATCCACTATAGAGATTTAACATGGTTCATTCTTATTCATGTGTTTTTAAAAAGAAATTAATAATAATAAATTTTTAAAGTTATTTTTCTTTATTACAGTTTTATCTCATCATAAAGATAAATCAATCATAACAGAATTTCTGGAGAAAAAAGAAGAATACCTAACAAGAATGCTCAAGCTTCCAGAGGGGAATAAAAATGCTGCCAAAAAAATATCTGAAAAGTACTTTCCTGATAATGATGTTAAACAAGGAATAGAAAAGGTATAACATTAACCGATTCTTGTTGTTGTTATTAAACCCAAAGTAAGCGATGGATAATCCCATGCCATATAAAAATTATCTTTGTAGTAATTGTGGCTATGTTAAGACATAGACATAAGACATATCATAAGTGATATGACTATGGATGGCTATAACTATATAAATAGTGGCTATAACTCTGCAAAGAATTAACCTATTTTTGCAACGCACATCCTCGATGTAACAATTCAGCTTTAATTATAACCTATTCAAATGTTGGTTTATTCTTATGTGAATAAATTGTAATGAATGAGACAGGCAGTTAAAAAGTAACCAACCTATGGCTTCAGAATACCTTCCATAATTCCTATGTGAATAAATTGTAATTTGTAAGAATTTGCAACCTTCGAACTGATAAAACTTTGAGAACTTCCAGTGTCTATTAAAGCATCTGATCTGTGACCATTGCTGCACCGTTGCTTTAGAAAGGCAAGAAGGGACTGCAGCTGAGTATGTCTCAGGTTTAATGGAAGCAGAAGTTTTGGATGTTTTTGGAGAAGAACGACAAACAGTTGACCAGTGGCCGACCTTATCACATCTCCGTCAGACAGCTTTATGGGCTGGACAACAAGATCTAGGATGTTTAGGAAGTCCACAGAAAAAGCATTTGATAACAGCCGCAGCTATGGAGGGAGGCTCCTGTTGGTCTTCTTTCTCTAATTTGTGGTCTGTGCGTTTAGCTCTATCAGGTACGACAGAATTAACAAAAGGATCAGAATAAGAAACTGAATACTGTTGAGCTAGATCAACAGCTTGGTTATAAGCTGTATTAGGTCTAATTGAGTGTTTTCAAGTAAACGTTGTCCGATTCTGAAGACGCTAGACCAGTAATGAACACATCACAAATTGAATCATCTCGTATTTTTTCAGCAGTTATATATTTAAAATTACAATGTTTACTGAGGATTTTTAAAGATTGATAATACTGGTCAAGAGTTTCACTAGGTTGTTGACGTCTGGTTGCTAGGAGATGGCGAGCATCAACCTCGTTCTTAGGTTTATTATAAAACCCTTCAAGAATGTTTATTGCTTCTACAAATGTTCTTGCTTCAGATATGTATGTATAAACAGAATGATTAAGGTAAACAATTACTATACTTAATTTTACCTCTTCCATAACTTGCTCAGATTTTGGAAGACTCTTTAAAAAGTTACTGAATGTTTTGAATCAATAAGACCATCGTTCAGAGGCATTACTAGACTTCGGGTCCTAGTTGAATTTTTTTGGCTTCAGAATATTTGTATTGTACTTGAGTAGATGTAAAGTTATTTATTTTCTATTAGCTTAAGTTTTATAAAGTACTTTAAGGATTCCAGTATTAGGAAAAAGTAAAAATAAATTTGTGTTCTATTTAATCTTTCTTTTAAGTTATTGTAAATTTAAGATATATATTTTATTTTCACTTTTTGAGTCATTTTCTCTGGTTTTATTTTTTAAAATCAGATTTGGATCAATGAAACTAATTTCTTACACTTTGTATTTTTAGTTGTATAGTGACGGTTACTTTGTTTATCCTGCACTTCATGAACTCAGGAAACACAAGGGTCCAAAATATTTCTATGTCTTCAATGTTACTGGAGGTGCTTCTGTTTGGGAATCGTTCTTGAGGAAGAAAATAGATACTAGCTCAGGTGGAGTACTTATTTAAATCAATTTTAATTTTTATATTATCTCATTTTTATTTTTGTTTTATCATTTTAGAATTTTTTATTGTTGGTATAATGTCCAATAGAGATTCTTTGAAAGATATCTTTACTTTACTAATATCATATCAAATCTTGCTTAGTTTCAGTCCAATGATTTTTCGAATTTAATTTCAATATATAAGTGTCTCATGGCGTGATTGTATGACATGCTGTTGATGGCATGGTGAGTGAAGAATATATGTTAAACATAAGAAGATATCATGAATTCATGAGCACATGAAGTAAACATAATCTAGTTATTATAGATTTGTATATATTGGATAACGAAATGGTCCTCTTTTATCACCTTCCTTCATGTTGAGTTTGCACTCATATATATATATAATATAAAAATATAAGTGTCATTATATTTAATTAATACTATAACTCTAATTTAAGTATAGTATTATGACTATCTGATGGGCCCATCTGTTTATAATAAGCGAGCAGGAAATAGAGTGGTATTCCTGTGTGAGATTTGAGCATGATCTCTTAGTCTTTGAAAGAAAGATCCTCCGAAGAATCTTCGTTGGAGTATACCTAGATGGAAACTGGTGAAGTAGAACAAAAAACAAAGTTTACTCGATGTTCAAAGAAGCAGTTGTTGTTTATTCTTTAAAAATTAGAAGACTGCAATGGGCTGGTCATGTGGCTAGAATGGAGGACGAGGCCATTCCATAAAAGGCTTTTACTGAACCTCTGTATGGCACAAGAAGAAGGGGGAGACTGAAGCTGAGGTGGTCGGATAGTGTAGAGAGATATTCTGGGAGTCAGATGCTGGATGACAGCTGCAAAGAATAGAGATGGCTGAAAGAAGCTGGGGAGGATGCCATGACTCATCACCGAGTTGTAGCTCCATAAATAATAATATATTTAAAAATTATAAAATATATTCTTCTTGTCTTCCACAAATATATTCCATTGATACTGAGTAGATTACATAGTTTCAGAAACCCAGCTATATATTTATAATCCAGAAGAGAGCAGTTGAAATGTTTCTTAATTATTTTGTATTAGTAATTATTAACATAGAGAGTAAAAGGTGTTAGAGTGCAGAGAAATAACAGTGCAACTTATTACGATATGAGGACAGAATTTATTATGATATAAACACTATATATATTCATATATAGACAGACAAGACACTTCACAGAAAATGGTATATGCTTTCCTCACAACAAACCAACGCTGACTGAGAGACTGAACACAATGGCTGTTGTTACAAAGATGTGCACAGCCAACATGATCTCAACTGTCACTACAGTGTTGTCTGTCTATAATACAATATAAATGATACAGGAATTACTTCTTACAATAAGAATATTATAAATACAATTAGGAATAAGTAGAGGAATTACTTCAATAGTAATTACCATTCAATATAACAAAACTATGAGAGAATGTATTGCTATTTACCCTGCAAATAAAAATGTTTCTAATGTTTTTTCCCCAATAGGTGTTTCCCATGGTGATGATAATTCATACTTCTTTGATATCAGCTACATCCCAGGTGTCCGTACAGCTGTAATGTCACAACCAGATAATGTTGAGATATCTCAAAAGCTGATCAAGCTCTGGGTTAACTTTGCTAAACATCAGTAAGTAGTTATTTCTTCTTGTTATACAAATTATCTTTCAGCTATCTAGAAAAGATTCTTATTGCAACAACTTAAACTAGTATGGATGAAAAACAGTTCTTGTATTTTATTTATGATTATTTATCAATATTAGAAAACCAAAACTGAAAATGGTTAAAAAAAATTATCAGAGTAGAAGAAACTAATTAGTATTGGTTGAGCTTAATTATCAGTTCACAGCACCAAACTTGTACTATCTAGTAGAATTACAGTCTTGGCAACTAAACGGATATTAGTGTTATTATAGACGATTAGATGTTGGACTACTCATAATCTGTATGACCTTTACCTATGTATACCAAAATTATAAAAATTATGGCTTTAAATTATAAACTATATCATGTTTTAACCCTC
Organism: Arma custos; assembly: GCA_037127475.1. Lineage (NCBI taxonomy): Eukaryota > Metazoa > Arthropoda > Insecta > Hemiptera > Pentatomidae > Arma > Arma custos. The sequence continues at coordinate 205,618,166 of CM073759.1, read as the reverse complement.
CTCCCCAACTCTTGGGTCGTGAGCGACCCAGTGCAGCTTTGTCAGTGCCTGCGCTCTCCTGATTGATGTTTCTATAGTTACAAGTTTTGTACATTTTATTTTAAACCCTAAATGATTAATGATAAGTGATTTTTTTTATGGCAAGGTGAATTTCAAGGGCAAGGGTCGTAGACGACCCAGGAGAAGCAAATTAGTCGTAGGATCAATGGGGTAGGGGAGGAGGGTTAAGGAACATTAGTGCAGTGTTGGATAAATTCACTTCTTTATATTCATTTCTACATCTCCATGTAACAATCACTCATAATTTTTAGGCTTATTTTTTTAAATATAGCTACATTGAATGAAGCTTCATATACAAAATATTACCAACACAACTTCAGTATAACCTGGTACAATTATCTTCTTCTTTCTAACTTTCAATGTCTAACTGTAGATGTCCGAAACAGTACCAAATTCAAACCGTTAATAATTCCGTTAATAAAAATATAAAGCAGTTAATTACCACAAATTCTGTTACATAGCATTACTGTAGCTCAGTGAACTGAAAATACAGCAGTATCTAGGAGATGCGCCTTTTTGTTTTATAGTGAAATGTTCAAATATTGAAAACTTGAAGCTAATAACAAAAGTTTACTGTTAAATAAACCTATTCCTTGCAAAGATATGTGGCAGGTTTTTTACAAATGAGCTGGTGGATATAGAAGAACATACATAAATGTTTTTGGAGGATGGAGATAGTCGGGAGGGTCTAAATGTTAAATAAATGTTTTTGTTTTTCCTAAGGATGTGATACATATATAAATATATTATATATATATATATATATATATATATATATATATATATATATATATATATATATATATATATATATATATATATATATATATAAAATTCATTACTGATTTGCTTTATTATTATAAAGTGTGTGTACACACATAGACATTCATACTCTCTCTAAAACATATTTATGAATTCAATTAACGTAAACATCCTTTATTTCAGGAAACCAACGATGGAAGGAGAAAAAACTTCTTGGCCAGAATTTGAAACTAATGGTAAATATTTATATTTATCAAAGGAAGATATATCAGAGAAAGAATTCACTAATATGAATGAAGTTCTTGATTTTTGGGATGATATTTTCAAAACTCCCGAAATAAAAAAGAGGGTCAACAGACCAGATGAATTATAAAATGAATATAATTGGATTGCAAAATTCTAATTTATTATATAATGTTTTATATATTTATTGCTGGGTATAGCAGCTGTTGTATTTTTAAATAATTTTTTATATTGTTGACTGTAAGTAAAATTGATTAAATCAGTTCTTGGAAGAATTTTCTTATTTTTTTCTTTTTAAAATATATTTTCTATGTTTTAAAAATGCAGAAGTATTTTTTTTTCTTATCCCCATCTTCTTGTTAATTTGATTTTCATCAGAATTAGTATATCACTTCAACTTTAAACATTATGTTTTTCTGTTTTCATTGCAGAATAATCAGGGATTTTCAATGTAGAAAAACAAAACAAACAACTAACAATTAAGTTACTTGTTTAATATCAAGTAAATTGGAATTTTTATAATTATAACAATTTAAACAGTAATATATATCTTTTATTGAATAATTACAAACCTGTAAATCCTGTACCACTACAACCCATGAAGGGTCTGGGGTTCAGTAGATGGTAGAGACTGTACTGTTTCTTGGACTACGGTTGTGCAGGAAGGTGGTTTGTCCAAAATTACACTAAACAGCCAGATTTTCCTCCATATTTTGGGTACCCACTTTATAGAGGCTGGATGAGTCCCAGGAGGGTCCTAGATCCTACAGGATCCATCTGCTAACAGATTAAATAAATGTCTGCCAGCGAGCGGGATTTAAACCCAGGATTCTCGGCATGGTAACTAAGTGCTCTACCACTGAGCCACTCCGCTCCCTTATAACTACAAAAGAATCTACGTACAATGCATATCTATCTTTGTTGCTATTATTCCTTTTATAGAGTAAAGAAAATATTGTAGTATTCATTTTAACCATCCCAGATTCAGTTTGTTCATTAATTTTTTTGTAGCCTTCATAACTTAAAAGCCATTACCAACTCTACCATGTAATTGTACTGTCCTAGAAATAATAGACAACCTTGTAACCCTAGAACCATCTATTTTTTTTTTTTTTTTTATGGTAACTTCCCTATTAGGCCCATTGTTAAGTAGTTTTCCACTCCATTTGGAAATAATTCTTGATAACCCATCAATAAAGGCATAGTATTATATGATTTAGATAACATATTTAGAGAGAGGTTAGGAAGTTTGTTGTAAGATTTGAACACAATAATGTTCAAGTTTGAAATGTTATAATATTTTGAAATTCTTGACTGGGGCTAAAGGAATGCAAAGTTTTTTTAAAGTAAGGTATGGATTCATATACCAGTTTGGAGATAAGTTGTAAAATAGATAAATGGAAAGAATTGAGGGTGTGATTTTTGCAATTATTGATAAGATTGTTAATGGTATTAGTAGGGTAGTTATTGGCCAAAAGAATCGGTTAGATACAGTTTTATTTAACTGATACTCTAATAGTGTTGAAACTAAAATAAAAGGGCTTTGTTCTATATTTTACCAACAATTTTTTTTGAAAATTTAGATTAATCATGGATGCCTATATTTTAATTAGTTTTGGATTGATTAAATTGGTTTTATGTTTTTAGGTGTAAGTGAAAATAGAAAAAATTTCTAAATTGGTTTTATGATACTGGATTATATAAGTAACATAGAAATTTTTTCTATTTTCACTTACACCTTTTTTTTTTAAATGTATTTATTGAAATTTACAACTATATACAGAATACATCAAGTAAATATAATGAAAAATAAATCATGTCCGGAGACAAAGGCAAGTAGAGAAACTACCCAGAGGTAGTACTCAAATAAAAGTTCAACTTAGAGAAGGTTACGAGGCCATCTTCTTTTCAGACGCCTCGGTCTTATAACTTAGTTATAAAAATTAAAAAATTCTTCTTAAATGGCAAAACATAAGTTGCTGTTGTAATGTCTAATAAGAGCTGATGTCAACAGTATTTGATTTTATTTTTTAATGTAGTATTTTAGTTTGCATTATGATTAAATTTGATAACTCATTTATTATATTTATTTCCTCTAAACTTATATACAATTCTCATTACTACTCACGACTTTCTTATTTCAACTAATTCATTTTTTATGAATTATCGAATTTATGAATTTATTTATATTGAATTGTACACAATAATGAGTTTACAGAAGTTTGGTTTTAGTGCATTTCAACCTAAGCTGATTTGTATTCCAAATCTTTCGTAAAAAGAACCAAGAGTTCCAAGAGTTCAATCTTGTATTATTGTATCGTGTTTCCTTTTTATAAATTTATTTTCAATCTAAATTATTTCTTTACTAGGACTACATCTCATTTTTCTTTACTAGGACTCGTCTCTTCATTTTTTAACAAGGTGTTGGATTTTGCTTGGCTAGCTGATTGATCTTTAAAAAAAATAAAAAATCAGACTCTACCTCCTAACTAAGAATGATTTCCCCTGGCTAGTGACTATCATTACCTACATCAGGCATTTGTGTGCTGGTGGTAAACTGCAGCTGATCCAGCCTTAAACATAATATAGGAAGAAGTGGACTTGTTCTTGGTTGACCAACTTAATCCAAGAGGTGATGATGGTGGTCACTTAGATTTAATAGAAGAAATATTAAAAACACGAAACAGGGTTAACTAATTTTAGACATTTAATATATAAAATTACTTTGATGATTTTAAATAGAAATCTATGTTGAGTTTAAATGGAGAGTGAATTTTGAATTCCATAAGTGAACTCCATATTATAAACAATGACTTAGAGCATTTGTGAATTCAGCCAGCCTACCAATGCTTATCCCTTTGTTAATAGATTTTAATAAACTGTCCTATTAAATATTAAATGGCTTAATTACTATCGATAAGTTTTCTATTGAAATCCACCATATAATATAAAAAAAAACTGTAATATCTAGGGGTTTATTTTTCAAAATCATGAATACAATTATTATTATGTTAAAATTCACATTTCTAACTCAACACGATACAATTTCTCGTACTTTAAACTTTTCAGAGTCAATTTTCAAAAAATAAAAAAACACATTTCTTTATTTCTAGTTCATAAAAATATCTAATTAACATGAAACAGAGTTGCTCTTGGTATTGAATGAGACCTGGACATAAGATATCACCTTTCTAGGATAGGCGTAAGAGAATTCAAAAGATCCTACTTAAGAAAGGGATCTCAACAAACTATTTTTCTTTTGATTATAATTTATTTTATTTTTTATAATTTTTTAAATATTTTATTTAAAAAGAAAAGATATGGCCAGGACCGGCATTCCCCTCTCCGTGGTGACGCCTCAACCATCTCGGGCGCCCTGGCACATTTTAACATTTATAAGCTAAGGTCAGTAACTAATGCCACATTCTATATATATATATATAGATTAGAAAAGGATTATTAGTTCAAAAATGTATCATGCAGGATTAGTCAGTGTTGACATGAGAGGGAGGATTTAATAAGAATAAGACAAGTTTCTATAACTAGTTCACAAGTATCTATAATTACCAAATTTGTTTTACTGCTTTATTACTTCAATTCCATTGATTTTTTATTATTATTTGTCATTTTATTGCATAAGAATTACTTAAAACACAACTTTTATATTGATGAGTTTGAAAATCATCTTTTTCATAAATATTTCCATTCTACATATCCTTCTCTCCATATGCCACTGGATTCAACTATATCATTTATTTTATATTTTAATTAAGTTCCAACTCACGAACTATTACAATGACTTCAAGTAAGGGATATCTTCTTGGTCATGAGAACATCTTACTAATTTATTTATAATGTAATGGTTATTGATTACATACTTTGGGCAAATATGAGTTTAGGCCAAATTAGTATTTTTCAAGAGTTTTTGCAGCATTTGTTTACAACTTAAAACTTCTATGATAGTTGGAAAATGGTGGATGTGCTGAACAAGTAATTGAAAATTAGCAATTACATCCTCTCTTAGAACTTGGACTTTTTTAATATTTCTGTTTTTCCCTCCTTATGACATTGTGATATATCTTACTTCAAAGAAAAAAAAAATCATTTAAATATTTTATTTGAAAAGAAAAGATATGGCCAGGACTGGGACTCGAACTGGCCATATCTTTTCTTTTCAAATAAAATATTTTAAAAAATTATATCATTTAACAATTAAATATATTATTAAAAAAAATTCAATTTGATTTCAGCTGAGAGTTTCACTCTCTCATTTTTTTTCGATTAGGCCTCACAATCATACCCCCAAAAGAGAAGAGTCGCTCCACAGGGACAGGACTTGGCCTACTGGTATTATATTTAAAAAATATTTTTTTATCGTAGGATAAGAATTTAAACTCTTTAAGCTGGTATCTTTATTATTTATGTATTGCAGTGTTTCTAAGCCAGCGGTAGTGCCAGTAGATCCTGTGTTTTTGCAACTTGCAATAGAGCAATGAGAACACTCTAAAATCATGTAATAAAATTCATCTTTTGAATTTTTTTTATATCAACTTCAAAATTGTCTAAAGCCACCGATTTTTTGTGTTTCAGTCAGGATGCTTTTTTACATATTATTTCCGTTCTTTTGGTACCCGTTTCATTTAAAAGAACGGATGTGACACCATTAACGTAACTAGAGTTGACTCATGGGGGGGTTGACCCCCACCAGTCAACCACTCCAACATATTACTCCCTTCAAGAAAGATGCCACGTAATGTAGGTATAATTTATATTATACTGTGATCATGTAGCTTCAAATTTAATAAATAGATTATAATTTTTTATAAATATTATTTATTTTATAAAAACAGTTTATTCATTAAAATAACTGTGTTTGCACTTTCTTTGTTGTGTTTTTGACATTATTGACTCTTACTTCTGTAATCCCACAATAATAACTTTGAAAAAGTAAAATCCTTCAAATTTTTATTTCTTTTAAATTGTTACTTACAATTTTTTTTTAAATTTTCTTCTAAGCAATGGGGGTGGGGGTTAAACGTAACTAACGTAATTAACGAATAACCCCCCCCCCTTGTTACGCCTTGTGGGACACTGAGGCTATTATTACATCATTTGCTGCAGACTCTAACTGCAAAAAATTTTTTAAAACGGCTATTTAGATTTTCTTCAATGACATCTAGCAGAGAGCTGCAGTATTTTAGATTTTCTATAATAAGGGATTTGATGATATGTTGAATTTTTATTAGCTCAGGTAACAGACAACCTTAGTAAATGTCTTTTTCCTTTGAATAGCAGGCTTTGAATAGCTTCTGCTATTAGCTCTGAACAGATCACATCTTCACTTAAAAAGTGAATTCATTTTTCTTCAATGGAGGCAATTTTAATATTTTCATAGTTTCACTAAATCCGTTTTTCTCTTAATTTCGAAAGGTTAAATCTTGTATGGAATTATAATCGGTGTTCCATCGAGGTGCGCGTGGAGAAGTTGACTTTCTTGTCATCTCCAAATATGTTTCACATGCTTTTGGTGATCTAGTACATAAGTTCCAAAGTGCTTGCAGTTTCTAATAAAAAGTATTTTTCAATCTTGCTTCTTTGAAATCTGTATTGTCAATCAAATGCAAAGTGTGCATAGCGCACCTTTCATGTCCAGGCAGAAGGCAATCACTTTCTGTTTCTAGGTCTGATGGAGCATCTGGAAAAGCTTGTAGTATAAGCAGTGAATCATCATCTTCATCTTCATTACATTCATCGAGTGATGTTTCTCCAAGATATTCTTCATACGCATGTGGAACATGTTCATTTACAACTGTCTCTGAATCAAACTTCCCAAATAATTCCTAAGCTTTAAGCGAATTTTAACTGTTATTTGTAACTGTTTTAACTATTTCTGACATTTCAAGGCATGGCCTGAATGTATATCAGCTATCATTTCTGCAACTTTATCATATGTGTGAGTCCCTTTGAATCTTCTGCAAGCAATGGCAACACTTTTCCTCTCAAAAGTCTTACTTTCAATCAAATGGACTGTAACCCCCAAATAACTTCTTTTAGAGGAAAACTGAATATTAGCTGTACTGCACACAAGTTCGCCAGTGTTCAACTCTGTCTTAATTTTTTTTCTGAAATTCAATTGTACTCATTACAAATTTCATTTTTAGCTGTACGACGGCACATAACTTTTGGAGGCTTGTTCAATTTTATCTATGGTGACATTTTAATTAATGTCACCATAGAATCTTGTCACATTTTGTGAATAAATGAATAGATAACTATTACTAAATGTATTTTAGCAAAAAGTATTTACAAAATACTAAGATACTAAACAAAAGGTATTTAAATGCAAGATACAAAATGAATTTGAAAAAAGTATTTTAGATACAAGATGAAAATACGTATTTTGTATCTAGTATCTGTATTTCAGATACTTGTATCTCAAATAAGTCATATCTCTGGTTAAGAATTAATTCCATTGCACAAAAATGTTTTTAATTAGGTTCCGGCCCAATTACGGTTATTTGCTTACCAATTTACTAATTATTAGTCAATATTAATATCTGAATTCAAATATCAATATTGTTATCATTAGTATATAGTGACATGGACAAAAACACTATTTTTTTATGACAACAGATTAACATAGATATTACCGTAAATGATTCAATTTTGTAGCATTGTCATAAAACACTAATACACAATACACAATAAACAGATTACACAAAATGAAATGGAGTATTATATCTTCGTGCCGTTTAAAATATTTTTATGTTGCTATAAATAATTGGACAATGCTACAATGGGAGTCTTAAAATTTGCCTATTTAAGTTTAACTAGGAAGGATCTTTAAGGAGTACTTGACATCGCACAAAATAGGGACCCCAATTTACGTCCCTTGCGAAGGACGGCAATGAGGATTTTTTATTCCCTTTTAATGTCCTTTTTAAAAATCCTGAGATTATTGAGTCTCCTCAGTAAATAAGATTGATAATAAGGACGGGTCTATGGAAGGAAATCCTGGACTCAAGAGGAGTCCAGGATTTCTACCGTCGATGTCTTTCAGTTTTCAAGTGAGATCGAGTGCTTCCTTCCCTCCAACATATTCTCAATTCCACTTCTGTTGAGGGTGGGGGATGTCAATGTCAAATGTCTTCTTATTGACTAGATATTCATTCCCACGAGTTTTCTGAAAATCGCTTTTAAAAGTAAATTCAGCCTTCCTAGGTCCTTTTACTTGAATCTTTTTAAGATGCAAGCATGTGGTACACTTCCAAAATAACCTTCTCTGAAGGACTTCTTTAGTTCGCTCTATGGTTTCTTCAAAACTTAGTACCCTCATCAGTCAGCTTTCTACTTATTCAGTTTTTTATCCAAAGTACTTTCAAATGATATTATAATAAGTCCTTCCGCTTATTTGCCTTTTCTGAGAACAGATTGTCATTTCTTAATTTACGAAATACATCTAAATCATATCGTTTTATTTCTTACATATCAGCACTGAATGTATTTATTAAGTCACAATATTAACTAATATTAACTTTTTAATTTTGTACGTAAGCTCTATATAAATCTTGTTCAAATATAGTCCGAGATAACGCGCATAATTTTTAGTAGGTACATAATCGTTGTTAATTTTGATTGCTGACCAAGATGCATTCTGTACAGAGAAGCTAACGTGGTTCGATTTTGTGGTGTTCATTTTGATTTTCCAAAGAAACATAATTTAAAAAACTACATAATTTAATAACAGCCAAAAACTAATTACTTGATTACATCCTATCTTCCAAGAACCAAGCAATGACAAAAATTATGCATACAATCAACGTAGAATTGATCCTGATAAGTAGATAGGGTTAGGTTGATAAGCTATCTACACGTCGCAGTTTCCTTGATGGTAGCAATTAGTTACTAGCAACAATCTGATGCTATGATAGTACACTATCGTACTATCTGATTACTATCTAGATACTACTAGCTTATTGGTTCCGTTACAATATTGGAGTTACTGTGGTTGTTACATCCGAAGCAGCTAACAACACAGTAAATGACAATCGTCGTTCAACACTTTCAATGCGTAAATACAAACGGGGGTTTTTCAGCTCCCGTGGATTTTTTTTTTTTACATTTCAGTTTTATTTATTATGATTTCAACTTAATAAATGAAATTGAAATTGTATTTCCTATATATATATATATATATATATATATATATATATATATATATATATATATATATATATATATATATATATATTTATACTAAGCTCGAAAAATGTCATGTAGGAACGTGTTTACAAATTTGGCTTAAAAATATAAAATCTAATTAAAACTGTAAAATTATGTATTTTATAACATGGCTACATTGATTACATGACATATTTATGTCAAATTTATTATTTTCGGTTCTATAAAAAACAAAAAAAAAAAGATTTTGCAGTCAACCAACTATAAAAATTCTTACAGTCTGTCTTTCTTTACTCAAGAACTTAGTTTTTTTTCTGTAAATAAAAAAGTGGTTAAAAATACTCGATGTAATAAAATAAAGAATAAAAGAAGATTGCTAATAAAAATGCAGTGTGACCTCACACCTCTTGAAATCCCTTAAGGCTATTACTCCTGAATTTGCGATACTAATATTTATTAACAAAATGACAAAAAGAATACAATGATATTATTAACAATTAAATTATTAGATTAATATGAATTTACAATAACAATATTCTAAATATTTATTATAGCCTAGGCCTATTTAATTACTAAAATAATATAAGATAATACTACAACAAAATAGCTTAACTATTAACATAAATTTGTAAAAAACAATAAAATTACGCTAGAGCTTATAACTACAAATTAACACTTACAGTTCACTAATTAAAGTCCACCGACCGTAAGAATGTCCAAATATAACAAACTGACACACAGTAACAAACAGAAACAGTTTATTACACTCACAAACTGTGACAGTTCACTGATACACCTTATTACTAACTCATCACGCTGCCTGGTTTTCTCTTTGACTCACAGCCGCTTCACGGCGTGGAGGAATTTATATCAAGGTCGAACCTTCTAGACGCACTGTTCTAGGATGTTCGAGATGGTTCTAATCCAATCTTAATCTCTTCCACCAAAGGACTTAATCGTTAATCCCTTCCAACCGTCTGTCTCCCTCTGCCCCTTACAATAATAACTTACACTTACCACAGACAGGCAATGTATAATAACTTGGACTAATATTTGATAGGAGCATGACATGGGGGCCGCTTGTAACGAAAAAACACCCGTCACTATATCTTAAACTCAATTTAATGTATTTTCTATTCAGGAGAATTCCAAAGTAGACACAAGACGGAAATGAAAACGTAAACTTACTTGCTAAAACCAGTTTGGACATTTGCATTACAAAATTTACGGCATCTCTAAAGAGACCGATAGAAAACGACTACAAAATTTTCAATAAAACAAACTTTAAATTTTTTGTACTTTTTTGGACCACAAAATCATCATGGAATGTCATTAACGAAACTTTGCATATTGACTTAAAAATAACAACGGTTACTGAACAAATAAAAACATTCTACAAATGCTTTCAATTAAAAGCTACACAGAAACCCACAGCAAATGGTTGAGAAAGGAGAGGAAAAGAAAGAACATGGATTGTTATTAAAAGAAATTATATCAAATCATCATCACTATAATTATTTTGTTATATTACTGACAACCAGTCTGCTGACTGTAAACTGGTTGAACTTGACAGGTGGGTCACATATATTTACAGAAAAAATATTGAAAAAAAAACAACCTGGCATCATTGGCCAATAGTATTGGCAAATAGTGATGACAATTAATGACCTATTACTAAACAAGTGCTAATCGATATTCCTATTCAAATCAGTCGGATGCTAGAAGGAGAGATCCTTTTGGGCTATCGGAGATCACTACAAACGGATGCTCAATGGATCGTGAATTCCTACAAATATTTAGCCTTGAATGGTTGCCTTAGCTATTAGCTTAAAGGACACAGTGAACACTTATTGTAGTTATATTTTAAATAAAGTATTCATAAATGAGCGTAAAAAAAAAACTCTAAAAGAGGCATAAGACAATAATAGAATGTAATTGGAAAAACTCCAAAGCCTAAAGTCTCTACAATGTTATTGAAAATAACTAATGAGTCAATGCTTCACCGATTCGGGCTCCAAAAAATCAAACAGACTTATCATTCAGACAGCAATCTCACTCCATGTTGATTGGACTTCTTGAAGTTACTAATAATGGAAGTATTTCTTCTTTTTTTTATGTTTTACATAACAACCTTTTCCCTTTTTCGAATTCATATTTAAGTAGCATTGTTATTGAAATTCTGGTTAGTAGAAATATTTTACGAGTGCAGTCTCCGATTGACAAATGGTGGAAATAAATATTTTTCTTTTTCAAATTGTGTAATGGGCACTGTGAAGGTAGATGTGGGGGGGGGGAGGGTTAAGAGGAACTGGCTAAATGATCGCCAGGATCCGGATGGCTGTGGTCCTTCGTTCCGGCTGCGGAAGGTGTATTTCTCCGCTGCCTCTCCCACTTCCAATATTAACCAAGCTGGATTATTCCCATCTTTGTTCATTCCATAATATCTTTCCATCATTATTTACTTTACATATTATTGTTCTATTTAATAAGTGACATTGGATATTGAAAAAAAAAATAAAAATAAACCTGTATCACTACAACCTATATGGTGTTCTGTGATTTATTTTATTAGTCCACCTGCCTATAAGGCAATAGGGCTATTTGCGGCAGAGTGATGGTATGCATGTTTGTGTAAGAACACAATGCTGCAAGTAGCCCTTGTTACATCGGTATCGATATAGCTGTGTGCTACTTCTCTGCTACTTCGCTACTTCTCTCTTCCTTTTTCAACTTCTTTTCCCTCCTCTTCGGCGGCCACCTCCTTCTATTCTACCCAAGAAGAAGTGCGGCATAAGACAAAACTATAGAGCTCTCAGCAGTTTGACTCTCAATGCCTAATGGGTGATTCAGGACACGATGATATGCTTGGGTGTACACTGCAACTGGGGCATAGGGGATAAATGTTTCTTCCATGTTTAGAAAATTTTTCTCTGAAATCCCCATGCCCCGTGAGAATTTGCGAGACCTACTCCGGATGGACCTAGCTTCTAAACGTGATCTGACAACTGGGAACTACTTCCTCAGAGTAGTCCCTCAGTAAAGTGTAGGAGCTGTTTCTTAACCAAAGATTGTGAAACAAGGATCCTTTTTGGCCGTGATGACATTTAACCGACAGATTTCTCCCCCCTTTAAGGGTTCAACTCTATACAGGCTAGGTGAATTCTAGTAAAGTCTAGAGACCTCAAACTCAAAAAGCCTCTACCTTCTGAGTTACTCCACTTCCCTCAAATTTGAAAGTAACAATTATTGACGGCTTTAGGACAATACTTACAATCGTAGTTTGGATGAAAGAATAATAAAATAATTCTGTACGATAGTGAGCCAATATTGGTCCTTTTAAGATCATTTTGTTACGTTTCTAAAAGTTAAATTTTCTTTCTGATGGTTTCAGGAATTGTTTAATTTTTGAATTTTCATAAAACTAAACTAAAGTGGACAGATTTTCATGAAAAAAACATTCTTAGTAATTTAAATTACTTAAGCAAAAAGTTCATTACTTTATATATTTGAATTATTGGTCGAATTTCGCTTTTCGTTTATAAAAGAATTTAATTACCATTTATAAATAATTATTTGGGTGATATCCCAAGAAAAACGGCAGTTAGATGTCTAGAGGGTTTTCCAATTTTTATTTATTTATTTGTTTTTCCTATTTGGTTTAATTTAATCAATCCATTCAATAGAAGAAAATATGCTGCAATTGTTTCATGATCAAATTTCTAAGCCAGTATTTTTTTTTTAGGTAGAAGGTTGTTGACTGTTGTGGAACTCGTCAAAGGAATGATGAATACGACCATCCCACTTATTTACCTTGTGTTAAAGAACACAAGCTCTTTTTTTTCTTTTTTTTTGCCATGATGTAACAATTCAAAGAGCAATATAATGACAAAGAAGATATATACAATACAACGAGCACCCACACTTCCGTACTCAAAGGTTAGAAGAGAATTCGTGTCCATAGGAGGTTACTCTCATTGAAGTTTAGAAGCAACTATTTACTTGAATCCTAATAGGGATCACCTGTGTTATAGGCATAGGTGATTAGCATAAAAACCTACTGTACCCAAATCGCAGTTTTGCAGCCCGGCAGGTTGCCTTGGTTATGCCTTTGGTGTTATATCCTTCGTAAGGAACGTAAAACAGGGGTACTGAGGGTGTACGGAGTCAGGTACTTCTAAAGATCCCTATCCTAATCATAACTGGATAGGCAGTATTTAGGACTCCAACTGAACCATCGTCTGGATAGCCACAGCAGAGTGAGTAATGTTAAATACCTCTTTTAACTCAATAATGCAACTCATTATCGTAGAAACCTAATACGCTGCCATTAATCATAAGTAAACGCGTGTTCTTTAAATAAATAGTATTTCCGTAATCAGTAGGTTCTATGGCCCATTGAAAGTCTTCCATATCGAGGATATCTAAAATATTAGAACAAATCGAAGGTGAACGCGCAATTTTATATTCAATAGAATTTCCATAATTATCACATTTGATCATTAACGTAACTAGAGTTGACCCATGGAGGGGGGGGGTCAACCCCCCACCAGTCAACCAGTCCAACATATTACTCCCTTCAAAAAAGATGCCTAGTAATATAGGTATAATTTATATTATACTAGCTTATTCCCGCGGCTTCGCTCGTGTGGAATTTGGTCTGTCACATAAAGTTTCGTGAAAGATCATTTTTAATAAATAATTTAATTATTTTTTTAAAAATATAAGTTACTCGTACATCCAAAATTTCAGATGTCTAACTTCAAAACAACCATTGAACCCCTATTATATTAAAGGAGAAACCCTTGGGGTGGAATTATCCAAAATTCTTTCTTAAACTATACAAAGAACCTATCTACAAATTTCAAGATGCTAAGTTCCCGATTTGCCTTTAAATATGTACTATAACGGGGGGGGGGACATGCCCCCGTAACCCCACATAAATCTGCCCTTGCTGTAGCCTATGATGTATAACCTATTTTACTCAATAAGTTTCATCCAAATCCGTTTTAGTTTCACATTTATAATATTAGTAAGAATAGTAGGATATCAAAACAAATAGTTTCACTCATGTTCTTTCTGTTATTTTAACAATTATGATCATGTGATTTGCCTTTAATTATGTACTATAATGGATTCTTCACAGTACTTAAAAACTGTCGGAGGGGGGGGGGCACGTGCCCCCGTGTGCCCTCTAAATCCGCGCTGGCTATTGCCTATGTGTTATTCTGATGTATAAACTATATTACTGCAAAGTTTCATCCAAATCCGTTCAGTAGTTTTTGCGTGAAAGAGAGACAAACATACAAACTTTCGCATTTATAATATTAGTAAGATTAGTAGGATACCAAAGCAAATAGTTTCACCCATGTTCTTTCTGTTATTTTAACAATTATGATCATGTGATTTCCCTTTAATTATTTACTATAATGGATTCTTCACAATACTTAAAAAACTGTCGGGGGGGAGGGGGCACGTTCCCCCGTGCGCCCCCCTAAATTCGCGCTGGCTATTGCCTGTGTGTTATTCTGATGTATAACCTATATTACTGTAAAGTTTCATCCAAATCCGTTCCGTAGTTTTTGCGTGAAAGAGAGACAAACATACAAACTTTCGCATTTATAATATTAGTAAGGTTAGTAGGATACCAAAACAACTAGTTTCACCCATGTTGTTTCTGTTATTTTAACAACTATTATCATGTGATTTGCCTTTAATTCCTATAATGGATTCTCCACAGTACCTAAAAAAACAGTCTGGGGGGTCGCGTGCCCCCGTGCGCTCCCCCCTAAATCCGCGCTTGTTATAGCCTATGTGTTATTCTGATGTAAAACCTATATTACTGTAAAGTTTCATCCAAATCTGTTCGGTAGTTTTTGCGTTAAAGAAAGACAAACATACAAACTTTCACATTTATAATATTAGTATGACTATAAATCATGTAGCTTCAAATTAAATAAGTAGATTATAATTTTTTATAAATGTTATTTTGGAAGTTATAAATGTTATTTTCATTACAATGTTATTTTTGGAAGGGCAATCAAAAAATAGCTTTTAAAATACTAGTAACCTTATTTATTGGTTATAATAACTTACTATACTTAATTGCATAGGAAACTTTCTAGACCCATCCAGACTTTACTTCTTGATTCTATGAATTGTCTAAACTGTTCTTCTCACATTTGCGATCTTAATGTTGCCGCTAAATGCCACTACTGCCGCTATAATAATATAATTAATTGTAAATAAACAGTATTACGTTTTGGTTTGCCATTTTAGTGTACCTTTTATTCATTAAAATAATTGTCTTTGCACTTTCTTTGTTGTGTTTTTGACTTTATTGACCCTTACTTCTGTAATCCCACCATAATAACTGAAAAAGTAAAATCCTTCAAATTTTTATTTCTTTTAAATTGTTACTTACAATTTTTTTTTTTAATTTCTTCTAAGCAATGGGGGGGGGAGGTTACTTCCCTAATAAACCCCCCTCGTTACGCCTATGCATTTGATAACACGATGTTCTCAATATCGTGGATATCAGAAGGGACTTATTGCTTCTAGTTCCGTCAGAGAACTTAATGAATATCCGTTAAATAAGATTCTTAGAAGAGAATTCAAATTTTACACTTGCTCTATATTTGTACTCTTAGCAAAATTAACGTTCATGCCTCTCTTTCTCCCCCCCCCCCCCCCCCCCCTCTTTCTCCCCCCTCTCTCACTCACTCTCACTCTCTCTCTTTATCTCTCCCTATCTATCTATCTATATATCGAGGGAATCGAGCAAATGGTTGTCAAGCTCTATCCGTAGACGAACTTGTTCTAACCTCACTGGTTTTGATGAAACGGTTTTCTAGATGTGCTGCTGGAGTCCAAATAATTTGTCAATATTCCTACCGTACCTTATTACCGTACTAATATTTTTACCATTGTCGGTATTTAATTGGATAGATCCTTTCCCTCCCTACCTTTTCCCTAAAACAACAATAGCTTTTTTTAAAAAAAAGTCGAAAGGAATAACACTTACAATGATGACAATTGTGGTACTATGGTAATCAGAAAACTAATAACATGTTTTATTAATCTAAATAAACAATGTAAAACTATTAAAAATATTGAGTTGATTCATATGATATGTTCCTATTAAAAGGATATATTACTAAGTAAAAGAACATTATGAAATCAAAACTTTTTTTACTTTTTTATTCAAGATATTTACCCTTTTTTTCTATTTATTTTCCTCAACGTGTTGTCAAATTTTCAATCCCTAAAATGAAAAAAAATAATAGAGTTTTGAGATGAAACAATCTATGGAAATGCGTATTTGACATGAGAATCATTTTACAAAAAAAATTAATTTATTGATATTTACAACTATAATAATATTACAATAAGTAAATCTGCTCATATGTACAATATGACATGAAAAACACTTGTGGAGAAACGACCCATCGGTAGCACACCAATAAAGTTCTATAATAGATGGTCTCGATCTTCTTTTGAGACGCCTCGGCGGGTTATCAGGAATAGTATGGGAAGCAAGTTGAGAGACTAGCGGATTCAAGTGTGTATGGAAGGATAGGTATCTAGTTTGGGCCAAATCAGTAACATATGGGATATTAAGATCATGATGGATGAGTTTGTTTGTGACATAATAAGGAGCATTGAGGATTTTACGAAGGATTTAGGATTATAAGGATTGGATACGAGATGAATTGGATGGTTTAGTAGAGCCCAAAACTCAACTCCGTATGTCCAAATAAGTCTGATAACTGTCATGTAAATGAGTCTTTTGTAATTAATTGGGAGCTTAGAACGTTTGTCCAGTAAATATTGAAGTAGACGAAAACGATAAGCAGTTTCTTGTCTTTTCAGTCTTGTATGAGGATTCCAAGTGAGACGTTTGTCCAGAGAGAGAAAGAGAGAGAGAGAGTGAGTGAGAGAGAGAGAGAGAGAGAGAGATAGATAGATAGATAGATAGATAGATAGATAGATAGATAGATAGATAGATAGATAGATAGAGAGAGAGAGAGAGAGAGAGAGAGAGAGAGAGAGAGAGAGAGAGAGAGAGAGAGAGAGAGAGAGAGAGAGAGAGAGAGAGAGAGAGAGAGAGAGCATTATTTTTTTAAATCTGGAATATATATACAGCGTCAAATTTAAATTCCCTTCTAAGAATCTTCTTGACTTCTGTTTCTTCTTGCGAAAAGCGTGTCTCTAATTTGAAATTGATTAAGACACACTTAGGCTCGGAAGAGAGTGCTCTTAAGAAGAATTTCCTTATTACTAAAAAGTGAAAAAGCAGTAGAATTACTTCAGATCCAGTAAGTTACAACTTTCTCATAATTATATCATATAATTAAGAACTTATATATTTGGTTTAATGTCACAACGTTTATTGAATTTTATGATTAATTGTCATGTTTCTGTAAAAAACAAAAAAAAAACTGTACCACTACAACCCTTGATCGGTTCTGGGGTTAAGTACATGGTAGAGACTGTGCTGTTTCATGGACTGCAGGGAGGTCCTATAGGTCCTAGATCCTATATGATCCATCTCCGACTGCAAACAGACTAAATAAATCTCTTACCTGCAGCGGGATTTGAACCATGATTTCCGGCATGATAATCCAATGCTCTACCACTGAGCCACCTCGCTCCTTCATTATACTGCAAGATATTTCATATATTTCAGTAATCCACAGTTTTGACGCATCTCATTTTATTTTTATTTTATTGGGTCATCACATATTAAAGATCCATTTTTATTACTTCTAAAATTCACAGTGGAATTGGTGGACTTATGTTTTTTACTGGGCTTATGATTACAGATTGTAATGAACTTTTATTAATCCTTATTTACTTTCTTATATATTATAATGTTCACTATCACTAAAATTGAACCACTCCACATGAAGCTACTCCGCTCCCTAATTTAAAATTAGAAAAAATGAAATTCAAAACGCGAAATTTATTTGAATGTTAGTTTAGTTAGTTATTTTATTAATATCGTCGTTTATTATCGTCGAACAAAATTATACATGTTATTTTCTATTTTATAGAATATACAATCTAAACTTATAGCGGGTGAAATTTAAAGCAGAGTGCTATATCTGTATATACATTTGTTGTGTATATGCTCTTTATTTTTTTTTTTACGCGTATATTTCGATCGGACCCTGTCTATTCTTTCTTATGAAGGGAAGAATAAGTTATTTCCACATTTTGAGCACCTTGACAGCAAAAAGTCATTAAAATTCCCCTTTCCTTCTGAAACCTCTTTTCTTAGGAAAGAAAATTCTAGGCAGGAACAAAAATTTAATTGTAACTAGTAAGGAAAGCTTAGAAAGGAAAGCCTTAGTAAGTAATTAATAAATATTAACTCCTGTTCATTATTTTTAGCTTAAACTGGAAATTTCTCGCATTCTATTTAGTCACATAAAAAAATCCACATTAAAATATCAAATATATATAATTAAATAATATAAATACTCACAATCTTAATTCGCATATTTAATGATTAGCATGATAATATCTCTATTAAAAGCGGCCGGTATAAGTGCTATAGTATCATGTTAATTAGATCCCATGGCACCATCTTTGTAATCTGATGCAACTTTGATTTTACTAACCGTTGTTGTTTTTTAGAATAGAATAGAAAAAAATAATTTTTTCTGGGACCAGGTCCCTTTAGAATAACAGAGATGAACATATTTAAGTAAATATTTATCTGGCCAAAGGCCTACATCTGAATAAAACAATATTTACAAAATATCTTGAAAGTAAATAAGTAAACAGGTATGTTTTGGTAGATAATCAGAAAATGTAATCCAAAATTAAAATAAAAAAACAGACAAATTTACAATAAAAAGAACTAGGCTTATGGAAAAAAACAGTGAAAATATGATAGCATCTAGTAACAAAAAAAAAATGATTTCATTATGAGTGAGGAATATTTACAGTAGTTCATCAATCGATGAAGTTGAAAATATCTATAAATTATTTATTGATTATAAAGCATCTGATTGGGAATTTAGAAGATGTAGGAAAATTTTGGATTTAAATGAGGTTAAAGAAGACGCATGACGGATATCGGGTGGGAGTAAGTTCCAAAGAGAGGTAGAACGGGCGAGAAAGAAACGCTCAAAAGTTTTGGTTCTATGGGAACGGATATAAAGATCGGAAGGGCGAGACCTTGTGCCCTGGGATTGGATAGAGGATTTGAATTGTAGGAGATCATAGATATAAGATAGATGTTGTGAGTTGATAGTTTGATATAAGTAAGAACCAAGGAAATAGAGTCTACGGATAGAAGGAAAAAGACACTTTAACTCAACGTAACGGCAGGAAACATGAGACCTTCTCGGGGCATCGAAGACAAATCGAAGCGAACAGTTCATAATCCGCCTCAACCTCTCTTTGAACCTGTTCGAGAGGCCACCATATGCCACACAACCGTAATCAAAGTGTGGAAAGATAAAAGATGTGATGAGGAGCTTACGGATAGGTAGTGTTAGAAGATGCCTGGAACGGTGGAATAACTTTAGAGAGCTTATTGCTCGACGAGCAATTTGGGCAACGTGGGGTTTCCATGAGAGGGATTGGTCAAAAATGACTACGAGGTTTTTAACAAAGGAACTGAAGGCAATAGGGTGATCATTTAAGGTTAATTGGGGAAGTGAGTTGATAGATTTAAGAAGAATGTTGGAACCAATTAGGATGGCCTGAGTTTTCGCAACATTCAACGCCAGTATATTCAAGTGTGCCCAGGTTATCCTATCTAGGCCCCCTTGAATGTTGGCAAATGCAGGTACTATCTCAGATGGAGGAAAGGACAAATAGATCTGGGAATCGTCGGTGTACAAATGGTGGGAACAGCGGAGGATTGATTTGGGAAGGTCATTAATGTAACAGTTGAAAAGGAGTGTGGACATACTAGAACCCTTTGCCACTCCTGTGTTCAGCGGTAGGAAAGAGGATAATGGTTGATTAGGGATGGAGACTGCTTGAGCCCTATCCGAGAGGAAAGCTTGGACCAGGAGCATGGAACTGTTGGAAAAGGAAAGAGATTTTAGTTTAGAGCAGAGGATGGAACGGTTCAGTGAATCGAAAGCTTTTGAAAAGTCAAGTAGAATTAGTACTGTCAGTTTTCTTTCGCCCATGGCAGGATGTATGTCAGTGGTGATTTTAACGAGGGTAGATTGTGTGGAAAGGTCCCTTTTTTTTTAAATAGGTTACTTTCGTTGTCAGTTGATAGAAATTCCGAACTAAGCCGACACAAACATTTTAATTTGACTTAGATGTTGTTGAGGAGATGGGAGGTAGAGAACTGAGTTGTAGTTGAGGAGGGGGGGAGGTAGAGAACTGAGTTGTAGTTGAGGAGGGGGGAGGTAGAGAACTGAGTTGCTATGCTGAAGGTCCCGGATTCAAATCAGGCTGTGCCAGATAATTTAGTTAATCTGTTGCACAATGGGCCTTTTTAGGCCGAAGTGCATAGTGATAAGGGTCACACATAAATAATAATAATACTTAATCTGTTAAAAGCTAACAGACAACTCCATGCACAACCGTTGTCCTAGAAACAGCACAGTCTCGACGATGTACTGAATCCTCACGAGTTGTAGTGGAAAAAGTTTTTTTTTTCTTAAGCTGTAGTTTATCCATACTATAATTCAAGAAGAAGTCGACATAATATATCTGCCTTCTTATTTTTGCTTACGTATTGTCATGTTTATGTAAACTAAATTTTAACAAGTCATTGGTTTTTAACCTGTTTTTAAGTTGTTGCATAGTTCTAATGATGGATGAAGAAAAGAAACAATACAAATAAGAAATTTCAGTTATTAGTTTCTTCACGGACCCTTGCCCTTTTAACTTAATTACCTAAATAAACACCCCCTAAATAACTTCTCCTTAAATTAAACTTTTTATAGGCGATTATTTTAAGACTGTCACGTTAGGCACGTTCATTCTTTCTTCTTCTCCAATGATCCTTCATTCTCTCTGAATGTTGGCTTCTCTCCTCCATCAATTTCCCATGCCGACCCTACATCAGGAATCTCTCTGTCCAGACAGTCCTCATCGGTAATTCCATATCTTCTAAGCTCTTCCATCACCTACTTCGTATAACCACTCTAGCTTTTGTGGTTGTATATCTTTTCAAACATTTGCTGTATCCAACCTTTTGGGATTAATCCTGATCATATGCCCTCTTAGTTACCTTTTCCTCATAATCGTTTCATAGTCCGCTATCCTTTCGTATATGCCTTTATTCGATCTCAGTCTTTACCTCTGATATTTTGTATTCCTTCTGATATTCGCCTTTCGATCTTTCCCATCTTTGAGAGATTCGTTGTTTCCGTGCTATACAAAATCACAGTATTGCTGGTGGCTTATTTTCGCATTAGTGAACAGATTCTTTTTATTATAGATGTCTTTTGTGACGAAATTAATTTTTTTTTAATTTTAGGCCTGTATGATCCATTTCTGCTGGTGATCTCGCCTAAATATTTAATATAGTGCACTGTAAGTATTTAGACTTCGCTGTTTTCTTTATATTAATGACATATTAAAAATAATTTATAATTTAGGACACAGCTAGACCCTCCAAAAATAAACGGAGATAGCCACAACGTTAAGTAGCCGGAGAGCGATATAATCCGGAGCGAGAGATGGAAGAAGCGATTACTTGGCGTGACTCCAACCCGAGCCTTAAAGCCCCTCCTTCCTCTCACACCCCGGTGTCGTTTTTCTATTTTCGTCTAGAAACTTTATTTCTCAGACGGAGGAAAGTGGTAGGCGTTATACAGGTTAATAGCTTCTACCAGCCAGAATATTGCCAGGGAAATGAAAAAAACCCACATCAAGGAATATTCGCAAACAGAGCAGATAGCCTTAAATGTCAAGCTCCCGACCGATGTGTTGTCGAGCCGAATATCTCCGATGAAAAGGTTTTCGGACCGAATGAACTCTAGGAAGAGAGCACCGGTTTTACTACACTGATAGTCGGCGCCCTGCGGTATCCAATGAATATTTCAATAAAACACGATCTGCTTCCTAAACCTATGAATAAAATTAACTTTAAAAATATATACATATCTATCTATACAGTATATATTTACGTATATATATATATATATATATATATATATATATATATATATATATATATATATATATTGGTTTGTACTTATCTTGACTGTTATGGAAATATGTTTTGATTCTCGAGTTTCAGTTCTTCTTTAACTTCTTTAGGCGACGTTTCGAGACTAGGTTAGTCTCATACTCATTCCCTGATTTACTCTTTGGAACTTGTAAGTACATTCCTATCCAATTACAACTTACACGTGTCATTTTATATTTATTTTAGTGTGCTATCTAATGTTTTTACTAAAAGCTCATTTTTTCACCGTTAGGGCATGAATATGAGACTAATCTAGTTTCGAAACGTCACCTAAAGAAGTTTAAAGGAGGACTGAAACTCGAGAATCAAAACATAATATGTATATAAAGATATACCGTATATGATAAAAGAAGTGTTGGCTCAAAAGAATTTTGGAGGAGAATATTACACATGTCAGATGTGGTTACAAAAACCTTTTAAATGGAACTTAAATAAACCATTTTTAAATAACAACTGGCTACATGTAGAAAAAACGAGGCATGGAGAATTAAAAAAAAAATATAAAAAACCGAGATGAGATATTCCTGGAAACATTCGAGTACCAGCTGAAATATTGAATATATTTTCCTTATATCATCTGAACTCTTGGTTACAATTTCAGCTTCTACTACCAAATCTCTTGCCAACTTTCACACATCACTCTTGAGTTTCCTCAAATATTATGTATGCTGATGATTTTGACAAAGAAATAGGGAGCCTATCTTGAAAATTACAATTAAAATGAAAATGTAAATTGAAAATAGGTTTAACTCATAAAATTTAATAATAGAACAACAAACAAATAATAAAACAAAATGTCTGTTTTTCAACCATATATTTGTATTATTATTTCTTTGATACAAAATACAATCAATATTCAAAGTAGAGTCCATTGTTATCTACCGTCATTAGCCACCTGCTAACCTCTTGCTCAATCCCACGCTGATACTATTCCTTGAGGTGCCTGTCAAAGAAATCTTGGACAGTAATTTCAACTTCCACAAAATTATGAAATTTCCTTTGAAGAAAATTAACCATGGATCGAAACAAGAAGTAATCCGATGGTGCGAAGTCTAGACTATATGGTGGATGAGGCCGGAGTTCGAATCCATGAGGTTCTTTAAACTTTTCTTTGGTTATACGGGAAGTGTGAGGATAATTAATTCGCGATTGTCATCTCTAGCTATTTCTTCAAATCGGTAGAACTCTAGCAGTTTATCAATATTATACTTCTGAATTGGGATCCTAGTAATGATATTTTTAATGAATAAATGGCACTCGTCATCCACCGAGCTTGGTGCAAAGCACCTGGAGTCCGAATCTTAAATTTCTTCTCTGTATAACCACCAAGAAAAATTATTGACGGCTTAATTAATTCGTGATTGTTATCTCTAGCTATTTCTTTAGTCAATTCACATCGGTAGAATTCTAGCAGTTTATCAATTTCTGAAACATTCAAACAAGATAACTTCTCCCTACAGATTTGTATTTTCTCGGCATCAACATTTTTCCAGTTTTCACGGAACTTTTTGAATAACGGAATGTCTAGGCTTGTAGTTACTTGGCTGATTGTGGCTTCAAACACATTTTTTAATACCAATATGTAGAAGTGATGACGACAAGCAACAATAAGCATTTCTCTACCCAGTTTTTGTTCCATGGACCATTAAAACGGCCTGTGTTTGATGCAGCAGTTTCACAACAGAGAATCTGCACTCTTTGCATATGGGATCTAGAACCCTCCTGGAGCTCACCCACCTTCTATAAAATGCTATAAAAATAGGGTACCCAAAATAAGAGGTAATAATCTGGCGGTTGAGCGTGATTTAGGACAAGTCACCTCCTTGCAGAACCGTTGTCCATGAACAGTACAGTCTCTACTTTGTACTGAACCCCAGACCCTTCACGGGTTGTAGTGGTACAGGTTTTTTTTTTAAGATTTTAAATTGCTATATCATGTACCTATAACATAAAGATTGCCAAGAAACTTTTTCGATGTATTCGGAATTAAATAAATTTTAACAATTCACATAGAATGGACCAAATAAATGATTCTAAAATTTAATGAAGTAAAGTTTTATTATAAGACATTATTACCATAATAAGCGTACATATAAGTAAAAAACATAATAATGCTTATGTTACTTTCATAAGCCGATTATCGGTTTGGGAAATCTAAACCGAAAATATACATTAGACATAAGACACATTATAAGAAAATATTAAAAATAAACAAATCAATGCATCTATTCGACTGATTATTAACTAAATGATTGGTATATAATTATAAGTAGCGTATATTAAATTATAAATCAGTATATATAAACATTGTGTATGTTTTACTTTGTTCATTTAACGTCATTTAGTGCTGCTATAGCTAATCAGACGATTTTACAACGGAAGTAATGAATTTTGTTTATCCAAGTTTTATTAAAATAGGGTTTTTAACGAGTACCTGACATCGTACAGGCTTGGGATCCCCGTTTAACGTTCCTTCCGAAGGACGGCATAACCAAGGATTATTTAATCCCTTCAAAAAATCCTAGGGCCACCTGCCGGGCTACGAACCCGCGGTCTTAGACTGTATAGCTTATCACGCTAAACACGAGACAACAGGTCGCCTCGCTTTCCCTTGGTATTTTTTATCCATTTATTTTTATTTTTTCGTATTGGCCGTAGGTTTTTCATTTTTCTTCTAAATTCACATCGTTCTAACATTTGAGACTTTGTAATTGTAGCTTTTCAAAATATTCCCTTAATTTTTTAATCCACATAGTTTTCTTCTTCCGAAAATTGTCAAGTATTGGCCAATTTTGCTGGCCAATTTTCAGTCTGAACTGTACCCATGATTTTTCTTCTTTCCTGGATTTCTATTGGGTTCTCCGGAAAATAATGCAGGTTATTATGCTTTCAACTCTCTTCTATAGCCTCTTCCAGATACCTGAATTTTTGACTTGTTCCATCCGACCAATATCCGTCTGCTTTCTTGTTGTGATATTTCCGACTTATATCCGTCTTTTAAGTTTACTTATTTCATTTACTGATCCTTCTCATTGAGTGGAACCTGGCCATGAACTTATCCAAACAATGAAAAAAAAACAACTAATCTTGATCTTTAAACGGCCAATAAAACAATAAATCATTATTTCAGCCTGAAATGTTTGTTACTGAGATTATCGCGTTCATACATGAAAGCAGTTCAGCTTATTAAATAGTAAATATTTATAGATATACATACATGGATAAACCGACCGTCCTCCCTCTAAGTATTTATGTATATTAATATGTAAATAATATAATAACATGAAAGAGGTAGATCAGAGAGTAAATTACACCAGAGAGAGAGAACTCAACACCGAGGCAATATTAGCACATCCACCGTCGTTCTGTGTTTTGCCGGTATAGTTGCAAATTACAGTGTTGTTATGTGGCAAATTAAAACGAGTGGCTGGTGAGTGAGGGAGAGCAGAGGAGTGGGGGTGTTGTGAGCGTGTGTGTGTTTGTGTTTGTGTTTACGGTCCAATCCATACAATTACGCGATCAGCCACTGAAACAGCACCGCGGACCTTAGGTAAACCCAGTGCCAATTAATTCCCTGTTTATTTATAATTTTCATTCGATGAGAAAAATAACTCGATGCGGATGGAATGAAAGCAAAAGGATGGATATATTTTTTTTTTTGTACAGCTTTTCTTATTTTCAGAACATTTGTTCTGAGGCGGATATTGATGCCTCGTTATATGAGGGCTATTTTACCTTCATAGTTCAATGCGTCATAGATCAATAAGGATAAGCTGAGTAATATTAAAAAAAAGTATCACTAAAACCCGTGAAGAGTCTGGGGTTCAGTACAGGGTAGAGACTGAACTTGGAAAACGGTTGTGGTGGGAGGTGATTTGTCCTAGATCACGCCCAACCACCAGATATTTGCCTCTTATTTTGGGTATCCAATTACTCAGTCAGTTCGCTAACAGACTGAGTAATATTGTTACGGGCTACTGGGTATTAAAATTAATTAAACTATTCCTTAAAGATTAATTAAAGATACTAATGTTTATCAATAATATGACAAAAATAATACAATTAAATTATTAACAATTAAATTATTAATCTGATATAAATTTACAATAACAATATTCTAAATATTTATTACCTAGGCCTAACTCCTATTTAATTATTACAATAATATAAGATATAGCTAATACTAAATAGCTTAAGTATTTAGATAAGCTTGTACAATTACCATAAAATTACAACTACTACTTAACTAATTAACTACTACTAATTTCTACTATGTTCGAGAAGGTTCTAATCCAATCTTAACTTCTCCCACCGACGGGCTTAAGACGCTAATCCCTTGTTTCCGTCCTTCTCTCTATGGCCATAACAATATTTATATGTATATATGTATGTAACAGAATCTTAGAACCTGAATTTCACCCACTTCGAAACATCGAATTATATTGAAGCTTTGAACTCTTTTCAAGAACCAATGACAATGCAATCATTTAATAAGTTTGTTTGATTATCCTCAGCAATTTTTCATATCCGAAGACACGATAGTGTCTTGTGCCAAGTAGTAAGGCATACATGGCTTAATCATTGAGACAAACATATTCCTACTTGTTGGATCAACTGGATGGTTTCTTATATTTTGCAACCCCCCCCCCCCAAAAAAAAAATAATAGTTTAAGAAAACTCCGCTTTTGTAGCCTAGCCGAACCAAAACGTGAAGAATGAACATTAGTTCAAAAAATGCTTTTAAAACCAGCCAAATTAAAAATTATAATATATATATATATATATATATATATATATATATATATATATATATATATATATATATATATATTGAATCATTAATTGTATTTCAAGTGGTATTAATAAATATATTCATTATAATTCCTTTGGTACTTACTTAACCCAGATGCACCATATACTTATGGATAATATATTGATGGTTTAATTAATTAGTAAACTGTTAAACACACAAAGACCTCTGGAAAATACTCCAATTAAGATTAAAGTTAGAAATAATAATTTGAGTAATT
Source organism: Arma custos (assembly GCA_037127475.1). Classification (NCBI taxonomy): domain Eukaryota; kingdom Metazoa; phylum Arthropoda; class Insecta; order Hemiptera; family Pentatomidae; genus Arma; species Arma custos. The sequence continues at coordinate 205,590,716 of CM073759.1, read as the reverse complement.
ATCTTAAATGATTACTCTGGCATCCCAAAATCAATTAGAATATTTAAGACCAGAAAACAAAGTACTAACCAGGTATCGACATTTTCTGATCAAAGTCAAGTATATCTGCAATGTATTTTTGTATATTAAATTAGATTTAAAAAAAGAGAAGATTATAAAAAATTGTCAATAATTATTGTTTGTTGATTGTTAATTTAGCAAAATAACGTAAAATAATAAAAACAATTTGCTTAAATGATTATTTTATAAAATTGAATCTTTTTTGATCAGTCCTGAAAATGGGTGTAACAGGCTTTGAAATCAATCGTCTCATATAATAGTTTATGTGATATTAAAAAAAAAAAATGAATTGTAAAAGATTTAAGATCCTCATTCCAACGAAATACATCTTTTTAAAAATAATGTTACACTGCAAAATATTGTTTTATTTCATAATTTTCATCCTAAACTGGTATTTGAACTTTAAAAAAAAATGTTGATAAAAAATTGACGTCTTCTGCCGACCTATTGTGCCTGTTCATGTTATGAGTCGAACCGTTTTATTACCAGGAATTGTTGCTTTGAGGGAAAAAGGGTCGTCCTCAACACGCCAAATCACTCAGCCATTAAACATCGGACAAAGCTGCTTTGTAAAGTGGTAGAATGAATTTTTAATCTCTGGTTCGAAGTCCACTCCATTCAAATGGCAAGAAACCTCGAAAATCGGTAATCACCAGGATGAAGAAATCACTTCATTGTTCTCGGATGAAATAATTCTCGCTTACAGCGATTCGTCCGCTCAAGTGGCTATAAATTTGTTTGTTTTTTTAAACTGAAAACCTCTTTTGCCGTGGTTGGCTACTTTCGGTAGGATGCAACTTGTAGTTTGTTGAATAGTTGTGAAAATTATAATAATCACCTAAAACATCAATAACTGGTTGAAATTTTCATTTTTCCTAAAAGGTTTATTCATAATAATTAAATATCTTGTTTTATGAAATGATTGAAAGTACAAATTATCAAACTATTGTTGAACTTAATGATGTTAATAATGCTAAAAATGAAAATAAAATCCATGTAAATACAAATACAAGGTATAAATAATATAACTCGAAATATATAACATACTAATTATTATTTCAATTAAATATTTGATATTTTGTATTGAGCTTGTACAGCTCATTATATGTTTTAATTAATAAATAAACTACTCGAAAATGTATATAATTATTATACGGAGTGTCAATATTTGTGAAAATCACTCTAATAGTAATAATATAAATTTACAAATTCAGACTATAATTGGTTTGAAAGTTCAAGCAAGAACACAGTTGTTCCAAAGTCTTGAGTTTTTACTTCTTACGGCAGTCTTCATGACTGCTTATTATTTTTTAAATTGACCACTTCGGATTTTTTTCCACATTTTTCTTCTTCTGGAATTTTCTCTGTCTACAATATACCTTCATATGTTCAATGATACGTTTCTTTTGATCCTCTGTCCAGCTTCTTCATTAATCACATATAATCAATTATAATGATCACTGAAAATTCATTAATCAAACTTTGCCGATGAAAATAAAAAAAATAAACATTTCAAATGAAATATAAAACAGCTCCTCACACTGCTTAGGTGGTAGACGAGGATTAATGATTATGATGATAAAATACAGAATTCATAAACAACTCAGCACCAATCTACTTTTTAATAATAAAATAAGTGTCATTTGTTTTTAGAAATTTAGATTTATTGAAATGATTCTAAATGACATATAAATGTCGCCACTAACGGTGACTCTTAACGGAGAGGCAATAAACTGTCACAACATTGTGTTAGCTTAACACGGAACAACAAAGAAATAATAATACCTTCGGAATTATTAATGCTCGGTTGGGTACCCTGGGATAATAATACGGACTCGTGTAATATAGGTGTTATATTGTTTATGTAATTTTCTATGAATATTAAGGAAGTGATAAAGGAGGTTTAATAAGGACCAATCCTTCATTAAGAGCCTTTTACAAACATGGAATATTTCGTGAACATAATTTTATTATGTTTTATTAGCTCCTATGTGTGTTTTTAGAAATTTATATTTGCCTGATTTTATTAGTGTTAGTCAGGTTTTTCGTTAATCTTAGACAACTTCATGAACCGAACACTGTGTACTATTTTTTTGTGTTATGGTATAAACAATATTTGACTAAATATAAATTTATGTTATTTTTTATGTTCCTAATAAAACTGCTTATCTAAGGTAGAAAACCCCGAAGAAAAAGTACCAATAAATTCAGGCAGCTTCCTGGTCAGCTATCCATCCATTTTAGAAACCGCTGTTTCATAACTCCAAATCTCACCAACTTGGTTTTAATACTTGGATATTGATCTCACCCTAACCCCAAACTATAAAGATGTCAAATCATAAATAAACTAGTACTCAGGCCGGTTCTGTCTCGCCTAAGTAAGGCAATGGGTTCTGAGTGTCCTTCTCTGTCATGTGCAAATCGTTCGAAGGATTTGTCGGCTGTAAACTCAGAACGAAGATCAAACATTTCTTTGTTAGTATCAATGGAACAGGTTGAAGACGTCAGGACATATTAATAGAAAATAATTATTTATTTATTTTCTTTGCTACCCTATGTGGCTTTAAGGCAATACTGTTTTTTTGCGGCAGGGTGACGATATTCATCTCTTCTGATCCTCTGTCCAGCATCGACCAATCTTCTCTGGCCTATCTTCCATCCTAAAATCCTTTCAGATATTTCAAATTCACTTCATTCTAGCATGTGAGACCGTGTTATGTTCTTTTTATCCAAATCATTCATTACCTCCTTGGTTCAAGTGGAAATGGTCATGCTTTTTTTTTTTTTTTAGTTTTGCTTGGTCAATATATGCTTGTTCATTACATAAAGATGCACGACGAATATCAGCCTCTACTGTGGAGAGTGACTATGGAATGTTCTATAGAGAGCCAGTTCTATTGAGCCTATAGCGAGCCAGTGTTAATCGAGATGCATTCACTGGCAAGGAGGCATTGCAAGTTATTCCATTGCGAGTTATCTTATTTTGCCATTCTAGGGCAGCACAACACTTCCTGTTGTAGAAATTCTTTGTTAATCCATAAGCCTTTTCCACTTTAGAATCCGGTCCCCAATAGCTCTTTTCTCTAATCCATTCTCCCTGTATAGTCTCTCCCAAATACCTGATTTTTTTATTCTTATTTCAATCAAGGATAAGAACTTACTTTTTTGTTTTTATTAAATATTTGATAGTAATTCCATTATTGTCGGATTTGTCAGTGCATGAATTATACAATTTCTTTTAATCAACTTTATTTTACAGGATAGAACTCCATTGATTACAATTATATAAAAAGTTAATAGTTGTGCAATTGAAACTAATAATAACTTTTTTTTTCTCTTTATATTTGCATCCACACCTGTCAAATACAAGTAATTGACAATTAGCAGATTGGCTGAACAAAATATACAGAATGACATGGAAGGCATGACGGAGAACAGTACCCAGCGGTACCTCTCCATTGGCTTGCTTTAATTTCCTACTGTAATAGATCCCTCATCCACGTCCTTTTTAGTCTCCTCCTAGTGTTCTCAGGCATGAGAGTAGTGGCCATTTGTTGTATCAATGGATTTGGGTGTCCATATAGTTTTTCTTGAAAGCGTTTGTAGTACGTTCGTATGTGTTCGTCAACCGTTTGTATTTTTAAGTCAGTGTGCAGAGTTTTGTTATTGACGTACCATGGTGCATTAGTGATAAGTCTAAGTACTTTTGACTGAAAAGTTTGCAGTCGTTTTCTGTGAGTCTGTTTAGTGATGCCGTAAATTTGTAAAGCATATGTCCAAACTGGTTTTAGTAAGTAAGTTTACGTATATAATTTATTTCTTAAATCTAATTTGGAGTTTTTCCTGAATAGCGAGTACATTAATTTGAGTTTGTGATTTAGTGATTAGCGTTTCATCTTAACGTGAGGACCCCATCTCATTCTCTTATCAAATGTGAGTTCAAGGTATTGTACTTTGTCTTTCTGTGGGATGGGTGCGTTATTAAGGAAAATGGGAGGACATGTTTCGCGTCTAAGAGTAAAAGTGATGTGTTGTGACTTTTCGTGGTTCAGTCTGATTTTCCACAGTTGGCACCACTCATTAACTTTATTAAGTTGTGTTGTAAGTTTTGTGAGGCCTGTGTCGCGTCTTGATGTTTAGTGATCATGGCAGTTTCGTCAGCGTAAGTTGCGATCAGTGTGTTAGGACTTTGTGGAATGTCGTATGTATATGTTATGTACAGTAGCGGTGCAAGTATTGATCCCTGAGGTACACCGGCTAAAATGGGTCTTATTGAAGATAGCTCTGAGCCCTGTCTGACTGAGAAACATCCGTCTGCCAGGAATGAGAGAAGAATCATATAATAAGTGTGTGGTAGTACAGTCTTGAGCTTAAAGAGAAGCCCCTTGTGCCAGACCTTGTCGAATGCTTGGGCGACATCCAGAAATACTCCAGTTGCATATAACTTCTGCTCTAGTGCTGTCGATATGTAGTCAGTTACTCTGTGTAATTTTTGAGTAGTCGAGTGTGATTTTCTAAAACCGAATTGATGGTGAGAGATTGTATTTTTGTCAGTCAGTAACTTTAATAAGCGGGGATAAAGTAATTTTTCAAAAATTTTAGAACAAATAGGGAGTAAATTAATAGGTCTTTAGGACGAAGGGTTGGTAATGTCTATCTTGTTTTTTGATCATTGAAACAATAGAGTATTTCCACTGTATAGGGAATTTCGTAGTCCTAAGTATTGAGTTGTAGATTGTCGTAAGAAGCACTAGAGCTTTCCTAGGCATTTGCTGGAGCACCTCGGCATTTATTAAGTCATAGCCCGAGGCTTTTCTTTTTGGCAAATGTCTAATTAATTCTGCTACTTCTGTTGGAGTGAATGAAGGCGGTGGTAGGGTTAGTTGTAATGGAGCGTCAAGTGTGTTATATACAGTTATTTTGTGTTCAGTGAAGTCAAAATAAGTAAACACGGAAGAAAGATGGTCGGCAAAAAGCTCAGATTTTTCTTCGTCCGACACAGCCCAAGACACAGCCCATCTTCTTTTCTAAGAGGTGCCGACATTTCTCGGTGTTTAAGAGTTTTTTGGTATGCTTCCATAAACTTCCATCGTCTTTCGATAGGGATTTAATATAATTCTCAAAGTTTGATCTGTTAAATTTGACGCTTTAGTTCATTATCCAGTTTGTTAAATGTCCGTCTATCTGATGGTTGTCTGTTAGTTTGCCATATTTTACGAGCTCTTCTCTTGGTCCTGATCAAATCTCTAATATACTGCGGGTAGCTTGGTAAACTATTCGCTTTTCTATCCCTGAGTTTTGATGATAACCACGCTGCGTCTTGAATACTTGTAGTGAACTTTTCCACTGCTTTCTGTAGTTTTTCTTCATTCTTTATAGAAATAGGGATTGAGAGGTGAGAACTGAGATAACTTCTGTATAAATCCCAATCCATTATACCCTGTGTTAGGGAAGTTCTTTTTTGTGCCTCGAAATCATTTGAACTAGAGAATGATCAGAGCTCGTATTTACCGTCTTGTTTACTGTTCTTAAGCCTTTTTTAACAAAAAAGTCCAGTAAGTCCGGGGTTTTGCGTCTAGAAGTAGGCCAGTAAGTAGGAGAATTTGGAGTTGATGTGTCTAATGAAAGTTCATGAAGAGCGTACCACAGGTTCCTACCTCTTGGGGTACACAATCTTGAACCCCAGCATTGGGGTTTCGCGTTGAAATCACCTCCTGCGATAAAACATCTACCTAACCATTTAAAAATCTCAGAAAAAATCGAAAATGTAAGCTTGTACCTAGGGGGACAATAAACTGCAACGAACGTGATATTTTTCGGTTTTGTGTGTAATGTGATTCCAGTTGTCTGTATGTGTGGTGTGATAGGTAAATGAATGGGACTGTGTTTTAATGACGATTTGATAATAAAGGCGGTGCCACCGTGTGCCGTTTTGTCAGGGTGATCAGTTCTGTAAATAATATAGTCTGAAATATAGATTTTTGATCGTGAGGTAGGATGTGTTTCAGTGATGAGTGCTATGTCTGTCCTTTTTTCATGTAAATATAAATCAAGTTCAGTCCTGTGCTGCATCAGTCCATTAGCATTCCATAGAAGAATTGACAAGGAGCCAGCTGTTGAAAAATTAGGGAGCATGGCTCTGGCTCCAGGCTTGTGTAACCTGAGTTAACTGTTAGAGAAGATTAAAAAGAGGGTGGATAAGGTTGTTAAGACCCGTTAGTCTTTGAAATAGTTGGAGAGGGGCAGTATCATAAGGGGGCACCGGCTGGGTACTGTTATTCATCATACCTGTTTGAACATTATAGTGCTGAGGTGTTGACTTCGTTACTGGTGGACTTCTTGGCTTCTGCTGAGATTCCACGCTGTTCTCCGGATGTCCTGGAAGATGGTGCTGTACAGGTCTAAGATTTGGGAATTCTTGTGAATCTGGTGGCAACTGAAAAGGTTGAGCTGGTGTAGGCCGGTGGTTGTAATGTCTTAAGCTACGCTGAATTCTTAGGTTCCTCAGTGTTTGGCAGCCTTTGTAGTTGGCAGGATGGCCATCACAATTGTTACAAGTAGCAGGAGTTTCTCTTGTTTTACTGCAAGATTTGCTGTCGTGGTGCCCGCCACACCTTACACACCTTGGTGGATGGTTACAGTAGCCTCGAGTGTGACCATATTGTTGGCGCCTTAAACACTGAGGAATGTCTTTTTTCTTCCGCGGTTCTTCGATGCTGATTTTAGTGTAATAGATACATTTTAAATCATAGACGTATCCTTTAAAAGTTTCTTTTGTAATGTCTACAAAGAACATTGGTAAGGGCTTCTTAAATCTTGAAATGACGTTGGTTACATTACAAGCTTCGTAACCTTTCTCTTTCAATTCCTCTTTTATGATACTCATCGGTGTAGAGTGATGGAGACCCTTAACCACTATCCTGGGGCACCTCATCAATATCCTGAGGGAGCTGAAAGGTGTGAAAATCTGCGCATTCACTTCTTAGACTCGCATTTAAATTCCTGTAAGTGTCAGGTGTATCTGGATAAACAGTTATACCTTTAAGTGTCGTTTTTACTGTAAATTTGTTTGGTCCGGCTTTTTCTTTTAGGAATGCAATTAATGCAGAGTAATTTTATACTCCATTTATATAATGGGGGGGGGGGCAGTTCTTGACTTAGCACGTGACTCGTAGTATTTTCTAGTTGTTCGTCTGGTATTGAGGTTAGTATTTGATAACTGTCGTGTGTTTGAATTGGCGTTTGTCGTTTCTGTCTAATGTGATCTTGTTCAATTAGTAAAGGTCGTTTACGAACAGTAACTAGCTCTCAGGGACCAGTATTATTACTATTAGTACTTAAATTAATACTGTCCGCTTCCATACCACTTACCGCCTGCGAAGAAGTAAACGCTTCACCCATGGCAGGCGGAAAACCCAAACACAGGCGGACTTTTATTATTTAAGTCTTAAATCTAATCTATCTGATCAGAATAAAACACTTTTTAAGAATGTTAAAACATTAACCGAAGTTATATTTATCTTACTAATATTATAAATGTGAAAGTTTGTATGTTTGTCCCTCTTTGACGCAAAAACTTTGAATGAACGCACAGATTTGGATGAAACTTTACAGTAATATAGGTTATACATCAAAATAACACATAGGCCATAGAAGGCGCGGATTTAAGGGGAGGAGTACACGGGGGCACGTGCCCCCCCGACAGTTTTTTAGGTACTGTGGAGAATCCATGATTGTACATAATTAAAGGCAAATCGCATGATCATAGTTGTTAAAATAACAGAAATAACATGAGTGAAACTATTTGTTTTGATATCCTACTAATCTTACTAATATTATAAATGTGAAAGTTTCTATGCTTGTCTCTCTTTCACGCAAAAACTGCTGGACAGATTTGGATGAAACTTTACAGTAATATAGGTTATACATCAGAATAACACTTAGGTGATAGCAAGCGCGGATTTAAGGCGGGGAGTGCACGGGGGCACTGCCCCCCCCCCGACAGTTTTTTAGGTATTGTGGAGAATCCATGATTGTACATAATTAAAGGCAATTCACATGATCATAGTTGTTAAAATAACAGAAATAACATGAGTGAAACTATTTCTTTTGATATCCAACTAATCTTACTAATATTATAAATGTGAAAGTGTGTATGTTTGTCTCTCTTTCACGCAAAAACTGCTGGACAGATTTGGATGAAACTTTACAGTAATATAGGTTATACATCAGAATAACACATAGGCCATAGCACGCGCGGATTTAAGGGGAGGAGTACACGGGGGCACGTGCCCCCCGACAGTTTTTTAGGTACTGTGGAGAATCCATGATTGTACATAATTAAAGGCAAATCGCATGATCATAGTTGTTAAAATAACAGAAATAACATGAGTGAAACTATTTGTTTTGATATCCTACTAATCTTACTAATATTATAAATGTGAAAGTTTCTATGCTTGTCTCTCGTTCACGCAAAAACTGCTGGACAGATTTGGATGAAACTTTACAGTAATATAGGTTATACATCAGAATAACACTTAGGTGATAGCAAGCGCGGATTTAAGGCGGGGAGTGCACGGGGGCACTGCCCCCCCCCGACAGTTTTTTAGGTATTGTGGAGAATCCATGATTGTACATAATTAAAGGCAATTCACATGATCATAGTTGTTAAAATAACAGAAATAACATGAGTGAAACTATTTCTTTTGATATCCAACTAATCTTACTAATATTATAAATGTGAAAGAGTGTATGTTTGTCTCTCTTTCACGCAAAAACTGCTGGACAGATTTGGATGAAACTTTACAGTAATATAGGTTATACATCAGAATAACACATAGGCCATAGCACGCGCGGATTTAAGGGGAGGAGTACACGGGGGCACGTGCCCCCCGACAGTTTTTTAGGTACTGTGGAGAATCCATGATTGTACATAATTAAAGGCAAATCGCATGATCATAGTTGTTAAAATAACAGAAATAACATGAGTGAAACTATTTCTTTTGATATCCTACTAATCTTACTAATATTATAAATGTGAAAGTTTCTATGCTTGTCTCTCTTTCACGCAAAAACTGCTGGACAGATTTGGATGAAACTTTACAGTAATATAGGTTATACATCAGAATAACACTTAGGCTATAGCAAGCGCGGATGAAGTTTCTATGCTTGTCTCTCTTTCACGCAAAAACTGCTGGACAGATTTGGATGAAACTTTACAGTAATATAGGTTATACATCAGAATAACACTTAGGTGATAGCAAGCGCGGATGAAGTTTCTATGCTTGTCTCTCTTTCACGCAAAAACTGCTGGACAGATTTGGATGAAACTTTACAGTAATATAGGTTATACATCAGAATAACACTTAGGTGATAGCAAGCGCGGATGAAGTTTCTATGCTTGTCTCTCTTTCACGCAAAAACTACTGAACGGATTTGGATGAAACTTATTGAGTAAAATAGGTTATACATCATAGGGTACAGGAAGGGCAGATTTATGGTATGTTCCCCCTGCGTTATAGTATATATTTAAAGGCAAATCAGGAACTTTGAAATTTGTAGTTAGGTTCTTTGTATAGTTTAAGAAAAAAAATTGGATAATTCCATCCAAAGGGTTTCATTCCATCCCTTTAATATAATAGTGGTTCAAAGGTTGTATAGAATCCGTCAGTTTTGAAGTTAGACATATGATATTTTGGATGTATGAGTAACTTATATTTTAAAAAAATAATTATTTATTTATAATGATCTCTCACGAAACTTTATCAGGCAGACCAAATTGAGCGAAGTCGCGGGCATAAGCTAGTAACACATAAAACTAACCTATTTTCACTTTCACTTCGATCATATTTTTTTTAAATAATAACTTAAAACATCAATAACTGGTTGAATTTTCCGTTTCCCCTAAAAGATGTTATTTGTCTCAGTTAAATGTCTTGTGTGGAATGATTGGAAGTAAAAATGATCTAAGTATTATTGAAGTTGAATATGATAATAGTGCTAAAAATGAAAATAAAATCTATGTAAGTACAAATACACTGTTTAAATAATGTACTTATATACTAATTACTACTTAAATTATTCATATTTTATTTATTTTTTTTAAATATTAAAAAAAGTATTAATATTTTGCATTGAGTTTTTGCAGCTCGTAATATGCCTTGATTAATAAATAAACTACTTGTAAATGTATGTAATCAATGTTAACAAATTTGAAATCTAAATGATTCAGACTATAATTGATTTAGAAATTCAAAAAAGAACACAGTTATTCTAAAGTCTTGAGTTTTCAATTTTGTCGGCAGTCCTCATTTAAATTTTTTTTTGGTGTAAACTAAGTATATACATTAAAAATAACAACATTATTTAGGCTGGCAGCCTTGAGAAAGGTTTGGTTGAGCGATCTACCTGAGACACTAATCACACTCAGCGGTTCGAGCCTTGCCCGTAGTTGCCAACTTGTCCTCCTTGCCTTGTCCTCCTCCCAAAAGTTTTCCCATTTTTAATAATAAACTGACACCCGGGAGTGATTTACATCTTCCAAGTTTTCGACGGTGCCAGCCTGATCCCGCTCCGGTCCACTCAGCTCTGAGCACATCTTCCCTCTATTTCGGGGATCAATCTTCAGTCCTTTAATATCCTTGATGACTATTACATCATCTTCTGGTAAAATGACGCATAGTCAGTGCGTTTAAATAGTGATTAAAAAAACAAAACAACCTGTACCACTACAACCCGTTCACGGGTCTGGGTTTCAGACTGTACTATTTCATGGACAATGGGACACCCGTTTAACGTCCCTTCCGAAGAACGGCATACTCCCTTTAAAAATCCCTGCCGGGCTACGAACCCGCGATCGTGGGCTTAGTGGTTTGTAATGCTGACCACCAGACCACAAGTCGCCTCCCTTATTGTCTTAATAGCTTTTTGATAATACGGAATGTCTTATATCTGAACGATTTTAGGGGTTTACGAATCCGAAAAGCAAATTATTGTAAACAAAATAGCCAATCCAATATGGCGGACATGGATGTTAAAAAGGTGTCAGATCTTGACTAAAATTGGTATATGTGGGTTTTGAGGGGCGCTGATTACGAATCAGAAATCGAAATTATTTTAAACGAAATAACCGAGTATCCTGTTTAATAAATGAGATAAAATATAATAATCATAAATCATAATTATATTTTATATTACATCTCCTCTATTTAACAGGATACTCGGTCGTTTAATTTACAATAATTTCGATATCGGATTCGTGATCAGCGACCCTCAAAACCCCTTTCTGTCATTTTTTTTTCCGATCAGAGGTCATTTGTCGTTTTGGCCACGAATTCGGGCTTTTCGTCTACTGTGCTACCGCACGATGCACAAAAATTCATAACTGACAAAACGCATGTTTGGAGCAGCTAATTTTTGTAAATTTCGCATTGTTATACAATAAACTAAAGTCCTAAAAGCGAAATGTCACAAAATGTAGAAAAATATATAACTTTTCGATTGGTTGAAAATATAAGTTTACAAAATTTTTCAATTTTATTAATGCATAACTTTATACTACATTTCAATAATGTGCAAATTAAGTTTAAATTCAACCAATGTAAACAATTTTTCTACATCATTTCCAGAAGTCGTATCTGTGTCTCAGAAGTGAAATTGAACACCACTTGAAAATTATCCATTTTAGAAGTAACCGTAATTTTCGTTTGTTCAGCGCGCGATTCTTCACGAAGGCTAATTTCCAACTGACGCAGCGACGAAGGTATATGGTGAAAATAGCCCCCCTTTTGCAATATAATGCACCAATTAGTACGTAATTAGTTCTCTATCTGATTGACTGCTCAAATATGCCCATTATGAAAATTTATTATTTGGGGTTTTGGCCACGAATTCGGGCTTTTCGCCCACTATGCGCCAAATAAATTCAATCCGATCGGCGATCGTCAATGCATTCAATACTCCCAATGAGTAGGATGGTGACTGGAGAAACCCTAGAGTGCTGGAGAAACAGGAATTCTTAAAGAATGATTCACAGTTGAACACTGCTGGATTGCAACTCCCGAAAAGTACTCGTAATGAGTAATGTTCACTGATTGAGGTCCAAGTCAACAATGTTGGTGGGCGACCGGCCGCCGTCACAAAAACAATCAGGGGTCGTGTATTGTTAATGTATGAATTAATACGTTACATCGATTTATCTATAAATTGTATTATACGAAATTCTTTTTTTTTTTTTAGAATAATTTATTGATATTTACAACTTTAATTATATTAAATATATATATAAAAAAAACACTTGTTGAGAAACTACCCATTGATAGCACTCCAATAAAGTTCTATAGCAAAAGTTCTCGAGGCCATCTTATTTTCAGACGCCTTGGAGGGTTATCAGGAATATTATGGGAAGCAAGTTGAGATACTAGCGGATTCAAGTGTGTATGGAGCTTTTCATGGAAGGATAGGTATCTAGTTTGGGCCAAATTAGCAACATATGGGATGTTAAGACCACGATGGATGAGTTTGTGTGCGACATAATAAGGAGAATTGAGGATTTTACGAAGGATTTTGGACTGTAAGGATTGGATACGAGATGAGTTGGATGGTTTAGTAGAGCCCCAAAGCTCAACTCCGTATGTCCAAATAGGTCTGATAACTGTCATTTAAATGAGTCTTTTGTAATTAATTGGGAGCTTTGAACGTTTGTCCAGTAAATGCTGAAGTAGGCGAAAACTTCGAGCAGTTTCTTGTCTTTTCAGTCTTGTATGAGGATTCCAAGTGAGACGTTTGTCCAGATGGAGTCCTAGGTAACGTATTTGTTCGACAGGGATCAGCGGAATGTTATTAAAGGATACATTAGGGCAGGAATTTGTAGGTTTACGACGAAGTGTGAAGGTAATTTGGTGGGATTTAAATTTGATAATAACAATATAAAGAGTAAGAAAAAAAATAATGAAAATAGTTTAATGAGAGCTAACAGTTATAATGCTTTTTTCTTTCTTTTTTTTCTAGGGCTTTCGTAACTTAGCATCTGGTAATATAATGTACTGTTATTATACTGTACAGTTTACTACTTTTGGAAAATTGACATTACCCCAATCTGACTCCAGATCCCGAGAGGTGTTAGTCGATCCCCTGGAGGAATGGAAAACTGGAATTAGCGTAGCTGTCAGGAAGTTAATCGGCCTCAGGGAATGCATTCCAGATTATTATGAGATAATTATCTAGCTGGCTCGGACAGTTACTGACGTGCTTCTAGTTTGGTTTTGTGATTGTTGTTGTCAGGATTCAGTTATCCGGAGAGAAAACGGCAACGATTTTGTTTGGTTACACGTCGGAATTTGCCTGATGGATGCGCGGTAGGGAGATAAATAATGAAATTGCTCGACTGGTCGTTGAAGGGTGTGTGTACGTGGAAGCAGTATTAAATTAAACATAGCAGTTTATCGCAAGGCTTTGGTTCGAGCACTCTCGACGTTGGCTAATCTGTTAATCACAGCTGCCTCACTCAATGTTTGATAATTAGCCAATTTTATTCTGTCAGCGAATGTTTTTCCTGGAAAACAAAGTCCGTTTTCTTCATAATGGCACTCCATTTAATCCAGATGGATTTAATTATTTTTTTAAATTACTCCTAAAACATTTCGTTAATGACTAAAATAAAGAATCCATTAAAAATTAAAAAACACACACAATATTCTCGCTCGATTTCCAGCTGTTTTGTACATATTCAAGTATTCCCTTTGGCTATGACAAAATTGTTTGTTTTCTTGTTAGTCAAGGACTCGACTTCTTCCAAAAGTTTCGATTTTAGAACCAATCCATGGAACGAATAGTTTGTCTATTACTTATCTCCGTTCCTTATCAAAATAATCTTAATTCTGTCCAATGGTTTTGCTCTGTCTTATTTCATATGATGGTTTTGCTATAACATTTTCTCGACCATATCCATTTCCATATAGGTCAACTGAAGATCACGAATATAGGTCAACGAAGATCTTTACTCTCATGTTTCATAGATTTCAAAAGCCTGTACCATTATTGAATATATATAATTTTCCTCTCTAATTTTAAAGTGAAACTTTTATTCTATCGCCTCAAAATTTTTCGCCCATCTATCAGCATGTCGTGTTACTGCTGGAGAAGGGGTAAAGTGAAAGGCGCATGCCAGAGCAGCCTAGGCCAATATGGTGGTGCCAGGTCAGCTGACCCTGTAGCATTTATATTCTCATTTGTCCCTGCAAGTGTTCCTGGATATTTGGGTATTTTGATCTGTGTATTAATGTAAATGCATTTATTTATTTTATCGTAAATGCTTTAATGTTCATTAACTTTAAATAAAATTAAATAAATAAAAATGATTTGTTTACTAATAACAAATCTCTTCAAAGACTATCAAATCCTTTTATTGTGAATATCCCTCTTGTAAAATATTACTCTTACTTTTTAATATGCGTTTATTATCTAAATGATTGTATTAATTACTCTAATACGGAAATTGAAATTAAATTTTATAATTGAATATTTCGGTTATTATTGATTTCCCATTTTTCAATAATTAAGTTAAGATTAAAAACGCACTTTTAATACCCTAAATCGAATTATTTTCCAATTTTTTTTAGTTAAATGCCTACAAACCGAAAAAAGTTTCACTTGTATCGTTGTTTCTTAAAACCACACAAATTTGTTTTTATACTAAGGTTTTTTCCAAAGTAGAGGTTTCTATAACCGAATTTTAAGACAATATATTTTTCTAGGTCTTGACAAAGTATCCTGCCAATTTTTTCTGAACTTTGTTATCCGTGCGATTCTTGGTCTTACTTCAGGGCACCAGAGCTATTTTTGGCTTTCTTCTGTCTTCCATCCTAAGTAGGAGGCCAAACCAATCTAATCAATTAATAGTGATTGTTTTTTCGAGAACGGCATTATACATGTGACTATCCTATGCAGATGCTACCACTTCTATCCGACTCTTTGCTTTCAGACAGTTATCTCCTCATACAAGACTGAAAAGACAAGAAACTGCGTAACAAACGTTCAAAGCTTCCAATTAATTAGAAAAGATTCAATTACATGACAGTTATCAGACCGATTTCGACATGCGGAGTTGAGCTTTGGGGCTCCACTAAACCATCCAATTCATCTCGTAATCAATCCTTACAATACAAAATCCTTCGTAAAATCCTCAATGCTCCTTATTATGTCACAAAAAAACTCATCCATCATGATCTTAATATCCCATATGTTTCTGATTTGGCCCAAACTAGATACCTATCCTTCCATGAAAAGCACCATACACACTTGAATCGGCTAGTATCTCAACTTGCTTCCCATAATATTCCTGATAACCCTCCGAGGCGTCTGAAAAGAAGATGGCCTCGAGACCTACTATAGAACTTTATTGGAGTGCTATCAATGGATAGTTTCTCCACAAGTGTTTTTTTTTTTTTTTATGTTCTTTGTTCATACAGCAGATTTACTTGATGTAATATAATTACAGTTGTAAATATCAATAAATTATTCTATTCTGCAAAAAGGACAGTTATCGCTATCAGCAAATCTCCATCGTCATCTGTCTCTCTCTCTCTCTCTCTCTCTCTCTCTCAAGAGGAATGTTCATTTGACGTTTTCCCATCTTATAGCCAATTTCGTAAATAACCAACATGCTGAAGGCTTTAAAATAAAGTAATTATGCATTGCAGACAAAGTTCCTCTGGTTTCCTCCTTTCTATTGGGTGTCACTTCATGAATACCCAGACCAAAGTCAAGATCCACCACTACTTGTCAGGTCAAAACTCCTCTTCAATATCTGTCCCCACTATCCATCTTACAGCATTTCTATTTTTTCTCTGCTAATCCGAAGAATGCTTTAATGATAAATAGGATCATGAATATAAAAACGAAAGAATTAAGAGAGAAAAAATACTGTAGATAAAAAAGGTACTAGTTACAATAAAGAAAATGTTTAAATTGTAATAACTATTTTAATATATAATAAATTGATATAATATTTAATAAATAAATCGAAGGTCCTCCATATTGAGATATTGTATAATAATAGCGGTAAACAATTAACCAGTTGATTTTTAGTCAATCATACCTCACATCAGCAGCTAAAAGCACATCAACTGAGACAGTGCCTCACTTCAAGACCTCAAGTGTTGTGAGGTCACTTTATATTTATTATTTATTTGCAAGTGTTGTGAGGTGTTCTATATTTTACTGCGTACATCTTGAAGGAAAACGTCGATTCTGTATTCGTTAACATTATTTTAAAAATCAAGTCTCCATATTTGGAATTTTTCACTTTTATACCAAAATTATGCCAAAACATTTTATACCATTTTAATTTTAATTTTATACCAAAATTATGTTGTCTCTTGTTCGGTATTTATTCAGTTCATTAAATTTAAAACTATTGAGTGCTATGGTTTTTTTAATAAATAGCTTGTACCACTCATAAACCTATCCTATTTTATCGTAGCATTTATTATCAATACATACTCATATATAATAAAAATATATCTGTTTATGATTATTTAAAAGGTATTAAGATTAATTTATTATTTATTAGGTATTCTTTTTATATATAGTTATAACATTAGGTTGATAGTTGAGAGTAAAGTGCACTTCGTTATAACAATTTTTTTAATCTAAACAGTTGGTGAAACATATATAGTTTGGAACGGCCGAATCTAAAAGTGTGCCTGCATACAAATCCCAAGGCAGTGAGTTCGAAGCCCCATCTCAAGATTTCTTAAGGATTTCCCCATCAGCTATTTGTTGCCTACCACAGCTATTTACTAAGTTATCACTTTACTTGAACACGAGAGTACTTCTGTGGGAGGCTGTAGTGAAGCGGTCCCGAATGGTAAATGACGGGCTGGTCATAACCTTTTGGAAGCCTGGAGGTAAACCATGAAAACCATGGTTCGTTGCAACGTGAGTTTGGGTGACCATCTGCAGCCTGTCGGTGTTCCCGAAGGATCTATATATTTATTGCCAACCGACAAAAAATAAACATATATTTAAATGTATGAAACGAAAATCAATTACCAAAAGAATTGTGTCATTTCGAAATGGAATGATTTTCTTGAAGGTAGATTCTCAGCGCGCGATTATATAAAAACAATCAATAATAGGATATATCTTTTCAATCCAAGAAATTTAAATAAATAGTAAAATATTTGATACGATCGGTAGTTGTTTTAAATTGAAGTTGTGGACTGTTTCCATATTTCACATTATTAATAGATCTATCCTGTGTCCACTTCATTACGCAGTGGCATTTAATAAGCAATGCTTCATTATCTGGATTTATTGAAATTATTACTTTTATAATCTCGGAGATTAATAACATATTTAGTGACTACCTTTTGTAGAACATGTAATTACTGTACTCGGGAATATATTTTATTACTCGCTTTCGATTCAAATTGGTCGAATCCCTGTTTCACCATACATAATTAACTACAGTTTCCAAATCGAAAATGAAGGGACAATCTTTTTACAAATACTTTTATGATTTTAAACTTTGGAATTCGTAAGTTAAAAGTAATTTTAGCTAGTCTATGAAATGTAGAACTTTGATATTATGTTAGTATATGTCACGAATGATTCATTAATGCTTTTTGCATAGAGGTGAAACTATATAACATTCCTACTTTTGTGGAATTGATCTAATTTATCAAAACTTTTCTATGAACAAGTTGCAATGTTAAATTAGAAGTTTTCTATACTCCTACTCGGCTTCGAATGTTTATTAGGGCTGAGGAAAAATATCTCTAGTGTTAGTAACAAATAGTTCACTATTCACTGTTTACCTCTTCTAATATTCATATATTAGTTGATGTTTATTATTATTATGATTAGTTCATGTTTATTATTTATTATTATTATTATTCATATATATGTTTATTATTATATATGTTTCATAATATTCATATATATGTTTTTTTATACTTAAGTAATTACAGATGGGTATCAATCCATAGAAAGTGAGTCTATGAGAGCTGCTTGATCATTTCTAAATAGTTTATTTTTTTTTTATATGCGGTTACTCGATTATTAAGGTGCTCGAAACCGTTAAAAAAATACTTGAGTGGAAAATGGTTGACTTCTCAATTCTAATGATGGATTGAATCGGCCAGGGGATGCATTCAATGATAATACCATTCTTCACATATTATCATTTGTATCACACTATAACGTAATCTTACATAAGACCATAATTTCTGTTATTTTACTTTTTATCCATACAATTTGCATTCTTCCATTTCTATATGGTGCGCATCTTTTTCTCACCGCTTTTTTAATCATTGGTTATCATTATTATTATTGGTCATTTTATCATCTACGAACTTTTTATTATCTTTACTTTCTGTACAATATATATATTGTATGTAACGTTATACATATAATTTCCATAACAGTCAAGATAAGATGAAACCTATATATATATATATAGGTTTCTTCTTATTTTGACTGTTATGGAAATTATATGTTTTGGTTCTTGATTATGTTTAGTTCAGTAATTTAGTGAGGAAATTTTATAATACTTTCAATATAAAGCTTAACCAATCATATTAGTAATAAAGTTATATAAATAAATAGATTAAAATTTTAATGATGCTTTAAGCCTCTCTCTCTTTCTCTTTCTCTCCCAACTCTGATTTTTTATGACTCTCCCAACTGAGATTTTTTCACTTACATTTCATATTGAGGAATGTAAACGTAATATATAATAACCATTATGATATAACGTTACGGGTTAGTATTAACATCCTTAATTATAGGTTTAGGAACTTAAAAATATCCGACTTTACATGACGTCTGTCCCATTAACTACCCAGAATAGGCTGAAACTGTTAGTTGGAGAGGGGGCACTTTGAACATTGTAACAAATATCATTCTGGTTAAACGGAAGAAGAAATAACAGTACTTACTCATTATTGTTAGTGTTTTTGTAAAAATTTATATTAGAAAAATAATTTCAAAGGTCAATTTAAGAAATAAGAAACAGGTTTTGAAAACGTAACGTAACGATGAAGCTTCCTTCATACCTATCGATGAAGTAATCAAATGTTGGCGATATTAATTTGAAAATATATATCAATAAATATAAATTGAGAATGAATTTCACTTAAAATAATTTGTTTTCATTAATTAATTCGGCAACCTCTAAAGTTAATTTGATGTTTAATTTAGCTAATGGTCTATAACTAATCAAGAGTGAAGGGGAAATATTGAGAACAGTCCTGCCAACTTCACACTCGGGCAAAAGTTATCAGAAAATGAAAAGTTTGTATAAGCTCTGTTTAAGCGAGGTACAGTTACACAAACTGAGCTAACTGTCAACAACCGGCGCGGAGGAAATGTTCCGTTGTGATCCCCAGTTTTGTTTAAGTTCAACTTCGTCTTGTTTATTCATCCGTTACAAAATAATGATACTTTGTCCCGATATTTACATAGTAATGAAAAACGAAGACAAAGCAGTACTGTTATACTGCAAGTCACATTTTTGGTCAAGGAAGGGAACATTCTCCCAGGAAAGACAATTTCTTAGGGGCGTCTTCTAAGTCCTACAGCAGTATTTCGAGTGGGGTTTAAAAAAAAAAAATTAAAATGGCATCTGATCTAGATAAAAAAAAAGTTTGGACACTATCATTGCACATGCTAATATATCATGGACAAAGGAGGATACAAAATTGATAACACCTACCCTGTTATATATTAAGTAATATCTTATTTAAAATTGAATAACTTAAAAAAAAGGCAATGATAGATAATATGAGTATCATAAATTATAAAATTATCATTTCGTAAGTAGTCGACGAAAGACAACCTACAGTATGCTCCTCATATTATCTTTTTCATGCCCCGACTTTGACTAATGACTAATGCCATTAATATTGGTAATGGCTACAGAAAAAAAACTGAATTAAACTGAAAATGAATAAAAATTATTAAAGAATAAATGTACAGAAAAGTTATAATGCAAATAAAATAAAAAGAGAAAAAAAAGAAAAAAATGGTAAACAGAATGAAAAATGAATTACAAAATGAAAAGATATAGACATAACAAGGTGAGATATAAGAGAGAGATATACAAGTATGTAAAACCTAGTTTAATATAGATAAAATATAAAATGTATAATAATAGACTCCTAGAGAGTTAACATAAGAAAACTGAAAGAAATTTGTAACAAGATGTGATGCCAAATAATAAATATTGGAAGAATTATGTAGAAAGCAAAGCAAACGATAAAAATATCGTGAATGGTAAGAAGAAAACTAAAATATAAATAGAAAATATAAGTAAGGGAAGTTAATTATATAACTGTATACAATTAGAATGAAGTTATATCAATATAAAATATGATGTGAATATAGCAGAAACTTATAGAAAATAGGTGTAAAAATTCAGTAGAGAATGGAGATTAAATATAAAAGTATGAGGCTAAATAATAATGAACTCTATGATATTAACATGTGCTGGAAGCCAAAATAATCACCTACAATGTAGATCGAAACGTCGGCACACAATAAATAAGTATGCACTTATTATGGTTTGTTAATTGACTGCATCTCTATCCTTACATTAGAAGTTCCAGTCAACTAATTGCTTCTCTAACATAAATCAGAAGTAAATAGTGGATTTTATTGTTTAGGTGCTTTTCTAGTAATTTCATAGATTTTTTATTTTTTGCTGTCGTTATTTGTTATATATTTTAACTAATGTTTTTTAAATAAAGGCAGATGTAAATAAATTAAGCTAGATTTTCAACTTAGTACGCATGAGTTCGCTCTCAGAATGCTATAAACTACATACAGACTAATTATTCAAAAGTTTCAGAGCAGGTTGATAGAAGATTAATAGGCCTATAAAAAGAAGGTTTGTGTTTGTTAGAGATAGGCTCATGAAATCATTGGATCGGTTCCAAGCCTCGTTGGAACATTCGCAGCTTTATAAAATTTAATTTAATTTTCTTATTCTGAGAATAATATTATAAAGGATCACTTGAAACAAGTTGGATATTCAGTTCTTTAAATTTTAGAGAAATGATGATAGTTTAAAAAAAAATGTTGAAACCTTTTTATAGCAACAAAGGGATTTCACGGGAAATTCATCACTGAACTAAAAAGATGAAACGAACATAGGTCAACAAATGAAATCTGCTCCAGGTAGCGTGCCATATAAATGAAAAAAACAAAACGCTTTGGAATAAGAAATAACGTATGTATTTGAAAATTAAATTAGACCTCTAATGAATCCATAAGATACGATAAACGAACTATTGGTGAATTATATAAACGTAAACGGTATAAAATACCAATCAAATATTTATTTTTAGAAGATATTTCTTAAAATTAGAAACAAAAATATTTTTCTAAAAATTAATAGGCTGAGAATTAAATTTTTCTTGAAATTAATTCGCAAACCACGAAACAGAATAGAATTTTTCAGGTTTATGACGTGTTTATCTGTGTTCTTATGTTTTTTCATTAATTAATATACAGTAAAACTTCTCACAGGTTATAATTTTTTTTTATAGTTGATATTCCCTTAAAATCGAAAGTTTTTTTTAATTTAAGATGTAAAATTTTCCTGATATTCAATCACCTACTTTTCTTTGTTTTAGCGCTTAAGCGGTTTTTCAAGGTGGGTTTTATTACAGATCCTTACAGGAAATCGAATTCTAAAAAAGATATCCAGCACTTTAAAAAGATGGAATCATTGAAAAAAAAACGAATACAATTGTCTTTGTGTTTTTATTTTCCTCAAATAGTAATTGAGTAATTGAGACTCTCTAATACTAATAATTTTATCATTATTTTATCACTAATAAATCGGTCATTAACTAACCCGTGCTTGGAGTCCTACACTGATAAATAAGCAGGGCAATCGTCTTCAAACCCAAACTGACACGCTTAAAAGGTCGTAAAAGTTTACAAGTATGGTTTGGTAGCTTTAAATTAAAAACAATAAAAATTTTATTCTTTGAAATTTGGTCAAGGAAGTCATCTAACTCAGAACAGTTTAAGATTATTTGGGAAAGTAGATTTGGAAGTTTAAAACAAAATAAGGGTGGCAAACATGGTCTACTACCAGATCTATAACACTGTGATTGGGAAACGAGAGGCTAGTACAAAAGTGAAACTCCACATCTTCAAAACAGTATACTTATCTATATTCTTATATGGATGAAAGTTGGATATACAGGAGCATCGAAGAATTTAGAAAAAAGAATAAGACACCATATCTGAAATGAAATGATCGGGTAGAAACTTTAGGGCCCATCGATGAAATAATTCCTGGAATCTCGCCACTTACTCGAACACAAACGAAAACACACACAAACGGTTTGGTCCTTTGATCAGAATGGATGAGCATAGGAACTTACTCAAAACGATGTACTACATCTCTGAGATTATAGTACATCGTAGACCTTGAGGACAACCAAGAATGTCGCACTTGGACTATGTGGAACGCAGAACTTGGCTAGAAAGCATGACAGTCATGGCTAAATACTCCCCTACGTTTAAAGATACTAAAAGAGCATTGCATAAGAACAAGAAACGATTTTCTGCGTTATGTGCATTGAAAAGCAAATGGTCAAACATTGATTAATTTTTTTAAAAGATCGAACATGATTATCTCAATTAATGCTTATTGTAGTTTCTGTTAATTATCAGAAGTATATTCAGGGGACGCCTATGGCACAGTGGTAAAAAAAATTAAACCATGCCCATGATTGCGGGTTTGCAGCTCCGCAGATGGCATTATGATTTTCGAAAAGAGTAAAAATCTTTCGGAGGGGCCGAGAACTTCAGTCCATATCTTAACTATACCTTTTTTATAGGACTAGTTAATGACTCCAACTGTAGTGTTGTTCGATTAGTTGTAGCTGCATAAAGTGACGCTAAATGAATATACAAATAGCTGTAAGATTCATTATAAAGAAAGTTTTTTTTTGTAGGCAAATGAAAATGTATCAATACTTACTTTCATGTATTAAATCGTTCATAAAGTTAACCCTATTCCATTGGAAATTCCTAAGGATTGTGCATTAGGGCGATTCTTAGAAATTTAGGAAATGTGAACTCAAAGAAATCTTCAGGTTAACTAACTATATTATAAAATGAAGTGTTATTTTAAAATACTTCATTTTAAACCTCGATTTTGTGTCGTTTATTTCGACACTTTTTACTCGTGGAAACACTTTAAAAATCAAAATCAATGATTTTTTAGTGCTATAGAGGCTATATAATATATAATTGATGGACGAAAGAAGGGCTGTTACGTCAGCAAAGCTATAGATGATGGTGCTCGGGTGCACGGAGATATCGTAGGTGTAAAGAGAATATAGATTAGGTCTTAAAAAAGTATGTTGTTTATAGGTAAAAGGGAGAAAATTAAAGAATCAACGGATGTACAGAAGAACCTGAAGATTGAAGAATTAATAAGAAAATAAAAAGTGAATGCATTGTTATTTTTCACATTATACCTTGTGCCAGATTCAATCAATTGCTTTTTCAATGTTGAGAAAAATCCTTATTTATACTGTCCTTTGGAATGGACGTAAAATAGGGGCCCAAGCCCTGTACGGTCTCAGGAACTCGGGAAACATTGCTATCCTAATTCTAAATGGATTATTTTAAAATAGTATTAAAGCTGACAATGCCTTCAACATGTACACAACTATGGTCATTTATTATATTTGCCACAATAACTAAAGTAGACAGGCTAACATTATTCAATTAACAAAACTGACATCACTAAGACGTCAGATTGAGGGCGAGGGCTTACAAAAACAAGCGCCGACATAAATAATACATGTGAAGAATTATTTAGTTTTGCAAAGCGATGCCAGGGCACTAAACGACACAGGGCAGACTTTGGAGCGGGTCCAAATCTCGCCCAGAGCAACCGCAGCTTTATAAAATTCCAGATGTAAACATTTGTTCTATAGCCGTTCATTCGTTATATGTTTACTTTTTATTAAGGGCCGGAGATAGTTATCACTCCTCGCTGTGGTACGTAGTGCCAGCCAGTCTCTACTCGCGTCCTCCATCCCTTCCTGCCATTTATATTTCCTAAGATAGTAATAAATTAAAAAGCAAAAGCAGTATGACTGCTCTGGCGTACTATCTGCAATAGAATGAAAACATATGACTGGGCCAAACTCTGTAAAAAAAAAAAATAATAATAATTTAATAGCCAGTCATGATAAAATTGAAAATTCTTTTTTTGATGTATACATCAATTATAGCCTGAATTATATAAATTCATAATTTTTAAATTAATAATATATAATAATTTTTAAAAATATATAATAATAATTTTTAAATTTAAATTTTTACGGAGGAGAATGGAGATAATTGGGGGGGGGTGCAGTAAAAAAAAAAACACCAAATAAGTACAAGACTTATATTTAATGTGTGCCGACGTTTCGACCTACCTTGTAGGCCATCTTCAGGGCTATGAGAGAGAAACAAACAGAACAAAAAATAGATAAAAAACGTTACAGTAACAAGAATATAGTGACATGTAATGTAGAAAATTAAAATAGTGAGATATAATAATTAAACATGACGAATATTAAAATAGTGACAGATATAATAAAATTAAAATAGTGACAGATATAATAAAATTAAAGATAACAAACAGAAATTAAAATAGTGACAGATATAAAAATTAAAGATAACGAATATAAAATACAGAATAAATGTACAAAAGATTTAATTACAGATATAAATTATATAATAACAGACTCCTAGAGGTTACATAAGTAAAATGTATGAAAAATAATACAAAATATGATGCCAAAGAATAATTACAGTAGAAATATGTAGAAATAAATAAATAAGTATCTCGTAGAATGACAGAAATGTAATATTTGAAAATATAAGTATGGGATGTAATATAAAAATAGTTGATCGGATTAATAAATTTGAAAAATTAAAAATAATACTATTAAATATGAACTCTTTGATTACTAACATAATTATCATTATTAAATTATTTACATTAGTCTGGTGTCCATATATACTGACACTCCGAGCAATAATTATATACATTTTCAAGTAGTTTTTTTTATTAATGAAAACATATAATTGCACAAGCTCAATGCAAAATATCGATACGACTTAATTGAAGTAATAATTAGTATACAGCAGAGTTGGGCAGTAGTTAACTACATTTTTAATTAACTACCCAGACAACTACTTAAGAAAATAACTTTAAGTAGTTGCAACTACAACTACCTTCAATAGTTGGTAGTTGGCAGCGCGCAACTACTGTTTGTCAACCATCAGTTATGTAGTTGCAGTTTTGAACTACAACTATAGTAGTTGGAAAAAGTAGTTATTACGGCGAATACAAACTAGTAGTTGTAGTTATATTACGGAGCTACAAATACAGTTACACTTCAACGAATTATTCACACTACATGTTTTTGCAAACTTTTAGCTTTTGTAAATATGTAGTTACATAATATCATTTAAATTACCAGTTTAATATATTTTAGTTTTATCACACCCGTTATTTCGCCAAAGAAGCCAAAAAATATTATTTGGAAAATTAAATAGAATTTCAATGAAAAATGGTTTTATTAAATTATTACCATTTATTCGATATGGATTCGAGTACGATATGGCTCGCGGCTAGAAAGCAAGGAAGAAAATAGTTGAATTAATTGTGTTTTTTATTTATTTTTTTTGTTTGTTTCTCAGATTGCAGAATGTGAAATGTAACTAAACATATATTTTGAAAAGTTATTTTCCAATTCAGGGTTATATACTTAATGGAGATAGACTATCTCCATTAAGTCTAAAACCCTGAATATATAAAAGCAAGGGCTGATCCAGGATTTTTTTCTGGGGGGGAGAACGGGCAGACGAGCAAAAAATCAACAATAACTTAGAAATAAAATTGTAGTATCTATAGAAAAGTTTCAATGGCTTATTAAAATATCTAAACAATAGTTTCACTCATGTTATTTCTGTTATTTTATTCAGATATTTTAACAACTATCATCACAGGATTTGCCTATAAGTATGTACTGTAATGGATTCTCCACAGTACACAAACAACCGTCTGGGGTTGTGCCCCCCTGCCCCCTCCGGATCAGCCTATGTTTATAAGTATATAACTATCCTAGATAGTCAACGGATCTTTAAATATTTTAAAAAAGATATAAACACATACTTTCATATGACTAAAGGAAAACATAATATTCCACCAAAGAGATACACAGCACGAACACAGCAATGAAACTTCCACGTATCTAAGTTAGAACTAAATCAATTGTAAAGCAGATAATTCGAATGAAATGTCTCATTAATTCTAACACTTGTCTATCAAAATGACCAAAGTTCTTGTTAAATGTTGTTGATATTATTAGGTTCCATTAATCTGCGTGTCAATGAGTAAACAAATATTTGATAATAATAGTAACGACTCTATGTTATACGAACACTAAATAAATGTAAATTTCATATCGCCAATTATTTTTTTAATCTATGATTTTCAAAGATTCTTTATGTTTTATATATTGGTTAAGTTGCAATTTATTTTGAATAGTAGATACAATTTTTTTTTCGAAAAGTCGAATAAAAGATTGGAAAAAATCCAATCTTTTTAAAATTTGTATTTATTTATTATTAGCTTATGCCCGCGGCTTCGCACACGTGTAATTTGGCCTGCCACGTAAAGTTTCGTGAAAGATAAATAATTTAATTATTTTTTTTAAATATAAGTTACTCGAACATCCGAAATTTCAGATGTCTAACTTCAAAACTGACGGATTATATACAACCTTTGAACCCCTATTACATTAAAGGGGAAACCCTTGGAGTGGAATTATCCGAATTTCTTTCTTAAACTATACACAGCACCTAACTACAAATTTCAAGATGCTAAGTTCCTGATCTACCTTTAATTATGTACTATAACGGGGGGGAGGCACATGCCCCCGTGCCCCCATATAGTTCATCATGTGATTTGCCTTTATTTATGTACAATAATCGATTCTCCACAGTACCTAAAATACTGTCGGGGGGGCACGTTCCCCCTTGCACCCTCCCATAAATCCGCGCTTGCTATAGCCTATGTGTTATTCTGATGTATAACCTATATTACTGTAAAGTTTCATCCAAATCCGTCCAGTAGTTTTTGCTTGAAAGAGAGACAAACATACAAACATTCACATTTATAATATTAGTAAGATTAGTAGGATATCAAAAATAAAAGTTTCACTCATGTTCTTTCTGTTATTTTAACAACTATTATCATGTGATTTGCCTTTATTTATGAACAATAATGGATTCTCCACAGTACTTAAAATACTGCAGGGGGGGGCGTGCCCCATTGCACCCCCCCATAAATCCGTGCTTGTTATAGCCTATATTTTATTCTGATGTATAACCTATATTACTGTAAAGTTTCATCCAAATCCGTCTAGTAGTTTTTGCTTGAAAGAGAGACAAACATACAAACATTCGCATTTATAATGTTAATAGGATATCAAAACAATAGTTTCACTCATGTTCTTTCTGTTATTTTACCCACTATTATCGTGTGATTTGCCTTTAATTATGTACTATAATGAATTCTCCACAGTACCTAAAAACTGTAGGGAGGGGGGACATGTGCCCCCGTGCGCCTCCCCCCCTAAATCCGCGCTTGCTATAGCCTATGTGTTATTCTGATGTATAACCTATAATACTGTAAAGTTTCATCCAAATCCGTCCAGTAGTTTTTGCGTGAAAGAGAGACAAACATACAAACATTCACATTTATAATATTAGTAAGATTATTTTTTTTTACCATCAGTTAGTTTATTTCAGCCAACCCCTTTATAAAATAAAATAGCCCTTTATGCTGATTTCAACTTTTCATCATCAATAACTGTAGTTGTAATTCTATAACTACAGTTACAACTATTAGTTAGTATTTGACAATGCAACTACTTCTTTTAACTACAGTAGTTGTAGTTGTGAGCTTTAACAACTTCTACAGTAGTTGGCCAACTACATTGAACTACACTCTGAGGCGCTGGGAAAAATCAGTAGACTGCCTGTCAGATGTCATGCCGAGTACTAGTAGGGATCCAGCGTCGAGTATTGGATTTAACACATTTATCGTTCAAAATGGCGAACCTATATCCGAAAATATTGTTACAGAAAAAATGCCGCAGATATCGTCAGAAATGCAATCGTCTAAAATCGGGCTCCAATTCTAATGAAGGCATGAGCTGCAGTGATACCAGTACGAGTCGAGATACAATATCTATATTCCAGATTTAAATAAATATTTCTCTTACTTTTTAATATGAGTTTATCATCTAAATGATTGTATTAATTATGTATTCCGTACTCTAATACGCAAATTGAAATTAAATTTTATAATTGAATATTTTGTCCACTATTGATTTCTCATTATCATTCCCATTTTTCAATAATTAAGTTAAGATTAAAAACGCAATTTTAATTCCCTAAATTGAATAATTTTCCAAAATTGTTTAGTTACATGCCTACAAACCGAAAAAAGTTCCTCTTGCATTGTGATTTCATAAAACCACACAACTTTTTGTGCATTAGCAAAGAAGACATTAAACTATGAAAAATAAAATCTTAGGAGGGATAAGAAAAAAGTTTAACTAGTTATTGATAATTCAAGTTATTAAGCATTGCACAACTAATAAAAGACCTTCGGTTTAATATTATTATTCCCACATCAATCGAATTCTAACCTTTAAACTAAAGTTAATTAAAACAAAACTGATGCACATGTCGCTAGGCGTCACCGGTCTCGTGCAACACGTCATGAGCATGTCGCGAAAGTCGGTGACGCAAACCAATCAGTTTTTTCGGACCGAAAATAGCTCAATGCAGTTATAGAAGTTTTTACATAAAAAATAATTCATATAAGTTTATATAAACTTTGCATATGTATTTCTCATTTCAGTATAGTCCGGGATATCATAGTTTTTCAAAGGTAGTCGATAGTCATCAGTACATAGTCATTTTTGGTTACGTAGCTTACATTTGGGAGAACTTGATGAACCTCGATTTTAAGTCGTTTAATTTGATTTTTTCATAATATAATAAATGATTTTTGAGAGCTGTAGAGGCTATACGGGAGGCTATATGACATTAATGGACGAAAGAATGGTTGTAACATCAGCAAAGCTATAGATGATGGTGCGAGGTTGCTCGGAGATATCAGAGGTCTCTATACAGGTATAGAGATTAGGTCTTAAAACACTACCTTCTTTAGAGGAAAAACTGGGACAATTGAATAATCACGCATGCAGTAAATGCAGTGTTATTTTTCACAGTAGACCTTGTGTAAGACACAATTAAATGCTTTCTCAATGTTGAGAAAAATCCTTAGTTTTGTTATTTGTCCCTTTAACGTCACTTAATGCTGCTATGGCTAATCGGGTGATGCTATAGTAGCATCCCTAAATTTTGCCTATCCCGGTGTAATTAGTACATAGGTCTTTAACGAGTGTCTGAAATTGCATAGGCTCGGGACCCCCGTTTAACGTCCCTTCCGAAGGGCGGAATAACTAAGTTTTTTTTTACTCTCCTTAAAAATCCTAGGGCCACCTGCCAGGATATGAACCCGCGATCTTGAGCTTGTAGGTTATTATGCTAACCACTAAATCAAATGCCGCTCCCTTCTTAGTTATGGCTTCATTCGGAATGGATTGTAAGACTGTACGGTTTCATGTACTCGTTGAATATCGCAATCTTAATTATACCTGGATAGGCAAAATTTAGGACTCATAAAAGTTAAAATTAAAAAAAACCAATCAAAGTAAAAAAAATTGAATGATAATATGTGAAACGGTTAATTGAAATCATTATTTGAGGCGTTTAGTATCAAAACCAGTTCGATCCATTTCATACAATTTTTCCTGAAAGCCAAAAAACGTTTTAAAATTCATAACCATCTTTTGGAAGATTTTACACAAATTTTTGCTCCAGACATGTCAAAAGTAGGTTGCGATTAGATCAGTAGAACTATTTTATTCGATTCGCGGGGTTCATAATGTATTAAAATTTTTAATTAATTAATAACCAAATTGAATGCTTAATCAACTAATGACATAAATTTGCAGTATTTTCGATGAAATTATTTTCTAAGATGAAAAATAAATATTGTGGATTCTCCAATAGGCAATATTTACAGTCCCTGGCCATATTTTTTTTTTTTTTTTATATATTAACACTTTATTGAAATATTACAATCTGCCACTTGTGGGCAATAAGTAATAGTGCTGTGTAGCTTACAGTCATTCCATAACAAAACAATAATATAGACAAAATAAAATAAATAAATATATACATGCGGAAAAATATATACATGCGGTAACAGAAAGCAATTAATGTGGAAATGATAAAAAAATAAATAAAAAAAATAAAAAAATAATAATAAAATAAAATAAATAATAATAATAATACTAATAATAAAAATAAAATAAAATGTACACATTCATACCCTATTTACAATTTGCCTGGGGTCCCCGAACTGAGATTCTTCCCCAGGAATGAGGGCAAAGCAGGAGTCCGGGAAGCCCCAGCCCCCTTTCCCAGCCGCGTCACTGGCAATAAACGCCAATGGAAGCTGGTTAAGGGCGCTTCACACACACAGGTCGTGAGTGGAGAATCTGGCCAGTGCCAGTTGGCCATATTAATGTGACCACCAAGAAAGATTATTTCCTTTTTGTTTTTTCCTAATTTTTTTGATATACTTTCGCGTGTCTTAATAAATTGATGTTTTAAGTAATGGCAATAAGTTTTTTAAAGTATTTTTTTTAGTAATGACAGCATTGGCTTTAGTACAGCCATTTTGTTTTACGAGTGACGGCGTGCATAATTTGTGTTTGAAATTTTAGTTTTTTTTCCATCAATATATAAAATAGGGTGTAAATAGAGTAACACCACAAAATATTAAAAAAAATAAAGATTTATTTTCCAAACTATTTTTTTCAATTTCATATTATTATCAGATAACTAACTTACCCATAAAACTAATATTTAAACTCGATTTACATCATTACGCATACAAAAAGTTAATGCAAATATCTATCAAGAACGAATCTATCGAGTGGTCACATTAATATGCCAGGGACTGTAAAACCATTTTTAAAAATAATAATTTTTATTAATTAATTTAATTATTATAGATTGAAATAACAGATTTAACTGCGAATTTAAATCAGTTTCCCAAAGTAAGGTGACTGTGAACATAATACACATGGTTTAGTGAAAAAAATCATCTTTTTAAAAATTATTATTAAAGTAATTATTATAAAAAAATATTATAAGACAAGAATAAAAAAGTAGTAGATATTTATTATTAAAATAAAAATCAATTGAATTGCTATTTTATAAAATTATATAATAGCAAGAAAAATAAAATTGTTAAGTAAAATTATTTTCAGTTAAAATTTTCGCTTACATTAGAATTTTCAACAGTGGGTTGTAGTCCATTTTTGATTAACACTCGCAGCGGCAAACTGAGTAAGCTTGGATCGAACTGATTTTGTTGCCAATTTTGTATGGAATGGAACCGCTTTAGATCCATACGGTTAAACACACTTTTAGAATGCCTTTTAAACTTTCAAAATACGTTTAAAAAAAAATGTTTTGATAAAAACGGGATCGAACTGGTTTTGATACTAAACGCCTCATTTGTCGTATTCTTTTCGAAAATATTATAAACTAATGAGAACGGTTGTATGAATGTATTTTGATTTCTATTATCTTTGGAATGTCAAGATACAGCTAATATAAATATACGGCTAATTAGTTTTTTAATGAAATATTACAGATATTATTATTTGTTACTTTTTACATCCATTATTGATGTTTGAATATAATTTAAATGCTTTCATTGGAAATTATCGATTTATGCAGGAGATATAACCTTACAATTGCCGAGGAGGAAATTTTCGAAATTGAAATGTATTAATTCAGAGGAGAATGGTCTGAGTAAAGTCCAATCTACCTCGCGATAATTTTCTCCTCCTACCGACAGAGGGGGGGGGGGTTGCATTTACATTGCATGAGGCCGTTATGCAGCGCCCTCTATGTTATGCATTTAAGCATAAGCAGCTAAGTTTCACTTCCCCTCCGTCCTCGGCTCTCCAACTTCCTCTCGCCCGATATTCATTGCCCGTTTGTCCTTCACTGATTTCATCCATATCCTTTCAAACCGATTGTTTTACATTTAGGGATTAAAATTTGACTAATTCATAATTTTGAAAATTTTAATATTGGCTCGTTTTATGTGAAATGTCAAGAGAAAGGTTATTTATTAAAAATTAAGACACTCATTTTGTTGGCGGAAAAATTCAGTGTTATATGAGGAAATAAAATCTCCAAATGCGTTTTCGAATTGAGAATCATTTTGATTTTTTCTCTTAACTTAAGGAAGTTATCCAAATTCCCAAACAGACTAAAATCTATTGAAAATAATAAGTCTGGCTATTAAGGCGGGTGTAAGAGGACTTCGTGACCTAGCACGTTTAGTTTTTCTTTGTCTTAAGGGAAACATAAGGTCTTTCGTCCTGTAAGAGTATAGTCCCTGGTTGATTTTTGATGCATTATGTCAATATCCTTCCCTGCAGTGCGATGTGTATATGATAGTTTTATCCCTATGTAGAAATATCAATATTAACTACACTGTGCGCCGGTGGGAAGCGTTCCCTGCATGGTTTAGGATTTGCAATATTACCTGATCGTTTTATGTAAAATGCTCATTTTCAAAGGAAAGCTTATTTAGTGAAACAATTTCATGAAATCAAGACATTTCTGTTGAAAAAAATAGCCTAATTGTTTATACGTTTATTCCCATTTTGTAATAAAATCTTCAATACCAGAACTAAAAAATTCAGGCTAGTGTGATGAAAAAATTCTGATAATGAGTTTTTGAATCGAGATTCATTTTCAACAATTTTTACAATAGATAAGTAGTCTACATATCTGAACAGATATTGGAGATATGACTGGCGAATAAGGTGGGTGTGGGAGGACTTATGTTGCTATTTAGCATTTATTTATTTATTTCAGTTGATAAAGTGATTATTTTTTTTTTTTATGAAAGTACATCTATACACCCTTCATTATTTTTCGGAATACATTTTATCAGCGATTATTATTGATTAACGTTATATTTGAGCTTTACAGTCCTCATACAAGATTGAAAAGACAAGAAACTGCCCGACGTTTCCGCCTACTTCAACATTTACTGAACAAACTTTCTAAGCTCCTAATTAATTACAAAAGACTCATTTACATGACAGTTATCAGACCTATTTGGACATAAGGAGTTGAGCTTTAGGGCTCTACTAAGCCTTCCAAAATCCTTCGTAAAATCCTCAATCCTCCTTATTATGTCACAAGCAAACAGATCCATCATGATCCTAATATCCCATATGTAGCTGATTTGGCCCAAACTAGATACCTATCCTTCCATGACAAGCTCCATACACACATGAATCCGCTAGTCTCTCAACTTGCTTTCCATACTATCCCTGATAATTAATGATTAATTAATATCCCTCCGAGGCGTCTGAAAAGCAGATGGCCTCGAGACCGTCTGCTATAGAACTTTATTGGAGTGCTACCAATGGGTAATTTCTCCACAAGTTTTTTTTTTCATGTCATTTCTTCATATTAGCAGATTTACTTGTTGTGATATTATTAAAGTTGTAAATAAACACCGGTGTAGGGCTTAAAAAGCTAGATGCATTATTTCATTGAATGATCATACACTTCTTATTCCATTCCACAAAGTGCCTGGTTAGTAAAAGCAAGGGTTGTCTCTTAATTGTTTTCAACAAAAGTAGCAGGAGGACTTAGTGTAAAAAATGTATTATGGTTAAAATAACGTTACATTTTTGTTTTAATATAAGTCAGTGTCACCTAAACTTTTATAGTAATAATAATATAGTGCGATAATAATTGACACTTGCGGCCTGAGAGAGTTTAGGACCCAATTAGAAAGAATTTATTTCTTGACAAACCTTAACCCTTGCAATTTTCAGGAACGGTTCGTAATATATATTTATGATATAACGTCAACACCTTATACTTAAAACTGAAATAAGGCTTAACAAATTACTTATAAATAAGTTGTGTCTGAAGTAGAATATGATTAAAAACATAGTCGTGATATTATTACGTAAAACTAGTAAAACCAAACCTTGTTACTCTAGGATATAAAAAAATATATATTTTGATTTCATTCGAAAACAATGGCATGTGTACAACCACACAACCTGGCATAATCGACTTCTATGAAACTCTTTTTGTTTGACAAGTCGATAAATATTAAACATACACGTATGTCTAAGGGTTCTTTGGAGACAAGAGACAATATCTTTTTTCTACTCGTACTAATAAAATTTTTATTGTAGAATAAAATTGAAAAATACATTTTCATGGCCTAATTAAAAAATAGGATTTGTACACCTTCGTGTAGTATATAGGGTTTAAACTCATTACTATGTTTCGCATGAATCGTGAAACAGATTCGTGGTTTTCAATAGAATGAAAATTTTGAGTAACAATTGAGTTGATTTTCTATTTCTTTGAAAATTGTTAAGAATTTCAAACAGTTGTGATTTTGAAATATTGAAAAAAAAAGTTCATATTCTATAAAACATAATACTTAAATACGTAATCGTAAATAGGAGTAAAATAGAATCCAAAAAAAAATTCACAATCGGAATACTAGCTTTGAAAAATATTGACAAGATTTTTCATATCTTAATAAAAAATGTATTCCACTTTATTATATATGAAAATGTATAATAAAGTGGAATAAATTATTTTTTGAGGAAGAAACAATGCCGATTAACGTTTTTCACTTTAAAATATCGTTTTATCGAATAGACAACGAATTATTAAGTGGCTGTTATGTTAGCCTATCATTCTGGATTATTTATCATTATCTCAATAATAAAACATATGCAATATATGATTAAAATTATTTAATTTTACATATATTCATTAGCAAACGTACAATTGTAAATACACTTTCAACCATACTGTTTTTGGGTAGATTGTAAGCAGCAAAAACTATATACAGATAACAAGTCTTAAGCCAATCATGTTTTCACTCCACATTAAGATCTAGGCGCAGAGTGTATACTTGACCCGCATAACATAAAAACATTGTAGGCTAGTGTCTCCAACGCCCAGAAAGTCATTTCTTCACTGTTTTAAGGAGAGAATGTAAACAGTATATAAGTAATTATTATCAACGAGTATATTATATGTTTATGTACAAGCACATAGACATATGTATATATTTATATTTAAACAGTAAATTTAAATGTTTAAAAACCTCCCGTCTCGGCTTTGCCCTGAATAATGGTCTTGATGAAAATTACGTATTATACAAGCATACAAAAAAAAATCGACAAATGGGTACTTCATTGAAAACAAATAATAATTTTGGAATTTAAAAAATAGATTTACTTTCCACATTTAAACACTTACTAAAATGCCTCTTATAATATTTATAAAGATAACAAAACAGAACAAAAAAATTGAAAAGTTTCTATTGATCTTGAGAAAATGTAAACAGTTTACATGTAATTATTATCTACGAGTATATTATATGTTTACGTACAAGCACATAGACATATGTATATATTTATATTTAAACAGTAAATTTAAATGTTTAAAAACCTCCCGTCTCGGCTTTGCCCTGAATAATGGTTTTGATGAAAATTATGAATAACGTTGAACAAGCATATAAATAAATTCGACAAATGGGTACTTTATTTGTTATTAAAGAAAATAAAATTTTCTAATTATTAATAAAATGATTATGATATTGATTGAGGTTAAATTGAAAAGGTGGAATAAATTGTTTAGTGGATAATGTGACCTTACACAATTTGAGTTATTCATATTGATAAATCTTTATTTATTCTCGGATAAGGCCCTTAATATTATTTATACAAGGCAGAATGCATGGGACCGTAGGATCTTTAGAGTAAAGTACATTTCAGTAAATTAACTAAATACAAATAAGCTATGAATCAATTCATAATAACAAATTTCTGCAATAACAGATTTGTAAACGGCGTTGTGGTATACCATTTTAAATTGATTGAATTCACCGTTGATTTGAGAAATTTTCAGCTGGTTACACAGATTAAATCATAAATGAATAATTAATTCATAAAAGATTCCGTTTTCACATTCCAACATTACAGCAGGGATACTGACATAATGCAACCTATAAAAAACCAACCTGAATTGCTTGATCGGAAGTAACTTGTATTTTAACACGACAACGTTTCATCTCATGTTTTAGGACAGCCTTGCAGAAACTGAACTTACTGGATTACCAATTACTCCCACTTCAACCATAATCGCCAGAAGTATCTCCAACAAATTTCCCTATTTTCAGAAATTTGCAAAACTTCCTTAAGGACAATTAAAAAAAAAAATGATTTTTAAGGCAACAACGCATTTTCAGGGTTTATATGATCGTTTAACCCTGAATATTTCAGTTCTGGGATTGAAAATTTGATAACTAGTCAGGAAAAATTTATAGAACATTAGGGTAAATATTTTGAATAAAAATGTTTTGCTAAATAATCTTTCATTTGAAAATGGACATTTTGCAAATTAAAATTAAATCGAAACTTGAAAACAAACAACAATTTTTTAATTAAATAAATTAACTGATTAAAAAATATATTTACTTGACTCACTTTTAAACACTTAATAAAATTTCACTTATAATATCTATAAGGGTTACAAAATAGAACAAAAAAACTGAAAAGTTTCTATTGATCTTCTTGATATGAGGCCCCGTGACCCTCTGAATGAGACATCAACCTGACGTGAGGAACCCGGGCTTACATTAGGCGCGGGGTTTGAGATGGGCCTCGCTTGTCAGGCAAAATGGCCCCGCATTCTTCTTTCCTTCCTTATGTTCCTCAGTCTTCTAACCCTTATTTTTTTAACGCCACGCCCCCCCCCCTGGAGATTCCACTATTTGATCAATTGTTTTCTTCTACTCTTTATCCTCCCGTTCATCTAAATACATTATTTCTTTCTGACATTTTCATTTCTTTCTCATACTGCACACTATGCTATTCCATTTACTTCTTTTTTTTAGAAACTTGCCTTTTCTCCTTTCCAATTTTCTATTTAGTTCCTTCTGTATTTGTTTTAATGCTATATAATTGGGAAGAGCAACTAAGCATTAATCAGTATATATTATATATTAATATGCTTACTAAAGTATGGAGCATGTCCTAATATTAATAAAAAGTCCCTCCATTGGGTTACCATGGGGGGAATAAATTAAAATATATATATAAATAAAAGACGAATTAATGAAAATATTTTTTTTTTTTAAATTATTTTATTGAGTTGTACAACTGTAATATATACATCTAGTACAATTGATATAAGAGTAAATAATACATGATAGGACATGTAGAGACACTACCCACTGGCAGCACTCTAATAAAATTTCAATAATAGAAGGTCCCGAGGCCATCTTCTCTATGAAAATAATATTTTCTAAAAAGATATAATACCATGGCTCTACCAAATATATAAAAGAAGTTCCTTTGGTGAAACATTATTTTTTAGATTGAAGAAAATTTCATTACTATTTGTTAACTTGAAATAACCATATGTAAGGATAATCATGTTTAAAGTTTATCTTCAGGTTTACGTTTGAATTTTATTTTTAACGACATAACATATAGAATGCTATATATAAGAGGAAAATAGTTGACTGGATGATACAATGTAGAATGGAGGTAGTTGGGGGGTGCAGTAAAAAAAAACAATACCAAATAAGTACAAGACATATATTTAATGTGTGTCGACGTTACGACCTACCTTGAGGCCATCTTCAGGGCTATGAGAGAGAAACAAACAACACAAAAATATATGTAAAAAACGTTACAGTAACAAGAATATGGTGAATTTAGAATGTAGAAAATTAAAATAGTGAGATATAATAATTAAACATGACGAATATTAAAATAGTGACAGATATAATAAAATTAAAATAGTGACAGATATAATAAAATTAAAGATAACGAACAGAAATTAAAATAGTGACAGATATAAAAATTAAAGATAACGAATATAAAATACAGAATAAATGTACATAAAGGATAATAATGTAAATATAATATAAAGGGAAAGAAAAATGAGAAGGTAAACAGAACGATACAAATTGAAAATATTAAAATATAAAAAAAAGTGGGATATAAAGGATTTAGAAAAAACTAGGTTAATTACAGATATAAAATGTATGATAATAGACTCCTAGAGGTTACATAAGTAAAATGTATGAAAAATATATACAAAATATTTTGCCAAAGAATAATTACAGAAGAAGTATGTAGAAAGAAATGAATAGGTATCTCGTAGAATGACAGTTAGAAATGTAAAATTTGAAAATATAAATATAGGATGTAATATAAAAATAGTTGATTGGATTAATAAATTTGAAAAATTAAAAATGATGCTATTAAATATGAACTCCTTGATTACCAACATAATTAACATAATTAAATAATTTACATTAGTCTGGTGTTCATATTTACTGACACTCGGAGCAATAATTATATACATTTTCAAGTATTTTTTTTTATTAATGAAAACATATGATTGCACAAGCTCAATGCAAAATATCGATACGACTTAATTGAAGTAATAATTATTGTACAGTTATTAAAAAATTAAAGGATAACAATGCAAATATAATATAAAGGGGAAGAAAAATGAGAAGATAAACAGAACGATACAAAATGAAAAGATTAAAATATTAAAAAAGTGGGATATAAAGGATTTAGAAAATACTAGTTTAATTACAGATATAAAATGTATGATAATTATCATTATAATTATATCATTATTATAATAGACTCCTAGAATGTTATATAGTTCGATATGGTACATATCGGAATACAGAAAACGTCTTCCTGTAAAAATATTGGCGTCAGACACTTCCTCCTAAGTAGAAAGCGAATTCTCACACAATTACACTTTTTGTCTGGCTTGAAGTTTATTGGAGGAAATATATTTGTATTTACATGAATTTGAAAACATACATAGTAAAAAATGTATGTTTTTTTTTCTAGAAAGCGCATTTTTCTAATTTATTTTGTCTATAGATTGTATGTTTTTACGTAATAAAATTGAATAAATAGCCGAGTTCAAACCATTCAGCAGTGATTATGCCGAGATAACGCACAATCGCCAGGTCCCCCCCCCCAAATTATGAGTACTCACTTTATAGAGGCTAAGTGAGCAGAGCTACAGGATCGCCTTCTGATTTTAAAGATTCGTTCCATAGCAGTTAACATAACAACAAAATTATCTATTATAGTTTTATGTCAAAAAAATCTAGATATTTATGTATTACTAAATAAGAACAATCCGGGGCTTTCGCCGTCAGAAAGGGTGTTAGACAAGGGGACTGCCTTAGTCCTCTTCTTTTCATCACTTTAATGGAAGAAATATTGAAAATCTTTCAAGTAATGGTTTTTGTAGATGATATTGTCTCCAATGCAGATTCAAAGGAAAATCTACAGCAGGCGGTTACGGAGTGGGAGGCTGAGCTGGAAAGGAAGGGTATTGACATTGAATGTTGGAAAAACCAATGTGATGCACATCGGGCATGAGAAGAGGAGGTTTTGATTCACTGCAGAAGAGAAACCTTGGAGACAGCGCAGGAGTATACCTATCTAGGAGCAGTGCTCAGCAGAAATGGGAAAACGGACCAATGATTAAGAAAGCTAATAGCATATACTACCAGCTACACAGTAGTGGGGAAATAGAAATTGGAAAATAGTGTAAAATTAAATATCTTTAATTCCATATACCTACCTAACCGTTGGACCAGCTAAGCTTCTCCTACATATTAAATGTACCAACCTTAAGTTTTTTAAGGTCAATATCCCAAGGTAAGGAGACTATTTATTTTAATAATTTTTGTAATTTTATACTGAAAACTTAAAAGAGACCTTACATAAATGTTAAGACAGTGGAAAAAATTCCAACGAAAAGCCCTTAAGTCTCCAAACGAAAACAGAAATAGAAATTATCTGTCCAATATTTCGCCCATTCAGTTATCCTTAGGGTAGAATGAGAATAACAGCAAAACAAAACATGAATAATGCACCAAA
This sequence comes from Arma custos, assembly GCA_037127475.1. Taxonomy (NCBI): domain Eukaryota; kingdom Metazoa; phylum Arthropoda; class Insecta; order Hemiptera; family Pentatomidae; genus Arma; species Arma custos. The sequence goes on along the minus strand of CM073759.1, from coordinate 205,550,460 downwards.
GAAACATCCCACCATCTCCAAGGCTCAAATGCAAATAATCTTTATTTTATTATAATTAATCTTTTTTTTTCTTCCATTTTTAATTTCATTTTTTCATATGGTATTTTGTCCTATGTTTTTGTGTTGTTTACTATTATTTATTTTTTCCTGTTGTGCTTTTTGAAGTTTGGTGTTTTGAAGTGAAATGGAGTATTTATCAGCCATTTTTGTCAATCCTAATCCGGCCGGGGTCGAGTAACCTTCCTTATGATTATTCATTGGTAGTATTTTGGTTCATTAGATCGTTGGAGGTGGTGGGATGTTTCTTTGGTGCATTATTCATGTTTTGTTTTGCTGTTATTCTCTTTCTACCCTGAGGATGCCAAGTAGTGGTTATATAATTATATTGAAAAACAAAATAAGGATAATATGATTTTTTAGCGCAGTGTATATAATAAAAAATTAGGTTAAGATTCGAAGATATCGTTCTGCCATTTCCAACTATCGAATGCCAAAATCGGTACTTCTGAGGAGAATTAAAAAAAAAACAGTTTCAAGGTTCAATAAAAATAAGTGCTTATAGTCAAACCAATGACGTTTTAAATTGCCTTTGTGACTGATAGATGCCTCTATATGAATTTTATATCAATTATCAATCTTTAATCAACTGCTATAAGTCGAAAACGAAAACTGTGTTTTTTCACATTAGATACTTTGCGATGGCAGGGACGATATGGTCAATAAATATCTCCTTCAATATATTTCAAGATAGAATTCTTTTGAGAAGGGTTTTGCCTTGGTACGATATTTTGTTTCATAACTATAATTATTATTTTACTTTTAGATTGTATGCCCGAGAAATGTAGCATTTAATCAAGACTGGTTAAACATTTTTAAATATCTTCAAACACTTCGGCGATTTCCATTAGTATCATCATTGGACATAAGTTGTAACTTCTTCAATTATGCTTCGCTATTTTCAAATACGGAATGAGGAGAAGCTGGATATATTGTTATATTTTATTATATTATTATACATTTTATTATTATACTATTATAAGAGATAAAGTTAAAAAATCTTTATTTGATCATTACTATTCGTAGATTATTACATTTATTCATCTAAGACGGATAAGTTTTTATTGTTTTTATATGCAAAGTCCTAAATTCATCGCCTGAAGGTTTTAAAACTCGCTTCGGGGACATCTGTACTCGTAAGTCTATGATTATAAAAGTTTTGAAGGCATTCAAAGTCTTTATTTATGTAGTTTCCTCTACCCCAGTTATTCACAATTAAAATTTAAAACTAATCTACGGTATAATATAAACTATATTTTTTAATAAAGTAATCAAAGATTTGAAAACATGTCTGTTTTTAAGTAAGAACAAAAAAACTGTTTGGAGGAAAAATTATTTGAATTTATTTTAAAGCCTTTAAATTTAGATATTAAATTGAAAATTTAATATGAAATGCAAATTTCATTGTGAACACTTTTAAAAAAATAAAACACTTAGACTAGCTGTCCCGGCAGACGTTCAGCCCTATTTCCCTAAAACAAAGGGCCTCCAAATTTTCTCTAATTATTACAATGGCAACTTCATCGATTGTTGGTGCATTGAAACATCTTTTCGTACAGGAGTTTCATAAGCTCTGATTACAATTGTATGATTACCAGATGGTATAAGATCCAGTGTAGTTTTAAACAATATAATCAATGGATTTTGTTGATGAAGCAAAGCTTGTAATTGTTCTACAATAGACCTCACTGAACTGTTATTTGCACAACGCTGATCAATTACTTCTGTTGTATTACCCATTTATTTCATTTCCAGGAATTTATAGTCACCATCTGTCAACAGCGGCACCAGCGAACCTGCTTTATGATATATTTGGCCTTGTATCTGCAAATTAAAAAGAAAAGTTTTATTTTTCCAAAACAAATTAAAACGGAATAAACAAAGTAAGCCTTGTTACCATAAAAATTGTCAAGAAATTGTCGCGAAGTATATTTGTTGCTCCAGAATAAGTCATTTGTAAGGAAATGTATGGAATCCATTTTAATTTATATCCAATGAATACAATGGCTCTGATGGTGGAACCAATATTTATATAGATAATGACACGCAAGCCATAATAAACTTTTACTAACAACTAACGTGCCTTTGTTTTTGCTTTGATTGACGTCAAATGGTTGACAGTTTGGAACAGAGTGGTTTGTATGGGAAAATAAAAGTGTTGTTTTTATTATTTCCTCGTCACTTTTACGTTTTTCTCTCCATAAAAACCTTCTTTGTGCCTTAACAGAAATATGAAAAAAAAAAAAATTGGCTGAATTGGCCGAGCTGTTCTCGAGTTTTGCGCTTAGCAACCAATTTGGCGATTTATTTTTATTTATTTTATTTTTTATTTTACCCAAAAAGAGGAATTATCTTAGGATGTTGGATAACATTATCAATTGATGTTGTTATTTATACATTGGCAAAAAAAGACATTCTCCAGTCATCTCAACTTCTTAAATTTTATAATTGTTTAAGACGTTTCGACAAATTTAAACTTTAACATAACATAACTTTTAAGAAGCTATATGTCTAAAAATCTGTAAAAATAATTATATTAAGAAAATTACATAATTTCAATAAAATTGTCCCAATAATTAGTAAAAACCAAGTATAGACACCTAACAAACGCATATGTAATAAAAAAAAATTTTCGGGGGATTATCTTTCCTCCAAGGTCAAATTATTAATAATAAACTTATATAAACTTTGATCTTTTAGATTAGTTGTATGTAATTATGAACTATTTATTTTACTGTATTTAAATTTTTATGTTATTTTAAACTATATAAAAAAAAACATCACAAAAACAATCTTTACATTTTATAATTTTTTATTTAATTCAGAGGTCACTTCCTATGATTTCATGTTACTTTGAATACCTATATAATATTTTATTAAATCTTAACCATCAATTCAACTAATCCTTTACATTGAATAGAAAAAAAAAATTGTAGAGCCCACTAATGTCAAATCTACGGTCTCAGTGAATAAGTGGTTAAGTCTTATATTTTTCCAGAGAGTGATAACTGTAATGAGGGAAGCATAATGGTGTTATTATTTTAGTTTTGGGCTTAAATGTAGTTGATATAAAAGCAATAAATCCTTTTCAAGCCAATGCCTGGCATAGACATTTATGCACTACGAGAAATACACGAATCTACTTCCCAGAGCACAAGAATATTATTTTGGAGAAAATTTGAATTAACTACTTATTTAAAAGGACTGTAGAAATAACCTATATTTGTACCCTGAGGTAAAAAAGTTACTTATCCTATTTCATTTCCTCACTTCATGAAATCATCCTGAATTCGATATATAGGGTAAATTAAATTATTTTAGTTTGCCCTTTACCGAATAAAGATAACAAACATGGTAATCTAATAAACATATTTTTTCTCAGCCAATTTTATTTTGTAAAATCTACTGATCTTTAATGCTTATTTGATTTGAATAATTATGCAATATTATAATAATTGTGCAATATTATTTAGCAGTCATCAAGTAAACAATGCATCATCGAAGACGACTATTAAGGCCAAGGGAGAGTAAAATGTTAAAATATTAAGAGTGGTTTAAAATAATATTTATATTTATTAAAATATTAGAGTGGTTTAAGCAAGTTTAGTGGTTAATATGTTATATTCCTCAAGGTAGTATCCTTGGCCCAATCCTTTATGAAGTTTATACAGCTAACATCCCAACTCATCCTAATACTGTCCTTACCACGTATGCTGATGATACATGTGTATTATCAGTCAACACCAATCCAGTTATTGCATCCCAAAGCTTCCAATCCCACATCGCTGATCTTGAAGAATGGTGTCAAAACTGGAGAACTAAAATAAATTCTCACAAATCGCATCAAATCACTTTTACCTTACGTCGTAAACCAATGACTTCCTGCCCTTCAGTATCCTTTAATAATATCCCTCATTTACATCGCTGATCAGGAGCGTCCTTGTTCCTTCCTCTACTCAGGCCGAACCATCACTGTGTTTCGTTCTTGAGCCATATATAAGCCTATCTGTTATAATCTTGTCTGTTAGCATAGCAGCTGTGTAACAGTCTTGCTATTTTGCTGTTACAGACATTAGAATAAAGTTCGTCTAATATATAATTAAGATACATATTAGAAATTGTTCTTAAACAATTCCAAATTCATTATTTGAACCTTAGATAAAATAATATCACATATCATATAATATCCCACTGGTGCCTGTAGAACAGATCCGATTCGGGTTGCACCTCGACAAACGATTAACCTGGAATCCTCATACAAGACTGAAAAACAAGATACCGTTCGACGTTTCAGGCTACTTCAACACTTACTAGACAAACGCTCTAAGCTCCTAATTAACTACAAAAGACTCATCTACCTGACCATCATACGACCTATTGGGACTTACGGAGTAGAGCTTTGGGGCTCCACTAAGCCATCGAATTCCTCTCGTATCCAATTCTTACAATCCAAAATCCTTCGTAAAATCCTCAATGCTCCTTATTTTGTTAAGAATAAAGTCATCCATAACGACCTTAATGTTCCTTTTGTTGCTGATTTGGCCCGAACCCGGTATCTATCCTTTCATAACAAACTTCATTACCACTCAAACCCTCTAATTTCAAACCTAGCTTCCTCTTCAATTCCCCATAATCATCCGAGGCGTCTGAAAAGAAGATGGCCACGCGGCCTTCTTAGTTCAACTTTGTTTTGAGTATTACCAGTTTCTCTACTTGTCATTCTCATGCCATAATGTATCACTTATCCTATTTACTTGTATTATTGCAATACAGTTGTAAATATCAATAAACAAATTTAAAAAAAAAATGTTATATTTATTTCCTGGTGTAATGGGTAACCCCTGACAATGAAAGTCTCAGAAATCGATCATATCATAATTAGTCTGAAATTGCCGGCATCTCATCTTGATGTAAGGACCAAAAGAGGGACCGATGGAAATAGTGATCACCAGTGAGACCTTTCTGAGAGCAGCAGCTGAAGAAGGACCACACTACTCTTCAAGCATAGTAAGGTCCTGTTTACTATTATCTAAAAAATAATTCGGCCTGAGCCTGGAAAATACCTTCTATGGCATTGGGCCAAATGATTCTTGCTTTGGTATGAGAGGAAAATTGTTGACTGGATGATACAATGGAGAATGGAGATAGTTGGGGGGTGCAGTCAAAAAAACAACACCAAATAAGTACAAGACTTATATTTAATGCGTGCAGACGTTTCGACCTACCTTGTAGGCCATCTTCAGGGCTATGAGAGAGAAACAAACAGAACAAAAAATATATACTAGTTTTTTCTATATCCTTTATATCTCACCTTTTTATATTTTAATCTTTTCATTTTGTATCTTTCTGTTTACCTTCTAATTTTTTCTTTTCCTTTATATTAAGTTTACATTGTTATCCGTTCTGAACATTTCTTCTGTATTTTATATTCGTTATCTTTAATTATTATATCTGTCACTATTTGAATTTTCTACATTACATGTTAATATATTCTTGTCACTGTAACGTTTTTTATATATTTTTTGTTCTGTTTGTTCCTCTCTCATAGCCCTGAAGATGGCCTACAAGGTAGGTTGAAACGTCGGCACACATTAAATAGGTCTTGTACTTATTTGGTGTTGTTTTTTACTTCATATTTCCATCTCCATTCTCGATTCTTGCTTAGATTTAATAATAATAAGTATTGAATAATTTCGCTATAGTCTAAAAAATGCCAGTGTGGGAAGGGACATAATTTTGACCACTCTGGAAGATTTCAGGAAGAATTATAAAGCTCATTCAAGCCACGCACATCTGTGTGACACTAACGAGGGAAATATCCAAAAAAATTTCTTTAGCAGACTGTTAAGCAGTGCCTCTATTGTTTATAATGATGTTAGATGAAAACAGGAGAGAGGTTGCAGTGAATAGGTGACGAAGAATCCAATAGTAACTGGAAGGAGTGGAGTATGCGTATGATATAAGCGAAATGACATTTCGATTCCAGAAACTGTAACCCTATAGCAATACAATCCCTACAAGCTAGAAGAAGTGGATGTTTTCCCATAAATGTCGAAGTAATTAATTTAAATTCAAATATCCTCGTGGGATGATCCCTACGTCCCTACGTACAAAGCGACATGTCACAAAGTAAGGTAATTTGAGAGCATAATGAAGAGTGATTTGAACTTTCATTAAGCTCCCTATAGCCTCACTTTTTGACATGTCGCTTTTGTACGTAGGGACCGTCAATATATGTATATATAACTTATATATGTTGACCATAAGCTAATGGACGGGTGTATGTATGTTGTACGGGTGTGGTATTGACAGGGGGTCAGTATTTGTTATAAGCTAAAAAGAGCGACATATAGAAGATAAAAAAAAAACAATGGAAAATGCATACATAATAATAATAATATAGAGTTTTATTACAATGAATTTAACAATTTACAATTTTTGTAATATATTACATAATACATGTTTTGAATAAAACAATTTACTCTGTACTACACTTATTAAGGTGTTTTTATTGACTGCACCCCCAACTATTTCTTCCTTATATAAATGATAATAAACCTTCTATTATTATGAATATTTTTGACTTACTATCGTCAGTGTATTTCACTTATGACAATATACTTTTAAATTTAGTTAAAATTTTATTAGAATTGAATTTGCTAAACATATTCTTAATTTCTTTAAAGCAATCCATTATAGAAGGTTCATTATTTGACTTTATTGGTTGTTCTTGGCTTACAAACGTTTTCTCAAACCATTTCGAATGGGTTTTGGGTAAAACTGGAAAGTCTGTAGGTTTAGCTTTATAAATGGCTGGTGTCATTAATAATTTATAATAATAATAATAATTATAATAATAATTTATAATAATAGACAACTGACTAGTAAAAAAAACCTTTACCGCTACAACCTCTGAAGGGTTATTGGTTCAGTACGTAGTAGAGACAGTACTGTTTCAAGGAGAACGGTTGTCCAGGGAGGTGATTTGTCCTAGATCACGCTCAACCTCTAGATTTTCCCCAATTAACGGAGATTTAATACAGACTGGATAAGCCAGATACCTTACGGCTGCTTACAGAAACTAGTGCATCAAACTAATGGAACTAATAAAATTAACTAAACAGATTTAATATAATACAATATAATCATTACACATTTAAAATAATAAGAATAACAATGCTTAGCGAACCCGAAGGCTCGATGCCGATACCACCAATCTCTGCTTACAATCCTTCGACCACGGATCGCTATTCGACTCAAATCCGCCATATCTTAACGCACTCCTCCCAGCTAAACATTGGGCTTCCTCTCAGGCTTTTACCAGTCGAAAGTGGTTATTAACTTTTTAGGAGTTATTTCGTTATTATGACGAACAACTTTACCAGCCAATCTTAATCATAACGGCGCTTCACTTCCGGGTGTATGCTCTGATATTTCGCACTGCCTAATCTCCTGAATTCTCCAGTGGCTTCATTCTTTTTCAGATCTTATTTTCGAATACCTTAAGGGGTTGTTCATTCTTTAGTATCAACAGTCACGTTTCACATCCGTGAAGAGTATTATATATTTATACAATTTTAAAAGGGATTTAAAAATTCTTTTACAGTGAATGTGGTGTGATGGCAGTTCCGGATGTTTTTACAAAGGTATTTCCGAACGACTTGGTCCATATTTTTTCTGTTCCGATCTGTCCAGTATGGAAATAAGAACTATCCCCTGAAATTACAAAGTCGCCATAACTTGGGCAGGGTCTAGCCGGACAATGGTGATATTATGCCGGTTTGTTTACATGAATTGTGATCCCGAGGTCGGGGAGGTCTTGCTATCCGGTTATAAAGGAGGCAGCGGGGTCAGGGAGGAAACGGCGCCCGAACAATAGAGGGGGGGTAACAAAGGGGATGGGGCCCCTCCGAATTAAATATTCACCACCGCCCGCTGTTTATTCGGTAATAACCCTTCACCTGTACCTGGTTATCGGCTGCTTCCCGGTTTTTAATTTTCTCTTCTCGGAGTAATAAAAAAAAAGTGTCGGTTTCTTTAGTTAGTTTTAATCAATCTCTATATTACCTCTATATAACCTGAAGGTTTGTTTCGACACGGGCATTCTCTAATCAATAGCCGTCCGGATACCTTTTTGCTGAATATTTATTTTAAAAAACCTGTAACAAAAGCCCGTGAAGGGTCTGAGGCTCAGTACATGGTGGAGACTGTACTGTTGAGAGGATGGGCGAACCCCAGGAGGGTCCATCTCCGGCCGCTAACAGATTAAATAAAAGTCAGACCCACGAACTCCCGACGGTAACGGACCTCGTCTACCGCTCCGGTCCCAAAATTTAATAAATTTATAACATGTAAACCTCACATAGTCACAATTATTTCTCCGTTAATTGTGCATATTTCCAAAAACTAAACTTGATAGATTAACTACTCATCGTTCCTTCAAAAGAACCAAGGCCTAATTTTTCCTAAGTTTTCAATAGAGATATTCGAAAATTCCATGTGAGTAAAAAAAAATTATAAATCTGGGATATTGGTAAAGCAAAGTATACCTATCTTAATGATGGTATTGAAATTATTTTAATAACCAGGAGAATTTTTATAGACTTTAGATAAAATTCACTATATAACATTTTTCGCTAGTTTAGTCAAGCAATGTTTTATGCTCCCGAAACTTCAGGTTCAGATCCCTACTATAACCATGTGAAATAAAGTGAAAAGTGCCATGTAATGATCTATAAGGCAGTTATTAGACCAGCACTCCTTTATGGGGCGCCTATGTTGAATAACATTTCACCAACAACTTAAAAAAGGCTCCAACAATTTCAAAACCCTATGCTGAGGCGTATAGTAAGGCAAACTTCTCTACAAAGGACGAATCAGACTTAATACACGAGACTCTCGGACTCCCGCTGGTAACGGACTTCATCACAAGGAGGCATATCAAATTCTTTGATAGCCTCCAACACTGCACGAACCCACTATTCAACGCACCGACAGGCCGACCTCAGCGCTGGCAAACACATGTACAGACACTCAACATGGACTGAGTAAACTACTGACAAACTCCAATCAGACAGAACTAGTGAGCCCCATCACTAGACCCCCCCACTCCTTCCATCTAATTAATCTTAAGTAAGTTCAATGTACAATGTTTTCTTAAAATGCACCTGATGCAGTAAAAGCGATACCATGTATTATTATTAATATTAATATGTTATTGTCAAAAATTAATAAAAGCCAAGGGGTTAAGAAAGAAAAAAAGTGCCATGTTGAAAAAAATTGCTTGACTTAAGTTAAGTATTTAAGTTAGTGAAAAATGAGAAACAGTAAATTTTTCGAAATTTCGGAGTTATTCGCTTTTGATCGTGAATGCCTGATATATTTACGATATATTTGACATTCCTGGAGACTTACATTAAATTAATAAATATATGTTTTTGCTTTTATTTTCTTTATTAAAAAAAGTAATAAATTTATAATTTTTACGCTTGATTATTGTTTAGTCGTGGACCTGGACTGCCCGCCAGATGGAACGGACAGATCATTGCCTCTAAAATCGGGAATACTGTACCGCCAAAACCAAGGAGAGGGGGAGCGACGCTATTGAGTCACTTCACTTGCTGTTAGATCGCCGAGCGGAGCAGTTCCAGACCTTCGCAGCTACGACCATCGCACACTCCACTTTCAAGCCGCTCTTCATATGAGAACGTCCAGAGGTCTTAAAGTTGGATACTCGCCAGAAGCTATGCTGAGATGATGATAATTGAGTATACATCACGCAAATTGTAAGTCACATTTCGTTATCATAAGGCCTCAAATTGTCAACTAATTTTTCTCCTGATGATCAACGTATCACATGGTATCAACCGGAAAGTTCAAGTTAATTAATGATATCATACTCATTGTTCCGTCATGCCGTGATCACTGGCGAAGATAATAATAATTCGCACATCTTCGCGCCTTATTGAAATCTGCATTACATCGCTCAATTTCATTTTGTAGTTATTATATCTTTGGCCATTATGCTAGCATGGAGCATTTCTGTTATTGGTAATTATCGCTCCAATTCATGTTAATCATTTGTTCTTCTTTTTTTTTTGTTTAAAATTAATTTGTTCATTAGATCGCTAAGTTGCATGTTTAGTTTTAAGTTATTCTTGTAGACGCTATTATTTAATTTTATCCTTTCTTTTACATGTATATTTAATAGTATTTAAAAAAATCTCGCATGTTATTTAAATTTATAAATCAAACTCTTTGTTAATATCTGAGATTTCATTCAAATTCCCGTGGTACTTCCATTTGCTTCTTATTAAATTATTCAGTCTAATCACGCCTTAACAATTATAAATGCAAAACGTATTTTCAGTTTAAATTAAATAACGTTACTTTTTTTCTTATTTTAGTAAAGAGAAGAAAAGAGATTATTTTTTATTTTAATTATCGTTCACCTTTTTAAGCCTAGGGCAGTGGTTGACTGTCTTCCTTCTCTCAAGCGTTCCTTTTCTGCTCTGCTCAAGTAATCAAAATTCATTATCGAATGATTGTATCGATAATTCGAATTATAATAGACATTTTGCATTACTGGAGCGTTACGAGTTAGAACTGAAGGGTACGTCAGCATGTTGTGATGGGCAAGAAGTTTTCGAAAAGAGCTTTAGGAATTAGGAAGGTTGAGATTGAAGGGACTACCTGCAACATTGTTGCTAATATTTACCTCACATCAACCGCAACGACTGTTCTGACGTCAGTCAACAAAGTTTGAATGTTGTTCCGTCATACGGGATAAGGCTTGCTGTCACAACTGAATTATCCGATGGCCTGAATTATCCTGCCAGTATAATATCCAAATGGGCCAACTGTCCAAGTTACAATCCTTAATTTTATTTTTAAAAAATATATAAAATATCATATATTTAAAACACACACACACACACACACACACACACACACACACATATATATATATATATATATATATATATATATATATATATATACCAGCTGACCCGGCCACGCGTTGCTGTGGCTGTTGTAATAGTTTTAAAAATATAATATGTTAAAATTTAAATTTTAAAGAAACAATGAAAGAATGGAAAAAATGAATTAAATAGATTTTTGATTTTTCATTTTATTCATCTTATATCTAAGTACAGTATATAATAAATAAATAATATAAAAAATTTCTGACTGATAAAATAAAAACCATTAAATTAATGAATGAGGTACATCATGGATGATTTTTAATTATAACTAATAATATTTTTTTAAATTATAACTATTTATTTCAATGTATTATGCGCTAATCGATGACCAATATTCTTTTTTAATCTGTCCTTTGCTAATTCAAATAGATTAGATGGTTTACTAACACGTGAGCATGCGATTATAATTGTCCATGGGAGGAACATGGATTTCTAGGTCCAAACTGGCAATGGACATTGATTGGCCTTGAGACTTGCTGATGGTCATAGCAATAGCCACGCCTATATCAAATTGAAGTCTTTTAAACGGTGTAATGGGTTCTGATGGTTTCTTTGGAATACGTGGCTACAGGAAGACTTCTCCTTTAAAGATTCCATTCAACATTGCCCCTTCAATAAAATTCCCGGTGATATTTTTGATTACATATTCGTTTCGGAGGAGTTCTATAACAAACACTGTAGCACGACAATTTTATATATTAGATAGAGGTAAGATTCCGGTGAATTATTATATGATTGCAACTTAACTCAGGATCTGCTAAACCTACAGAGCTGCATTTGAGCTCAAATATTAGAAATTTCAATCTTCTTTAAAAATTGTTATTTGTACTTATTTCCTAAAACGCACCGATTAGGAGATAAAGGCCAAAACTGAAAAAAATACGAAAATTTTGAAGTTTTTCGGCCACCAAAAGTATTCCCATCCGTTTTTTCGGTTGCAAACTTGGATATACACTGTTCAAACGTGCCCTTACAATATATAAAAAATGCAGCATCATCAAGCGTCACTGCAACTATCGACGCTTAATCGATAATAATGGCCGACAAGTATCACTTAGGGTCATGAAAAATAGTTCACATCCTATCCTCAGACCTACTGTAGATGGACATAAAATTTCATAAGAATCGGTCGAGTCGTTTCGGAGGAGTTCTGTTACAAAAACTGTGACACGACAATTTTATATATTAGATATATATAAATATATATATATATATATATATATATATATATATATATATATACATATATATATATATGTTACCTGCTGCTATTCTCTACCCTATGGCAACCTAGAAAGAGCTGGAAGGGGTGAGGGAGGGGGAAATTTACATGTACAGGGGGAAACTGGGTGAAGAAATAAACCCCACACATTTATCTATCAATCGCTATTATATTGAAATAAGAGTTACATATAGCGTCATGAAAATAAAACTCTAATTTAACATAAGAATCCCCCTCAATAATAGTACTTAATAATAACATATGAACGAGACTCATACACCTGATTCTCCATCAATACTCATAGTCCCAAAATCCACTAAAATAATAATAAAACACGTTCCATCATATATAACAATCATCAAATCCTTTATCTATAACAATAATTCTATGCACTAATAATTACCAAATCGACATTCCCCTTCAGCAATCATTCCCTCATAACCGCTAATTAATAATAATATAATAAAATTCGATCCATCTCTGGTTGCAACGAATGACAAAGAAAATATTTAATGGTCAGGGTTGATTGATTCTATCGAAAACTGAATTACAAGCGGGCTTCACCCAGAATAAAAGTCTGACTACAGTATAAGGCAAAGTTCCTACCATCGGGTGTCTTGTTGCTCCGGTTCCTCTTCTCACTAGTACCAGTCTTCAACTCTGACTTTTTTAAAAAAACGGTGCGCTATTTGAAGGATTATTCCAGCTAGCTAATCATTCTTACCCCTGGGCCGTAACGTGCTGCGATCTGGTGGTAATAATTATCCCAAGAATTTAATAATTATATTTAAGGTCTTTAAGATTTGAACCGATCGGATATTCCCAGGAAGGAATTGCTTAGGTAATTTCCTGCTACGAGCTGGAATTGTCTTAACAATACTTTCCTATTAAATAAAATATGTCTAACTATACATCTACACCTAAATCTAATCTTAAATTATCGCAGTCCGTTACATATATATATATATATATATATATATATATATATATATATATATATATATATATATATATATCATTATAGCTATTTTAAGCGTGTATGATTTATTTATCTTTAATATACTTCTTCATTTTTATTATAATTTCTTTTTTGGTTGTAAAGAAGGTCACATTTTAGAGCAGTACATGGGCCAATAAATTTTCATTTATCAAAAAGATAATAAATTTGAAGAGTAAGAAATCATATTCATCATCATCACGATCCTATATTATTTCCTGACATCTCGGAGGGGAATAGGTGAGGTAGCTAGTGGGTTTGAAACTAGTGGGTTTTTAGTGGGAATAAAGTTTGCAATGAATGGAATGATATTGGGTTCGGCCCAAATCAGCTATAAATGGAATACTTATGGATGACGTAATTTGCAACATAAGTAAGGAGCATTGAGGATTTTACGAAAGATTTCGGAAAAGTAAGGATTCGGTACGAGAGGAATTCGGTGGTTGAGCCCCAAGGCTCTATTCAGTTAGTTCAAACAGGTCTTATAATATTCATGTATATGAGTCTTTTGTAATTACTTGGGAGCTTAGGGAGTTTGTCTAGTGAGTGCTGAAGTTGCCTGAAACGGCGAGGCCCTAGAAATCTACTTGCTACTTTAATTTAATTTTTATTAACAATCGGACACAGTTGGCGAACATATACACTTTATAAAAAGAAATTATAGTGTTTGGTGAACTATGCTGTTTGGTGCATGGGAAATGTTTGATTCACAATATGTATGAAAATTATTAAAGTTAGAGGAATATTTCGCCCTGCTTATAATTGAACAAGTAGACCCTATAAATACGAAATCTACTTTGTGAAAGTTACACGTTTTGATTCCTGCAGGTTAAGTTATTTTAATAAACCAAAAAATCTTCATATATAGTTTTAATTAGTATTGTTGGCAAATGAATATCCGATGTGATGCAAATGAATGTGAGCAACATATGACTTGTTATTAATTCCGAATAAAAACATTTATATAGCTAAAAAAAATCATCCCGAATCAAAGTAAAGTCTCCGTGTTGAACATCAAGTATTAGTCAGTCACGATTGTTCACTTGTTTCATGATTCGGATAGAGTATGAGAAGCTCATTCACATGATGAAAACCAGGAAGTCAATATCTGTGGACACATTTACCAAAAAAAAAAAGAAAGCAGAGTAAAAATAAGAAAAAAAAAAGTTGATTTTAAAGATAAAAACATTGAAGATACAATCAAATATGCAAGACACCTAGCTAAGTCTTCAATTCTTGATATTCCTTCGAGGTGTTGGAAAAGAAGATGGTTTTGTGACTTATGTTGAATTTGTTATTTGTGTATTACCAGTGGTAAGTTTCTCTATTTGTTTTCATCTCATGAATATGTATTTATAACCTATCTTTTATTTTACTTACTTGTATTATTATAATACAGTTTTTATTTATTATAATATCACTTCATTCTCTCCGATCTCCTCCTCCTTTCCTCATCGGAGATTTTGATCGTTCGCTTAGGATCTCACTTTAAACTTTAACCTCTTGTCTTGGGTTATGCTCTAGGCAGTCCATCCCTAAGCATATCCTCCGTAACCACGAGTTCTCTCGTGTCTCTTTCTGCTCCCTTAAACAATTTCGGTTTAATTTCTTTTTTTCTAAAGGAATTCAAAGTAATTATTATAAAAAATATGTTTTTTTGTTTATTTATATTTTGGGCATGTATTTCATCAGTGTGAAACCACCAGGATAGCCTGCAACAATAACTACTTAATGAGCTCTAAGCACACAGGAGAGACAACCCTCAGAGCCGAAGGACAAAGGACAGGTCCTTCGCAGGACTATTAAGACGATAGCCCTTTGCGATCCTTTGCTGCCTCCTGTTGTATTCATGAGGGTCCTCTCTATTGAGGCATTTGGATAAAATTGATTTTCGACTGTTTGTTCCTTTCAGAAACAAAGAAACTTCTTTTCATAAACAAATCTGCACCTACTCTGTAGGTATCGGAGGAGATGGAACAAATATTGCTAAGCGAGGGGATATAAATAATAAAATGCATCTTAGAAAATCTTTAATTTAACATAAAAATACGAATATAGGGTCTTTTTATATAAAATATCCGTTTTATTTTTTCTAAAATTCAAAGAAGAAGTAATGAGTGGGCTTATATTGTTTATTATGTTTATGTTTACAGATTGTAATGAGCTGTTTGTTATTAATCTTCTCTTTTTTTAATAATATTTACTATTACTTGTTTAGGATGCCATTAAATAGGAATGTGGAAACATCAGGAATGTCAAAGCTGCAAGAAACATTATCACCACGTTTAGGAATGGGTGTTTTTGAGGTGAAACCATCACATCCACATCGCACTGCAGAGATATTGCCATAATACAACAGAAACCTATTAATAAACGACCTTGCCATGGTTTATCAGAAGGCACCTACAAATCTTACACGAAAACGCCAGATGCTTCACGACTGAAGAAACTGAAAGAGTTTGGTTACGAAGTTCTCTCCTAAATCCAGAGAGCTATCTTAAACAAATTTCCATCCGTTCAGCTTTCTTAGAGTTAAACTTTTTGCAAATGATTCTGAAGCCAAAATTGCATTTTCAGACATTATTTCCATAACTAAACCACGAATTTTTCTCTTCCGAGATCGATAAATTGATTAAACGTTGGGGAAAATGAGTGTAAATATTCTTAATAAAAATGTTTTGATTATTTTACTAAATAACATTTTCTTTGAAAACGAACATTTTATTTGAAACTACCTAATATTTAGACTAATTACAAGAAGAAGCATCCTAATTTGACGTTAATAAATTCTGATATCATACTCTCCTCAACAGAATACAGTGGCTCTGTCAGAACCCAGGGACAGATTACTTCCACTACTGACGGTTGTCCATAATGAATTTCACAGGAAAATATTCTGATTGGATATGGAGAACTTTTAGATATATACTGGTTATAGTTTACTATAAATTAAACTAGATATTAGCCACAGAGATTATATTATAGAAGACCATAAAGGGTCAGGAATAAAACAAAAAATTTAGTAGAAAAACCCGACGATGACACACCATGATTTTCTTGAACAAAACTTAAGTTGTAACTCTTGATGACCCTAAGTCAAAGAAGAATCTGGTTGTACTGAACCATGCTTTACTACATTTTCACTTTTTTAACAACAGAAAAATGTATTAGAATCAATCCATTAATAAAAAGATCTATTTTATCTATAAAAGAACTAAAATTTTCATGCGTTATATAAACAAAACAAAAACATTTTTTTTTTTATACAAAACTAGCTATTGCCCGCGACTTCGTCCCCTTTGGTTTTAAATAGAAATCTATGTTGAGTTTAAACGGAGAGTGGATTTTAAATTCCATAAATGAACTCCATATTATAAAAAATGACTTAGAGCATTTGTGAATTGAGCCAGCCAACCAATGTTTATCCCTTTATTGATAGATTTTAATAAACTGTCCTATTAAATATTAAATGGCATAATTACAGAACTATCGATAAGTTTTCTATTGAAATCCACCATATAATATCAAAAATTGTAATATCTTGGAGTTTATTTTGCAAAATCATGAATACAATTATTATTATGTTAAAATGTAAAGCCTGCTTGTTAAATTCACATCTCTAACTTAACATGATACGATTTTCCGCATTTTATACTTATCAGGGTCGATTTTCATAAAATAAAAAAACACATTTTTCTTTATTTCTAGTTCATAAAAATATCTAATTAGCATGAAACATAGTTGATCTTGGTATTGAATGAGACCTCAACAAAAGATCTCAACAAACTATTTTTCTTTTGTTAATAATTTCTAACAATGGAAATATCGATGCCTTAGTTCACAAATGTGTTAAGTGCCAATTTTTCAAAAATGGGTTTTGTTATATAAATAATATTGTAAAGTTGTGATCAGGAAGTCATAGATCATATGTTTATATAAGGTTACAAAAATATTTTGTGTACTTAAACTTAACTGTATTTATTGTGTTAAATTATTATCAAATTTGACTCCTGTAAAATCTTGTTTTCAGCACTTAACACATATGTGAACTAAGGCATAGATATATTCTGTTATCTTTAGTCTAATGATTCTACCAAGTTTTAAGATTAAAAAACATTGAAAGGTTTTGAGATAAGTGACCTCCAATAAAAGTAAATTCTTTTATTTATTTTTTTAAAAATTTATTTATTGATATCTACAACTGTATTACAATAATACAACAAGTAAATAGGCTAAGTGATATATAATGACATGATAATGAAATGTAGAGAAACTACCCATGGTAGTACTCAAATCAAAGTTCAAGTAAGGAGGTCTCGTGGCCAACTTCTTTTCAGACGCCTCGGAGGATTATCGGGAATTGAAGAGGAAGCTAGGTTTGAAACTAGAGGGTTTGAGTGGTAATGAAGTTTGTTATGAAAGGATAGATACTGGGTTCGGGCCAAATCAGCAACAAAAGGGACATTAAGGTCGTTATGGATGAGTTTATTCTTAACAAAATAAGGAGCATTGAGGATTTTACGAAGGATCTTGGACTGTAAGGATTGGATACGAGAGGAATTCGATGGCTTAGTGGAGCCCCAAAGCTCTACTCCGTAAGTCCAAATAGGTCGTATGATGGTCATGTAGATGAGTCTTTTGTAGTTAATTGGGAGCTTAGAACGTTTGTCTAGTAAGTGTTGAAGTAGCCTGAAACGTCGTGCGGTTTCTTGTCTTTTCAGTCTTGTATGAGGATTCCAGGTTAATCGTTTGTCAAGGTGCAACCCTAAGTATCGGATCTGTTCTACAGGCACCAGAGGGGTATTATTAAAGGATACTGTAGGGCAGGAAGTCATTGGTTTACGACGTAAGGTAAAAGTGATTTGATGCGATTTTTGAGAATTGATTTTAATTTTAATTTGTTGATTTTAATTTATTTTAATTCTCCAGTTTTGACACCATTCTTCAAGATCAGTGATATGGGATTGGAGGCTTTGGGATGCAATAACTGGATTGGTGTTGACTGATAATACACATGTATCATCAGCATACGTGGTAAGGATAGTATTAGGATGAGTTGGGATGTCAGCTGTATAAACTGTATATAGGATTGGACCAAGGATACTACCTTGAGAAAAGTAAATTTAAGTAAGGAATCTTATCTCTCCATAACAAAAGAAATATTTATTACAGTTTTTTGTCATAGATTTATTTTTATTAGTTTTGAAACAGGTAGTTAGTTACCTTACTATCTTCAGGTAGTTACCTTGCTATGTTCAGGTAGTTCCGTACTTAAGGCTTACTACCTACACTTGGGTAATTCAGTACTGTGCCTTCCTAAACCTTCCAATTGCTGAGTTTGACATGACTTTTAAACATGTTTAGCCTCTATACTTTTCATTTTTAGCACTCTCCATTTTGCCTCACCAAGCAGAGCTTAATATTGTAAAAAGTGCTTTCTGTTATAGTTCCCCTTGAAGAATGAACTAATTCGCTATAAAGTCAATTTGATTAAACTGGCTGTTTCTGAAGCTATTAAGTTTTTTTTTATTATTTTATTTTTCGGATGATGAAACGTCCTCAAAGACAAAAATAGCAGTTAAGGGATGTTATTAAACATCCTTTTAACATCAAAAGGCACAATTACCCAGAGCTATTTTTTGTTTTAAATTTGTATTAACTCTGCCATATTTTTTTTTATATTAATTGTTCTTCGCTTAAGGTCACTCTTTTAATTATTTCGAATAAATTATTATATATTATATTTTTATATTTATAACGTGAAAATTATCCTTGAAACTCTTACGATAACTCCAAAATCAAACCAGCAGGCCCAAATCTCAAGTAACCAATGATTTTCATATTAATTTCTTGACATTGTTTTAATATTTAAATATTATTACGTCATTAAATGGCATATTTATTGACCCATTTACCCCTCGTCAAATGAGACGAATTTTCCTCATCCAAGATTCCCTCCTCTTTTATTCCCTTCTTTACATAGAAAGAGAGTAAATAAACAATAAAGAAGTATATTAAAGATAGGGAGCGGAGTGAGTGGTAGAGCACTGAGTTGCCATGCCGGAAATCCTGATTCAAATCCCGCTGCAGGCAAGACTTTTATTTAGTCTGTTTGCAGCCGGAGGCGGATCGTATGGGATCTAGGCCTTCCAGGGACTCACCCTGCCTCTATAAAATATTATAAAAATAGAGCAACACAAAATAAGGGGAAAAATCTGGCTGTTGAGCGTGGTCTAGGACAAATCACCTCCTTGCAGAATCGTTATCGATGAAACAGTACAGTCTCTACCATGTACTGAACCCCAGACCCATTAACGGGTTGTAGTGGTACAGTTTTTTTTTTAAAGATAAATAAAGCATATATTCCAACGCACAAAAAATTGATTTTCGACTTATGTTGTTCTTTTGAAGGAGCGATAAAATAAATATTCAGTCGGACGTTTTATCCCTAATTGTAAAATATTTTTACTAAAACGCATAAATATGAATAATAAACAAAGTACTTCAATATAAATCTTGTTGACATGCAAAAAACAAATTGAAGAATAAAAAAATACCAAGAACAGGAAATCGGCTTAATAATCGCATCATTATCTTTGTCGTTGTTTTCACAGAACAAAGTAGGACATTTGCGAATTAAAGACCATGAAAACACCAGGAAGAGTAGTATCAATATGAAGAACATCACCAGTTTGATATAACGAAAATTTCTTGAGTTGTTTGTTCAATTAAAGTCACTTTATGCTGTTGTGGCTAATCAGACGATGCTGCAATACGAGCCCTAAATTTCACCTATCCAGGTTCAATTAGGATAGGGATTTTTAACGAGTATCTTACATCGTACAGGCTCAGGACCCCCATTTAAAGTCTCTTCCGAAGGACGACATAACCAAGGATTTTTTACTCCCTTAAAAAAATCCTATGGCCATCTGCTGTCCTTAGTAGGTTGTTATGGTCCGAACTTCTCAAGTGACGGACCTAATACTCCAACGCGTTTGCTGGAGGGTTAATGTTTAGTCTTAATACATTCCCGTGTTTTTAGCTTGACAGGAGGTAATTTCAATGAGACACAATGCGCTTTATAAAATAGCATTTGGTGCCAATTACGATTTTGAGCCTCATATTTTATCTTATTTTTAGAAAACATGTGAATTTTCATAGGTTTATACAAAGCTGGTATTAGAAATGTGCTCCTGAAAAATCTTAAATTTAGAGTTTACAAAGAATTCGAAATTACTCCACCAGAATTTATGTTTAGCTTCTTTTATGCCAATCTTTTACACGTTTCACTTCTAAAAGCAATGTTCATTATTTATGACATTATATTTATTCATCTATTGTATACATATATATGAAAAGACTAGATATATGAAAACATCTCGGCAGATCAGGGAGAGGATAGAAGCTGTTGTATTGGGAGAAGAGGCATACTGGAGCTGCGATACATTTAAGTACCAGGGGGGAGTAGTGACGGAGAATAACAGGGGGGGAGCCTAAATAAAAGGCAAGATGATTGCAGGAACGAGGTGTTTCTACGCCCTGCAAAAGGCACTCCGATACAAAAGTCTCTCCAGGAATGCAAAGATATTTATATACAAACCAGTGATTAGACCAGTTGTTGTGTATGGCAGCGAGACGTGGACTCTAAACAAGGAAAACAGGATAGCCCTGCTGGTATGGGAGAGAAGAGTCTTGAGAAGGATTTTCGGAGCGGTCAGAGAATTAGAATAGCATAGATGGAGAATTAGAAGCAAAGCCAGAGGAACTATATGGTGAGCCAGATATCATCACAGTTATTAGGAAGAGCAGAATCAGATGGCTGGGTCATGTTGAGAGAATGAGTCCCTGTAGATTGCCAAAAATTGTGCTGAGTGGTGCAGGAGGTAAAAGAAAGAGAGGGAGACCCAGGAACCGATGGTGATTTGGAGGAGGACTTGAGGATAATGGGATCAGACATTGGAAGAACCTGGCAGTGGACCGTGAGGAGTGGAGTAGAGTGGTGGCAGAGACCCAGTTCCTATAAGGACTGTAGCGCCCATTAGTTAGTAAGTAATTAAATTGTATATATACATATATACATGCATATTATCTTCTGGGCTCCTTGATTTTTGTTCGTTCTTTGGATTTCCTCTGCCATCCACCATTTTGTTCTCTTTCCAATTCCTTATGTGTCTACCGCAGACATCAGCTGCAGTTAGTAGAATACAATTATTTACCTCCATTCACATTGTATTTATTCAGGTCGTGGTTTCCAATCTTTCTAGCTCCTTTTTTAAAGTTTTTCAGCTTATGTTTTCTTATCATAAAAGAAAAAATATCGTAAAAAAACATAACCTAGATACTGTCTATAGATAATTTGTCCTAGATCACGCCAGTTTTCCACTAATTAGGCATGCCCACTTTATAGAGGCTTGGTGAGCCCCAGATTCTCTAGATTCTCCATGGTCCATCTTCGGTTCTTAACATAATAAATAAATTATCTGCCACAGGCGGATTAGAATTCTGAACCTTCGGCATTGTAACTCAGCGCTTTACCACTGAGCATCACTAATTTTATTTTTTTAATCAGAAATTTTTTTTTTCCCGTGAATTATTAAATTCTTTAATTCTTTTTATTTGAATGTTTTTGACATTACGATTTACCAAGACCTAAGGGAAGTGGAAAATTAGCCATTCAAACTCGAATACACTGCTTGAAGAAAGATAAGACCTTACTGTTGTTAGATACCATTTAATTGTACATCTGTTTGACTAGTTATATTAAGAATTGTTAAATAATAAATATATTGAACTTTATAATTCACGAATGGAAAAATATTTCCTTATTAAAATAGTTCTAAATTAATAAAATTATGTTTAATTTTGGCTAGTGCTAAGAACCGATTATTAATTTATATTTTATCAACTATATAGACCCTACCCTTCTTTGCGGATTTGAAACGTGTCCGCTTACACTGAACAATGAAAAAGGTCTTAAAGTATTAAAAAATAATATTGAATGATAATTGTTGACCTTGATAATGTATGTTGAAGAAATTGGTCCGGGTAGAGGTCACTGAATAAATTTCTCGTGTAATTTGAGAAAATCATTCAGTGATCTCAACCCGGACCAATTTCTTCAACATATTAAAAAATAAGTTGTTGCGCAGAATATTTGGACCAAAGCAGTGGAGAATTTATGAGATTATTCAATTAATAGCGTCGCGAAGATTAAGATGGCCTTGTAAAGTTGCTAGGCTCGGTAACGAACTAATTCATAAAATTATAAGAAGCGTTGTGCCGACCGATTAATGTCTGAGGGGTACACCGAGGCGTAGGTGGGAGGATTGCGTGGAGAGTAATCTGGCGGATTTGGGGGGGGGGCGGGGTTGGGTGGTGGCCCGTAAGAGCCTTTATTATTATTATGTCCATCTGTATTTCTCGCATTTGCGGGTTCAAATATGGGGAACAAGTCTAACCATCTGCAGTTATTAGTTTTGTTTTTTTCCTCTTGAAATGCTTAGGAATTTTCTAACGAACCTGGCCTTGTCCAGGAGAACTGCCTCTCTTAAAACATCAATCGTGAGTACCAGACTCTCATTGCCATCCACTTTGGATTTAGGCACACAACGTTTTCCATATGGTGTAGTACTTTTAACTCAGCCGCTAGTTCCTGATATTGGCAAAGTTTATCTCCCACTGTTGAATTGATATTGTTGTCGTTAGGGATTGCAATATCAATAATAGTTGCTTTCCTATCTCTCAACTTAAGGAGGAGGCCTGGTTTATAATGACCCACATAATTTTCTGGTACTTATAATATGCCGTCTCATCATCGACTAGGTTATATTTCTACGCCAGGGCTTGATGGAAAATTTTTGCCACATTGTTATAATTATTGCCTCTGTACCCGGTAGCGGCCAAGCGATGCGGAGAATAGTCGACATTTATCTGGCGTTGATGCGTCGTTTAGAACATGCCTTCTATAACCTGGTGGTGATAACTTGGTCTTGAAGGGCGATCACAAACCAATCAACTGATATCTCCTTGTCAATAGAGGTACAAATTAAATGTGCGATAGAACCTCTCATGCAGACTCTCTGAGACTTCGATGAACAAAGACCCACAGCATGAGGACGATATAGTAAAATGCAAGTATTTTATAATTACTTCGCTCATGTTATATAAATTAAAATTGTGTTAGGAATAACTGTTTCTCAAGTTTATTCCCACTGGTAAAATCACAAAAGCTCGGATTTCCTGGTCCCCATCTCAGGATAATTTAAGATCCCATAAAACGGCAACTTAGGGCCATCTAGGAGACAAAAATATCCGAGATGGGAGAAAGGGAAGAGTAAAATGGAGACGTTAAGACATTTACACTGTTAACAAGAATTAACCCTAATGAGGATCCATACAGAGGACCACTCGCGGGGTTTTTCCAAGGCTCACCTTGCCCGGCAACTTGGGCCATATCTTTCATTTAGCGCTTCCAACTCCTCCCTCTCGCCCACTGCTGCTCTAATACTCTCCCGGATAAAGCAAAGTTCCAAGAGCCCGTTTTAATGTTTAGCTCCGAGTGCTAAGTTCACTAAATTTCATTATAAATGTAACCATTAGCTCTCTTAGTCTCGTAAATTTCTACCTGCCTTGGTTAATGTAAGAACATGTTCCAATGGTAAAAAATTTGACTTGCAGATGATTTTTTTTTTTAATGAGAGGTTTTCCATGAATTATTTTAGCCTTCTTTATTCGTTTACTTGTAAATATATTAAATATACAGACCAAGGTAATCTATATTTTAAAAAATTGCAATAAAATGTTTGGAACCGAATGTTGGTGGGAAATGAGCCTTTTATTCGCGCTTGAATAAAATGGAAATGGCGTCCAATATGCTGCAGAATACCTAACTATGAATAAGAAAAGACTGGTAGAACATTGGAGATCGAAAAAAGAAAGATCTTAAGGAAAATTCTTGGCATAATTAAAGACCAAGGTGAATACAGACGACGAAATAACAGTGAGCTGTAACTCATGTTCCAAAAATATCGGATGTGAGAAAAATGAACATATCATTTTATGGTCACCTGTTAAGAATGCAACCCACAAGACAAGATTAAGTATTTTTTTTAGAATATAATAATTTATTGATATTTACTTCTTATTGATCTTTTCAGAGGCCTCGGAGGGTTATCAGGAGTATTATGGGAAGCAAGTTGAGAGACTAGCAGATTCAAGTGTAAAAGGAGCTTTTCATGGAAGGATAGGTATCTAGTTTGGGCCAAATCAGCAACATATGGGGTATTAAGATCATGATGGTTTGAGTTTGCTTGTGATAAAATAAGGAGCATTGAGGATTTTACGAAGGATTTTGGATTGCAAGGATTGGATACGAGATGAATTGGATGGTTTAGTAGAGCCCCAAAGCTCAACTCCGTATGTCCAAATAGGTCTGATAACTGTCATGTAAATGAGTCTTTTGCAATTAATTGGGAGCTTTGAACGTTTGTCCAGTAAATGTTGAAGTAGACGAAAACGTCGAGCAGTTTCTTGTTTCTTGTCAGTCTTGTATGAGGATTGAGTATTTAAAAGAAAAGAAGACCAAACCTGCCTGGTTCGAATAGGTAGAAAGAGATTTACAGGAGATGGGGATTACCTGCGAGGATGCTTTGGAAAGCAACTGTCTCAGTATGAAACTGGATACTCGTGTGGGTGTATAAGAAAAAAGTTGAAGACGGAAAAGAAATGGATAGAAGAAAGAAGACGGTTGCACCGGCGATGAATGAGGGTGTACTGGGCAAATATCAAGAAAAACAAGACAGTTGAAATGGCGTGGTCCTTAGTAGTCCAATACGAAAAAAAAAAAGTTTGAAATGTTACATCAGAAATTATCGATATTTCCTACCTAAATCGATTTAAAATAAATGCAATTCAATAACATTGATTTTATATAAATTTACAATTCTTTGACGGGTTTAACAATTTTTATACTGAGTGGGTATGGGTTACATCATTGTATCAAGTTGGAACATGATACACATATCATGTTCCAACAGTATATGCTGGTGGAGTAATTAGTAATACAAACAAATTTCAAACAATTGAAACATAAAATTTATGTTTAAGGCTTAACGTCCCCTAAGGAATCTTTTGTTCTGATAAATACATAACCACAATCACAACTGCCTATGGAAGTTAATTCGATCTATTACACACAACTATTATAATACAGTCAAATTAATCATAATATAATTACTTCCGAATTAATTATAATATACTTACTATTACAATACCATAAAAACACTGGCACAAACATCACGGACATATAAAATGCCACAAAATCCGACAATGAGACTGAAACGTCTCAGGAACTGTAATCTATTATACAACATAGAGATGAAACACGCTAGGAATGCCTTCAAAGGGACGTTTCTCCCTCCACTCCTCCACGAGAATCTCCTAAGGAAAGTTTTCATAAGAAGAGCACAATCACAATATATGCCAAATGAATTTTGTTTATAGTTTACCTCAATTAATAAATGGGGGACAGAATTTACAAAAAAAAAAGTAAAATTTAATGACAATTTTATGAAAACCCGCCTTATTCTCTGTATTTGTTAGAAAAATTATTACTTATTCCTACGGTATCAAGTCAGATACTTCGTTTTCGGTAAAGTCGTATGATCTTGATGACACTGATTCCATAATCCCGAAAGATTTTAGTCAAGAACAAAATACAGTTGGAAAGTGTGTGTGTGTGTGTGTGTGTGTGTGTGTGTATGTGCGTGTGTGTGTGTGTGTGAGAGAGTCTCTCTCTCTCTCTCTCTCTCTCTCTCTCTCTCAGAGATGTTGGAAGAATTTTTCTCATTTGAGTTACATAGGATATTCTATTCCAGTAGGTACTCATAAAAACATCATTAAAAAAAAAAAAACTGACTCATTCTATTCTACTCTTTCCAAAATATTAGCAAAATCTCATGATTGAATACAAATTTTTGAACTGGTTTACAAATTTTTAGATCTGAACATTTAAACCTTATTTTTAAATAAATTACAGTAATGATAATAAATTTGTGTTTATTGAGGTGGTAACAAGGTATACAACTTTTAAATCAATACGACAATTAGTGTTTAATTAGGTTTTCGTTATCACGCATCATCATAATAACGGAATTGTGGCGGTAATGAGAAGATTTAAGCAGTGTTAATTTGAAATAGGAGAACCCATCAAAGTAAAAGATATCTCGTTAAATAACCAACATTCCGTTTTGTACATTCCGAGTTTCATTAGAGTTAATGAGAATTAATTTTAAAACTTTCAAATCATTACTTTAGGAGGAACATGATATATGAATGGTGCACTTACTAACCCAAAAGGTTATGAGTTCGTATCTCTTTCTCTGGACCGTTAAAGCACCTCACAATCACTCTTATTCCAGGGTCCAGCCATGCTGCTGGAGACAATTTACATCGACCGAGCAGAGGAGTGATGACCCTACCCCGTTTACTTCTATTGGGAACTGTTTTGTGGTTTTCTTGAATGTTAAATAGCCACCCGGAAGTTCGTTACAGGGGCAATGTGATTACGGGATAGAAATAATAGGCCTTCTTGCGTCAGCTGATTCCGAACAGCCATAAACCTTGGATCTAGATCGATTCGTCACAACAAAATGGATCCGTGGTACTGATGAATTGGACCCAATGTAACTGTTATGGAGCTGTTTTTGCGCTGTGGTAACTATTAAAACTTCCATTAAGTTTCTTTTATTCTGTTTTGGTGTCCAAGATGTATATATACTCCTTCCAAGGAAGCACCTATAAAGCAATTCCATGCTCATCCTTTAATGCTAAATATGTGTTTTAAATTAATTCTATTAAGATAAATCAAATGATAAAAATATTTTTCAGTTTTAATGATGCTTTGTCGTACACCTTTCTGACTTTCTATCTTCCATTATCCTCTAATCATATGTCACTCATTCTTGGACAACAAATCCGATAAATTATAAAAGACTCATATACATGACTATAATAAGACCTATTTGGACTTACGGAGTAGAGCTATGGGTCTCCACTAAGTCATCGTATTCCTCTTGTATCGAATCCTTACAATCGAAAATCCTTCATAAAATCCTCAATGTTCCTTACTTTGTTACGAATAAAGTCATCTATAATGACCTCAATGACCCATTTGCTCCTGATGTGGCCCGAATCCGATATCAATCTTTTTATGATAAATTTTTCTCAAAGCTCATGAAAATTCCCTCTCAAAGTAAATTGTTTCAAACCTCTTCAATTCCTGATAATTCTCCGAGGCATCTGAAAACAATATGGCCTCGTGACCTTTTAACTTAAATTTGTTATTTGAGTATTACAAGTAGGTAGTTTCTGTACTTACCGTTATCTATGCCATTATATATATATATATATATATATATATATATATATATATATATATATATATATATATATATATAAAAGGATGTTTTATTGTTATAATAAATTCGCTAGTCCTAAAAGAAAGTCTTACTTAAAAGATCGTTGTGAAAGAAGTTTACAGTGAATAAAAATGCCTATATATATTATTATTAAAAAATAATGAATATATAAACTGCGAGTCTAATTGCATTAACAATATCACTATTGCGGTTTTTAAATTTATTAGCCTCATAATTTCTAATAGCCATAATGTTCCTTCCGAATGAGATCGACGCTTTAAGTTGTTGAGGTCGCTCAGGACAAGGTGGAACGGAACCCAATCAAGAGAGCAGTTGGGGTCGGGGTAAGGAACCAGGGAATGAAGTTAGACAATTTAGGAGACACTAGGCTGTAATTTATGTATAATCAGGGGGGGCTGATTTAAATTTCATCCCCGAAGACTGAGGGAGGGGGGCGGTTTAGTCCTGATTAGTGCCTCTGTGGTGTCTCTCCTCGTGTCCTGTTCCTTCATCCGCTGTGTACCGTCTCTTTAATAGCCTTTACTTGGGGATGTCATCAAAACATTTATTTAAGAAGTAAGGGGTCATAATCAAATTTATTACTGTTTTTATTTTTATTCTTAACAACATGCTTATATTAGACGTCGAAACGTCTTCAAAATGAAGTTTAACGAATAGACTGAATCCCAAGATCTGAAATAAAAAATTATCTATTAACACTCAAGAAAAGTATATATTATATATGTTTAATACTATATATATATGATCGCATAGTCGTTAAGATCAAGCTGGCCATTGTAACAGCTGTTAATATGTAAATATTATATATAGAGGTTCAAGATGGCAATACAGTCAGTGTTCATGCGAGTCATTTCATTCTCAATTTCTTTTTTTTTTGTGTGTGTTTTGTTCCTGAAAGAATGTAAGTGGTGCCGAAACCCGGGAACTTTAAAGATAATTTTTTTTTTGTGGAAACTATTATTATTTGATGTTATATCCGAACCTTCCCAGTATCGCATCCAGCGAATTTGATGTCAATGATCTTTTTTATTCCTAGATTTGCAGGAATATACAATTTTTGATAACTGATTTATTGTTTCTGGACAGGCCTCTCGGCCAATGTTTCAAACCTCTCTCAGGATAGAAGTCCAGGTAAATGAAAGTTGGAAAGGTGATGTGCTGTGAAATGGAATTTGTGTATTATATATGAATCTATGATTTTACATTGGGATTTTCAGGTCGTTGTGTATAGTGTGATTCGAAATAAACCTAGAAGGTTCTAAAATTTAACTTTAAAAAAAGTTATAAGTCAAAAAATCTGCAAAAAAAAACAACAATCTTAAATACGTTATACAATCCAAAAAAACTTTTCCCAAAACAGTTAGCAAAACCAAGCATAGATACCTCATATAAAGAAATATTTAAAAATTATTTTTTTATTTTTGTTTTTTTTTTTCCCTCATTTTCCTGGGGATTCACTATCCTCCCATGGTCAATTGTCCACTACTGGCTTGAACTTTGATATGTAAGGTAATGTGAGTTATTATGATTATATTATTTGTACCTTACTGCTATTTAAAAATCTTTACGTATTAAATTACTTTTATTTTTCATATTTTTTTATTTTTTTTTAATTTTAAAAAACAACAACAAAATTTAAAATACATAATTATTAAATTAATTTATTTTAGATTTAAATAGTTTAATCATAATATGAAAATTTACAAATATTATATGGAAACAGTCAAAAGATATATGAAAATATATTGGTAGGTTATTGGGTCAGGTTATAAGTATTCATTACTGGCCTTGCTTTGAAGTTTAAAATCCTATTATATATTATTGCTTTTTTAATTTGAAAACGACGGATGAATACAGTTTGCTTATTTCTCCAGCCTCTTTTCTGTCATTTACTATGCTATTTATATTGTCATTTTTTTTTGTTGTTTTTTTGCAGAATTTTTTACTTATAACTTTTTTTAAAGTTAATTTTTAGAATGTTTGATGTATTTTGAGATTGAAAATGGCATTAAAGTTGCTGAAACGTCTTGTTTATGAAAGAATAAAATAAATTGACTGGAAGCTGGGTTTTTTTTCGAAGATGAAATTTACATAGAAATTGAGTCCAGTACCTATATTAGATAAGAATTAAAAAAAAAAAAAACCTTGAAGGTTTTACAATTTTTCTTAGATTTTTTAATTGTTTATTTTGTATCTTGTATATAATAATAATAATAATAATAATAAATTCTTTAATTATTCTGGGACATGTCCCTTTAGTGGTAACAAAAAAAAATAATAAAAAATTGTTTGATAAAAATTGGATACTGGGTAAATAGGGATAAACAGTTTATTTATATTACAATCCTGCTCAAATGAATTTGCTAAATTACGTAGCTCAGCAATTAATCGCCTGAGATGTTTTAGGCCTTAGTGTTGTGCTTAGCGTAGCAGTATGTGTATGAAAATGCCCATCAGTTGGGCCTAAGATTTTTTAAAGGCATAAAAATATCCTTGATTACTCCGTCCATCGGAAGGGACGTAAAATAAGATTCCCGAGCCAGTGCGGCCTCAGATACTCATCAAAGTTACCTATCCCTAATTATGTGTTGATAGGAAAACTTTAGAACTCTCACTGTAGAATTACCCGATTATCAATAGTAGGATTTAGGAACGTTAGATGTATAAGAAACAGCATCATGCATTAGTTCGAGTCCTAAATAAATGTATAATTAATACACTTAAATGGGTTTTAAGCTTCGCCTTCATTCAGAGCACACCCACTAAACCCGCACGACCGCTCTGAAGTGAGGGTACTGTAGCTTGCCCCGTGTCGGATGCTATGCTATATCACGAGACAGATTTGAAAATTTGATAACAAATATCAATGAATGAATGATTGAATTAAGACTTTATTATAAAGGGAAATATAAACAAATAACTATATTATTATTTGATGTTATATCCGAACCTTCCAAATTTTTGATAACTGATTAATTGTTTCTGCACAGGCCTCTAGGCCAATGTTTCAATCCTCTCGCAGGATAGAAGTCCAGGTAACTGAAAGTTGGAAATGTGATGCGCTGTGAAATGGAATGTTGTGTATTATATGTGAATATATGATTTCACAGTGGGATTTTCAGGTCGTTGTGTATAGTGTGATTCAAAATAAATCTAGAAGGATTTACAATTTTTCTTAGATTTTTGGATTGTGTATTTTGTATCTTGAATATAATAATAATAATAAATTCTTTATTTATTCTGGGACAAGTCTCTTTAGAATAACAATACAGGTTTCCATATAGGGAATTATTATGTCTTATTAAGTGAGAAAGAATTCATGATAGTATATACATATATATACTACATATAAGTTAAGACAAGACTGATGATCGCATAGTCGCTAAGAACAAGCTGGTCATTGTAACAGCTTTTAATATAAAGATAAATTTTTTTTGTGTAAACAAAAAAAATAATAAAAGTAAAAAATTGTTTATATCTTTTTTTCTATTTCTTCTCTCCCTTGTTGCCTTACATAATAATGACAGAACCGAGACAGAGAGACATTCTTAAGCCAGCTACATTAACGCTTGCGCCACAACCGTAACCACCGACACTGGCGGAACTGGTGGACCCTGAGATGGACGCCCCGCAATGGCAACGCTCACGATCGTTGCAATGGCAACCAGACGACAATGCTCGCAATGGCACTCGCGGACCTAGCAGCGAGGGAGGCGAACAGGATCGCAGAGGAGACCAACGCGCTCGAACGGATGAAGTTGAAAAGGGCTAACGCTCAGGATGTAAGAAGAGAGAGCTCGGATCTGGAAAAATTCAATGGCGATGTGGGAGAGCTGAACCATTTCCTCAAAGGCGGTGAGGGTATCATGTTCAGTATCGAACCCCAGGATGCTGCGGATCTCATGGACGAGTTAGATGCTAAAAGGCTACGGGTGGCTTTAGCACGCCGAGTCAAAAGAAGCGTGCTGAACCTAATACAGATAGATGAGGATACTCCGTGGGCAGTTATAAAAGAAAGATTGAAAAAAGCATACGGAGGGGGGCTATGGACGCCCGAGGAAGACCTTCTGCAAATGTTTAGGGAAATGAAGAGACCTAACCAGTCGAACGGGTAATATGCGGCAAGTCTAATCGTCTAATCGAAAAATTAAATAGGATCAACGAGAAACTGCGAGAAGTGATGGATACAGACGCAGAGGAAGAATGGATGATTTTTACATGACCACAGTTCTTAAAGTGCAGTTGACAAGAGGCACAGGAAAGAAGGATTGCACACCTCGAGATAAGTCTTTCTGGGAATAAGCCCAAGAAATGGTAGATTCGAGTACTCGGGAGGAATAAGAACGCGACTAGAACGAACCAGGAAGGAGCAGGGTTCCATTTAGAAGAACGGAAATAGGCAGGACTAGGTCAAGACCGGAAATCGGAAGACGGAGAGAAGTAGATTTCTATCGGAGAGAGAAACCGGGAAGCCGGGAAGGGAACGTATTGTAGCGGATTGGCCATCGCGAGCTCTTCAAATTAACGCAATCGAGTCGAGTAAAGGGGAACATTCCAGAGATATCCAGACGTTCGAGCGTGATTGGACACCGGACGAAGAAGGAGAAGGCGATGCAGATCACCAAGACGACGGGGCCTCATATAATCGAGATGAATCGGGGGACGAGAGACCAACCAGAGATGGAGTAGTTAACAAGCCTCGTCAGATTATTTGGAAGACGAAGACCATGGGGCTTCTGAAAATAGAGAAGTCTAAATATCAAAAGCATGATATCGTCACTATTTGGTCCCAGCCAGGAATTAAAGAAGAACAACTGTGCCGGATGCTGAAGGACGCATCGAGGGCAAGCACGACCCACTACCTCTACGTCGGAAACCCAATGGTCTGGGAAAAGATCCGAAACTTGTGGAGAGCCGAGAAAATGGAGAAAAAGTAGATCATTTGTCTGATGCTGTTTTATGGTCGAAACGATTCTAGATCCCGATCAACAAAAGGAGTTGATCATCAGGGAAAGACGAACCATCGAGGGATTAATGAAATAATGGCGGCTTTGAAATGAGAATATTATTGGGTAGGAAGTGAAAAAATCGTCCGAAGACTAAATAAGCGAATGTCACATTGGTAATGCCACGAAGTATGTTCGTCACCCCAGTGGGGATACAAACAGAGACATATACACCTATGGTACCTTTAGCTCAGCCCCAGATCGACACTTTTACGTGGCGGGGATTCAAATGGGTGACAGTGGTGGACACCTTCAGGAAGATAGCCATGACCCACCCAGTGAAGGAGAAATCAGCGGCAGCGGTCAGTAGAACCCTCCAAACGCGGTTAGTTAGCGGGTAGTTTCTCTGCTTGTCATTATCATGTCAATATGTCTCACTTACCCTATTTACTTGTTGTATTATTGTAATACAGCTGTAAATATCAATAAATAATTTTTTTTTAAATATGCAGTTATGAGGATTGCAGACAGGAGTGAAAACTGACGAATTTGGAATACTATGCTCATTTTTAAAATTTCATCTTAATGCATGTTGCTGACGCGAAACTACAAATTTATCCCCTCCGAAAAGTCGCTGAACAGGGCTAAAGGAGATTTCACATAAAAAATTCCCGACATTTTATAAAATTACATTTGTTGTTTCTGATGGTTTGGCCCCAACCCTGTATAGGTTTTAATATAGAATAACTTAGAAAAGCTACTTAGGACGGTTGGCTTTACGAAAATGTTTTACACTCTTTTTCCTCACTCCTTTAATCTCTTCGTTTTAATGTTAATAATTTTATTATTCTATTTTATTCCTGATATGATTAAGTATAAATTAAACATATAACACTAAACATTTTTAAATATTCAATTATTTAAAAGAAATCACCTTATGCGAATTTGAGTTTGATGTTAAAAATAATTTGTTTTAAGTATATACACAATATATATATGTATTCAATTTGATCATGTATTTTTATACAGTACTTTGGTTTACTTATCTGTCACCTGTTTCTGACTTATTTGTATGTAAATAAGTTGGTAGAAGATTGTTGATTGGGGATTTTGGACACTCTCTCTCTCTCTCTCTCTGATATATAAACAAGTTTCCGGCGAGTTTCAAAATTATAAATATAAAATAAAAATAGGTCGCTAAAGTTTAATTTAGACTGAAGAATTGCGCTAAGAACGCGTCAAAAAGAAATAGTTGATGAAATAATACGATTAAATCAAGACTACTTCATTCCTCTTAAGAATCATCCTTTTACACATACAAATATTCTATAAATTTAAATAGTACTTAAGTAAATTTTTTAGAATAATGATGTAATTATATTACATCAAGTAAATCTGCTAAAAAGTAAAGTATGAACAGAGGTCATGAAAAAAAAAACCACTTGTGGAGAAACTATCCATTGATAGCACTCCAATTAAGTTCTATACTAGAAGGTCTCGAGGCCATCTTCTTTTCAGACGCCTCGGAGGGTTATCAGGAATATTATGGGAAGCAAGTTGAAAGACTATTGGATTCAAGTGTCTATGGAGCTTTTCATGGAAGGATAGGTATCTAGTTTGGGCCAAATCAGCAACATATGGGATATTAAGGTCATGATGGACGAGTTTGTTTGTGACATAACAAATAGCATTGAGGATTTTACGAAGTATTTTCGATTGTAAGGATTGGATACGAGATGAATTGGTTGGTATAGGAGAGCTCCAAAGCTCAACTCCGTATGTCCAAATAGGTGTGATAACTGTCATGTAGGTGAGTCTTTTGTAATTAATTAGGAGCTTTGAACGTTTTTCCAGTTAATGTTGAAGTAGGCAAAAACGTCGAGCCGTTTCTTGTCTTATCAGTCTTGTATTTAAGTAAATTTAAATCGTAAGAAAACAAATGACAGTAATAAAACTAGTTTCCCAATCTGTTGCTATAGAACACCGCAATATAAAGATTATATACCTATGGGGGTTATTTCTTTAACGGTTATTAAGATGATGATTTCAAGGTCCCAGTTACAGCCTCAAGTGTTTAAATATGAAACTAAAGGTATCTAATGGCGCTCACACTAAAGCATTCAGAAGGCGCTTAGTAAGCAATTATAAATATTTTGTATGAGAGGAAAATAGTTGACTGGATGATCAAATGTAGAAAGCAGATAGGTGCAGTAAAAAAAAACACTGAATAAGTACCAGACTTATATTTATGTGCCGACGTTTCAACCTACAGTGTAGGTCATCTTCAGGGCTATGAGAGAGAAACAAACAGAACAAAAAATATAAAAACAATAATATGGTGACATGTAATGTAGAAAATTAAAATAGTGACAGGTATGAAAATTAAAGATAACGAATATTAAAAAAGTGACAGAATATAATAAAATTAAGATATAGACAGATTTAATAAAATTAAAGATAATGAAAAGAAATTAAAATAGTGACAGATATAATAAAATTAAGATAAAGACAGATTTAATAAAATTAAGGATAATGAAAAGAAATTAAAATAGTGACAGATATAATAAAATTAAGATAAAGACAGATTTTATAAAATTGAAGATAATGAACAGAAATTAAAATAGTGACAGATATAATAATTAAAGATAACGAATATAAAATAAAATACAGAAAATAAATGTACAGAAAGGATAGAAAAGTAAAAATAATATAAAGGGAAATAAAAAAGATTTATAAAAATTATATATTTATAATTATAAATTATATAATTATTATTATTATTATAATTATTATATATTATTATTATTATTATATATATTAATTATATATTTATAATTATGTATTATTTAAAAAAAATGTATATAATAAATAAATATTTTGACATGAGAGGCTATGAGAGCTCCCTTTCGTCATTGCTCATTTTCTTAAATTAACTTTCGCCCTGTCATTGGTTCTGGTCACAATAGAATTCCTGATTTATATTGCAATGGATTCTTAAGGATATAAATGCACATTTATTTAATAGTAAAAGTGAGTCATTAAAAAAGGTGATACAAACCGAAAAATGTGAAAAATGAATTTGAATCTGGTTAGTAAAGTATCCGTGCTTGGGTTTGCGGAAGGTTTGGTACTGTTGGGCGAAGGCGCGGAAGCTATAAAACTAAATTCAGAAACGTTGATGAACATATCATAAGTTTACAATTTCATTTCAATGATAACTCACTAATAATACAAATTTATTACTTCAAATTATCCGTTATAATTAGTTAATAAACAACACTTGGGTATAAAATCACATTACCAATATTACCAGCTAGCTATTCGCGGTTATTTCATGTTTTGTTCAATCTTATCAGCATCGCTACAAATTCAGATAAGGAAATATGGCTGGAAATAAATTCGTACAAAGCTAAGGATATATGGTTAGTAGCAGAAAAGTGGGAGATTTAGGAGGAAATAAGTTTGAACTAAGTTTAAGTACTTTTATGGTAAATAAGAAAAACGAAATTCAAGAAGTAATGAAGGCCCGAATAAAGACACTTGACATTATTAATCTCAATATTACTAAGCTCCCGTCTTTTGTCCCGTAATCTAAAAATAAGATTTTATAAAACTATCATTCTCTTATGTACGATAAAGAACGTATTCGTAAAAAGATAATAAGTTGTTACGGGCTACTGGGTATTAAAATGAATTAAACTATTCCCTAATTAAAGATACTAATATTTATTAATAAAGTGACTAAAAGAATACAATTAAATTATTAAACTGATATAAATTTACAATAACAATATTTTAAATATTTATTATCTAGGCCTAACTCCTATTTAATTATTACAATATAAGATATTACTAATTCTAAATAGCATACAATTCTAAAATTAACTAATTAAGTACTACTAATTAACACTTACAGTTCACTAATTAAAGTCAACCGACCGTAAGATTCTTCAATTATAACAAACTGACACAAAGAAACGGTTTATTACACTCGCGAAACTGTTGCAGCTCACTGGCACAAGTTTATCACAGTCCGGTTTACTACTCTCTGACACACTCGCGCCGAGAGGGTATTTAAATAGCAAGGCCGACACCGAGTGGGTGGATCTGGAATATCCCAGAAGAATCTCTCTGATCTCTGCCGACAAAGGGGCTTTAATCCCTTTCAGAAACGTTAATCCCTTGCGCCCGTCTTTCTCTCTGTGACCGTGACAAAGCGTTGCGCCGATTGTTGAACGAGTGATCTTTCGGATTTGGGTTTGGGTAATAGCCCGTGGACCGGACTTTGTAAGCAGAGATTGGTGGTTATTATTATCTAATAATAATAGTCTTAGGGAAATCGAAGGTTCGTTGTCCATTCCATCATTCGCCGTATAAACATCCGTTCACATATTTCCGTTTGGACGCAGCTCCATAACTCTTACTCTTAACTCTTAATGCAATACTCCCACTTATTTCTCGGTCTACTCCTCCCATGTTTACCTGTCGGATCGGAGATAATTAACTTTTTCAAGAATCCGTTCGTTTCTAAGTTCAAAACCAGCACACCTCATTATTATTAATTATATTAATAGCCTGCTTTGCAATTGCGCATCGTATAGTTTCCTCAATTTTCTAATGAATTTCTCAGAATCGTAATATTCTGCTATAAACTGATAAATCTATACGAGCGAAAACTGTTGCATTACAAATAGGAAAACAAGTGGGAAGACGTTACATACAAAGCGTTCAAGACGAAAAGCGGTGAACTCATAATATTAAAAAAATTAGCTTTTTCACGTTTTTTCAATGACTGAGCCAAGCAACTTCAAGTTCAGGACCAGACTAAAACAATGAGAATGTGTTATTAAATATCTCCTTACTAAATCAGAGAAAGATAAAGATGTGAAATTTCGGAGTTTTAATTTCGTTCGTGAACGCCTTATATTGAACATTACCAAATACTGTATAGAGTACAGTTTATAAAATAAACTTTTACCACATTCTATTCTGATCGATCGGCCCATTTTGGGTTTGTAGTTTGTTTCAGTTTAACACCATAGAACCTTCGTAAGCTTTCAACAAACTTACTGGCCGCTATCACAATCCTAACTCCATGAATACTTTTTTTTGCTAAAGTATTGTAACGAATAGTTATTTTCAATACAGTCGAGGGTTGAGAATTAACCGGCATTCTGCGAATTCAAACAAAGGAGAACAATTTTGAAAATGCATTATGAAATGTCTTCTACTTCGAGAAACTTTTTTTTTGTAATATTGTTTCAATGTATAGGAATTGAGAAATATATTATTAAAAATGAAAATTGGTGTTTTTATAAAAAATATTATGAAAATATGAAATTGTTAATCATACAGCTGTAAATCACGATGTATTGATTAGCGTAAATAAATTGTTCTAAATTTATTAATGAGGATATGGCTTACTGGATGTATCTTGAGCAATGATAAATATGGTCAAAGATAGAGACAAAGATGTACCAGGTAAAAGATAAACTTTAAGTGTATTGTAATGTATTTAAGGAAGTTTGTTATATTTTTCTCTCCTTCATTATTTGTATTTCTATATTTTTATTTCACCATTATATTATAATTTTGTTATGTAGCTCAATCATAGCTACATATTCATTTTAATAATAACTAATTTTAACCACATTTTGACTTTCACCAATATCATGACATAAGTATATATAATTAGTATTAAAACATATAATGAATACTTTAAAACTTATTTCTCAAGTAATTTTATTATGTTTTATCATCTTCAAAGATTCTAATTTAGTCTTGTTTTTTAGTATTTTTTAATTTATCATAAATTATTATATAATTTAACCTTCTGTTCATTGTATTTTATTCTTTTCATTGTTATCATTTCTGTCAATAAAACTGGAATACGATCTTAAGTACTGCACTGTTTATATTATTAGTTTGTGTTGTTCGCAGCACTAATGAGAGGGTAGCCAGCTTCCATTGGAGTTTAGTTCCAGTGACGCGGCTGGAAAAGGGGGCAGGGGCCTCCCGAACTCCTGCTTTGCCCTCATTCCTGGAGAAGAAGCTTAGTTCGGGGACCCAGGCAAATTGTAAATAGGGTTTGAATGTGTACATT
Source organism: Arma custos (assembly GCA_037127475.1). Lineage (NCBI taxonomy): Eukaryota > Metazoa > Arthropoda > Insecta > Hemiptera > Pentatomidae > Arma > Arma custos. The sequence continues at coordinate 205,511,712 of CM073759.1, read as the reverse complement.
ATTTTATTTATTTTTATTATTTTTTATCTAGACTTTATTTTATTACCATTTTTGCATTAATTTAATTTTATTACCGCATGTATCTATGTTTGCGAATGTATATATTTTATTACATTCACTTATTTTATTTATATCACTTTTTTGTTTTGTTACGGAATGGTTGTAGCTACATAGCACCATTACTTATTGCCCACAAGTGGCAGATTGTAATAAAGTGTTTAATAAAAAAAATAACAATAAAATGATGGCCTAAAAATTAGAGTTCATCGTTCGCACAAAATAAAATTTGTTGTTCTTATTTGTGTGAAATTTATTTATACATCCTCTGACCGTTAATAATGATGTTCCAAATGTATTTCAGGACTGGCGAAAAAATGTACAATTGCACAAATAGGTATCAAAAGAATAACAAGTACCTGATAGAAAAATATATTATTTATTATGAAATTTGTATTTTAAATAGCTTTTTAAATTACAGATTATTGTCATCGTATTGTTATTTTGTTTAGTTATGTTGTATCTATTATTTGCTGTAACGATTTATAAATTTTTCTAGAAATAAATTAAAATAAATACACTTGCTTGGCTTTATTTCTTTTTAATCAAACACTACAACATGGATTTTTATATGTTTTTACATAATATCACACTACACTATACTATTATAGTAATATTACGATAGAGATAGTTGGGGGTGCAGTCAATTACATTTACCAATGGACACCATAATAAGTGCATACTTATTCATTGTGTGCCGACGTTTCGACCTACATTGTAGGCCATCTTCAGGGCTGTGAGAGAAAACAGACAAAACAAAATAACTATAAAATTATATTACAGTAACAAGAAAATGATAATATAATAATGTAGAGTAACAGAAAAATTGAACAAAATAGTGAAGGAGTGATATGAATAAAAATTATCTGAGAATAAATGTACAGAAAGGTTATAATGCAAATAAAATACAAAGAGAAAAAAAAATTGGTAAACAAAATGAAAAATGAAATATAAACATGTATAATAATAGACTCCTAGAGAGTTAACATAAGAAAACTGAAAGAAATTTGTAACAAAATGTGATGCCAACTAATAAATAAAGGAAGAATTATGTAGAAAGCAAAGCAAACGATAACATTTTACAGCTTTCTACATAATTCTTCCATTATTTATTATTTGGCATCTCATTTTTTTACAAATTTCTTTCAGTTTTCTTATGTTAACTCTCAAGGAGTCTATTATTATATATGTTATATTTTATCCGTATTGAACTAGGTTTTACATACTTGTATATCTCTCTCTTATATCTCACCTTGTTATGTCGATATTTTTTCATTTGGTATTTCATTCTGTTTACCTATTTTTGTTTTTTGTTTTTTTTTGTTTTTCTCTTTGTATTTTATTTGCATTATCACCTTTCTGTACATTCATTCTTAAATAATTTTTATTCATATTATTCCTTTACTATTTTTTTCAATTTTTCTGTTACCTACATTATTATATTATCATTTTCTTTGTACTGTAATGTAATTTTATAGTTGTTTGGTTTTGTCTGTTTTCTCTCACAGCCCTGAAGATGAAGTACAATGTAGGTCGAAACGTCGGCACACAATAAATAAGTATGCACTTATTATGGTGTTTTAATTGACTGCATCCCCAACTATCTCTATCCTTACATTAGAAGTTCCAGTCAACTAATTTCTTCTCTATTATAGTAATTAGGATTAGGGAGCGAAGTAGCTCAGTGTGTAGAGTCCTGAGTTACTATGCTGAATGTCAACTTCAAATGTAGCTGAGGCAGATAAATTATTTATTATGTATTGTTATTGGTACATCCACGGTTAGTTATATTGGACTATAATAATAAGTTTGACAGTGAAATTTTCCAGAAAACTTTCTATAGAATACATATTCCATTATTCTGAGTTATCACTTTTAAACAAGAATTTGTTTCTCTTTAGTTTAGATAATCTTTCATGTTAGGACGTGGAAATGTTAAAACTCATTAAGTGCGTTCGACTTTGTTTTCAGTGATCTAAAATATCCCATTTGCAATATATTTTTAACAAGAATCAAAAATAATTAGTGAGTTAATTAATTGTAATTTATGTGTTTCAGTTGTTGAATAAATGTTTTAAATTTAGCGAATATTCTTATCTTTAAGTTCTATGATCTATTTCCTCCCTCTCACTCTCCCTCTTTCCCTCTCTCCCTCTCTCCCTCACTCTTTCCCTCTCTCAGCTGAGGGAGAGAAGTCGATTATAAAGGCCTAATAGCTTGGCAGTTGGACAGAAAGTTGGAGTACAGTTTTGAGTATCGCTAATCATCTCATTGAAAGATAAATGTTCTGGAAAATTTCTCTCAACCATTTAGCTCACTTTTATTAAAGTAGTGACCGACCTCCCAGTCGGAGAGCTCTTAAGGAATGTATCGATAAATTGAAGTAGGCTCCATGCTTAGAAATAAATCCATGATTCAACAATTAATGATTTGACAATAAGAAATAAAATCGTTTTTTTTTTTAGTGCTTACAGCTGTTGTGTAGGTACTGCATCGAAATATTTAGAATATATGCTAATTTTATGGACTTCATTACCCTACATTTTGAACAAACTCAGGTTAAGTAGTAGCTTTTTTATTTTATTTTTTTATCCTTTATTTCCAGATCGGCTATTCCTAGCCTTAAATTTTAACATGAGGTGAATATGTGGGTTTCGTCTTATGCAAGAGACACCCCCAACTGTACATTATCAGCTTATTTACAAGAGAAGATATAAATATATGTTTTAATTTAAGATATAAATATATGTTATAAGTATATGGCTGTTGATCGTTGGGATGTATTGCACCTTTTTCTTCTAGATGTGATTCACATAACCCCTTTTTTTTGTTTTTGTGTCTTGATAATGCCTGAATAGGCGAAACGTTGACTGGTAAGTGGGTGCATTACTGGATTTGAAACATAAGGCTTTGCATTGTGATTTTTCCCAATTGCATTATAATAAATATATAATAGTTTTTTCACATAAAAGAATAATAGCAGTTTAAAAAATAAACATAAATAAGTAAACAAAATTAAAATAAATATAATAATACACAGAACTAGGTACTATAAAACGGAAAACTTATGACACATTATTATAAAATAAAGTCGTTTAAATATATCATTGAAAATGGTAAAAGTCTATTTGGATAATAAAAAGAAAATTGTTTATTCTTTTAAATGATTTTAATAATAATTATTTCATAATAAAATTTGAAAAGAGTAAAGGGTTTAAGTCATCACTATTTGCTTAGTTATAAAACATTTGCCCGTATTTTTAAAGTAATTTAAATGGAAACTTTTAGGTATCGCAATTTGAAAAAGTGGACTTATACCACCTTACATGGTTCTGTTTTAAATAATGAATTTTACATTTTAACAAAAAGTAAAAGTGTGGGTTTCGTCTCATGCAAGAGATTTCCCTAACTGTACATTATTTTCAAGAGAGGTTATAACTATATAATAGTTTTTTTCATATAAAATAATTATAATGTAATAACAACAGAACTATATTACTATGAAAGGAAAAACTATAAGGAAACAGGAATATATCACAATTTGTTAAAATGATTGGTAAGCAAGGTAATAGAGTTCACATCATAATATCTTTCAAGAGTCCCGGTTTTAGCCTTGAGGATGAAATAGGTACGCCTATGTTCAATGCTACAGCTCCTTTGACTGCTGATAATCCGGTCTTAAATCTGCTGTAACGCTTTTTAATAAATTCTTCTATCGCCTCTAGTTTCGTACAAACGAAGGCGCGTTTACTGCGATCCGTAGGATTTTATGGAAGGTTTGCAATTTTTTTCTCTTTGTTGTAGGCACTGCACCCCACTTTCCACAACCGTAATTTAGTAGAGGTCTAAGCATGGTTTTATAAATTAATAAGATCGTTTCTGGTTTTATGCTAGATTTTCTATTGGTTATCGGATAAAGTAGAGCTAGTCGTGCATAGGCCTTTGTTAATTTAGGGTTTATATGGTGGTTCCAGGTAAGACGAAGATCTAAATAAACTCCGAGATATTTTATTATAGCTTCTTTATTCCACGGGAGGCTTCTGCCATTAAGCACTAGCTGAGGTGGTCTGAAGGGCGTCTAAGGCTGAAAATTTTTGCTCAGTATTTTGGAACGTTGAGGCCAAATTTCCATTTATAAAAGTATTGATTGAGTTATAATTCATTAAGGTGACTTTGAAGTGTGTTCCCGGCTATAATTATGTCATCACTCTGCGAGAATACTGCTGTGTCGTCAGCGAACATAGCTATGGAGGTAAGTGGGGACTAAGTAATATAATATGAAGTGTTTTTTTTTGGGTTAGTTTAATTAGTTTTAAGTGCTGTATTTTGTGAATGGCTTAAAGAAGTCTGGGACAGTGGTTTTGTAGTATGCTAATTTTTAAAAATTATTTATAATTTAACTGATTGAGCTCGAATAAAGTAAATGAGTAAAAAAAAAAGTAGTTCGCAAAAAATATTATTGGAATAAGTATGCAAATAAGCCATTACTTGAACCAAAAATAATAAAATAATTTCGTGCTTATATTTCAGGGACCAATAAATAGCTTAAAAGCCCATAAAACCATAGAAATCGTTATTACACGTACAATAATACCCTAAACTACGATCTTCATATTCCCTTTGTATTTGACCTTATATTTATATATTTTTATTAAAAGCTTTATTCAGACATTACAATCTGCCACTTGTGGGCAATAAGTAATGGTGCTTTGTAGCTGCAACCATTCCATAAAGTGGTATAAACGAAATAAAATAAGTGAATGTAATAAAATATATACATACGCAAACACGGTATTAAAAGGGAATGCCCAAATTCCACATGAATTTAACAAATTACCCAAATCCTCTTATTTGCAATTTGCATTATTATTGAAGCTTTATAGAATTAAACAAATACATTTGGATAAAGTTAATTACATTATTTGGCATTATATTATATTACAAAAGAAACCTGGTGGTATAAGAGATTGATAAGGAAATAAGAGTGCAAATAAATTAAAGTTGCATGTCAGAGTTAGTGGGAGAAGAAACCACCAGGGACTTGATTTCAGAGTAAGTGGCTATTGAAAGAAGACTTTCATAGAGTTGCTTTTGATCCCTCTAAGGGTGTTGCCAAGCATGAGTGCTGTGGCTTCTTGGACTGTATTTGTATTCTTGTATAATTTCCACTCTCACAGAAAACCTTTAAGAAGGAATCTGTCTTTTCTGCAGCGTTTCATTATATAATTATTATATTTAATACTTTCTCTATTAGTATATTGTACTTTAAATTATATATAGGAGTATATGTAGCTTTTTGTGTATTCAGTACACAGTCGCTCTATAGAAAAGTGCGGCTGTTAAAAGCCACGGATGGACCCTATGAGATCCACAGACCGTTCTCGGGTAAAACCAGCATAAAACCAGAAACGACCTCATTAATTTATAAAACCATGCTTAAACCTCTACTAAATTACGGTTGGGAAATGTGGGGTGCAGTGTCTACAACAAAGTGAAAATAATTGCAAACCTTCCATAATAAAATCCTAAGGATCGCAGTAAACACGTCTTGGTTTGTACAAAACAGTCAACTGCACCGAGAGCTAAAACTTGAGACGATTGAATAATTCATTAAAAAGCGTTACACCAGATTTAATACCGGATTACCAGCAGTCAAAGGAGTTGTAGCATTCAACATAGGCGAACCTATTTCATCCTCAAGGCTAAAACCAGGACTCTTAAAAGATATTATGATGTGAACTCTATTACCTTGCTCACCAATCATTTTAACACATTGTGATATATTCCTGTTTCCTTATAGTTTTTCCTTTCATAGTAATATAGTTCTGTTGTTATTACATTATAATTATTTTATATGAAAAAAAAACTATTATATAGTTATAACCTCTCTTGAAAATAATGTACAGTTAGGGAGGTCTCTTGCAGGAGACGAAACCCACACTTTTACTTTTTGTTAAAATGTAAAATTCATTATTTAAAACAGAACCATGTAAGGTGCTATAAGTCCACTTTTTCAAATTGCGATACCTAAAAGTTTCCATTTGAATTACTTTAAAAATACGGGCAAATGTTTTTATAACTAAGCATATAGTGAAGATTTAAACCCTTTACCCTTTTTAAATTTTATTATGAAATAATAATTATTAAAATCATTTAAAAGAATAAACGATTTTCTTTTTATTATCCGAATAGACTTATACCATTTTCAATGATATATAGTTAAACGACTTTATTTTATAACAATGTGCCATATGCCGTAGCCTAATTCATACCAGCCCTGCCACCATTTATTTTTATCACACCAGTCTTCCTCTCTAAGTCGTCTTGTCGCTATTGCCTCCGGGATCCCTTCTTCAGATCCACCTCTTTTCTGACCGACCTCTCTTCCTCCTTTCCAATGGTACATGTTTCAGTATCCTTATAGCCCATCGGTCGTCCGCTATCCTCATAACATGACCAAACCAACTCAGTATTTTCGTTTCAACTGAGTACAGGATGTTAAGTGGTCTGTTTACTGCTTTTTGACTTTGCTGTTTGACCCATTCCCATGAAATTAAAACTTTACTTTCTGTCATTTTTTTTAAATTTCAGCTTTACATTGAAGACGCCTAAATTAGATGTTTTTCTATTAAAACACCACCAAGCTCTAAAGACAATTTACATCTAGCTGTATCTTGTTTTCACATATGTCTGAGAAATTTCATCGAAATATGAAATATGTTTCTTATTTTAAAATTTAAAACATCCTCATACAAGACTGAAAAGACAAGAAACTGCTCGATGTTTTCGCCTACTTCAACATTTACTGGACAAACGTTTAAATCTCCCAATTAATTACAAAAGACTCATTTACATGACAGTTATCAGACCTATTTGGACATGCGGAGTTGAGCTTTGGGGCTCTACTAAACTATCTAATTCATCTCATATCCAATCCTTACAGTTCAAAATCCTTCGTAAAATCCTCAATGCTCCTTATTATGTCACAAACAAACTCATCCATCATGATCTATCCCGTATGTTGCTGATTTGACCCAAACTAGATACCTATCCTTCCATGAAAAGCTCCATACACACTTGAATCCGCTAATATCTCAACTTGCTTCCCATAATATTCCTGATAACCCTCCGAGGAGTCTGATAAGAAGATGGCCTCGAGACCTTCTACTATAGAACTTTATTGTAGAGCTATCAATGGGTAGTTTCACCACAAGTATTTTTTTTTCATGTCCTTTCTTCATACAGCAGATTTACTTAATGTAATATAATTACAGTTATAAATATCAATAAATTATTCTTAAAAAAAAAAAGGATAATAAAGTATTTAAAAACTAGGGTTATCATCGAAAAATGACTAATAAATTTATAATTGAATTGAAAGTGGTGTTTGTAAAGTAATTAGTGTTAATTTAAATGAAGATTCTGGTTAACATGTACAAAAAAATGACGTATTTTATTTAACCGTCTTAGTTAGACTATGAAATTTCGCGAAAAAACATCGACAGAAAACGTATAAAATTCTTTTGAGTTTATTAAGTTTAATTAACAGAATTTACTTAACATTCTCATCAGTTTTAGATGGAAACTTTGGGATCTACAAACCCTCCAGGGGTTCTACCATCCTCTAAAAAAAATTTGAGTGAGTTAATTCTGTCGGTTGTGCATAGTTTCGGACAAAAATATGTATTGAACCCAAGAACCTTCGCGGGTTGTAGAGATACGTTTGTTTTTTTAAATATACGCTTGTATAATTTAAATTAAATGTATCACCCTAAACATTTCACTTCACAGGATTCCGGAAGGAGTATAATCGCGCAACCACAGCGGAACAGCTGGAATTCAGAAAACTTTTTTTTTATCTCTGTTTAGACAAGCCCAGAACCCTAATGTAGGATACTGCCACCAGATAGCACTCCCGTCGTGCATAATTTTATCCTGCCTGCGCAACAGTACTGAGATAACTGACAACCTATTTATTTATACACATCCCCTTATTTACACCAATTAACTATTTAGCCACTGAAATAAAACATGGCTGCCTAGAGTGCCCCTGCTCTACGTATCTACTATAAAACCTGAGGAAAAAGTTGTACTAACATTGGAAAACTAAAATTAAAGAAAACTAAATGGGTTTATTTTTTGTTCATCGGACGATTGAATGATTTCGTTGTTATTTAGTATTCCTTTTATATAATTAAATATATCGTATTTATTTATGTTAAAAATAACATATTTATATTTAGCTGCATCGCAATTGGGTTATTCGGGTACATTTGAAACTGCATCTAAAATATTATCTAATAATATCATTAGTTTTTAATAATATTATTCTAATATTATTAGTTTTCTTATCAATTATTATATGATAAGAAAACTGTTAGAAGCATACAAATATGGAGGCCTAGAAATCAGCGAACAAAAAACAGAATATTTGGCTTTGAATGTAGATTATGCTTCCCTCACACTAGAAAATTGGAGTCTTACCCAAAGTGGAAATATTAAATATCTTGGTAGGTGACTCTCCACTAAAACTGGCTGCGATCTTGACATAAGGGAAAAGGTCACTAAAGGAAGAAAGACAATAAGAACTTTAAATTCTATATTATAGAGTAAGGAAGTTCAATTGTCTACAAAGAAAAGATTTTACCAATCCTTTGTCAAAAGTGTGGCATTATATGGCTCAGAAACATGGGCCATCGCTACCAACTTAGAAAAGAAACTCCTAGCGATGGAGATGGACTTCTGGGGAGGTAGTAGTGGCATATCGAAACTCCAGCACATCCCTAATCACGTGATCACAGAAAAAGTAAAGGAACCCCACAATATCTTGTACACTATCGAAACCAAAAAGCAGAGCTGCTACGGCTATGTAATGAGAATATCAGAAAATCGATGGCCCAAGAGAATAATAAATTATGTTCCTAAGGAGAGGAGGAGAAGAGGACGTCCGGCAAAGAAATGGTACGATGGATTACAGGAAGGAATGACAGCCAGAGGGCTTACAGAGGAGGACTGCTAGGACCGGGAAAAGTGGAAAAAATCATTGTCAGCTTACGGAATATGACAATTGTTGTAATAAAGTCGTATTAAAAAATTCTAAAATATTATTTATGTATTCTTTAATTTTCATTTTCACCTGTGCTATTTCGTATCCAGCAAATTGATCCAAGTGTTTGTTCTTCTCTTTGCTTTGCTACAGGAACATCAAGTTTTGGAATGGAAATATCGATAGTTGAGCAGGTCTCTTGGCCATTGTCTTTTTAATCTTTTCCTATCAAGCACCGGGTAGCAGGGAGTAGTAAAGAGAAATAACAAATGGGGTTGGATAATTGTGTATTGATGAGTGTAGTGTTGTGAATATATGATTTTACTGTGGGAAAGTTCATGTCGTGTATGGTGCGATTCGAAATAAACCGAGGAGCATTAACAATTTTTCTTAGTTTTTTATACTATTTTGTTTTGTACCGTGTGTATATGTACGTATTTTGCTGAACCCCAAAGTTCTCCTCCATATGTCCAAATATTTCTTAATATACTTTTATAGATTAAGCTTTTGTTCCGTATGTCAAGATCTGAAGTCGAGAAGATGTGATAGTTGTTTGTAGCGTCTTATCGGTTCTTTTTATTTTGGAATGTATGTTCCATGTAAGTCTTGTTCCATGTAAGCTACTTCAACATTTACTAGACAAACGCTTCTTGATCCCAATTAATTACAAAAGACTCATATACATGACAATCATTAGACCCATCTGGACTTACGGAGTAGAACTTTGAGGCTCCACTAAGCCATCAAATTCAGAAAACGTAATGATTTATCTTTATATGCGAATTTAAATAATTTCCGTCTGTAATATTTTAAAATAAGTCCATAATTTGCAGGGGCAATACACGTTGTGTAATAGCGTACACGTTACGCCGTCATAAGTTAATTCTAGTAGTTAAAAAATAGCATGTTGTTGTTTATTCATTTAACGTCAATTTATCCTGATATGGCTAATCGGACGATGCTACAGTGGGAGCTATAAATTTTGCCTATTCAGATTTAATTAGGATAGGGATTTTTAACGAGTACCTGACATCGTACAGGCTCGGGACCCCCGTTTAACGTCCCTTTCGAAGGACGGCGTAACTAAGGAAAAATAGTATGTTCGGTACGTTCTAAAAAAACAACATAATTCTAATGATATATATTTTTCGTTTCGTTTTTAGTTACAATAAATAGTATCTTCATATAACAATACAAATACTTTAATGCGACAATGCCTCACAAAACTCACTCTTCTCGTACATAAAACTTTATCAATCAAGCCTAACTCCCTGGAGAATCTGCCCAAAAGACTACTTGTTTCACACGGCATAACTCTAGTCCATCACTAAGTATTTTAAGCATTCATTACATCAAGGTGATAAGTAATCCAATGCAACCTTACCAAAGCGCTATATCAAAATTTTTTATAATCGTAGGTGAATAGTAGTTTAGTGAAGATAGTTTATTCTTCTTTCATCTGCTAATCTTCAATTGTTCCTCTTTTGTTTGACCCCTCAAAACAGAACAGCCTGCTTTACTTGGCAACGCAGTAGAATAAGTACCCCCTGCAGTTTCCTAATGAGACATTAAAACTGATTTGTATTGAAAGCGTTGACATATCCGTATTATATTGTCCGTATTGTTGATGAAAGCACATTTAGGAAAAATTATTTAAAAGGTATTTACATAGAAACTCTTGCTAAAATGACTAAATCAATAAAATTATATATTCTTATTTGGTACTAAAGGAGGTAGGTTCAATAGAATTCCTACTTACTCATGGAATAATTATTTATTTAAAAAGAAACAAACAGAAGTTCAAATTTCCATAATTTAACAAGAAGCATTATCTAGTAAAAGATATTAATGATAAAAAAATTATATCAGAAAGATAATAAAATAAATGATTAAAATTATAAACTAGAAAAATTGTATATAAACATTCACAAAATACTTGTATTTCTTCGATGGTAACAATCCGTCCAATTATAGAGTTTTTGTTGCTGGATTCTTGACTTATCATAACATTAATTATATAATTATAAAGAAGAAAATATTGACAGAGACTCGAAGTATAATCAAGTCAAGTTGTCAGGTCAGAGGGTACAAACTTAGACAACTTTAAGTTTTGTTTAAAGACCCAGACTTTGCAAATATTTATTTTATTAAATTATTTATTTTTAAATTGGCAGCCCCGATCTCCTTAATGACTCTAATTTAACTAGCCTTTGGTGATGGCCAATTTTTTTAACTGAGGTTGTTAAATGCATTTATGCTGAGTAAAATAAAAAACTTAATGAAATGAATATTAAATAAAATCTAAAGTTCTCTGGCGCTATTTAATAAAGCATTCATTTTAAAACCTTGTTTTATAAATTCTGTTTGCTTTGAGTACGTATAATTTTATTTCCTACATAAAGAATTTTTTTAACGAAGTCAAAATAAAAACTTCAAAGATCAACTGAAAGGATTATAAATTTTAACTATCAATCAATAAATAAATGAATCGTTTCAGCTCTAAGTGAAACTCATTGAACTCCATATAAGATTAGTGTATTAACTAGCATAAGAACTATTACATATAAAATAATTTTGTAAGTTAGAGATAAATTCTTTGGGTCTGAGGTCAACTCCGGAAATGACATCTCTCGAGAAATCAACAGGAGGAAATCAGCGGCGAGACGGTGCTACTTCAGCCTTGTGAAGCATTTTGGAAGCAGATTCCTCTCGAACAGGACCAAGATCACTCTCTACAAAACCTTGGTCCGCCCTGTTTTAACTTATGGATCGGAAGCGTGGACCTTTAAGAAGCAAGATTAAAATAGGCTTCTGATCTTTGAGAGACTAATCTTGAGAAGGGTTTTTGGCCCTGTTAGAGAGGGTGGAAATTGGAGAAGAAGGAGAAATGCTGAACTAGCTGCCCTTTATAAGGATATAGACTCGGTCAAGTTCATCAAGACAGGACGACTTCAATGGGCCGGGCACGTCGCACGTACAGACGATTCGGTGATACCATGGAGGATGCTGTCCGGAAGGATGCATGGACAAAGAAGGGTGGGCAGCCAAATGTCAGATGGGAGGACTCAGTGACATCGGCCGCACGGGCTCTGCTGGAAGTCCGAAACTGGGGAGCTGCTGCAGCTAGCTGATCGTATTGACTGGCGAAGGCTTTTGGAGGAGGCCCAGTCTCTGTGACGGTATGTAGAGCCAGATATTTATCTGTAGAGATAAATTCTTTGCCAACATTTCGCAGGCCATACTGCAAGCTTCCTCAGGGCTTAATCTGAGACTGAAAATTTTTTTCTCCACTTCTGTATTTATAACTTCTGGATTCGTGGGCGGAGTCTATTCCTCCTCCAATGATCTGATTGGTTTCTGACTGTGTGGTCTCTGATTGGACGGGGCTCGATTGGTTTAAGCCAATTGTATAAACCCCTGAGGAAGCTTGCAGTACTGCCAGAGAATTTGACTACAAATACAAACACATGGTCGAAACCAGAAGAAACACATGATGAATGGAATAAAAATATTAAGAGAATATTTATTTATTATTTAGATTAAAAATAATAAACACAGTGGCAGGACATAAAGAAGAGTAGATAAACTACTCAGTGATTTAACAAAACTAAAAAATTCAACTAGGAGGGTCACAAGGCTTCATTTCAGGCGCCCCGGAGGATTTAAGAAGTAGCTAGTTTTAAAACTAGTGGTTATGAGTCGGAATAAAGTATAGCTATACTATGTAAGTACAGTTAGGTCTTATAATATTCATGTATATGAGACTTTTATAATTAATTGGGAGCTTTGTCTATTAAGTGTTGAAGTAGCCTGAAACGGGGAGAGATAACTTTAAATCTAAAAAATGCATGTGGGATTATTTCTAGTTTTTTATTTTTATGGTAGAAATGTGTACGTTTAATAGGTTGAACAGCCAGATAATCAAGATAGATAGTTTTAATCTGTCATGTGGAATGAATGGCATAGAGTTATTCCTTAAATAAACTAGGGTGTTTTATTCTTTATGTGATATATTTGTGGCCATCCATTAAAGTGTTATAAGAGTAAAGTATACCTGAGGGCTGAAGCATATGCGCATCTAAAACTAAGTCAGAGCGGGCTTTATCCGGACAACAGGTGGTCGTCCCTCGGACTTAGCCTCGCCGCTACTTACACAACTTCTTAGATCCACCTTCCTTTAGGGATCAACTCCTCTTTTGAGGTGTCTTCATCATGACTTGGGATTTATAAATTAATTTTATAAATTAGTCTTTCATTTTATTTATTGATTTCTTTTTTTTTCAAACATTTCTAATACCATGCAAGATTTGACGCACACTAGAAACACACAAAATAATAACATAGGCAGTCATGAGGATTGCTGACAGAAGTGGAAATTCGAAACTTTGAAATATCTGTGTAATTTTTTGAATTTCTAAATCAAATATAGTCTGAATTATTTATGTTTAGTAATTTGTAAATTTAAATTATTGGCATTAGTCTGGTTTTCCCATACACTTGCACACCGAGCAATAATTTTATAGATTTTCAAGTAATTTGTATACCAATCTAAACATATGGTAGACTGTACGATTGGGATAATAGAGATAAATGAAAATTTTAACTATTTATTGATGTGCTGTTGTTTTTTTTTACAGGAGTTTCCACCAATAGTGGGTTTCCTTAACCTAATGAATGGATGGCTTCCTTCCATAATGTCCTATCTGAGGTCCATTCTTCCCGTAGACCATGACCCATTATGGATTCCTCTACTTCGTTATCCCAGGTCCTCGTCTTCTTGTTCCCCTAATTTTCCATAGGTGGACTACTTTGGGTAGTCTTCCTCCTGGCATTTTTTCAAATGTCCATACTATTACAGCCGTTTTTCTCAACATCTCCCGTAATTTCAGCCTCCATCTTTTCTCTGATGATCGCATTTCTTGCTCTCGCCATTCTGTATATTCCCGCTGCTCGTCTCCAGTAGTTCATTTCTGTGGTTAAAAATTTTTTTCCTGAGGTTGCTTTTCAACGTCCAAGTTTCTGATCCATATTTCAAAATGCTTAGTAATATACTATATGTTATTTTGTTTTTGTGATAATGTTTCTATTCCATAATACCGAGTTGAGCATTGGTATGGTCTTTTTACCATCTAAAATTCTTCTTTTTATTTCCATATCATATGCACCAGCTATCTCAATTATTGAGATGTTATTATTATTATTAGTATGAATTGCATAACTATTAACGAACTTTTAGTTAAATATTATTCTTCTTATATCTATCGAATTCTAACACAAAAACTAAAGTTGATTAAAACAGGTTGCGCAAAACGTTACGACCATGTCTATGATACAAACCCCTAATTTTTCCCCCTAACGAAAATAAGATTCGAAAAGAAGATTTTACTTCAAAAATAATTATATTTAGATATAATAATCACAGTCAAGGGTCACCTGTGATGTAGTTTTAGCATAATAACCTACAATTACGAAGGTCGTGGGTTCGCTGCAAGGCCGCTTAATGAAATTTTTTAAAGGGAGGAAAATAAAATGGCGGCCCCGAGCCTTTGCGGTGTCAAGTACTCCTTTAAGATCCTTATCCTAATAATAACTGGAAAGGGAAAATTCAGGATTCCCATTGTATTATCGTCCGATTAGCCATAGCAGCTATGAGTGATGCCAAACGAATGAACACCAATATCGCAGGTTACCATTACCTGAAACTGCTCTTAAAAATTACTTCCAGCATTATAAGAGTTAGCAATATTTACATTAAATTTATTACATTTACTTTATTTTTGTGCTAATATTTCACATAAAAATATTTTTGGGAACGGGGTAACTCATGCTTGCTATGCTGAAAGGTCCGCCTGGGGAAATAAATTATTTAATCTGTAAGCAACTACTGATTGAACCCTAAGGGATCTACAAACCCTTCTCGGACCTGCCCAGGCTCTAAAAAGTGGGTACCCCGAATAGGGGAAAAAGCTGAAGATTTAGCGGGATCTCGGATAATCACCTTCCTGAATATCCGTTGTTCTAGAAACGGTACCGTATCTATCATTTGAACCGTGCACTGCACAAATTGATTAACTCTCCTTTTTGAAAAATATTAAATTTAAGTGTAAAAGCACTTGGTATAACTTTCTATTTTAATAAAATCTTTCCCAAACAATAAAGGTTAAATCTGTTTAGTCGCGGACCTGGACTGCCCGCCAGATGGAACGGACAGATCATTGCCTCTAAAATCGGGAATACTGTACCGCCAAAACCAAGGAGAGGGGGAGCGACGCTATTGAGTCACTTCACTTGCTATTAGATCGCCGAGCGGACTAGTTCTATCAGCCCTTCGCAGCTAAGATCATCGCACACTGCCGCCTAGTAATCCGCTTTCAAGCCGCTATTCCTGTGAGGACGTCCAGAGGTTTCAAGTGTCACTCGCCAGAAGCTATGCTGAGGTGCTAATTGGGTTTACATCACACAAATTGTAAGTCCCATTTCATTATCATAAGGCCTCAAATTGTCAACTAATTCTTCTCCGGATGATCAACGTATCACATGGTATCAACCGGACAGTTCAAGTTAATTAATGATATTATACTCGTTGTTCCGTCATGCCGTGATCACTGGCGAAGATAATAATTATTCGCACATCTTCGCGCCTTATTGAAATCTGCATTACAACGTTCAATTTCATTTTGTAGTTATTATATCTTTGGCCATTATGCTAGCATGGAGCATTTCTGTTATTGTTAATTATCGCTCCAATTCATGTTAATCATTTGTTCTTCTTTTTTTGTTTAAAATTAATTTGTTCATTAGATCGCTAAGTTACATGTTTAGTTTTAAGTTAATTTTGTAGACGCTATTACTAATTTGTATCTTCTTTTACATGCATATTTAATAGCATTTAAGAAATCTCGCATGTTATTTAAATTAATAAATCAAACGCTTTGTTAATATCTGAGACTTCATTCAATTCCCGTGATACTTCCATTTGCTTCCTATTAAAATTATTCAGTCTAATCACGCCTTAACAAAATCCATTAAACGACAAAACTTTTTTGGCCACGGAATAATAAATAACTTTTTTCCGAGGCCATTTTGATTAACTCCGTACTTAACACTCCAATACTCCTATGCAAGAATACCATTTAACTGCACTAGCAAAGCGCTAAATGATGAATTTAGAAAGGTCCAAACCACACCTTATCCAATTCAAATGTGACTATAATGAAGATTCAAAATTTAATGCAATCAATATAAGGAAATCTATGGCAGACAGACCACAAAGTTTGAAAAAAAAAGCGATTAACTCCCCCGGTCACATAAAAATTGTAACATTTCTGAAGATAGCTTTTTGGCTAGTATTTCTAATTAATTTTATATGCTTTTAGATAAAAGCTACATCATTATTTATGCATTATGCAATATTTATTTGAATTTATATTATAAAGGCAATTTAAAAAAATAAATGCACACTATTTTCTTGCATTTCTCCACTTTTTGTTTTATGGAGTTAATCAATTTGTGCATTGAACCCAAGAATCTTGAAGGTTGTTGTGGTACATTTTTTTTACAATATTCTGTAGGGGTTAGGTAATTTTACGGATGTTTAATATAGAATATGTGTACATATACATTTGAGTATTAGGAAGTTGCTGTTAATGACACTATTCGCATTTTAGGCATGAGGAAGGAAGTTCTCAGCAGCATCTCTTCCGGTATCCAATTAGTCCCTTAATATCTGTTATACGGTGATTTCAGACTTCTACTATTAATAGTCCCTTAGAATGTGCAGCGTCTGACTTTGTCGGGTCAATATCTATTTCATATTGCATTTTTACAGGTTTTACAGAAATTCAAACACATTTACATTTTTAATATCTAATTAAATTATTATGAATGCTTTAATTTTTTGTTCACATATTTTTTTAATGAAATGCGAGCTGTATTCTTTCATTATTGTTATAATCGTATTTTCTGCTTCCGGAATAACAGGAAATACGACGGTCAAATATTAAATTCCGCGAGTTTCAATCGACTCCTATATTCAGTAATCATAATTAAATTCACAAACTGTGTGGATGCGCAAACACTCCTGAGGCTCACTCAGCTTCTTTAAGGTGGAAAGGGAAACCTGTAAGTAGAATGAATTCCCTGAAAAGTCACCTCTCTGTACAAACCTTGTCCTAGAAATAATACGGTCTCTAACATGTATTGAACCCAAATCATTTCATCAGTTATAGTAGTACAGGTTTTTTTACACAAATTAAATTACAGTGAAGTTACCATTAGTAATGCACAATTTAAAACTTACGTATTGTTACGGCCACAGAGGGAAAGACGGGCGCAAGGAATTAACGTTCCTGCAAGGGAAGAGATTGTTCTGGAATGCTCCAGATCTCCCGATTCCCTGTCGGCCTTGCCTATTTAAATACCCCCTCGGCGTGAGTGTGTCTGAGTAGTAAACCTGACTGTGTGATAAACTTGTGTCAGTGAACTGTGACAGTTCCGCGAGTGTAATAAACCGTTTCTGTTTATTACTGTGTGTCAGTTTTTTATATTTTGAGAATCTTACGGTCGGTGGGCTTTAATTAGTGAACTGTAAGTGTTAATTAGTAATAGTTAAGTAGTTAAATAGTAGTTGTAATTTTATGGTATTCGTACAAATTTATGTAAATAGTTGAGCTATTTAGAATTAGTAAAATCTTATATTATTGTAATAATTAAATAGGAGTTAGGCCTAGATAATAAATATTTAGAATATTGTTGTTGTAAATTTATATCAGTTTAATAATTTAATTGTACTAGTTTTGTCACTTTATTAATAAATATTAGTATCTTTAATTAAGGAATAGTTTAATTCATTTTAATACCCAGAAGCCCGTAACAGTATTATGAACTTCATTTTATCTTGCATAAATTATATTAACAATAAAAATATATTTTTTTAATCCCTAGTTTTGAATTATGTTATAATGTATTTGTTTAATATCTTAATAAATTAAAAAAAATGATGAGTAACATTTTTTCATAATGCGATATATTAGAGCGAATTAATTTACAATAAACCATTTGTTTAGTCATTAATTAAAGGAACGGAGTGTCTAAGAGATAGAGCACTGAGTTGCCACGCCGGAAATCATGGTTCAAATCTCGCTGCAGGCAAGACTTATTTAGTACCTGTGCAGCCGGAGATGGATGATATCAGATCTAGGACCCTCCTTGGGCTCATCCGGTCTCTATAAAATGTTATAGAGTACCCAAATAAGGGGAAACAATCTGGCGGTTGAGCGTGATCTACGACAAACCGTTGTCCGTTGTCCATGAAGCAGTACAGTATCTACCATGTACTGACCCCTAGGCCCGTTCACGGGTTGTAGTGGTACAGTTTTTTTTTTTTAGTCATTAATAGATAATTTTGCTCAACAAACATCCCTTATTAAAATAATATTTACGTACATAACGTACTTAAAGCTATATAAATTTTAATGGCTTGTTTTAACTTTTGTATCGTCTTATGGTAATAGGAGCTGGTAGACCACAATGAGCTCATTGGGATGCAATGTTTGGCCGGGCTTGTGGCTAGAGCTTTAGTCACTAGTGGATTGTCTTTGTTTAAATAGATATCTATATTGAGTGTTGTAAATAGATTATGTTGACATTTTATGTTCATTTTTTTGGCTGAAAAATAATAATTGGAGAGGGAAAAGATTTATATACTATTAACAAAATCTATGGTAGCCAGAAGACTACGGTCTTTATTTTAAAATAACTTTTTTTTTCTTTCTTAAATATATCTATTGAAACCTAAAACTACATAATAATAATAAAACAAGTAAATAGAATGGATGATAGGTAATGACATGAGATAAAGTTAATTAGAGAAACTTCCCATAGGTAGTACTCGAATAACAAATTCAACTTAGAACGTTAGTTGAAAGGTCTGACGTCGGGTTATGGCTGAATCAACAACAAATGGAGTATTGAGGTCATTATGGGTGACACGATTCGTAACTAAGTACCACTAAGGATTATACGAAGGATCGCATGGATTGGATACTTGAGGAATTCGATGGCGTATTGGAGCCCCAAAGCTCTATTCCGTAAGTTCAAGTAGGTCATATTTATGAGTCATAATAATTAATTTAGAGCTTAAAGCGTTTGTCTAGTAAGTGTTGATGTGGCCTGAAACGGAGAGCAGTTTCTTGTCCTTTCAGACTTGCATAAAAGAACATCAACCGAACTTAATCAATATTTCTGGGACATTACCTCGCATTTTATCTGCAGAGTTTCTTCCTATCAGATTTTTTTAACTGAGTGGTATAAAATGGTAAGGGGTACAGTCGATGATTACACAAAATATGAATGAATTACGTTACTGTACATATCTTTCGGCATTAATAAATAGACCAATAGATGAGAAAAGGAGATTAATGTTAATAAATTATTAATTTTAAATTGCTCAAACTATAATTGATTATTATAAGATAATTATAGTTATACTAAAAAAAAAAGGATATAGTTATTCCACAGTTTTGACTTTTCATGTCTGTCGACAGTAAGGGGTGCAGTTGATGACTACACAAAATATGAATGGCTTATGTTCCTGTGCATATCTTTCGGCCTCCGTTGTAAGCCATCTTCAGGGCTGAAAAAAAGAAATAGAAAATAACTATTTAAAACATTGCCGTACCAAGGAAATCTTCCCCTGACCATTGCTTACCAATCTTAGAATTTGACTGGATGTCAACTATTTTCCACTTAAATAAGAATGCTTTAATGTTCTATGGATAAAAATCGAAAAAAAATGATGAAGCATGGATTTATATATTCAGCATACTTATTGTTTAATATTGCATTAAAGTTCTTCTTCCAGATAAATTTATTGTTCACTTTTTGGAGGATTAAAAGAAAAGGACAGATAAAATATCGATCTGGGTGCGAAATTGAAACCTATCATTTACACGTATCATGCTGAAGCTTTTTCATTTTTTTTAATTATGTTTTGGACAGTCTGAGAAATAAAAAATGGATATTTGTTTCGGTAATATTGTTGGTAATTTGGACTACGGAATTGTAAAACAACCTTGCAAAGTTTATCCATGCGGTTCTCCTGTTCTAATTGGAATTATCGAAGGGATACCTGAGCCCATCCAGGGTACTGTGGGTAATTGGAGGTAGTAGAACGGTCTCACTTCATGGAACCAGTAATGATTACACATGCCAGGGTAGGAAGTATAGCTTTTGTTTTTTAACTTCTCTGATAACAAAAACATTGAGATCGATTACATAATACTGTTTTATTTCAGCAGACTAATAGTGGGAGCAACCTTATTTCATAACACACTACCCTGGAATATAATAGGGTGTATAAAAAAAATGACCGTTTTATGAAATTCCAGAGTTCAAAGGTCTGTAAATATTTTAATGGTATTTATTATTTACCAACACTTAATAATCCCTTCAGAGCAGTCTCTAAGCTTGTTTATCAACACTGGACGTCTTCAAAAAAAAAAAGAAAAAAAAGCCTCAGTTTAGTTAATTATTTCAAAGAACAAACATGACAGTGCCCTACCAACTCGTAATTTTAAGACATTATTGGAAAAAAAATTTCACAGCCGCTGAAGCTACTCGTGAAATGATTAAATGCAAAGGGGAAGGGTGACTTGACCAGCACACTGCGGCGTTGGTTTGAAAAATTTAGCAGAGGAGATACGACTTTGGAAAGGAAGAAGGGCTCCGGGCGACCATTAATGGATATTGATGAGTTTCTGAAGGATGCTGTTGAGTCATATCAGGCCACAATTACTCGCGAACTTGGTATGGTGTATCGAAAGATACTGTTATAAATAATAATACAAATATTTGGTTAGAAACCGGTCATTTTTTTTTATACACCCCATTATTTCAAATTTCAGACTTACTTGAAATATCTATTAGAGTTTATTTCAAACCACAAAGACAATGGTAAAGCTAATAAAATAGTAATATTACCTTTGGCATCTCAAATGTAATAATTTGTCCGTATCTATTGGCTTTACTAAACGACTATAAATAATTTTAGTTGTTGCCAAGAGACAAATTAAGAGTTTTAACTATTGAATGAATGAATGAACTAGATAGCAATAAAAAAGGCTTGAAAAAAAGTTATAAACAATGACGGATTCTATCTGACGGTGTCACAAGTTCCTTATTTTCTTCTCTTGTTTTATTAAGTGAAATCTTTAGCCGCGCTCAGCTGTTTTTGGTAGGTGATAACTCATGGGTTCGCGTCACCTACATAAGTGACTTGCTCGTGACGTATTGCGCGGGACTGTCGACGCGAATGGCTGTATGAGTTATACAGTTTCATTAAAATCAACTCTACTTAAAAGGTTAGAATTCGATTGACTTACGAATAATGACATTTATTTAAAAGGTCGTGTGCAATTCATACCAATAATAACTTAAAACATCAATATCAAGTTAAACATGTCGTTTTTCCTAAAACATTATATTTGTACAATAGGCATTTATAAAAAATTTACGATATGCTGATAATATTTAGTGGTGACTTCAATATCAACTTTACTGATGATAAAAATCGACCACGAATTTCGAAATGGAGCATTAGGTTTGATTATGTATAATGATCGAAAATTCAGTCCTACGAAATAAGAAATGACGATCGACGCAGTTATTACACGATACTTATAAAAATTCCTATAGACCGTATTTGTTTTTTCTTTCAGCAACCAATATAACTACAATGTTGAGGTCATTATGGGTAACATTATTCGTAACTATGTACCGCTAAGGATTATACGAAGGATCGGATTGGATATCTGTGGAATTCGATGGCATATTGGAGCTCTAGTCCCCTAGTCCAAATAGGTCATATTTATGAGTCTTTTGTAATTAATTTAGAGTACTTTTCATATTAACATTTTTTGTGGAATAGCCGTAGGTCCACTGGTTTCTTGATAATGTAATTATTTTATTTTACTTTTTTTTCTTGCATTTTTCCTTTCTTTTTTTCATATGGTCTTTCGTCTTAAGTTTTGTGTTGTTTGCTATTATTTATTTTTCCTGTGGTGCTTTTTGAAGTTTGGTGAGTGTATATTGAATTTTGAATTTCTGAAGTATCTATCAGCTGTTTTTATCTAACCTTAACCAGCTGGGGTCGAGTAACCTTCCTTATGATTCATTAGTTGCATTTGAGCCTTTGAGGTGGTGGGATGTTTCTTGGGTGCATTATTCATGTTTTGTTTTTCTTTTATTCTCTTTCTACCCTGAGGATGTCTGAACAGGCGAAATATTGGACAGATAATTTCTATTTCTGTTTTAGTTTTAGGCTTTTCGTTGGAATTTTTCCACGGTCTTAACATTAATTTAGAGCTTAGAGCGTTTGTCTAGTAAGTGTTGTTGTGGCCTGAAACGGAGAGCAGTTTCTTGTCGTTTCAGACTTGCATAAAAGAACATCAACCGAACTTAGTCAATATTTCTGGGACATTACCTCGCATTTTATCTGAAGAGTTTCTTCCTATCAGATTTTTTTAACAGAGTGGTATAAAATGGTAAGGGGTGCAGTCGATGATTACACAAAATATGAATGAATTACGTTACTGTACCTATCTTTCGGCACTAATAAATAGACCAATAGATGAGAAAAGCAGATTAATGTTAATAAATTATTAATTTTAAATTGCTCAAACTATAATTGATTATTATAAGATAATTATAGTTATACTAAAAAAAGGATATAGTTATTCCACAGTTTTGACTTTTCATGTCTGTCGACATCCTCAATTAAAATTATTTAAAATAACTATTGATTGACCATTGGAGGAATCCAGGATAGGTCATGCATGGTCTACGGGAAGAATGGACCTTAGAGAGGACATTACGGAAGCAAGCCATCAAATCATTAGGCTGAGGAAACGCACTACTAGTGGAAACTCCTGTTAAAAAAAAATGTTTATCATGTGGTTTTCGTATATACTGCTAGATAACTATATTTGTCAACAATATTTCAATAAAGGTTCATATATTACGAGTAGCTCCTCGTACCTATCGCAGGGCTACTTCATACCTCAGCTCATTTACTGAGTATTATCCTTCCTGAAAATTAGGCGGTAAACCTTCGAAATTACCGAATTATGTATGGCAAAGAGGCGAGCTAATAAAAACGATAAGGGCTAAATAAGAGACAATAAGAGGGACAGAGATAAGGGAGGAGAAGGATGGGATTAGGCCGGGCAGGGATTTGACAGGGCAATGCCAGGAACGGGGCCCTTGGGAAATCTACAAGTTTAGCCACCCCCCCCCCGCCCTCAACCCTTAGAATTATGTTATTCACTTTAAATAAAAATAACAATGATTTATCCTTACCTTCCTTACCGCCTTGATAAATTGGTACCTGGCTAAATAAAGATCTATCCTCTTCCTTAAAGAGTAACTTGATAAATATAACCCTACCGCTGAACATGTGGCTAGGGATGAATAGAGTTGTTTTAATTATATTTACATACAACTCGCTGTGTAATCTTTTCGTGAATTCTAACACGATCTCTTTGATACATTAAATATATGTGGAATGTGAAAACAATATAACAAGAAACGAAGAGGAAAATAATAATCGTAACTGTCAGGAACATTCAGGATTGCTTTGAGCAGTGGAAAAGATGATGGACTAGTGGTGGATGGAGGATAATTACAAATAGACAAAATTATAAAACTAAATAAAAAATATCATTATGACTCCAGTTCGCGTAATTATTGGACATGTCTCATATATTAAAACATTCTTTACTTTGTATTCTTATGAGAGTTTTTTTGACTGATAGAAAAGAACACAATAGATATATATTAAATAATGATATATCATTCGGTTGTTTTCGTCGAAGCAACAATATCAGATTTCTATATGAACATAAATCGAAGAGGGTTCAAATCAATAACATAGTAATAAATAGTTTATTAGATATTTTTCTTTTACGAAAAAAATTCGGTCAAAATAATAAAAATATATTATTTTGGATTTGTTTGAATAAAAAGATATTAGGGTTTGTGAGGAAATTAATTTACTTTGAAACAAAAAAAAAACTGCTTCACCAATATTTTTACATCATTATACAATAAAAAAATATATTATTATTTAGATTTTTGAGTCTACTCACATGCTGCGATGTAGTCTTTAATCTCGTGCTTGATATTCTAGCTTCGGTAATGAGACTTATCAAAATTAAATTTAAAGTTTGTTCCGTCTGTATGGTATATTGTTAAAAATCAACAAATATTTTTCACAAAATCATCATAATACTTATGTCTGAGGAAAAATAGTGTGTCATTTTATGTTTTTTAAACACAACGCTTTTCTCTGAGATGTTTAATACTTGGTTCAGGAGAGTAGCCAACAATCAAAAGTCATATTAAAGCAGTAATAACAATGGATGATTTACGAATGCAATTCTTAAATGATTAAAGTTTTTTTTCAAATAATTGTTTAGTAAAAAAATAATTGTAAACGCAAAAATTAATATGTTTCTAAATTTCGCCGGAAAAAGGTATTTATATAACAACCGACCAATATTCCAATAATTATAGATTGATTAGTTTAAGCTATTACGTTGAGTAGTGACGAACGAGCCACATAGAGGTGCTAAAGCTATCTAATAGGAGGATTCACCAAGGATTATTCATTATTTATAATGGAAATGCGTTATGTTAAGCAACCTTGCGATATATTGTATAATATAATATAACACATAACGTAATAAAGTAATCTTATGCATATGTATAGTGGAAACAACCAAACATATGCCAACTATACCGAAATATGTCTGAAACTATTGATACATTTTAAATTATAATCAAAATTATGCGTCTGGAGCAGTAATTACAATATTCAGGGGTTACAAAAATAGAAACTTTAAAAAAATGTATTTATTGAAATTTACTACTGTATATTGAATACTTCTTCTTCTTCTTTATATTATAATACTCCTGGCCAAGAAAGACACGGCTTTGAAAAGATACTAGAAAACTATAAATTCCCTTCATTATCGTTCAGTAAAGCCATTCAAATGTTTTGCGGTAGCACCATTTCGTTTGATTTACTACTTATTGAATTGGTATTGATGAAAACTGTTGAAAGATTTTATATTTATGGTATGATAGGGAAATCTGAGTAGCCAGGCAAGGGACTGTTACTTTCCAAAATTTATTTGATGTGTTCTATTCATTTTTTGCTATTCTAGATTAATGTAGCCATAATGATAGGATGCAAAATTCTTAAAAGGGTTACGCGAAATTATGTTAAAGTTTTACGGCAGGAATTGATTTTTTTTTATGTATTCATTTATAACATTTATTTATTCACATAACATTTTCTTTCGATTTTTCAAAATTATAGTTCCAAGTAATTATTCCATTAGTGCTATATTTAATTTAATACTTATTGCTCGTTATATAAACTATTGATTATTGGCGATTATAGTTCAGTACCCATTAGCTTAGCTATTGAATATGACGGACAATAAATCATGGTCTACCCAGCCGACTGATCCATTGTTCTCGACCGAGTACAAACAATCGAACCAGTTATGCGTAGATTGTAAGGTTAGTGAATTGGCATAATATTTCAGAAAACAATATCACAGGTAATAAACGTTATAGCTATACGAGTATAGACTATAGTATAAATGTATTTGTGGTGTACAAGGGCGGATACAGGATTTTTTTCTCGGGGGAGGGGGGTACACAATGCCAGACGGGCGAAAAAATCAACAATAACTGTTAGAAATAAACTTGTAGTATTTATGGAAAGATTTATTAAAATATCAAAACAATAGAAAAATTGCATGTTTAATTAAGACAGGTATTTATCTTTTATGTTTCCTGCTAAAAATGTCCAGCACATCATTAGCGTTCATTTTTGTCACACGGTCTTGATGGATATGCATTAAAACCAGTCCATTCAAACACTCTTTTGTCATCCTGCTTAGAAGATATGGCTTTAATCGGCCTAAGGTGGAGAAAGATCGCTTGGCAGTGCTAGCAGTCCCTGGAAACGTGCACAGCAATTGACAAACAGTTCTACTATTTGGCAGCACCGTTGCTCTTTTGTAACCATCTGATAGAGATATTGGAATATTTTCTCTTATCTGTTGTCAATTTTTTAGCTCTCCCTTCAAAGCTAACAAATAAAGAAGGTCTTTAATATATTTGAGCGCTGTAAGTTGGTACTGTACTACACGAAAAAACCGTCTGGGGTCCCCGTGCCCCCCTGGCCTCCCCTAAATCCGTCCATGGTGGAGTATATTGTAATAATAATAATAATAAATTCTATATTTATTCTGGAACAAATCCCTTTAGAATAACAATACAGATTTCTATACAAGGTATAATCATGGCATATTAAATGAGAAAGAATTAATGAGAAAAAAAAGTTGCCGATTACATTCAGTGATAACATATAAAAAAGAAAAAAAAAACAGTCTAAGAAATGGAAAAAAAAAAGAAATAAGATCACAATAATTATATAGAGAGAAACAACTGATAATTACATATGTATGCAAAAGGCAATGCCAAGTAGAAATCAAGAAAGCAGAAAATGAAACAATATTATGAACAATATCAACTAATATAAGTTGTTTTTAAAAATATCTAAATAAGGGGGGAAATCTGGCGGTTGAGCGTGATCTAGGACAAATCACCTACTTGCATAACCGTTGTCCATGAAACGGTACAGTCTCTATTATGTACTGCACCCCAGACTCTCCACGGGTTGTTTAATTTAAGTTTAACAAGAAGAATGCCCTCAAGAACAGAAAACGTAAAAAAAAAAAACTATAGTTTTATTTATATTTACATCATTATAACATAAACCAATTAATAAATCTATTCAATGAAATTTTAACAGCACATTTTCTTACTAAATCTTTTGACTCTAGAGAAATAAACCTCTCTATCAATTACATTTTTTAATGTGTGTTCGAAATCAAAGATAATTTAGAATCCTACCGATTAGATGCATAATATTTTTTTTTAGATTAATTTATTGATATTTACAACTGTAATAATATTACATCAAATACATTTGCTGATAAGAAGAAATGACATGAAAACTAAAAACATTTGTGGAGAAACTACCCATCGGTAGCACTCCAATAGAGTTCTATAGTAGATGGTCTCGAGGCCATCTTCTTTTCAGACGCCTCAGGAATAGTATGGAAGCAAGTTGAGAGACTAGCGGATTCAAGTGTGTATGGAGCTTGTCATGGAAGGATAGGTATCTAGTTGGGGCCAAATCAGCAACATAGGCGATATTGAGATCATGATGGATGAGTTTGTTTGTGGCATAATAAGGAGCATTGAGGATTTTACGAAGGATTTTGGATTGTAAGGATTGGATACGAGATGAATTGGATGGTTTAGTAGAGCCCCAAAGCTCAACTCCGTATGTCCAAATAGGTCTGATAACTGCCATGTAAATGAGTCTTTTGTAATTAATTGGGATCTTAAAACGTTTGTCCAGGAAATCTTGAAGTAGGTGAAAACGTCGAGCAGTTTCTTATCTTTTCAGTCTTGTATGAGGATTGCAAGTGAGACGTTTGTCCAGATGGAGTCCTAGGTAACGTATCTGTTCGACAGAAATATTATTATTATTATACAGTAGGACAGGAGTTCTTAGGTTTACGACGAAGAGTGAAGGTAATTTGATGAGATTTGTTAGGATTTATTTTAATTCTCCAATTTTGACACACTTCTTGAAGGTTTGAGATATGGAATTGAAGAGATTGGAATGCAACAAATGTATCCTTATTAACTGATAACACATGTGCCATCAGCGTACGTAGGGAGGACAGTGCTTGGATGGGTTGTGATGTCAGCTGTATATATCGTGTATAGGATGGGACCCAGTGAAACTCCGACAGACTGGGTGAAGCGGGTTTAAAATTATGGTTTACATTAAAGGCTCTATTACTAAGGTAGGAACTGATAATAAGGAAGTTAGTAGAAGGTAAGAGTGTACGGAGTTTGTACAGCAGTCCCGGATGCCAGACTCGATCGAAATACATATGTTGAAATCGAAATTCATTACAAGGCCTTTATACAACAGGACTTCAAAAGCTTATAGCTACTATTTCAATGAAGGAAGCCGATATAAAATAGAATTAAGTTATATATTGGTTTAAAGAGCCTTTTTAGGAACAAAATAGTAAAATCGACATTCAAAGTGTTTTGTGTTAAGTTGTTTTCGACAAAAAAGTTCCATGTAAAATCTACACTATACTTATCCACAATTACTACTATACTTATCAGTTATACTTTGCCTATAAATACGTAATTATTACTGACAGTTATTGTAAAATAATTGACTATAAAAAGGAATACAAAAAAACAAAAGGGCCAAAGTTGATTGGAGCTGGAGGGCTATTGGTGTCATTAGGGGCTGTTGGGATTATCCCATGTTTTTGGAAAGAGCTTTAGGATTAGCGGATAATCTAGCACTCTCCCTCCATCGCTCTCCACTCTCTTTTGTTTTTGACATTTTTATTTCCCATTGTCCTCCATTCGATGGCAGGTAATTAGTATTCCGATGTGCGTGAAGTTTAAGTCTCTATAAAGGATTGAAATATGTTTTATATGTGTAGCAATTGTTTTCAACTGGTCTGTATACGAGTAGTACCGTAAAATATAAATGAACTGTAGCAGTTACAACCCATGAAAAGTTACTGGAATCAGGACATAGTAGAGTACAGTTCAGTGGTTTGTTGACCCCGTACAGATGTAGTCATCATCAAGAACGAAATAGTTTTGAATTAGTATGTTCTGCAATATATAGGTAGAAGCATAATAGGAATTAATTAGAAAAATAAATGTAGAATAGACACGAGGTAATAGAACGCAGGAGGGAATATGTAAACCTGCAGAAAAGAAAAGAGTGCTTCAAGAGACACGGAAGGAACAGAAAGTTTATGTCGCAACAGAGTCAAAAGATGGAAGATCCGGGCGATCCCTCTTATCCGCAGACTTACCTGACGAAGAAACCTATTCTTAGCCCATTAAATACAAATAAATTTTATAATTTTTATTTGTTATTATTTTAATTTTTTTCTCTTCAAAACAAAAATATTTAAAATAACAAAAATTAATAAAAAATAAGAATTATAAATTTTATATTGAGGTAAGTCAACAAGATCCTAATTCAAGTATTGTTAAATGAACATTCTTCCCCGTGTATACATCGCGAAAATTGCGAGAACACGGAGATATAGGATCGGTGAAGAGAACGGATTTGTCTTGGATACAACCCCTGGTACCTCAGAGGTTTAGAGCCACTCTTAACGAGAAGCAGACGACCCGGTCAGGGCAAATCTTTTCTCTTCAAAACAAAAATATTGTTACGATCACAGAGAGGAAGACGGAAACAAGGGATTAACATCTTAAGCCGTGGGCGGGAGAAGTTAAGGTTCTAATCTTTCTCGAACGTCTCCTTTTCTCAGATGAGATCAAGAAGGTTCTCGACATTCCCAGAATAATCTTCCCCTACTTCTATGTTCTAGAATGTTCGGCCTTGCCTATTTAAATACTCCCCTCGCCTCGAGCGGGCAGTGTGAGAGTAGACCAGGAACTGTGATGGACTCGTAATAAGTGAGTGTCAGTGCGATGAGTGTATCAGTGAACTGTGACAGTCTCGCGAGTGTAATAAACAGTTTCTGTTTATTACTGTGTGTCAGTTTGTGATATTTGGAGAATCTTGCGGTCGGTGGACTTTGATTAGTGAGCTATAAGTGTTAATTTGTAGTTTTAAGCACTAGTGTAATTGTATAATATTCATACAAATTTATGTAAATAGTTAAGTCATTTAGAATTAGTAATAACTTATATTATTCTAATAATTAAATAGGAGTTAGGCCTAGATGATAAATATTTAGAATATTGTTATTGTAAATTTAAATTAGTTTAATCATTTGATTGTATCTAACTTCATTGTAATCTTTTGTATAATAAATATTAGTATCTTTAATTTAGGAGTAGTTTAATTCTTTTTAATACCCAGTAGCCCGTAACAATATTTATAAAAAAATTATTTTAAATAATTTATTTAATGAAATTTACAACTGTATTAATATAGCACAAGGGAGCGGGTGTAATAAACCGTTTCTGTTTATTATTGTGTGTCAGTGTCAGTATCTCAGTGGTAGAGCCGGAATGCCGGAAATCCTGGTTCAAATCTCGCTGCAGTTCAGAGCAGACTCGTTCACGTGTCGTAGTAGTTACAGGAATTAAAATAACGCAACAAGTAAATATAATTATTGGTAAATATTAGCATGAAAAACAAGTAGAGGAACTACCCAGTGCCAGTACTCAATGGCAGAACAGGTCGCTAGGTCAACTCATTGAGTTCACTTAGCGGCCTCACCCTTTAGCCCTGAAGATGACCTACAAAGTAGGTCGAAACGTCGGTACAAATATAAATCAGTTCTGACTTATTTGGTGTTTTCTTGAATGCACCCCCCCCCCCAACCATCTCCATTCTCCATTTTTATGTTTCATTAATAATAAAGAATATATAAATTTAACACAATTATTCCCTTAAAATCAAATTAAAATCCATAAATCTATAATTACCTTTGACGGTTTTCACGATCACTTAAATCGTAATTTTTAACGAGACTTCTCACTAGCGTAATTTTTCCTCCTGACGAATAATAATTCGTCCACTGTATATTAAAAAGTGTATAGACATTAGAAATATTGTATATATATGTTTAGTGTATGTCATCTATTTTAATTATGAATTGTATTAAGTTATCAAAAATAAATTAAGCCTACAAACTTCTTAAGCCTTCTCTTAAGCCTTCTAAAATTGCTTATCCGCTTGCTCTCTCCAGACAGCCAATACTTGCTTAACACTCTTCTCGATATTGTTATTCTTCATAATTGCAGCTTACAATACCCTCAAGTATCTTCCTGAGGCTGAGCCCTATTGTTCCTGAGATCCTCTGACAGGCTTCTATATGTTCAATGTACAGCTTGAATATATTCCGCTTTCCGCTACTTTGTTCAGGGAGGGTTGGGATTTTAAACCCTCTTTCAACCCCGGCTTAAGGCTTTTCAGATTTATTTTATCGTGCAGAAATATTGAAGGGTTGTCTATATCAGGCATAATTTAATGCAGCGATTGCTCTTTGTAAAAAAAATACGGTTAGCGAACAAGAAAAAATTGAATAATGCAGCTTATTTATGCTTTTATTAAAATACAGTTATCAAAATATCGACTCAATGTTTTTTATGAATATGTTCATTACTATTATTGTTACTATTCTACGGTATTACAACTCGTTGACGAGTCCTGGCCTCCTCTACCGAATACTTCCAGTCGTCTATGTTTTGCGCAGCAGTCATCCAGCATCTGACTCCCAGGATATACGTTGCGTTTCTCTCCAGACCATCTGAGCACCTTATCTTCGGTTTCCCTCTTCAGTATAGAGGTTCTGTCAAAGCCTTTTTAGAAATGGCCTCGTCCTCCATTCTAGCCACATGACCAGCCCAGAGCAGTCTTCTAATTTTTAAGGAGTAGACAACATCTGCTTCGTTGTACATTGAGTAAACTTCGTTGTATGTTCTCCTTCGCCAGTTTTCATCTAGATAAACTCCACCGAAGATTCTTCGGAGGATATTTCTTTCGAAGACTAGGAGATACAACAAAACGGGTTAATGTTTTGCGCAGATGGAGCTTGGTCTGACGTGATAAGTAGGTGTGAGGAGAGTTCGTTGCGTAGGCCAAATTAACACCTGTTGGCCATCCACATTCTTTTCTTAACCTCCACCTCTGTAGATTGTTCTCTTAATAATTTCGCCAGGTCGGAGCACTTCCCCTGTTATCATGAATTTATTCTTTCCCTCTTCATCTGCGTATGCCAAGAGCTGAACCATGAGAGTGAAAATTATCTCTTTGGTTTGCAGACTAGTATCCCTCACTGGCTTCTCAAGTGTCAAATCAAACAGGAAGCATACTAAAGCCATCTCCTTTCTTGAGGGAAACTCTTCTGTTCTTTTCCCACCAATCTGCACAGTGTATCTTTCATTTCTCGTGGCCAGCTTTGTCAGTTTTATTTATTTTTCAGGGGTGTTTAACTCCTTCAGTGCCTTTCAAAGTTCTTCCCGGGTAATGCTATAATTGTCTGCCCTGAAGTCCACAAAAAGATAATACATTTTTATAATAAATTGATTTCCTCTCTCAAGGATTGTTCTGAGGCAGAATATTTGATCTGCGGTAGACCTTAGTTAGACTCGCATAAATCCGCATTGATAGGGTCCAAGCATTTGCTTTGCAAAGGGTAGGAGACGCTGGACACAATGCCTGAGAGGATCTTGTATCCGCAAGATTAAATGTATCCGCTAGATTAAATGTATCCGCTAAATGTTAATTTATTTAGTTAATTTATAGGTATTCATCCAATTTATAAATAGAATATTTTTTTTTAATAAGGGAAAGGAGTTAGCTCAGTGAGTGATTTTGTAGAGGGAAATCCTGTTTGTTGCGGGTGATCTCGGGCAACTCACCACCCTGCGCAACTGTTCTTCTAAAAACAGTGCAGTATCCACTACGAACTGAACCCAAAACTCGAATGGGTTGTAGTGGTAAAGAGTTTTTTTTTTTAATAGCCGACGCGATTTAATTAAGAGTAAATTATAAGGATAGATACGACTGATAATATCCTATATGATATGTATTATAAAGATCACACAATATTTAATAATAAATGAAAAAATGGTATGATAGTGACGATGATTTGGCTTTAACAGAAGTAGTAGACTGAGTTCTTCATACCTATTATCAAAATTGACCTATATTTATCAGACCTTTTGTTGATCAAATGCTAGTTTCAATTCATAATAATTTAATTTAAAAATGTGGTCCATTATAAACAATGAATGGTATTGTATTCTATCATCAATGGTATTGTATTCTATATACTACATCCACTACATATTCAGTTCAGATTATGGAAGATACTGTATTCTTTTTAAACAACAGTATCTACAAAGG
The DNA here is from genome assembly GCA_037127475.1 of Arma custos. Classification (NCBI taxonomy): domain Eukaryota; kingdom Metazoa; phylum Arthropoda; class Insecta; order Hemiptera; family Pentatomidae; genus Arma; species Arma custos. The sequence goes on along the minus strand of CM073759.1, from coordinate 205,478,581 downwards.
TCTTATTTTTTGAGGCGTCTTCAGATGTTTCAGATGCTGTAAACTTCTTTAATAAATATTTTACCTTCCACAGTCGGTTTAGAATCATGACCTACAGATCAGCAACACACTGAACTTTTCCGTTTCCCAAATGAAAAAAAAGTTAAATTATAATTCTTTGCATAAATATTACACAGTACTTTTGTGGATCAAAAGTTTTTTCAGTCAATATTTTTGCTTTCACTAAGTGCGACAATTTTCATTTATAATCAAGGGAATATTAACATACGAATGGAAAGCTTTCTACATCACGCGCTTTTTTTGGACTGCATTATAAATCTAAAGCCTAGTGTGACCATGATATGCACATGTGCATGTAAGCATTGCATGCCTTTGCTCGCTAAGCTTTTATATGAAAGATAAAATTAATCATTGCGTACTAATAAATTGTCAGTATAATGGGTTCAAGCGAAACCACAGAGCGCAAAATGAATGGTAATCATGATATTTTTTTTTTAAATCATTTGATGTTTCCTTTGAGACCATGAGGATTACGATACGATATAGGATTTTAATCATATTATGAAAGCCTGCAAATCAGTATTGCATGTTGTGCATTTTGGTTAGAGCTTATACTTCAATCGTTCCATATTTTACTGACCTGTCATCATACTTTTGATAGCTATTCTCGGAAAACACAGCAATTATAATAGAACTGTGATATTAAAATAAAATATTAAACAAGACTTTTTTTATATTAATTTGCCTCTGAAAATATTATTTAGAAGAAATTGGCCTTTTAATTAGCTTTTGTTTACTTTTAATAAGTAGAGTAAAAGGTATTCTTGGGTTTTAAGCATCGTTCGAAGACGAAGATGTTAAAGAATCTTTGGATGAAGGGCATAATAAAAAAAAAAAAAAAAATGATTTTTATGATAAAAAATTTTTTTTATATATTTCCATTTTCTAAACATGGGCATTTTATGCATGAATATCAAATATTATTTATTATGTACTTTTTGAATTATATCCAAATAAAATTTTATTTTAGTCATAGTATTTTCTCGGTAATAGACAAAATATATGGAAACGTAAAATGCTTTTTGCCTGATTTTTTATTAAAATTGCTATGATGGTAGTTTATGAGAAATTTGTAAGAAAAATGTCATCAAAATAAAACAGGCTAGTATTAAAATGTAAAAAATCTGAATGGGAGATCTGCTACATTTTTTATTTTTTTTTTATTAAGAGTTTTCTGCTATCAAATTTTACGATAATTTTTTTTTCCAGGTCTTAGATTTAGATTTCGATATATTTAGATTTAGATTTAATGGATCTAGAGGTAATTTTTAAGAGCTTATTAATGATCTGCAAGAGGCACTTATTGATCCTATGATCCTCCACAACTAAAATGCCACCCCTTTCAACCTTTTAATGCTTCTGGAAAATGCGAATGAAGAATAAAAAGTTAATACTTTTTAAATCTATCGCAACCTCTACAGACCTGAAATTTTGGCTTTCTCTATGATTTTCCACCATATATCCAGCTATACTCATTGTTATCGGGTTTGAGTTTTAATTATCGAGCAGAATTCAGGAGGCAGATGTTATCTAAATCAAAGTTCATATAGTCTCAATGCTGATTAAAATGATATAACCAATTTCAGCTCTGTCTAGGACCGTAAGTAAATAGGACGCGGAATTCCGACGCAAGAATTTCCAATTCAATATTTTAAGAGCATCGACCTTTGTGATGACAACCTGTGTCTGTTCTTTTGAAGACTAGGTCAACAAAGTCTTTGACGTTTGTTCGCTTCATCTTTTAATATAATCTAATATATCTTCTCAAGTCAAAATAGCAACAGTTTGCTGTCACAATCTACTTTCCTTTTTCTAGTAACTGTTTGATTGATGTTAGGTTTGTGTAATCTAAAATCCCTTGGAACGGAAAAGGACCAACTGTATAAAACTTTCTTCTTACTGGATCATTTCTGCCTCAGAAAAAATAATTTTAAGACGTAAAGCGAAGCTTCCTATGAATTGCAAGCAATGTTTAGTTTTGAATTTAGAGGTTATGTCAATATTGTCAGACGGAACTTCGAGCTACAGTAATTGTTATCTGCATCTCTGAATCTCTCGCCGCCTTTTCCGGTTCCAATCTAAACTGCAGACTTTTCAACTAATCCCCAAATCGAGAATCATTCATATAGTTGTCTAAAATTTGATAAAGCACTCCCCTTGCACCCAGTTGTCTTTCCATATATATCACATATGATTATATAAATTAGAAGATTTACCTGAGGCAAAATTAGTAATAACATTTAACAGTGTATTATAAAATAAAAGAAATATGTACCACAACAGCCCATGGAAAACCCAAGTTTCTTCTTAGCCTATTCGAACCTAATGCCTAAATACGTGGTAGGGGCTATACTGTTTCTCGGACAATGGTTTTGCAGGAAGCTCATTTTATTAAGATCATGCTCAACCGTCACGTTTTTCCAGAATTACGTGTACGTGCTTCATAGAGGCGGGTTCATCAGACCACTACAGATCTTATAGAGTTCATCCGTTGCTGTTAAAAGATTAACTAATATATCCGTGACTGCAGGATTTGAATCCGGGATCATCAGCATAGCAATTCAGGACTCTACTACTGAGATACTCCGCTCATTCTATCAACAATTAGTATATTAGTTTACGAGGCAAGAACTCAAATTACATGTAGTAACATGTGAATTTTATATTTATTAGAATAATTTCCTAAAATTTGGACCCCTGTGACGTCACAGGAAGGCGGAGGACATCCGGCCAATGAGAAGCGGTGTCCGTATTAATGAGTGTCTTGTCGGCGCTGGATTAAAACGTTCCGGTCGTCCCTGCCCTGCGTCTTTTAATTAGCCCCTCATTTCCTCCAGAGCTGACCACATCCTCTCCCCCCCATCCTCCCCCCCACACCTCAATAATTCAATAGCTCCTATAAATCCACCTCCGAACTCAGCCCCTATTTCCCCATCTCCGACCTCCTGAATTACAAATAACCATAGGTAGGCTATTATTGCTGGGCATTACAACGAGCCCTAAACCTCTGTTAGGATAATTGGAAATGAGGATTATATATATTATTTATATATGCTTATTTCTATTAACTATAAAAAGCAGTTCAAAGGGACAATAATTGTATAATCCTTTTAATATTTTCTCTTCTGCAACAATATTATCCGGACATAATTCAAATTAGGAGCTAAGTGTACGGTCATGTCATGTCAAATGTATATTTTCAAAGGAGGAATATTTATTACATTGGGAGAACTATTTATTTGAAAGAAAACGTTTCGAACCACATTGTAGGTCTTCTTCATGGCTAGGTATACAAGAAACATTAATCAAATATGATGCATTGTAATAAATACACAGTAAAACTACCTATAGGCACGACGGGATATGAATGATAAAAATAAAGATGGGGAACCTTTAGATAAATATAAAAATATAGGGAATAATAATAGAGTATTATCAAACTAGTAATGAAGAAATTAATAAAAATTAATCTAATGAGTGGTTTTTGAAAAAGAGAGAGATGGTGGAATATACAGAGAAATGATAGAAATATTAATAATATTGAAGAGTTTTTGGTAAAATATTATTAGATAAAAATACTATAAATAGTTCTCCCTATGTATGAGATTTTTTCTGAACTCCAAACGGACCATTTATAATATTAGTTCACTATAAACGACTTATGGTGAATTAATATTATTCAAGAGGAAAGGTTATTGAGTTTTTAATAACAAATTTATGAAACCAATACATTTTTATTCAAAATATTTGTCTTCATTTTCTAAATATTGCTCTCAACGTGTTATCAAGTTTTAAGTCCCTGAAATGAAAAATTCAGAGTGAACTTAGTTGTCATTTCAGAGTTATTCTGATAAAATACAGTCTGAAGATGAGTTTTTGGCTAGAGAATCATTTTTTAGGAATGACCTTTTAGGTTAAATTTGTCCAAATTTCTGAAGAGATGGAAATCACAGCTCATTAAGTTTCTTCACTATTATTCTTCATAAGTTATTGTTGCTTTACGTCACTATCCTTGCAGTATGGTGTTGACATGATGGTTTCGCCTGTGGGAAATAGATTATTCTTGCCATTGACTACCACTCAGAAAGTAATATTTTTTTTGCATGCAAATTTTATTTTTGTTGTTCAAAACGTTTTTCCGAATCCGGTGATAATGTTTCTTGGAGCTTGGGCTGCCAAGTGTCCAAGTTTAAAGTCATAAAATAATTAAATAAAATCGAATATTTCCATGGCCACATTTGATGCAATACTAAATAATGTTTGCTCAAATTTAGTGATAGCGAATTTTATCGAAGTAGAGAGTATTCATAACTACCCATTACCGTATGTAAACATAAAAATAGTAAGCAACAGATGATCACTAATTAGTTCAAATGAAATCAGCCAATACTTATTATAAATATTATATATTATAATTACATTTCTTATATTAAATCTTAGATCTGTATAAGTCGTTTTGTCGGTCTTAATCATGTCCAAGTTCAAAATACCTTTAACCCATAGAAGCAGGTTGTCGACAAAAACCCAACTCAACTTTTCTTCTAGCAGAATGAATTTCTACGCTTATTTCAGATATTAAAGCTACTGTTGAACTGAAATCCAGAATCCATTTGGACCTTACAACCACCTAGAACAATACTAAAACTTTTCCATTTTCCTAAAAACAATTTCATTTCTTCAGAATATAAAGAACAGTTGTTTCGCATCCTCTAAAAAATCTCGGATAATTTTTAATTTATACCAATAGTTCCTAATCCGGAAGCTCCAATGGCTTCCTCCTTTTTACTAAAAAGTCAACGTACAAATTGAAAATGATCTAACGTGCAGCTTTTTGATTTAGTATTATGGCCTGATATGATATGCTATAATTGTATTTTATACGAACAGGAAAAGATTCATCTAACAAATAAGGTCGTACAGTATCGCATCAATTTATTTCAACACTTAACTTAATAATGGTAAAAAGTACAGTTTATGGTCATTCAAAAATGGCGCCCTATTTAAAAATACTATTCAAAAATAGTTCTATTTATATAAACTTATTACAATTTGGTGATCTCAAAGGCTGTTAGCCTAAACATCCCCCAATTCAATAAAGAGTCTTGAATATCTGCGTTTAGGCGGAATGACGGGCCAAGTATCAAATTTCCACCGCCCTAGCGTTATCCGGCATCTGCACACAATTTCTTCCGTTCGCTAAATAACAGTGTTTTCCGTGTACCCTCTTCAGCCGCCGGGTCGTTACAGACCTCGAGGAGGAGGGGGGGCTCGCGATTTTTTAATTCCCAAGCATCACGCGATGGAGGAATTATGACGGAGTAGCCTCTCATTTCTGCAGCAATCGACGCTAATAGCTACGTTTAACGTACGGCCCCTCACGAACGCCTCGTTCATTAGCATACCATCATGCGTTAGGGTCGTCTAGAACCGGCGGCGTATCTGTTAACCCATTGCTAAACTAATCCATCGAAAAATGTGAGAAAGTAAAGTTTTAAAATTTAGAGTTATCCTCTTTTTATCCTTAAGGTCTCAGATGTTGATGAAAGTGTATCCTAGACAGGAAAATATATCATTGTCAATCCATTCATCACGTATTTCTTCCGGTTTCGACCGTGTCGTTAAATTATCTTCGTTTTCGCTGGCTCCTCAACTTCGGTATTTATAGCTTCTGGGTCCGTGGGCTCGTCTATTTCTCCAAAAAGGGACCAAGAAGCTATAAATATCGAAGCATCGAAAAAACATTTTTTGTCTCAGATTAAGTCCTGAGGGAGCTTGCAGTATCGCGAGCGAAACGTCGGCAAATAATTTAACGACACAGTCAAAACCAGAAGAAATTCGTTATGAATTTATTTTAAATATTGGCTGTGGCAATTTAAGAGAGTATTTAGGATATTATTTAATGAATCCACAGGTATAGATCGTATCTATACTATGCTAGCTGTTATCTACAGATATAATTTGGGAATTATTCCGCAGGTGGTCACTTGGAGTTGAGTCGCAATAAAGTTTTAATTTTTCATTCGTTTCTCCTATAATATTTTTTTGTCAGTTTGATCTATCTTTTGATCTTCATCGCCTCGTATATGGTATAAAGTTGGTTAGGGTACATTGAATTTAAAGATCATAGGATGCACAGCATCTGTAATACACTTACCAATCCCAGAAGCAATTTAATTCTAATAAGACATACAGTAATGCATTGAATTTGTCATTAAATCATGAATGTTTTTCAGCGTTAAACCTAAACCTGTACCACTAAAATCCATGAAAGGTTTCTTATGTTCAGTTTGTTGTAGAGACTGTACTGTTTCTTGTATAAGGTTGTGCAGGGAGGTGATTCAACCGCTTGATCACGTTCAACCGCTAGATTCTTACCCCTATTTTGGGAACCCACTTTATAGAGAATGGGTGAGCCCCAGTATGATCCTAAATCCTACAGAACCCATCTCCGGCTGCTAAAAGTTTAAATAAAACTGGGCTACTCCACTGCCCCCTCATTATTTCTCATTGTTTTTCTTTTTCAAAAGATATTTCTAAGAAATAAAAGTTCTTATGTTCTTTGAGAGCTCTTATTATCTTTAATTGGTTCCTAAACTATTTCGAATTGTTTTATTTTCTTATAATCATACAATTATACTAAAAAAAATTGGGAAAATAAATTGGAACAGTCAGGATTCGAGGATGGAGACTAATAATAATCGTCATTGATATAGAATCAATATTCTCTCCCAGGATCCACTGTAACATGATGCTTAAAAAGGTAGTGAAAGGCTTTCGATAAAATGTAGAATTTCCATAAATTCTTTATCGTTTAATATAATCGTGTGATTCCATTGTTAACCTCTTTTATTGTATATTTCGTGAAATTTTCCAACAATTTATTTCTCGAAGGCATTACAATTAGCTTCATAAGACTCAAACCCACGTCTTATGAAGTTAATTATATCATAATCATCTCTGAAAGTCCGTGATGCTATGACTAACATAATATTTCTGGCATCTGATTGACTACCAAAATAAAAAAATAAAAATTAATCCCAATGTTACCTTCTTCCTTCAATCCATTGAGTTTAGATGTTGTGTGTGTGCTATATTATTGTTACGGGCTACTGGGTGTGAAAATGAATTAAACTACTCCTGAATTCAAGATACTAATATTTATAAACAAAGTAACAAGAATAATACACTTAAATTATTAAACTAATATAAATTTACAATAACAATATCTTAAATATTTATTATAACCTAGGCCTATTTAATTACTAAAATAATATAAGATATTACTCCTACGAAATAGCTTAACTATTTGCATAAATTTGTACAAATACAATAAAATTACGCTAGAGCTTATAACTATAAATTAACACTTACAGTTCACTAATTAAAGTCCACCGACCGTAACATTCTCCAAATATAACAAACTGATTCACAGTAATAAACAGAAACGGTTTATTACACTCACAAGAATGTCACAGTCTACTGATACACTTATTTCACTGACCGGTTCACTGAATAGTTTATCACACTGACACTCACTTATTACAAGTTCATCAAAGTGCCTTGTCTACTCTCTGACTGACTCACTCGAGGCGAGGATAATATTTAAATAGGCAAGCCGAACATTCTAGAACACAGAAGTAGGGGGAGACTGTTCTGGGATTGTCGAGAACCTTCTTAATCTCTTCCGATAAAGCTGAGGCGGTTCTGGTATGTTCGAGAAGGTTCTAATCCAACCTTAACTTCTCCCACCGACGGGCTTAAGACTTTAATCTCTTGTTTCTGTCTTCCTCTCTGTGTCCGTAACATTATTATGAGGAAATAGTAGATACTGTATTCATATTACAGGTGAAATAGATTGTTTGTACATGTTATATACATTTAAGTCGTTTGTTATTATTTGTTCAATAAACAATAAACTAGTTATAGCAGACTGTATATTAATTCTACAAGTAACAACCCAATAAAAATATATTTACTTGTATCCCTGCTTCTTCATATAAGTAAATTTATATGTATTAGAAAAAGTGCGTCGTTGTTCCAACCAATAAACTTTCTGAAAAGGTACTGTAGTATGTCCACGTTGGAGAGGACTCCAAATAGAGAAACAGAGCTTAGGTTGAAGTCAATATTCTAAATGCCAATGGCGGAAGAAGGATATGAATCGGCGGAAGGAAAGATTCACATGAATAGAAGGAAAACGCTGTCCTCTTCGAATGCATAAGTAAAGACGTAAAAAAGGACGGAAGGTATAGATGACTTCGGAAGGTATGGATCCGTGGACAACAGGGTTGATGTGGTAACCGGGTAGAGTGTTACAGCGCGATTAAAAGGATGATTCTTTTTTTCAAGAGTTTTCGAAAAATAGTGTAACAGTATAATTTGTTACTTATATATTTAGAGAAGGTTTAATTAAACTAATAGGTAATGTACCCCATTTATGTTTCCTACCACAATAATACCTAAGAGAATATGTTGAGCAAATAGAGGAGGACATCGGAGCTGGACACCGAAACAAAGAAGATTTGGAGACTTGAAGACACCGAGAGAGTAAGCCCAGAAGTCTAGATTGGATGAACACACCTAGGATTACGAGATCAACAGGACTAGCTGACCAAGCATTCTATGCGTATCACAGATAAGTATTGGCAATGCTATTAATATGAAACAATAATGATCATGTCTAAAGGTATCTATTAATTGTATTCAAATTAAGTTTAAATATCTATAAACAGAAAAGTAAAACATTATGATTGAATTATATTTATTTTAATTATTTAGCTGTTTACACAATACAGATTTACCTTATATAGGTTTTTACAATATTGATACTTTAATTAATGTAATAATTTTGACTTTCAGTAAATTGTTAATCACCCAATCTAGAGCTTTTATGGACTTTAAAATAAATTCTTAATCAATTAATACGGAGTAGAGCTTTAGGGCTCCGCGAAGCCAACAGTATCCTCTTGAATGTAAGTATTGGATTCAATTCCAAAATCCTCAATGCACCATACTTTGTTAAGAACAAAGTAATCCATAATGACCTTAATGCCCCAGTTGTTGCTGATTTCGCCCGAATCCGATATCAATCTTTTCATGGCAAACTTTATTCCCATTCTGACAATAAAACTTTTTTCTTTTAGAATAGAATAATTATAACTGTAATTATATTACATCAATTAAATCTGCTTTATGAACAAAGGACATGAAAAAAAAACACTTGTGGAGAAACTATTCATTGATAGCACTCCAATAAAGTTCTATAGTAGAAGGTCTCGAGGCCATCTTCTTTTCAGACGCCTCGGAGAGTTATCAGGAATATTATGGGAAGCAAGTTGAGGGACTATTGGATACAAATGAGTATGGAGCTTTTCATGGAAGGATAGGTATCTAGTTTGGGCCAAATCAGTAACATAATATGGGATATTAAGATCATGATGGTTTGAGTTTGTTTGTGACATAATAAGGAGCATTAAGGATTTTACGAAGGATTATGGATTGTAATGACTGGATACGAAATGAATTGGATGGTTTAGTAGAGCCTTAAAGCTCAAGTCCGTATCTCCAAATAGGTCTGATAACTGCCATGCAAATGAGTCTTTTGTAATTAATTGGGAGCTTTGAATGTTTGTCCAGTAAATGTTGAAGTAGGCGAAAACGTCGAGCAGTTTCTTGTCTTTTCAGTCTTGTATGAGGATCTACAATAAAAATAGTTTCGAAACAGACTGCCACTTCAATTCCTGATAATCCCCCAAGGCCTCTTTTAAGAAGACATTCTCGTGACAATCTAAGTTGAATTTTTAATTTGAGTATTATCAGCAGTCTCTCCTTTCTTTTATCTCATGCCATTATGCATCATTCATTCTTTTTGCTTGTTTTATCATAATGCAGTAAATAATATTAATATAAATGCATTTTGGGTAATTGTCTTCAATAATTATTCAATGGCATTACAATATAAATAAGATGATTTAGTCCTAGCGAAGAAGAAAAAATCAGAATATTTGATTTGATACGATTAGGACATCTTTTGTTTTTTTCTTGTAAGCGGGACGTTTAGTGGGTTATTTAGGGTTGGAAACCTTATATTAAATCACAATGATTACAAATGTTTATTATTGTGGCTATTAACACTTTGAAATGTTCCGTGGCAGGAAACCTGATAATGATCAGTGTAACAGGTGATCGTAGAGCCATCGCCAAGTGGAAATATCCCGCGCTTAAACATTCATAAAGAGCAGACGCCCAGGCCGAAATAGAAAGAGAATAGTGAATGTGACACCAGCCAATGTCGAAAGCTTTTGTCACGTCTACGGAAATGTCTGTAATCCTTATATCCAGTATTGTTATTTTTAGGCGAAGAACGCTGAAGTTAATTAATTTATTGAAATGATTGAATAAACATCTGCATTAATACCTTATGTTTCTGTGTCCTTGAAACCTTTCTGTAATCGCTACCGTGTGTATAACTAACAGCTAAATGGAATGATTTTACACGAAATACCCAGTACCATATTTACAATCCCTGGCCATATTAATGTGACCACGAAGAAAGATTATTTTCTGTTTGTTTTTTCCTAATTTTTTTTATATACTTTTGGGTGTCTTAATTTGCTGTTTTAAGTAATGGCAATACTGTAATAAGTTTTTAAAAGTATTTTTTCTTTTAGTAATGGCAGCATTGGTTTTAGTACAGCCATTCTGTTTTACGAGTGACTGCGTGCATAATTTGTGTTTGAAATTTTTGTGGATTTTTTGTTTCTTTTTCATTAAATACAAGCCGGATTCGGTAAGTTTGTTATTGATTAATTATTTGTATCATATATTTTAACTATTTTGATAGTTTTTTTTTCACCAATATGTAAAATAGGGTGTAAATAGGGTAACACCACAAAATATTAAAAAAAAATAAAGATTTATTTTCGAAACTATTTTTTTCAATTTCATATTATTATCGTATAACTAACTTACCAAAAAAACTAATATTCAAACTCGATTTACATTATTACGCATACAAAAAGATAATGCAAACATGTGACAAGAACGAATCTATCCAGTGGTCACATTAATATGGCCAGGGACTGTATATCCCTGTAGTTTATGCGTTTTTTTTATATCGTTGCATTCCAATTTCCCTGTTCAAATACTAGTTATGCTAAAATACTATAAATTATTTAAATTCTATAAATTTAATTTGTAGTATTTGTTTTATTTGTTTTGTTGGTGGTTGTATTGTTATTTAAGACACGAGGTTTGGTCAGAAGATGTGGATAAAAAACATGTAAATCTCCTAACTATACTAAGGACATTAGTACAATCCACTAATGTTTACAATCGGATTATTCATCCGAAAAGCTATTATTCATGGAAAAGCTATTTCTTAAACACTCCTTCATAGGGTCTGCGAGCTCTGTGCCAGTTTAGATAACTGTGTATACTCTACCTTAAATACTATATTTTGTATAGCGGCTTTGCAGAGGCCAGTGACACATTGATTTGCTAATTTAAACAAAATATTTATTATTTAACGGATTGACTAAAGAAAAAGTAGTTCCTTAATCCGTTACTCTTCGTCGACGGATCACTAATATTCTTAAAAAGATTAAATGCTTTTTTTTTTAAATGCTTTGTTTATGACAATCACCAGGGCGTGGGTAGCTGAGTTGAGTGCTGATTTGCAATGCTGAGGATTCTGGTTCAAATCTGGCTATGTCTGATTGATTATTTAATCTATTAACAGCCACAGATGGATCCTGTACGATCTGAAGACCCTCACTGGGCTCATCCAGGTTCTATACAGTGAGTACCCTTAACAAGAGGAAAACTAGTGGTTGAGCGTAATCTAAATTAACCACCCTTCGCTACCGTTATTTCTGTGGCACCTGTGCATAGTGGGCTAAGTCGAATTTTGTGAATTTCAAGCTATCTACTTAGAATCGTAATTTTTTTCTCTCTCCTTGTGTCTAACACGCTAAGTGTTCCGTCCATTGCAATGAAGGATATTCCTTTGTGAATCGTGGGCTGATACTCCAATCTTGAACATAAAATAAGTTCAGAAAAATTACTACTCTAAGAAGATAGCTTGAAATTCACAAAATTCGACTTAGCTCACTATGCACAGGTGCCACCGATTTAAGAAACAGTAAAGTATCTACCATGTACTGAACCTAAGACTCTCATGGGTTGTAGTGGTACAGATCTTTTTTTAATTTAAAAAAATAACCTATGTAATTTTTTCCTAAAAGTAAGAATAAATTACAAGGATATATGCAACTGATAATGCATATTTATGATATATGTTATAATGATCCCCCAAACATTTAATAATAAATAAAACAATAATAAATAACAAAATTATAAATGAAAAATGACATGATAGCGACGACGATTCAGAAATCATTCTAGTACTTCTCTCGTTTAAACAGAATTGCAATTATGTCGCAATTTTCTACATTTTTCAAACTACTTGTTGATCATACACTGTTGTCAATTAATAATAATTGATTTTTTAAAAATGTGTTTCATGACAACGTTCAATTCATCCAGTACCTAACTAGTTCATTTTATGGTAAGGACTGTATTATTTCTAAAACGCAGCTCGGTTGGAATGTGTGGGGTCTGAACACCTCGGATTCACCACCCATCTTCTATAAAGTGGGTACCCTTAATATGGGGAAACCGGATTGATTGAGAGCGATCTCAAGGAAATCACCTTCCTTCCCAACCGTTGTCCTAGAAACATTACAGTCTCTGTCATGTTCTGAAATCTTCATGGGTTGTAGTGGTATATATATATTTTTCTTTTTAGATTAGATTTTGCCCACGGCTTCGCTCGCGAGGAATTTGGCAGCCACATGTGACAGAACATTTTAAATAAATAATTTAATTTTTTTTTTAACTATAAGTTATTCGTACCTCCGATATTTCAGATGTCTAACTTCAAAACTGACGGATTCCATACAATCCTTGAACCCTTAATATATTAAAGGGGAAACCCTTGTGGCGGAATTGTCCAAATTTCTTTCTTATATTATACGAAGAATCTATCTGCAATTTCTAGATGCTAAGTTCCTGATCTGCCTTTAATTATGTACCATAATGTATTCTCCAGTACCTAAAAACTGTCTGAGAGGGAAGGGGGGGCATGCGCCCCCGGTCCCCCCCTAAATCTGCGCTTGCTATAGCCTAAGTGTTATTCTGATGTATAATCTATATTACTGTAAAGTTTCATCCAAATCCGCTCAGTAGTTTTTGCGTGAAAGAGAGACAAACATACAAACTTTCACATTTATGATATTAGTAAGATTAGTAGGATATCAAAGCAAATAGTTTCACTCATGTTCTTTCTGTTATTTTAACAACTATGATCATGTGATTTGCCTTTAATTATGTACAATAATGAATTCTCCACAGTACCTAAAAAACTCAGGGGGGGGGGGCAAGTGCCCCCGTGCACCCCCCCCCCCCAATAAATCCGCGCTTGCTATAGCCTATAAGTTATTCTGAAGAATAAACTATATTACTGTAAAGTTGCATCCAAATCCGTTCAGTAGTTTTTGCGTGAAAGAGAGACAAACATACAAACTTTCACATTTATAATATTAGTAAGATTAGTATGATATCAAAAGAAATAGTTTCACTCATGTTCTTTCTGTTATTTTAACAACTATGATCATGTGATTTGCCTTTAATTGTGTACAATATTGGATTCTCTATAGCCTATGTGTTATTCTGATGTACTATTACTGATGTAACCTATATTACTGTAAAGTTTCATCCAAATCCGTTCAGTAGTTTTTGCGTGAAAGAGAGACAAACATAAAAAATTTCACATTTATAATATTAGTAAGATTTTATGAAAATTTTATGTTGAGATATTGGGTTGTAACATATGAAATTTCAGTGAAGGAGTAAATTTAAATTATCAGCAAAAAAAATACCTTTGTTTTTCAAAATAGGATCCTTCACTTTCAATATACTTCTCCCAACGTGAAACAAGCATTTCTCTCCCCGCTCTGTAGAAATTAGGTGTCAAGGAAGAAGCGAAGTCTTGGAAGGCATTTTCGTTGTCCAATTTTTTATTTCTTAAAAAATTATCTAAACAACGGAAAAAGTAAAAATCAGTTGGAGAAAGGTCCGGAGAATATGGTGGGTGAGGAAGGACCTATATATTCAGCTCCTGAAAAAAAAAAGCTGCTGGACCTCGGTTAGTTCATGTGGTATCCATGTTTCTACCTTTTTGGTCACACCAGGCTTCTTAAAGTGAAGGAAACAGTCATGGCACTTGCTCCAAGTTGTGAACCTAATTCACGAGTGGTTTAGGAAGGGCCCGCTTCGATCAGCTCTTTCAACTGTTCGTTGTCCAACTTAGTCTTCGGCCTACCACGTTCTTTGTTGGTAAGAATAATCCCCAGAACGAAATTTTTCAAATCAACGGAAGATTGTTCTTTCGCTCACTGTATCTTCACCGTAAACAATATTAATGTTTCGGAACGCCTCCGTGACGTTATGGCCAAGTTCAAATTCGTAGAGAAAAATTATACGAATTTCTGCGGAAGACATAATTTTATTGTTATTTATTTTTAAAAGGTTGCTTCACTTTCAAAAGGAAAAGTAAGAATAATTATGAAAAAGGATTAAATGATCTTTCGAATGGTATACTGAAAAGAAAACTGTAAATTAACGAAACAAACGAAACTGATATTTCATCCGTTACGACCCAATAGTAAGACAGATTTATGTATTTTAACCAGATTTATTATTTTTCCAATTGTATTTTTGAATAAAACATTAAATCATTTATTGGCACGGTGAGAGTGCAGCAGGTTAGGGTGGAAACGGGCGTGGCTTAAACATTCATTGATATTTAATTTAATAAATGGTAATTGAAGTTGTGTAATGTGACAATTGAAAAATTGACATTCCTTCTGAGGATCTTCAAACAACCGCAGTTAAAACCTGCAAAGCTTTCCTTTTTGTTGCACAACAACTAAATTAATTAAATGGAATATACCTCACTGAAGCTACCATGTCCAAGCGCTCATCGTAAATTACTTGCATAATTGCAATGATTTAAAATAATATATGTTTGTATATATAAATACCTGTATAAATATAAATTCTTTGTGAGAGGGAGCTTTGTTTTGCTACAGAAGCTAACAAGGTTGGACACACGGGCCGTGACAGGTAATTGCTTCAGATGACATTTGAAAATAAACAGAGACATGTTGTTTCACCCGCCCCTTCCATTTATATAAGCAATTTTAGCAGGAGAAATCATAATATCAGTTCGATAGAAACTTCGATAAATAGCTTCCGTTTGTAGTGTTATTGCTTTTCAATTACCTGATGCATGAATTGTAAGTCTCCTTACATTCGCCTTACAGGAGGTTAAAAACAAAACGGTTACTGTTTCTGAGACTACGGTTGTGCAGAGAGATGATTTTACTAAGATTACGTTTAAATGCAATGTTCTAGAGGCTTGGTCAGACTCAGGAAGGTATACAGGTCTCATATAATAATAAAATAAATAATTTATCTGTCACAGCGGGTTTCGAACCAGTGACTTTCCGGTTCGCAGCACAATAGCCATAAATACTATATTCCGATATATTTCGATACAACTAGGAAGTCAAATTTACGAAAATCATTATAATGATTTATTTGAAATATTGAAACCAGTTGTAAATGTTTTTTTTTTTTTAATCCATATAAAACAGCATAACTTATTATCTTTAATAATCATTTAACTTTATGATTTTTAATGATTTTGCATTATCATCTAAATCTTTATTTATTAGATTTTGATTGCTCTAGAGTATTTAAATGATTTATTAGAAATCTAATCTTGTTTTCTTGGTTCTGTATTCAACGTGAAAAAACGATTTTTCTTAGTTTTTCCTTCCGTTAAGTTATCAAACTCAAATAGTTAAATTTGTCTCTTTTTCTTACTATAAATGATAAGAGATGTTTAATTATTACGAATTTGCCTCTGAGCTCGGTAAACTTATTTAAATTAGAGTATTGCCCAGATTACTTATCATTTTATTTTATTTGATATTACAAACTTGATTAAAACTGTGACGTTTTCTTAATGATTAGGAAGGTACCATACCCCCAGGGAGGTACCGTTTTAGAAATTATACAACTGTTCATTTCTTTTTACTACAGTAGTTACTTTAGCCTCCACTGCCCCAGAAATCCGGAACAGTGGAGTTCCGAAAACTGCAGAGCATAAAGTGGCATCATGCACCGCATATGACGCCCTGCGCGGAGGACTCCTAGAATAAAGCGGACGATGACCAAGGCTAAATGAACCGAAGGAAGCAGACGATGACCAAGGATAAGGTGTAGGCCTAAGGTGCACAACCTAGCACTGTAGTTCCAGAGATTTTTATTTATTAAATAAACAAAAAAACAGAAAAAAATCCCGATAACAGTACCTCCAGTGGTGAACTGGATGTAAAATCCTGTATGCCTCACAGGTAGGAAAAGAGGGGGGGGGGGAAGAAAAGAAAAGAAGTTACTTTAGTAGAGTGACCCGATGTAACTGTCATCCAGACTCTATAAAGTAGTTAATCTCAGATAAATCACCTTCATCCACAACCGCTGTTCTAGAAACGGTACAGCCTCTACCATATACTGAACCCTACTGTTAAGGTGTGATTAGACTGAATAAATTTTAATAGGAAGCAAATGGAAGTACCACGGGAATTTGAATGAAATCTCAGATATTAACAAAGCGTTTGATTTATTAATTTAAATAACATGCGAGATTTTCTTAAATACTATTAAATATACATGATAATAGCTTCTACAAGAATAACTTAAGACTAAACATGCAACTTAGCGATCTAATGAACAAAATTAATTTTAGACAAAAAAAGAAGAAAAAAATGATTAACATGAATGGGAGCGATAATTAACAATAACAGAAATGCTCCATGCTAGCATAATGGCCAAAGATATAATAACAACAAAATGAACTTGAACGTTGTAATGAAGATTTCAATAAGGCGCGAAAATGTGCGAATTATTATTATCTTCGCCAGTGATCACGGCATGACGGAGCAATGAGTATGATATCATTAATTAACTTGAACTGTCCGGTTGATACAATGCCATACGTTGATAATCAGGAGAAGAATTAGTTGACGATTTGAGGCCTTATGATAATGAAATGGGAATTACAATTCGTGTGATGTAGACCCAATTAGCATCTCAGCATAGCTTCTGGCGAGTGACAAGCTTTAAACCTCTGGACGTCCTCATAGGAATAGCGGCTTGAAAGCGGATTACTAAGCGGCAGTGTGCGATGATCGTTGCTGCGAAGGTCTTGTAGAATAATTCCGCTCAGCGATCTAATAGCAAGTGAGTGACTCAAAGCGTCGTTCTCCCGGATCGGTTGGTTCCATCTGGCGGGTAGTCCAGGTCCGCGACTAAACACCTAGTAACTTCAGGTAATATGTTTACAGTAGTATTTTATTAATTTATTCAAATATTCATTTTTTAAATTTATGTATCAACATATATGAAAAGCTTTCACAATGCTTAGGCGGTAGCTCCTTTCTGGAGCTTGACCCAGTTCTCACTGTCCTGCACCAGCTCAATTCTTATGTTCAAACCCATTCTTCATTTCCTGAAAGCCTCCTTAAACCCGTCTTCCCACGTTAGTCTTGGTCTTCCTCTCCCTCTCTTGCCCTCTACTCTTTCATTGTTTGCAAATTTTGCGACTTGGCTCCATAGGTAAAAGATCTCCAAACCACCTGAGCCAGTTTCGCTCTATTAGTTCAGTGACTGGAACTCTCTCGAGATGTGTCCATATTGCCTTTTACGCACTCGATCCCTTCTTGTCTTCCCTTCCACCCTCCTAAGAAACCTCATTTCAGTAGCCTGAAGCCCTGATTTTGTTGGTTTGAGTCCATTACTCTGAGGAGTAAAAGTAGACGTGAAAATAGCCATCTTTGTCTTTTTGGTCACCTCGCGACGGTTTAAGAACCTTCTTTTCATATTGAACATTCTGCTTGCTGCCCCAATACGCTCTGTTATTTCACTTTCGATGTAGCCACTCTCCTGCAGCTGAGGTTCCAGATTATTTTATTTCTCTACAAAGCCTTAAATTTAAGGATTCTTAATATAAAAAAAAAACAAAAAACCATTGCCGTTAAACTCGAATTATATAATCATAGGTATATTGAAACCTTACAATTCTTTTGTATAAAAAAATAATAATAATATTTTCGAACCTCATTTAAGCATTCCCCAGTGAGACATTACGTCGCGGTTAATAATATGAGGCACTTCTTTAAGTTATAGCAAACTCTTTCGCTGAGATATCTTTTGACGTGACAAATGGTTTTTATTCCCTCAAGTGTCATATTCATTATTCTCTCTCCCTGTTCCGAGTGGTTTCTGAACTTCATGAAGCATTAGGTTAAAATTATTTGTCCATTAAAGCTGTTGGTAGAATTCACAATGTCAAATCTACCCAAAAGTTTGTTATTTTCTCATAGGTAGTTAAATTAAGAATTCAATAGATTATAGTCTCTTATAGTTTTCCATTCTTTTCCATTAAAAAGTAATTAAATGTGCTTGTTATGATGTGGTTTTGGTTATTATTTGAGCAATTTTGGTAATATATATATATATATATATATATATATATATATATATATATATATATATATATATATATATATATATATAGCCCCAGTGAATAAGTTGTTAAGTCGGATTTGGTCCAGAAAGAGTCAACTACTTTCAAATATCATTCTCGTAGTTTTTGGCTTGAAATGGATTCGTAATATAAGCAATAACTCCTTTTCAAGTCAATGCCTTACTTGGCCCCTTATTCACTACGAAAATAACTCGATTCCGCTTACTTAAATACAAGAAACTCATTTTGGGGAAAATTAGACTTAGCCACGTATTCACCGGGGATGTAGATACATCTATAATCATATTGTTACATTTAATAACACATGGAGGGGATAGTAAATTGGGAATACAAAAAAATAGACTAATGTAGTTAAAACTTTTTCATCTAATTTCATAATTATTTCAATCAATTTTATAAATGTTTTAAGATAATAATATAAATATTTATTCAAGAAATTGAACAAATGCCATTTGGCACATATTGTACTGCGATCTTCTTCTGAAAACCTCCACTTAGAGATTCACGTGGAAGCGTATGTATAACCTCCCATTGAAGGCACTCCTAGCGTGGTTCATCTCACTGTAACAGATCCCTGCTCCAGAGACGTTTCAGTTTCCTTGTCGGATTCTGTGGTAATGTGTATGTCCGCAATTACTGTACCAGTAAGTTTGGGTGTCCATCAAGTGAGTCATGAAATGTTTTGTATTTTTTTTTTATTGTGTCAGTCGCGAGTGGTATGTTGAGATCTTTGTGTAATGATTTATTTTATATAAAAGAGACAAAGTGTATTATATCGACGAAATTTTGACTGAAAGATTTGAATAGTCTGTAAGTGAGTTTTTTTGCATGAATCCCACAGATAATGACATAGCTTCTTGATATTTGTTTTAATTTTCAATTCTACTTCATTTAATCTTAAATGTTTTTTATTCGTATGATGAAAAAACAAAAAGAAACGTTTTCAACCACCAAGAAAATAAAAGAAAAAGAAAATCACGCCACATGATCTGTTTTCTCTCAAAAGTTGATTTATATACTGGAAATTTTAATTATGTAAAACATGAGTTTTTACCTCAAAAATCTATTTTAAAGATGAAACTGTCCTAATTTTTTTTATTGCTAAATATAATAATTTAATCTTGGGATGAATAAACTCGATATATAATTATTAACCCTATGTTTGGTAGTCTTAAATATCTTTTAAATATTCTAAGTAATTTTGGGATGCCAGAGTAATAATTTAAGGTAAATTACTCAGATTATTATTTCTTCCAACGTCCTAACTTTATTCTTAATTGGATTCTTTTCCAGAGGTTGGTTTTGTGTTTACCAATTTACTAATTAATTAAACCATCAATATATTGCTCATACATAATATAGTGCTTTTGGGTTAAGTAAGCACCAAAAGAATTATAAAGAATATATTTTATTGAGAATAATTTGAGATACGATTTAGGATTCAGATAAACATATAGGATTGCCATAGAATACATTCAAAACTTAAATTACAACTTATCTTGTAAAACAGGGGTACATCTAGTGTTCTTCTTGTTGAGGTGTGTTTTCCCCGGGTTTGGCTGTCTTTCCGTTCTATTATCTATTTTATCTATTCTATGCTAGTATCCTCATCTTTGGCTACCGCCGATCTTCCTTCTTGAAGTCCACCTTCCTTTTCCGAATTTTTTCAGAGAGTGTTTTTCCAAAGGTGAAGTCTTGGACCCCGTTAGTATGTCTTGACCCCCCTTGACCATGAGGTTAAAATATTCAACCTGAGTGACCTATTTCTTGCAAACGGTTATTGGATACATATCAGATTAATTTCATGTACATCGGTTCATAGTTCGGCCTATAGAGTCCAACGTTCAAAGTAAATAAAATAAAATTGTTTCTTAGAATACATACATACATTTAAAAACTTTACTTAGTTTCACAACCTAACTTTATAACACGTAGTTATTAAAACAAAAGAAAAAAACTTTAAGAACTATTATGTTGGATTTGTCTTCCAGCAAAGAGCGTATTTCTGAAGTAAATTATTAATTTATTTTTTTCGAAGATAAAATTGCTGATCATTTGATTCGGTCATTAGCTATAATATTTACTAAGGTAAAGCAGATGAGAGTTTACAGTTAAAATTATTATTATTTTAAAATTATAATTATTATATAAATTATTTAACACAAAATAATCCACGGGAGAAATAATTCTGGGAATAAGAAGAGAGGTTTCTCCGTTACTGTGTGTCCAGCATAAAAAGGGTAAAATAAAATATTACCTCACTAAAAACATGTTTATATAATATAAAGTTGTAAGTAATGTATCATTAGGTATAAAGAGCCCTACTAATAGCAGACTTTAATAGATTATCGATCCCTCAAAGGCGGAGGGATGACAGCGCCGGGAGCTCAAAGACTTCAATGCCGAAGTGGCAAGGACCGACCCCTTCCAAAAGACACGACCACTAACACACACAGAGCTATCGACGTGAAGTGAGGGGGGGGAGTGTGTTGGGCTGAGGACTATTAATTAGAAGCTGTGTACCCTGTGTGCCCTATCTGCCCCTCACCAGATAGCGCCCCAACTTTATGCCCCCCAACCGAATTTCATTAAATTTTCTACTAACATCACTTATACAAATGGTCGCGATATATCCTGAAGGCTACCTGTCTTCTGCGAGTTACGATCGGGTAATAGGAAATTGTCTATTTGCCGATTCATAAAGATTTTTTTTTAATTTATGATAAATGTTGGGTCATGTTTTCAGGAGAGGTTTCATTCTTTTTAAGAAGAATTTATAATATCGAATGCAGTAGAACTTTCCAACACGCGATTATACTGTTTGCCTTTCCTTATCAAAGAGGTTTAAATGACGGTTTGCAGAATATAATTAGAAACAGGTTATGTTTAGTGGAAAATTATTAAGGTTTTGAACTATACAGCTGTTATTTGGTAGCTGCTTATAGCTCACTGCAATATTTCCCCCCGCATATTAACAAAAATTAAAATAGCTAAATAAAACTTAAAATAATATGTTTAAAATTCTGGTTCTAATTTACTTTTCTTAAAATAAAAAACTAGTAATTCAATAAATGACAATTAAATAAAATTATTATTATTTGGGAAAGATGTATTAAGTAAGAAGGGTGCTGTGATGCTGAGCTAGAGATCTATATTTGGGGACCGGATGTGGCAGATAAATAAAATTGATTATGTTGACTATCCTGAATCAACCTGGAGACCATCCTGGGATTTACCCAGCCCCAGAGTCTCTGGGTAGCCTTGGTGAGAAAATATCGCTTTTCATCACTTGCCTCGATGAATGGATCAGTTTCAATGATCTGCAGCAGAAAGTGTTCGAATTTACATGAAACAAAATAGCCTTTCAACTTACAAGAAATACCTATCGTAAAAAGTTGTCAAGTCTAAAGCCCTATACGTGTCTGAAAATTTATGGAATAGAATAGAAAAGTAACTTTATTCTGGAACTATGTCCCTTTAGTATAACAAACATTAACAGAAAATGAAACATAATAATACGCCCAGAAGGTTACATAATAATACAAATCACGAAGTATTTTGATAAGTGCAAAAAAATAAAAAAGTACGAATCATGACAAGATATTAACCAATCATACAGAATAAATAAATTAATAACAACAGTTAATAAATAAAATAAATGCATGAGCTAGCATGCAATAAATTCTTTACGTAATGTATATCTTCTTTACGAAAAAGAAACAAAAACAATTAAGCAATAAAATAAAAAACATTGAATACTGATTCATTTAAGCGAATGACTATGCTGCTTAGAGAGCATCTTTTTGGGAGGTAAGGATACGGTAAAAAACAAGTATTTAAATGAATACAATGAAGAAGCATGGCGGATGGTAGGAGGGATTGATTTTTACACTATGGTGGAACGCTCGAATGCTTTGGTCCTATGGGAACGCGTATAGAGTTCAGAAAGGCGAGATCTCGTTTCATAGTGCTGGACTGAGGATTTGAATTGGAGGAGACTGTAGATATATGAAGGGTGTTGATAGGTAATGGATTGGTATAAGAGTGCACTGAGGAAACATTGTTCAAGGATTGGAGGGAAGACCCACTTTTGACTCATCATAAAGGTGGGATACGCTGGACCGAATATTTATATCATGCAACGGAAAGTTTGAGGTCAAGGTAAGACAAATTCTAAGCTTTATTCTAGGCTTAAATTCTATAATAATTAACTCTCGGACAAATCTTGGAATAAATAAACTAACATCAAGTTGTATTTTTATTATAGTCAAGAGAACAGAGAATACTCATGATTCCTAGAAGATCTGAAAATACCACCAGTCAGTGGTGAAGTTTACTAACAATAACCAAAAATTGTTAAATATTCGTATGTATAAGTTGCAGAGACGATTTTGAAAAGAAAAGGAAATAAATTGCATGTAAAGTGGTTGGGAATGGATATAGATGGTTGGGACCGCCGTTTGACTGACATGATGGATACTGCATCGTAGTTTAAGTTATATTAACGATTAATTATAATGATGATTAAATTTATATTTGCTAACCAGGGATTGAATATATGAGTTATTTTTAAAACAAAAAATTCAGTTGAGTTATCAAAACCTACTGTACCAACTGGCAAATTTGAAGTTCAATTTCGCGATCATCTTTATTTTTCCGAGTCAATAAATAAGAATTATATTTTATTAATATTTAAAAAAAATCATAGATGATTTTTATCTAGTAAAAATAAATAGTAAATCTTCTCATTTCGATAAAAAATATATATTAACCTTAGAGCGATGTGTGTTTTAATCAGAAATAAGAGTTGTTCTCCGATTTTTATTTTTTCTCTTAAAAAATAAAAATCTGAATTTCTATGTTTACCCATTGAAAGAGGGTCTTGAACGATATTCTAAAGTTACTGCCTTGTAACAGGACATTTTCAGCCAATGTAGACACCCTCTCACGCCGTTCTTTAGTTTATCCTATTTTAATTAAAATTTTAATATTCCAAATTTCAACCCAACGGCTCAGGATAAAATAATTTTCAAGTGCTCATTTTATTATAGTTATTAGTTGCATAATATGACACGGGGACGTTAAGTTTTGTAATTCACTTCAATTTTAATCTTTTTACTTCCGGACCGAAAAGTTTATCGTAATTCTTACTATTAATCAATTTACAATGCAGTCTATTAAAAAAACTGCATTTTAAATTGAATTGTTCCTAACAATCCTAACCTAAGTACTTCGCAAGTTAATTATCGCAAAATTTCACAATGCCAATATTTTTAACATTTTACATTAAATAGATATACTCTAACCATAGAAAACAATTGATCTATCAAATAATTATACATTATATATTTCTACAAATTGCTTAATATGAGTTTTTGATTTCTCTTCTTTTTGGTGCTAATATTTCAAATTTCTTTCGCGTTAAATATAATTTTTAAGATATTATATTTGGTGGTTAAATGTATTATTACGTGCAAAAGAAATAGCGAGCCCCATCACTAGACCCCCACTCCTACCATCTACATAATCTCAAGAAAATTCAATGCACAATCCTCTCTTAAAATGCACCTGCTATGGCATTTCATGTGTTTCAAGCTAGTGTAGGACCTAACAACCCCCAAGCTCCTCCCCCTCCCCCCCGCAGCCCTGAAGAAGACCTACAAAGTAGGTCGAAACGTTGGCTAATCAATAAAGTATTTCTCCAATTCTACGAGAAATTCATTGTGACCTCTATCCGGACCACTTTCTTCCATATATATTATCAAAGTCAACAATTATCATTCAATATGGTTATTCTCTATTAAGAATTATGGTTATATGGTCCACATATTATGGTGGACCATAATATGGTCTCATTCCATTAAGAGTGCAAAAATCCTGTAAAATACACCACTCTAATAGTTACCAATTGTTGATTAGTAGTCAATAAATCAGGCTGAGTTATATTTTTGAGGGAAATATATTTTTTGGTTAAGGTATAACATTTATTTTTGAGTGTTTTTATTTTTCTCTCAAAAATAATTCTCAAGGCGTAATTTTTAAGCAATTAACTAAGAAATAAAACTTACACTTTGATGAAAATTAAGAAATAATTTTAATAAATGGAAAATAAAAATCTTGTCATTCCATGATCTTTTTCTCCAAAAAATTATCGATTTCAATCCCTGTTGATAATAAAAGAAAAAATAAGATTAAAAAGATACAAACAAAGAAAAATTAATCGGTTGCTGTGACATGATAGTTGTAGGGAAACACTTACCAATGTCTAAAGGTCCTATTGTGTTCTAAACAGTGATATTCAAAGCCTGTGATTACGGTTTCAAACAGCTTCCTCTAGTCGTAATTCTACCTGATCGTAAATTTGATCCCACATCAACCTGTGTACAATATCCGTACCAATATATACAACCACATCCATTCACCTTAAACAATAATTTCATTGTCATAACTTAACAATTGTAAAATATTATACTCATTATAATAAAGTACTTTTCGGTTACTCTGGTGATTTTGAAAATCAATCTTTTACGTCTACATCTTTTTTTAATCGAGTGTTATGTTTTAATACAGCACCTAGCCTATGGCATATTGCGAACACGTCTTTGTCGTGGGAACTCAAGAATTTGTATTCGGAAGTCAACAAGGAGATGCCTCTTTAGTTGCCGCATGCATCCGTCCACACTGATGCAAGAAGATCCTGAAGTACCTTCACAACTTCACCATATCCGTATTTCAACAGTTCCTCAGGGAGTCCACAAATCTTTAATACTGTTAAATTTTAATTATATATTAGCTATGGAAAATTGTTAGTTATCGTTGGGTATTGGGTGCTATATATCACACTGGCCCAAATCAGATTTAAGAAGAATTTCGGAAAATACTAATTTATCGTCCGAGAAAGAGAGTTGAACAATGGTTAATCGAAACAGGTACCGAAGGGAAGCAATATTATGGGGGAGGTTACTTCTGGGAGACAGAACTCAGGAATAGTAGAAGGAATTGAAGGAGAGTGTTGAGGGAGAACAGGTTGAGGAATTGGATGAAGAGGACTTCGGAGGTGAACCCCGAAGGAGAGAAGACTTCGAAGAAAGACCGAAACTGTGGTTTGGACCCGAACACAAAAGAAAACGAGGTCTTGAAGATCCCGTTACCAAAAGACCAATATGACGAAGCATCCTGTAAGTATGTCGTTCAGAGATAAGTCTTCATTTGTATTGGCAAGGCTATTACACTGAATCAGTTATGGTTAAGTCTCTATGAATATATTAATTATATTTAAAATAAGTATACATATCTGTAAAGTGAAAAGAACAATTTTAGTAATGGATTATATTAGTTATTGTTGTTTGTTCACACTGGGAGCTCTAAATTTTGACTATCCAGGTTTTATTAGGATGGGGATTTATAACGAGTACCTGATATCGTACAGTCTCCTTCCGAAGGACGGCATAGCCAAGCATTTTTTATTCCCTTTAAAAAATCCTAGAGCCATCTGCCGGGCTACGAACCCGCGATCTTGGGCTTAGTAGTTTGTTATGCTAACTATTAGACCATAGGACGCCCATATATTTGTTATAATGATTTATCTGCATACTTAATACATTATATTATAGAGATTAAAAAATATTACAAGGTATTTGTTTTGATTGATTAGTTGCTGTTTTATTTTAAGGGAAAAACAAATACTAATGGTTATCATTCCCTCACTACTAGACAATATACTCACTGAATACAATATATTTTTATGCACACTTTGATTGACGGATTAGTAAATTAGTGAACACCAAAACCATTTCTGGAATAGAATCCAATTTAGAACATTTGTGGACATTGAAATGAATTTGATAACTGTATGCTATTAGAGCAGACTGACAAGAAGTATAATTGATTGACATCGATATAAATTGAGTCTTTGGGAATCGATAAACGTTTTATCGTATTGAATCTGACTTCAAGTTAACTTAATAAATACTGAAAAAATAACATAAATAACACAAAAATAATCAGTTTCCTACGTACATAGAAATGTTGATAGGATGATTATAAATAACACAAATTTAAATTAATTAATGTAAGTAAAGTTTGAGTGATTATCTACAATAATCACTCAGTGGCATCCAAATATAAATAATCTATATACTATAAATGTCTCTTATAGAGATATAAATTTAGTGAATCCATAAACTTGCTACATAGCTTTGCAGTTAGGATGCCTGCCTATCCATAAAGATAAAATAAAAATGATTTGACTCCATTCCCATAAAATCTGAAGCAACAAAGTTTAATAGCTAGTATCCTTAGGATGATTTAAAGGATTTTATCTAAAAATGAAAAAATTTCCTCGAACTAATATTAACCGTTTGATTGTAACAAAGCAGACAAAAAAACGCAAGATATTACATAAATAAAATATATTTATTATACTGTCCTATAACACCGTAGGTTTTTTTTATTAACGACGATAAACTTAATTTAAAGATGGGGGGTGACATTATAGAATAGTTAATTAACTGAGAGAGGGTTCCTAACCCCTGTGTACACTCCTTCACAAAACCTTCCCTCCCACCATAGAAAGGTTAAGGGCCCTTTCTTATCTTCACACCAAGCTTATAGCTTATAATTATAATTTATTGATATTTAGAACTGCAAAAATGTTACATCAAGTAAATTTGCTGGTATGAACAAATGACATGAAAATAAAAAACACTTGTGGAGAAACTACCCATCGGTAGCACTCCAATAAAGTTCTATAGTAGAAGGTCTCGAGGCCATCTTCTTTTCAGACGCCTCGGAGGGTTATCAGGAATAGTATGGGAAGCAAGTTGAGAGACTAGCGGATTCAAGTGTGTAAGGATATTGTCATGGAAGGATAGGTATCTAGTTTGGGCCAAATCAGCAACGCATGGGATATTAAGATCATGATGGATGAGTTTGTTTGTGAAAGATGGAGTCCTAGGTATCAAAGAATGGTAAGAATGATATTCAATCAAAAATCATAAATATAATAAAGATGGGGCAATAAAAATGAGCAAAAATTTAAAAAGAGACAGAATTATAAATTAGAATTCAATTGGAAAAAAAAACACAACGACTTAAGCCTCTTAAATACGGGAAAAATTAATCAGTCAATGTTTGGCCAATTCAGGCATTATCAGGACATAAACCAAAATAAAAATAATACCAAAGAAGAGGGATACCTCTAGACATTCAAGAAACAAATAAGCTTAATAGTGTTTGCAGCAAGGCTGTTGTCTCTATTAGATGAGTTTATTTTGGACGTTGATGTGAGATGTGTTGCACTTTGTCTTCTTGAATATTATTTTTCTTTTGGTGAAAGCCCTGATCAGACGGATCCAAAACAAACGATAATACAGGCTCGACAGTGTACGTTCCAAGGTATGAATATTTCGCTCGAAATAAGTTACCAAACAATACATCTATTTACAACGCTGAATTATATGCAATGCTGCAAGGTATTGAGTTTGTAAAGAGATCAGATGAAACTAAATTTATAATATTAATTGATAGTTACAGCTCATTATTAGCAATTAGCAAAAATAGCGATATACAAATAAATAGCATTTATTAGTGAACGCAATTAAAGAACATTTTTATGCAATAAAACAAAAAAAGCAAATATAATTTATATGGATCAATGCTCACATGGGAATCCCTGAAAATGAAGAGGTAGACCGTCTCGAAAAATCTTCCGTTAACTTACCGCGCTTTTCTCACATCAAACTGCCATACACAGATTATTTCCCGGAGATTTAAAAATGCTTGGTTAATAAGTGGTACTAGCATTATCAGGAGTCTTTCACAGGCAGAACTTGTAAGCCTATTGTTCCGCAAATTTCAAATAAGCCGTAGTTCTCTGATTTGAACCTTACAAAGGATATACTCAAAAATTTTGTCAGACTTAGAGCTTATCATGGTCTATGCAATGTTTATCTGCAGCACATAGGGATCTTCAGAATGTGATAAATGTGGGCAAAGCAAAACTCCAGTATATTATTATAGAATGCCCCGCATACAGGGACCAAATAGAAAACTATTTTTTTAAAGCCACTACCCAACAATGAAACCCATTATAACAGGGGCGACCTGTGGTCTAATGGTTAGCGTTAAAAACTACTAAGCCCAAGATCACGAGTTCGTAGCCCTAGGATTTTTTAAAGGGAATAAAAATCCTTCGTTCCGCCGTCCTTCGGAAGGGACGTTAAACGGGGGTCCCAAACGGGGGGCCTGTACGATGTCAGGTACTCGTTAAAAATCCCTATCCAAATTAAACCTGGATAGACAAAATTTAGAGCTCCCAATCTAGCATCGCCCGATTAGCCATATCAGCAAAAAAGTGACGTTAAATAAACAAACAACAATAAATCACTAGCATCAAACAAGCCAGAGGAAATTAACAGTGCCACAGAATAATTACGTTCAATAAATAAATATATATATAGCATAGTAATCACCGTCTCCATGCAGAACTAAAATACAAAAAAAACTTTTTGCTATGTGTGTTACATGAACCACAAATCATTTTAGATTTTCTGTTTAGTTTACGATGCTGATACCAACAAACTCTGCTTATAAACTTCTGTCCAAGGACCACCTCCCAAACCCAAATCCGCCGGATCACTCTTAATGCGATCCTCCCATCTACGCCTCGGTGTATCCCTCAGACGCTTCCCAGTCAGCACAGCGCTTTTGAACATCTTAGGAATTCGTTCGGCCAGCAGCATTACAGGCCCACCTTAATCTTCGTGACGCTATCACTTGAATAATATTTACCTGGATGCATGCTTTGCAATTCCGCGTTATCTGATCTTTTATATTCCCCAGTGGTCTCATCCTTTTTTGTACTGAATATTCTACGTAACATCTTATTTTCGAATACCTGAAGACATTGTTCATCCATCGGCGTTAGGGGCCTAGTTTTACATCCGTAAAGAAGTCCTGGAAGGATGATGGTTTTATAAATTCTGATTTTTAGATTTCGGGACAAAAGACGCGAGCTTAGTAGTGTCGAGACAAAACAATAACAAGCATTTCCTGCCTTTAATCGCGCCTTTATTTCCTCTTGAATTTCGTTCTTTCTAGTTACCAGAGGCCCTAATTACTCAAACTTCACCATGTGTTCGAACTTATTCCCTTCTACGACAATATCACCAAAATTTCTCCCTTTTCAGCAATTAACCATATACTAAATCATAACCGAATTTACATCAGCCCTATTTCCTTACCTGCATACATCAACGTTCCTGTATTTAGCTTGATAGTTTCCATGTCTTCACCGAGCCGTATCAAATTGTCCTTAAACCCAAAAAGGGATATTTTACTGTTCATATTCAAATTCAAATATTTTTCATATTGAATGATAATTGTTGACCTTGATAATATATGTTGAAGGAATTGGTCCGGGTAGAGGTCACTGAATGAATTTCTCGTATAATTTGAGAAAATCTTTATTGATAGCCAACGTTTCGACCTACGTTGTAGGTCTTCTTCAGGGCTATATGCAAAATACAGACAATTTAAGAAAATGGTACAAATATATTAAAACATTTTAAATATTAATGAACCAAAAGAAGGTGAATAGAGGCAAAAAAAATTGATAAAGATGTACAGTAAGGTAATTATGAATGTTAAAATGTATGAGAGTATACTATAAACTACGAAGTGCCAAAAAGGTAGTAACCCACATCATGAAGAAAATAATAATAAAACCGAAAGTGTTGAAAGTTTAAAAAAATAAGGTATTACAGATAAAAAATAAAAACTGAATATAAAATAGGAATGTGAAATGATAAAAATTATATGGGTAAATGTAGAAAGTGATAAGAATTACGCACTAAAAATTATAGGTAATAAAAAAGTAAGAAATAAAAATTGTAAAATTATAAAAATCTAGAAACCAAATTATATAAAATAAAATAAAAATGAAAATACAATTTTTTTAGAAAATACAGTATTAATATTGATAGGTAAAAATACTTTATACAAGTGTAAAGAATATTAATTGCATAAGAGAAAATGTAAGAAGAGACTTTATATAAGTGTAAATAATATCAATTGTATAAAAAATAGGTAATTTTTAAAGTAATACAATCAGGCTATATTGGACTAAAATACATATAAAAAACGGCAAGGATATGGTATTTATGATATTATGATATTTATGATATTGTGATATTATGATATATTATGATATTTAGGGTGGGAAATAGATAACTAAACAAATAAACGCCTTACAGTAATAGTGAGCTTGAAATTAGTGATAATAACGGTAAATTGTGTATAGTATTGTTATTACACAATTTACCGTTATTATCACTACTTCCAAGCTCACTATTACTGTAAGGCGTTTATTTGTTTAGTTATCTATTTCCCATAATATCACAATATTCTTTACACTTGTATAAAGTATTTTTACCTATCAATATTAATACTGTATTTTCTAAAAAAATTGTATTTTCATTTTTATTTTATTTTATATAATTTGGTTTCTAGATTTTTATAATTTTACAATTTTTATTTCTTACTTTTTTATTACCTATAATTTTTAGTGCGTAATTCTTATCACTTTCTACATTTACCCATATAATTTTTATCATTTCACATTCCTATTTTATATTCAGTTTTTATTTTTTATCTGTAATACCTTATTTTTTTAAACTTCCAACACTTTCTGTTTTATTATTATTTTCTTCATGATGTGGGTTACTACCTTTTTGGCACTTCGTAGTTTATAGTATACACTCATATATTTTAACCTTCATAATTACCTTACTGTACATCTTTATCAATTTGTTTTGCCACTATTCACCTTCTTTTGGTTTATTTATATTTAAAATGTTTTAATATATTTGTACCATTTTCTTATATTGTCTGTATTTTGCATATAGCCCTGAAGAAGACCTACAACGTAGGTCGAAACGTTGGCTATCATTAAAGATTTTCTCAAATTACACGAAAAATTCATTCAGTGACCTCTACCCGGACCAATTCCTTCAACATCATATATTTTTCGTTGTGTATCATCTTTTTAATAATGTACACAAGTGTTAAGTTTTTTTAGTAGAATCAAATATATTTCTTACATATCTATCCTTGTAACAAAGTTACTTTGGACTGAAATGCAATATAATAGATACGAATATATATTTATACATATATGCATAATACTACATATATATACTGGGTTCGAACTCACACTATAACTAGATCCATATTAATGGACAATAAACCTATGAAAGAGAGACTCGGCGTGCAATATAACTAAATCTTTTTTCCTTATGGAATGGAAAACGGGAAGAAATTACTTCCATTGCGGTGGGACATTCCATTTCCAGGGATCCATTTTTCTCCAGAAGATATGGAAAATGGTCCGGCTTATTTTCATAATCCGCACAGTTCTATTTCTCTTGCATTTAATTTTGAATTTTCACGACACGTTAGGCCGGATCGAATATGTTTAGAACTATCACAAATGTAGCGCATTTTCAATTTTATTAACCGTTAATAAAACTATCGTTGTCTAACTTTATATCAGAAAGATATGAGGATTCTGAATCCCAGGCATTGTTAAAATATTAAAATACTGAAAACATATATTTTGAGTTGGATTGAATTAATGGTATAGTTTTTATTGATAAATTATTTATTAGGCAAATAAATAAAAAGTTACATAAATTGTTTTCGAAGAATGAGACAAAACGTTAGTGACATAGTGTTTATGTATCCTTAATTTTATATACAAACATATACATATATACATTTAATTTTATACATTTTATTTTTATTTATTACGACGTCTTATGAATTTTGGTATATTTATTCATATTTTACGTATAAGTAAAATAAAGTCATAATTGATTGCAATTAAACACGGATATTTTATGTGCTTGCATGATATAATTAAAGTACATGTGGCCTTACCTACAGAATTATAGGAATCTATAACATTCTTTTTTTTCCCCTTACTTTTCTTCAAACTTATTATTATAGTTTTACATTTATTGTTGAGATAAAAAGAAAAAGATTAAATCAAATAAACTTTATAATATTTCTTTTATCACCTTTCTTATACAAATTAAAAATTCCAGCCAAAATAACTCACAGGCATTTGCGTAGATTTTTATATCTAAAAACAAAATATGGTTTTAATCAAAATAGCTATAATTTTCTTAAATAATTTTCTTTTTGTAAGTATTACTGAATAATAGATAAATATAAACCAATAACGGATTTGAAGCTAAGGCCAAATTTCAGCAATAAAGAAATAATGTAGACGTATCGTGCCGATGGAAAGTTGAAAGTTTTAGAAGCTTTATTATTTATATATAACATATGAAATGGCAGCAAGATATTTGTAGAATTTAATTGATGTTTATAATTTATAATTTCTAACTGTGTACCTTTTTAAGCATCCTTCTGGAGAAAGAGGAAGAGGCAGAACTAGACTGCAATGGCTGGACCATGTGGACCAGGGCTTAGTCTCCTGGGTTTGAGAACATGTAGAAGATCTGACAGTTTGGAGGAAAATTGTCGAGGAGGTCAAGGTCCTCCATGGACCATGGTGCCTTGTGAAGAAATATCTTTTCAAAATAATTTTAATTTTTTTTTCAAAATGAAGAATCAAGCTTTTTAGGTTTGAAAAGTAATAAGGCGTGGCAACCCCGGTCAAAAGGTTGTGTTATGTCCAAAAAGCAATATTCTTTGTTTTCAGATCTAGCGGAGGATAAATGATTTACAACTCTTAGGCATGTGTCACAGTGTCTTTGGCGGATTCGAATGTGGTCAGCGGTATAACTCCATAATTCGTCTAGGATGATTAAATATTTTTAAATACATTTTTGAGAGGATTGGAAGTATGCTGATTGGTCGATAGGATTAAGTACTCTTGGTGACGTTTCGATATATAAAAATTGACATTCGAGAAAAATAGGATATTTACGATATTTGTATTTGTGTTATATAGGAGTATTAAGAGTATATTTTTCAAAGTTTGTTTATTCATTTAACATTAATTTATACTGATATGGTTAAGCAGAGGATGCTACAGTGGGAGCTCAAAATTTTGCATATCCAAGTATAAATAGGATTATTATTATTTTGGCTCTACGGTCCTGCAAGAAACCGGGCCTCCACCACCACAGCCAACCATTCTCTGCGATCCTGCGCTATTTTCCTACATACTTGTACATCCAGTAGCTTTAACTCCTCATCGACAACATCCAACCATCTGATCTGAGGGCGTCCTCTGCTTCGTTTGCGATCTGGTTTCCCATAGAGCATTGATTTTGGTATCCTGTGGTCTTGCATTCTTTCCACATTCTCACCCATCTGATTCTTGCTTTCTTTATCAACGCCACCATGTCCGGCTCAATCTATCTATACAGCTCCTGATTCCTTCTTCTTCTCCATACCCCATTTTCGGCCCCCTCTGCCCTTTCCTATGAGTTGTACATAAGTTCTGATAAGTATAAATAGAATACGGATCTTTAAAGAGTTCCTCACTCCATACCAACTCGGAACCCCCATACTACTTCCCTTCTGGGCTGTGAAACCGCCATCTTTAGGCCAATCACTAGACCGTAGTTGATCCACAGTTTTTCAATGATAAAATACTAATACAAAATAATTAAATTTTGTTGAGTTTGTAATGGATGATCAGCTCAGAATCATAGATTGCTAATAAAGTTTAAATAATTTAGATCCTCAATAAATTAAATATATTGCAGTGATGTATACAAGAAATAATGTATCTTTAATAATTAATTATATAATAATGTATAATTTAATAATAATAATAATATATTCAGAGTTGCATTTGAGCCTTGGAGGTGGTGGGATGCTTCTTGGGTGCATTATTCATGTTTTGTTTTGTTTCTGTTCTTTTGCTTGTTTCTCTATCTACCCAGGGGATGCCTGAATAGGCGAAATATTGGACAGATAATTTAATTTTATGTTTTAGTTTGGAGACTTAAGGGCTTTTCGTTGGAATTTTTTCCACGGTCTTAACATTTGTGTAAGTTCTCTTTTTATTTTTCAATAGTTATATATTTTGTGG
This sequence comes from Arma custos, assembly GCA_037127475.1. NCBI lineage: Eukaryota > Metazoa > Arthropoda > Insecta > Hemiptera > Pentatomidae > Arma > Arma custos. Next base: position 205,443,773 of record CM073759.1, on the reverse strand, counting down.
AATAGCCATAAATCCGCTGGTGTCTTGAAAATGTTATTTTTCTTTTCATTGCAATCTTACTTTCATTTTTCATATGGTTTTTGTCTTATGTTTTGGTGTTGTTTACAATTATTTATTTTTTCCTGTTTTGCTTTTCGTAGTTTGATGAGAGTATGTTGAATTTTCAAATTCTCCAGTATTAATCAGCCGGGGTCAAGTAGCCTTCCTTATGATTCATTAGTTGCATTTGAGCCTTGGAGGTGGTGGGATGCTTCTTGGGTGCATTATTCATGTTTTGTTTTGTTTTTGTTCTTTTGCTTTTTTCTCCATCTACCCTGAGGATGCCTGAACAGGCGAAATATTGGACAGATAATTTCAATTTCTGTTTTAGTTTGGAGACTTAGGAGCTTTTCGTTGGAATTTTTTCAACGGTCTTAACATTTGTGTAAGGTCTCTTTTTATTTTTCAATATTTTTTAATAATATATTCATTTATTAATATCTTTTGATATTTTCTTAGAACTTAAAAATTAAATTTTCTTTACTCCTAAATAACATTTTGTGTACCTAAATTACTAAATAACAGCCTGGTAATGACACCATGTAACCTAAAGGAAATTGCTGTAAGTTTCGGACCACGTAAAGAATCACGTCGAATGGAGTACCTAAAGTTTTTATTGCGTAATAAAAAATATATTAAGACAGCCCTCGTCGGAATATAAAGGGAGCTAATGTTGTCACCCGGGTCATAAAAAGCCAGGGGCTATAAAGTGGACAAAAAGCATCCCTTACTCTCAGCAACGATATTAAATTTAACAAAGGGGCCAGATTAGGTGAAACAACTAATTTAGCCCCGCCCCGTTACAGAGGGTAATAAGGTTTAATGACATTAGTTGCCGCCACAAGTCGGTGACATGTTCCCGCCGGAGGGAACGCTTCTGGTTGGTCCTTTGTAGTGACATCACCAGGCCACCTTCTGTAGCTGTCATCCTTTGCTATTTTTGCCTCCAGCTATGTTTTCAACTTATTTTATTTATTTAGTCTCGTTGTATCTGTGTGAGAATTTCAGTCTACAGGTTTCTGGGCTACATGAGTCTAACCAATGCTTACAGACCAGCTATTAATTAAAAGAAAGTATCACCCCATTTATTTGATAAATGCTACTTAAAGAATAAGCTACTTACTAATTTAATTACCACTATCAATGATAATAATAGTAATCATTATAAATATGGATTGGGTACGCCACTTAATAATATACTACACAATGTTGAAGAAATATTTCTATGTAGAACGGAGATAGTTGGGGGGGTGCAGTAAAAAAAAAATCACTAAATAAGTACTAGACTTATATTTATGTGCCGACGTTTCGACCTACAGTGTAGGTCATCTTCAGGGCGATTTGAAGAAAGAAGCCGTTGGGTGCACCGGCTAACAATAAATATTTATAGTTATAGTAATGATATGAAATGATCAGTTGTGCAGTCAATGATTTCATAAAATACAAGAAGAGTTATTTTACTAAAATTAAAAAATATTAAGTACATTATAAATTATATTTATGCATTTTTAATTAATATCCAATTTTTTCTTCGACTTTTTTTTTTTTACTAAAATCTTCAAATTCCTGACAGCATATTACAAGTCTACAACATAAAATATTAGGGGATATAAAATTTTCAGATGGAATAAACGGTGGGTTAATTAAAATAAATCTCATAGCTTACATGGGTTTATTCAAGAATGACAACTAATAACTATATATTAATAAAATTCAAACTAACACATGTTTTAATTGAACACGAACATACAAATTCATACTTACACAGGCTTCATATAACCAATAACAATACTTGTTGACTGATTTAGGATTGCCATTTATAGGAGGCAAAAAAAAATTGGCCATTTCCTGAATACGAACTATATAATAAATCTTTCATCACAATAAGAATATATTTACTAGGTCAAACATATCTAAATTATTAAGAAATAAACTTTTGTAAATGTAAAATTTTATAAAATCTAATATGATGAATATTTTATATTAGTCGGCGATTTGAGGTCTTATGATACTGAAATGGAACTCACGATTTGTGTTTTCTCTATACCAACTATCCTCTCATCTGGTGTCTCAGCCGAGCTCCTGGTGCATGACAGGCTGCAAGACCTCCTGGACGCTGTACGTTCTCAATGAAGAATATCGGCTTGAAAGCGGCAAGCGGTCGTAGCTGCGAAGGTCTGGTAGAACAGTCTAGCTCGGCGATCAAACAGCAAGTGCCGCGCTCCAAGCGTCACCCTCCTCTCCTTCGATTTTGGCGGTAAAGTATAGTTCCGATCGAAGAGGCAAGGATCGGTTTGTTCCGTCTGGTGGGTAGTACCGGTCCGCGGCTAAACATATATATTATGATTTTATTTTGTAACCAAGAAATCGAAAGGCACATATAGCATATAGTGGTATGGAATGTGCCAACGCGCTAACTGAAATCAATACAATGTTTCCTCATAAAAAGAAACTCAAAGAAACTTGGACATTACCAAATGGCATCGCTACACAATTAGATCAAATGTTCTTATCATCCAAGCACTTCAACTCAAATTAGGTCATACCGTGGAGCGGATGTGAACTCAGACCACTATCTAGTTGTGGCGAAGATAAATCAAGGAACGAGACTCTTATACCATGGAAATAAGCATCAATAACTAAAATAAGACAGAACGAAGTTTAAAGAGGAGGAAATAAGAAACTCATTCCAATGAAGTATTGAGCAAGGAATGGGAGACATCCCGGCAGTTGAAGGTGTAATAGAGATGGGTGAAGAGAGGGATTTCCTGAAGAAGATTATAGTGGATTAAGCAGGCAAGTGTGTCGGAGGTGTGGAGGACTATTAACACCTGATTTGGTAAGGAATGTGAAAACAAAATAGCGGTACGGAATGCAAAGAGAGCCGGGACACTAGACGGCAAAGGAAAGAGTACAAAGAAGCCATATCTAAGGAAAAGTCATTATTGATGAAAAATAAGAGACACGCATTGCTGGAAAAGGTGAAGATTATTGATGACTCGAGAAGGAATAACGAGACGAGAAAATTTGTAGAAACTATAAGACAACGTACGACAACAGTTCAATAATTAGGAATGCCGACGGTAAGCTTCTATCGGTGGAAAGAGACATATTAGAAAGATGAAGTGACCACTTCAGTAAACTCTAAAGCCATAACTGAGGATCAGACTATGGATGACCCAACAGAAGATGAAAATGAGAGTCAATTGGTTACACCTGACATCACTGATATAGGAATTAATTTTGGATCGGCTGAAAAATATTAAATCAGATATTTCTAAAGGCAGGAGGCCTGATAATTGCTGAATAAATGGCCTAATTAATAGAACAACTTTAGAACTCACAACAAATGCAACAAGAATGGAGTGAGTCTATCATTGTACTAATTTTAAAAATAAAAGTGACTTAACTCAGTGCAACAACTTTAGGAGAATCGGGTTACTAAATGCAGTGTATGAAGTGTTTTCCATTTCACCATATAAACGGTTAATCCCGTACGTCAAACCACATATTGGAGAAAACTGAGGTGGGTTTAGGGACAAACATTCAACTATTGATCTCATATTTTCGCTCAGGCAGATGATGGAAAAATGAGTGAATTAAACAATTGCAGGTGGGTGTTGTTTACAGATTATAAAGCTGCATGTGATACAGTCACCAGTAGAGAACAGTACCAGACCATGAGAGAAATGGAAATCCCAGCTAAGCTGATACTTCCTACGTGCGTACGAAGAAAGATACAGTTGACAAGATCAAGGCTGGTGAAAATTTGGGTGATGCATTCAAATTGAGCTCAAGACTCAGACGAGGAGATTCACGGACCCCAATGATTTTCAACATTGTCCTAAATACAATCATAATAGGAGCAGGACTAATACCCCACTGGACAATTTTTAACCGTGTGACATAAATAATGGTAAATGCGAATGACGTTGTCATTGCTGATAGGACTCAACGAAGCATCCAGGAAGCACTCGAGATGGAATCAAGGAGAATGGGTCTCGAGAATTAACGAGAATGAGACTAAGATACTTATGTTGGACGAGAGGAACGCAGCTCACTTGCCGAGGTATTATGTAATTATATTGGAAACAACATATTTGAGAGGGGTAATAACTTTAAGGACTTGGAATCAATAGTCAATGAAACTTTAGACGAGGCAGAAGAAGTGTGAATAACAGTCCATAGTGTATTTATTACGGATAATATATTTTTACTAAACAACAATGGCATTACATACTTAAACAACCTCCAATTGTGTTCATGCCTTAAACTCAACTGCTCATTACTTCAGAACTTCTTGGTTCCAACTTATACTTTTTGTAACTAGCGGATCCTTGTGACTTCCTCTTGGACGGTTTCCAGGCAATTCTTCATCAATTATCTTTCCCTAGATCTCCGGGCCATCCATCCTGAAGACGTGACCCGGCCGACACCAGTACTCCGAGCTCAATTGTCTTCTCGAGGTCGAGCTTCTAGAGTTAGCTATTCTTCTTTGATGAATACCGGATAAAAAAAATATTAAAAATAAACATGTTTATATTGACAATGAAATTACGGCCAAATTTTGTCAATCGAATTGTGTGCGGATGTTGTAAAGGAAAAACTAAAATTTTACAAGATATTAAATTATACTTAGAAAAAAATTTTTATCTCTAAAATCGTATTTTAAATAACTTAAAAATGTAACGCTCCTCCAAAAGAACGACATAACTAAAAAATTGCCAATTTTGATTTAAGCTTTCCGTAGCATTGTATTGATTGAAGTTTTTTAATTCAGGAACGACATATCTGATATTTTTATTTTTACGACATATACAACATTTTTTTTAATGAAGTCATATTTTGCGTTGTATTGTGTTTGAACTTGAAGTTTTACGGGAATAATGACATAAGTTAAAATAAACAACATTCAAGCTTTAAATATTTTCTAATGGTTAGTAAAATAATTTCAATACTATCATTACAATAAACATACATTACTTTACCAATATTCAATTTTTTATTCTTTTAACACACATGGAACTTTTAAATACCTCTATCGAAATATTCGTTTTTTTGAGATATGTCATTTTTTTTTATACATTTATAGTCTACAATACATTTGTGTTTGGGGCTTAGTAGACTGTTATGCTAGCCACTAGAGCACAGGTCGCCCCACCCGTTTTTGTAATGGCTATTAATGAAAAGTAGTCAGTTATTTTAAATAAGCTTTAAAAAGAAGAAACCTGTTTTTCTAAAGTAATATTTTAAGAGGAAGGAACCAATTCTTTTAACTATACCTTACATAAGAAACAATCGGTTCTTTTTAATAACCTTTAAATAACAAGGAATCATAGCTTTTAAGTAACCTTTAAATAAGAAGGAACCAGTTCCTTTAAATAATCTTTACAGAATATCGAACCGGTTTTCCAATTTTAAAAGTAGCCTTTGAAGAAGAAGGAACAAGTTACGTATACAATAACCGGTTCCGTAAATTAGGTGCATACATAATATGAATCAAACAGGAGAGGAGAGGTATTGATGTGGGTCTGAGCAATTAGGGAAAGGGGCAGGAGAGGTGGGGCTAATTTCAATAAGTGACATGGCCGGACTTAAGGGCAATACGGGTAGTATTGTATAGCAATTACTTCACTAAGTAATTGCCTCAATGCCTACAATTTCACAGGTAATTTCCTATCATGAAAACAAGCAGATTTACTGCTATCTTTCCTGAACAGTTAGTTATTGCCAATGATTTTGTCAACTGCGGCTCCTCTCTTAGACTTCCTGGACACCTGAAAAAGGACTCGGTGAGGACATGGTATAGTCGAGGAAACTTGGTAAAGAAATAAACATCCAACACAAAACATCCTTATATAAAAAATAAAACTCTACTATATTGAAATTAAATTACACTCAACTACTATCAATAAGAATAATACTAAAGACATTAATAAAATAATAATTACAAATTTAAACTAAAATACACATTGTCAACAAAATAATAACTAATAAAAAATAAGAACGATAATTTAACATAAGATTCACCATCAACACGATAATGATTAAGGTTCACTATTAACAAAATTAGGACAAAATTAATAACTGTAATTTAAAATAAGGTACTCTATCGCATCTGCTTTGTGATGGAACCGTGCAAAAGAAAATATTTAATTGGCTCTATCAACAACTGAACTACCATCTGGCTGCACCCAAAATCTATCCCGATTATAGAAAAATAGAGACTCCTACCTTGACAGCTCATCTTCCTTCCGGTCGAACCACGACCCTGCTCGCCGCCAGTACCAGTTCTCATCTCCGGCGGGGATTGCGGTACTCCTTCCCGACAAAATTGGCAAGACATTCTTGAAATAAAATGTAACTTAATCAATTGTTCGATAATTAATAAGGTATAAAGAATGAACAGAAATAAGGATATGCCGCGCCGTTTTAGTCTCTCACTATCAATTTAATTGTACAGGACATTAAAGGACATATTCAAGATGAAGTGACGAATTAAATAAAGCAAAAGTAGATACATTGAATGTTAATTATTAAAGCTCTCATCTGGGATCGAAACCTGCTTACTAAACATTTCACAGGCCCATTTCTGGTAAAGAGGCCGGATATTACTCAGGGGTATTTCACTTCCATCCCGAAATTAATCGAACAATGGATTAAAGTACATTTTGTTTCAAGAATGTCTTCAAGGAAGATGAGCTGTCAAGGTAGGAATCTCTATTTTTCTATAGTCGGGCTAGATTTTGTGTGTAGCCAGATCGTAGCTCAGTTGTTGATAGAGCCAATCAAATCTGACAATTAAATATTTTATTTTTCTTCTCTCGCTCTATAGCGTTTCGATCACAAAACAGCTGGGAGATCTTTTATTTAAATTGTAATTATTATTATTAGTGGCTATAGGACTATGGTTAGGGAGGATGGATCTTGTTTTAAATTGTAGTTATTATTAGTGCCTGTATGATTATTGTTATGGATGATGGATCTTGTATGAAGTTATTTCTTTTGTTAGTGGTTTTGGGATTATAGTTATGGATGGTGAATCTTGTTTTAAGTTGTAATTATTCTGCTTCTTAATGTCTTTAGGACTATTTTTATTATAATTATTAAATGTTAGATGATTTATTTTTGATAAATGGATGTTTTGGATTTATTTCTTTACCCAGTTTACCTAGGTGTCCTCGGCGATACCATGTCCTCACCCAGGCCTTTTTAGGTGTCCACGAAGTCTAAGAGGGAAGCAGCAGGTAACATGTTAAAGAAATCATTACATTAAAATATCTCATTAGGATATAAAAAAGATAATTTTCATATTTTTCAAATTTAATAACAAATAAGGTTTTAGTTTTCATAAATCTGTGATCTTGGTTCTATTTCCTACGGACAAGAAACTCATATTAGAGAAAATTTGACTTAGCCCATTATTCATCAGGACTGTGGAAATATCAGGAAATGAAAAAAGTCAAATAAGCAAAAAATATTTTTATTTCTATACTAATAATATATAGGCTGAGATCCCAAAGGTTCGATACCGATACTCTTAATAGCTATTTATCTAATAAAAATCCATCCATGAACTGCCGTCGAAATGCAAATCCACAATTCAATCCTCCCACATGTTTCTTTGCCCTCTGGTCAGCTTTTATTAACTTTTATCGATTTTTCATTACGAAGAGTAACAGCGTTTGCGTGCTGTCAATCCAATCAAATCAACAGGCTTCTTGTTCTCCTGTTACGCCTCATGAAACCTCCAAAAGGACAGCTGATATTCTATTTATTTTAGGTAACAAAATAAAGTGATGATTAGTACTTCGAATAATTAATCGGATTAAAATTTAAAAAAAACTCCTGTTGTTAACATTGAAAATAAGTATTTTTTATATGGATCATTAAAAAAATACAAGACATTTCGGGAATATATTTATAAACGGAAGACCCAGGTACTGGAAGATGTGTATCTATTCGACTATGTCACTGACTTTCCCTATTATTGTTCTGATATTGTCAAGAATAAAAGTTTAAGGAAAAATAGCTTACTCATTACAAGCAGTCAATGACTAGGAAAAGAATAGCTCGGCTATTTTTTTAATGAAGGTCATATTTAAAAAACTAGTATGATCATACGATTTATGGTGATTCCACGGATCTTTATGGTACCCATCTGATTTTAAATAGGGTGTATAAAAAAAAATGACCTTTTTATCAAATTCCTATCTATTATTTTCCAACACTTAATAGTCGCTTTAGAGCATTCTCTAAGCTTGTTTACTACCACTGGACTTCAAAAAAAGCCTCAGTTCAATTATTTATTTCAAAGAAGAAATATGCTAACGTCCTAAGAAATTCTCGTAATTTTAAGACATTACTCGAAAAAACAAATTCACAGCCCCTGAAGCAACTCGTGAAATTATTAAATACGAAGAGGAAGGTGTCCTTGACCAGCGTATTGCGCGGCGTTGGTTTGAAAAATTTAGCAGTGGAGATACGACGTTGTAAAGGAATAAGGGCTCTGGGTGACCATTAATGGATATTGATGAGGTTCAGAAGGAAGCTGTTGAGTCAAATCCGTCCACTCGCGAACTTGCCAGGGAGTGTGTTGTGTCGAAAGATACTGTTAGTCACCATATTTTTTCCATAGGGAAGGTGAAAAAGGCCAGTAGGCGGTCACTTTTTTTTATACACCCCAATAAATTAACCAGCTATTTATTTGAATGAATTGACTATCATAATTGTTCTAACATACAACCTGGGTACTCAGTAGAAAAAATTGAGTTCTATTTCACCGAAATTACATTCTTGTAATGATGAACTACAGATTAAGTAAGGCTAACTGTAAAGCGACATTACATTACTGTATATTACAAATACTGAAAGGAAATTAGGCAATCGAACTGGCTGCCCTTCGGAGTAAAAAATTCATTGATCCTATTGCAAAACTCTTTGTTTGTTTACAGTTTGTTTCATTCATCGATTTATACAATAAACGTTCCTGACATTAAGAGATAATATAAAATGAGACTTTAAAAGAACGCCTACGGCTCTACTTAGCCCCTCCCAGGTTAAGCTCTCGCGAGCTTAAACTGACAAAAAATGTGAGGGAAACCGTGATTTAGCCGGGAAGCCTTTCACCTTGCTAAGCCGAGATTACCAAGCAGCTGTCTCTGTTTCAGTCCAACCAGGGCCTTTTTTACACTCTCTTTCACCTCTGTCTCTTCCTCCAAACGATAATGCCACCTTTGACAAATACAAGTACAATTCCTGTTTTAAAATAACGGTTTTCCTGTGAAAAATTCTTCCCACTGATGTTCTATACCACAATAATGAGCACTTAGCACTTTATTAAAATATTCTGTTGCTTGTTTATTTTGTCAAGCTCTACTTGATGATGAGCATCTTGTACTGGTTCGGATGTTAGTTTTGGTTATAAAATTGTGAAGGTTCTAAAACTCGTTGACTGCCAGAAAAAAAGGGAAATCCTTAAAATTAGTTATTTATTGATTCATGCAGAATCCTGACCTAAGGAGTAACATCCTAAACAAAAATTTAAAAAATTGTCCAATCTGTATGTTATACCGTTGTTAAACATGGAAAAAGGGAAAGTAAAGTAAAGACAAGCTATTGCACATTGACTTAGACTTGGAATGGAGAATTCGGAGTATCTGGGTGTGATAGCTTACCCCATCAAGTCACACAAGAGACAGTGGATTTCCAAAATACCATCATAGAAAAGATCGCCATCAAGCGATTAGCGTGATTTGAATACCTAAAGAGGTTGGGAATAAACGCCGAAATGACCTCGTGCATGTGCCTGAAAGAAGAAAATGTAGCGGACGAAGAATTTCTCTGATTAATGTGGATGAAATGACTGGATAGGGTCTTAGTAAAGAACTTTCTCTTGACAAGAAGGAACAGAAAAAAATGCTTTCATAAATTATTGAAGCAAACCCCATTCTGTTGGAAAACCAATTTGGGTTTTGTATTTCCAAGTTTATAGATAATTTTGTTCTTTTCTTCTTCTTAATCTTATACCTTGATCGGTGTTGAGAATCTCATTTTTAAAATCTCTTCCGAACTTCTCGTAAGTCTATTTTCTTTAAAGCCCTTATGACTTAACCTTCCCAAGTGTTTCTGTACCTCCTTCTTGTTTCTGCTTCCTTCCTCTCTCACCTCGTAGACTACTCTGCCTATTCTTTTACCTTGTATTCTTTTTGCATGGCCAAATCGGCGTAATCCCCTTTTACTTTATAATAATTTGAGCTGGTTTTAACCCCCATTTAGAACCTAACTATGGTGTTTCTAATCCTGTCCCTCCATGTTTTCTTTTCTTCTTCAATGCATCAAGTTGGCTTCGATGATTGGGGGTAATATTCCAAGATTCACTAGTGCAGCTCATTATAGGCATAAATTGAGTTTTTTGACATTTCGCAAAAACCTTTATTGAATTGATTGGAAGAACTTTCTGACAGTCTTTTACTCTTCTTGATTAGTACCACAATAAAAATATCCATAATTATTAAATGCAAATTTGATTAATAAACTACAAACTATATTCTTAATGAAATGTCCTTTGCAATCAATAGAGATAAGGTTTGAAAAGTTTATTCTTACTCAGAATTTTATTTATTTTAAATTATTACATTTTCAGAATTAAATTAATTAATTTTAAATAAATTAAATTATTAATTATTAAAATAATAAAATAAAATAAACTTATTTTCAGATATCAATTTTAAGCAATTACTAAGACTTTAATCACTGCTTTTTATCATTTCGTGTTTTTAGCGTTATTTTACCAACCATTTCGACACTAATAATATTTTATATAACTGAGGTTTTAACAATCTCTTCGCATGTACAATTGTGCAGCTGAGATAGTTGTCAATTTTCAGAAACAGCAATAAATAGCAAGAAATAGCAGAAAACGTGCCCAACAGTAAGTTGGCTTAGACTATCAAAGATCAGACCTGGTTGGCTGGCTTATTATTTTATTAACTCGCCTCGCAGTGTTAGGTATTTGTTTATTTACTTTGTAGAGTAGAAATCCCAAGTGCCATTCGATTGAGAATCAGAAGAAAACAATAAGAAACAAATGCAATAAAAGGCGAACAACTTAAGAATCCTCTAAATGTTCATTCTCCCATTCGCTTTCAAAATCTAATAGTACGAAGAAACAGAAATACTGTAAACTTTCGCACAATCTTGATTTCCTATTTGCCTCTTGAAAGTAAACAAGTAAAAAGCAAAACAAAAATTAAGACATGACATTCATATTACATAAAAGCACATCTGACAACATATTTGAAGGTTATACACAAAAAGATTAGCAAATTAATAACATATACAGTCTACAAATTAAAAAACTTTTTGCACTAGAAGTCCCCTTGAAGGAAAGAAGGTTCTGTAGATGGCAGGTACTGTACTGTTTCAAAACAAACGGTTGTGAAAGGTAGAGATGTGGTTTTGATCTCGATCAACTGCAATGTTTTACCTACTGTAAAAATGCTGGTTGAGTCCCATGAGTATAATCTAAATTAACAGAATAAATAATTTGTTTCCCCCAGCCGGTTTCAAACCCGGATCTTAGTAACTAATGATCAATCATTTGTCATCGAAGTGAAAGTTAACTTCAAGTCCTTTTAGGATCTAAATGAGAATAAAAAATTGCTTGTCAATTCTAGAACTATTTGAAAAAAACAAATGAAGAGAATCTAAGTAAGATGCTTTATTGTTTTTCTACTTGGTTCTAATCTTCGAATTTTTATGAGTCATCAACTATATTATCTATTTTATTATATTATATTATTATTTTTAGTATTATATTAGTTTATTCTGAATTTCCATTGGTTTTTAATTATTTATATCAATGTGTACATTTAATAAATTACTTGCTGTATTGCTATCATGGATCTTCAATATTTAATTACCAATGGGTTAATTAGTCGAAATATTAATAAATACCAGATAGAATATGCTTGCGAATTCATCTATTGGTTTAAAGAACGAAAATATTTACATAGCAATACAAACTAACTTATAAAAATAAAATAAAAAGTTAATATTAGAGAGCTCTGAAAATTGTATAATGGATCTGCTACAGTCATTTTTAGAAATTATCTTTTAGTTTTTTCTCACAATTGTTGGATACTGGGAATTATTCTCGTTGGAAAATATACATATAAAATAAAAAAAATGAAAAACGAAAAAGGGGAAGAGAGAGAGAGAGAGAAAAGAGGAAAAAAGAAATATGAAAGGTAGCCGTAGGGTATATCAGACACGAGGTAGGGGGAGAAGCTCCTGCAAAAAGGTAAGCCCTGTTGTTGAGTGGTTTTTGTAGTTTTTGCAGGAGGAGCAGGAGCCGTTGTTATTAACCATTAGCGACATGAAAGCTCCTACTGCCCTGCTCTAAACCAGGATTTAGGTTGGGGGAAATTTTTTAATTTTCTTACTCCCCGTGGGTAATTAAAAGGCGAGCAGGTGGCAGCCCTGTTCTTTATCAATTAGCACTACCGGCTGGCTAATTGGTGTCCCTCCGCTGTTCGCGTCCTCCTCCTTTTCCTCCATTCGGTCCCGGCTTTGTTTACATTTCACTAAACTAAATATGTCCCTAAATATAACGTGCGATATTAGCCCTATTTTTAATTTAATTAATTAACTTAAGGAGCCTTAGCCATTAGTCAAATATTTCGAGTTATTTTAAGTTCGTAGGTTATTTCCAATTTGAGGCGTAAAATCGATTGGTCATTAAGGTCTTAGTTTAGTTTAAATGTATATACATCACTTATATACGTTTTTAGTAATAATTTCTATAAAACCGGAATAAAAAAAGCAATAAAATTAATTTTAAAATAATGAATAATTAAATTTAAAAAATGAAAAATTGTATATATAAAGAAAAATAAGAAAATTCTTAATTAATCTTTCTTTTGATAGAAAGGCGATGACCTTATTAACGTGCTTTACCTCATTTCCCAAAACCATTGATACATTGGCAGGTGGTCTCCTAAACCTTGTATGTCCTATCCTAAGTCGTGTAAGCACCACTTCCTCTCTTCGAATGCTACGACTGAAACTGCTCCATGGTCTAACATCAGTTTTTATAAGTTCAATTTACTTGGAGGACTGTTGCCCCATTGGGCCTGCCACTCTTGGAGTACTTCTGCCCACGTTCTATTCCCTTTTTTCTCTCCCTGCAACCTCAAACCTACGCATCCACTATCAAAACGTTGTTTTGCTCTGTATCTTTGCCCTACATCATGATTTTCGGAAGGATTTTTGGAATTTGGATATTCTATGAAATTTGGATTAGGTCATGAGAGGGCAGAAATGGAACGGGTAATAGAGAGGAGGAAAGGAGTTTCTGCGGTGAATCAATGACAAACAAGTCTAACCAGGTATCAGATAGAAGACTATGATGGGTAGAAAGAAATGGAACAATGGAGAGGTGTAGAGAGTGAGAGAGATTTTCAACGTATAGCATGCCATTGAATTGGGGAAGGAGATTAGCATTAAAGTCACCGGAGATTATGATGTGGCTATAGAGAGGAAAATAGTTGTAAAGGATCGACTCAAAGGTAGAATCAAAATTGAGCAAAGGAGGGCGATATACTACGAAATACAGGAGAGGGCTTAAGTTGGATGAAATTTCAACAAAAAGGAATTCTATGAGAGGGCAATCGGAGGGAGTTGTGGAAGTAAAGACCTACGGCTTTTCCAGTCGGACTACACGGTCGTGGTGGAGGAACGAATAGTCAGGGAAGGACATATCAGAGCTAGGGATATGGGGGTCTTAGCCATGTTTCTGAGATTCCAATGGTATGGTAAAAGTTTTGGGTAAATGAGCGATTGGGAGTTGATGTGACAGGAGGTTAGGGCACTGGACATAATGGTGAGAAGAGAAGTTCTCAGTATTTGAGGGAAAGATGCTTGTGGGGTGCTGTCTTGGGCTGTTGACCGTTGGGATGTATTGCACCTTTTTCTTCGAGATGCGATTCACATAACCCCTTTTTTGTTTTGTGTCTTGATAATGTCTGAATAGGCGAAACGTCGACTGGTAAGTGGGTGTATTACTGGATTTGAAACATAAGGCTTTGCATTGTGGTTTTTCCCAATTGCATTATAATAAATAATAGTGATTCTTTTTGAGTTTTTGGCTCTGATGCTGTAAGAAATTAATTTTATCTGATCTAATCCAATCTGAGTAAAGTGAAAAATTAGATAGTGCAGTGAGTAGTTTATCTTAATTGAGATATCACTAAAGACAGTTGTGAATCTTAAGATTAAAAAAGAGATTATAGTATAACAAAAGGAAAACTAATAAGTAAATAATGAAATAAATAAAACCACAGAATAAAAAAAGAACATAAGACAGACCTTTGAGCATGTAAAAAAGTATAACTAATTTCGGGATCTTTTTGCTTGGATAAAATAAAAATTTTGGAAAATACTTAAAGTTGAACGATAGACTAAAAATGTAATCGTGAATGCCGTGGTGAGCGCCATGGTTTACTGTGCAGTTAGTGCACAGTAGTCTGAAGAAGACGTCCAGGTCTTGAGCGTGATCGATGAGCCTGATCTCGAGCCCATCTTCTTTTCTACATCGTACTCCTGCGGAAAACCACATATATTTAATTTTACCCGCTGCTTTCTTCTCACAAGCCAACCATAAGAGATGCCTGTTCGTTCTTGTTATCGCTGAGATAAATACGGCGGCAGTCATTTTCCTGCTAACTAATATAACAATGAATGAAAATGAAAGAGAGAACTAATATAACTAATATAAAAATGAAAGAGAGTGGATAAGTCTCTTTCAACTTTAGCTTACTTATTCATAAGATCTTAAGGTAGAAATGATTGAACTTAAACTACCCCTACCACCAAGCTTGCATACTGCATTATAAGCCCCTTTATTTTAGTCAAATCTTCAGTTAGCACGATTTGGACATTGGACATTGGACGATTTGGACAAGACGACTGAAAACAATTTCAGTCGTCTAGTTAAAATTATTCTTCTGCGTGGGACTAGAATACTTCAGTCGATCATTAGTCTCACATAAGGTTCTAGTTTTCTGTATTAATTTTTATTGCAAATCTCACTTAATATCATGCCCGTTTATTCTTTTCTTTTTTTTTTTTTTTTGGCGACGACAATACTAAAAACATTCTTCTTCCGAAGTTGTACATAAACCGCTTGGAAATTTCATTATTTTGTGAAAAGATGTCCTGAGGGACACTTTCGCCGAAGAGCAAGTCCGTTATTTGGGCGAGACATATCGAGAAATTATTTTGATGGATAAAGGAACGGAACACTTTGCGTAACTCAGCGCTGCCCCGAGGGCACACTCAGTTTCGGCCGTCGTCGCTTTAATGTCCTTATCTGCTCCTTTCATGTATTCTTTATGCTCTGGGCGGGTCTCGAATTTACTAGAAGCTGATTTTTATTACATTATATAACATCTGCAGGATCCAGGGCCGAAATAGGGTACTAATTTAAGTCGCAAGACATCCTGAGCAATAAGAGGCTTGGCTGCTATATGCTCCCCATCAAAATCTCCGGAACTACCATTGAACAGTCCACACACCTAAACTGCCTTCATCCCAAGACTTCGTTGACATTTCTGGCCGTTCGGACACCGTTCCCGCCGAGTTTGAACTCGAAGATTGACATCTCAGTGAAAAATAAATCATTTCCAGGAAGCAAAATGTTACAAAAATTAATAGTTTTGTGTTTACATCTATATAAGCCGAAAGTCCAATCTCCAACAAACATAATCAGGTTACTATCTGAAGGGGTATTTTAAAGAAAATATAAAACCCTGCATTATAATCAGGCCAATCCAATGGTTCATTTATTTCATCTGAAATGTCCTTTTTCAAAGTAACGAAAACGTCTTCAGTGTCCTGAAACATGAGGTCACGTGTTGTCGTGAAAGAGTGTAGGTCCCTTACGATTAACTAATGCAGGCTATTTTGTGATAATTTGTTGTTGAATTATGTCAAATTCCTTTAGTATGATGTGGATGTGATGGTTTCATTAAAAAGGAATAATGGATCATTCCTGCCATTGATCACCACAAAGAAACCAATACATTTTTGGGATGCGAATTTGGTTTTCACCATTTTTCCGGTCAGCTGACCGAATGTAAGGTTTCTTGCAACTCGGGCTCCTGAATGTAATAGTTTAAGCTCATAAAAAAATATATGAAAATCCTGTATTTCCATGTTCATATTTAATGGCACACTAAACAATGTTGGTTCTGTAGTGGTAGAAAATATCATCGAAAATGAGAGGGCCAATAACAGCTCTTTACTGTTTAATACCTTTCCTTGGTGGGATATGGTCCCTTCCCTCTTTGGTGTTAGTGGAATGTATATTATAAAGATTGTCATATAAATAAAAGGCATTATTGTTAATACTATATAATGATTAATAATATAATCTTGATCACTACTTTAGGCAACTATGAATGGCATGTCTGATGTGTTGCAGTCTTCTCTGTGGTTGCTAGCTTTCCTCCTCACTCTGCTAGCTGCATGCTGAAAGTTCTACTCCATAGGGATGCTTCTAACTATTCTCTTTTATTCTTCTACTTCTGGTAGTTCTAATATGTACATGGCCATTTTGCAACTAGTTGGTAGCCTAGGAAGTGATAGAGGCCTCTGCCTCTGTTACAAGAAGGTAGAGTGATAGAGCAAGAAGAGGGGCTGTATTAGATTGAACATTATAATCTTTAAACATAAACATAGCAAATAACAGAATCCCATTTTGAATTGTAGAAATATTTTAAATATAAACAGGATTTTATATTTCAGGATATTCCTTCTATGTTACATTTTATGAGGTGTAGAGGGAGCTGGGATTCTGACCTTAGGGAATGACGATTGTTGTCCGAGTGTGAATAACCCATTTGTGGAAGCGGGCCAGTGTTATCTTAACAACCTCGTTTGGAGGGACCTGCTCACAAATGGCTCGCCATTTTTAACTACAGCCGGAATGCCCGGACTAATAGCCTTCCCCTGTCTCGGATAGTGCTAGTTCAGGGGAGGTTTGTCAAAGTCCGGCGAGCTCCATGTTAGGATGGTCCGAGAAATTAATATTATCGTTCTATTGCGATGGAGCACTGATCGCTTACTCTATTACCTACATCAATCAACTCCGATAACAATTCATGATTTCGCAATGTTCTATGACTGAATATCATAGTTAAACTATCAGTATTTTATGTTTTAACTCTGTCTGGGAATTATTACCGGAAAGAGAGAGGATAAGGATTATATTGCGACTAAAAAATACTTTACCACTACCTTAGCCAACCGCTAGGTTTTCCCCCTTAATAAAAGATACCATTTTAGTGAGGCTGGGCAAACCCGAAGACCGTCGACTCATCCCATATGATAGCCACAGCCGAACCCTCCAGCTCAGTAGCTCATTGCGCAACACACACTATTCCGCTTCTCCGTAATAAAGTAAGAATAGAAAATTAAAGTACGCATTTTAACGAGATGATGTTCAACCAGCTCTGAATCCCAATTATTAGTATCCACATTATAAAGACTGGGTGAGTCGCAGGAGATTCTTCTCAACACATAGAGTCGTTTTAAAAAAAAATAATTTAGCTACCGTAGGGTTAAGCCCGAAACGTTCAACTCAGCGACTTATAAACACAGCTAACCTGCGCCATATTTTTAATAGTCCTAATCATGTTATCACAAGTTTTGCATTCCTTCCATAAAGGGTACACACTTTGTGGACGTTGGTTGAACGCAAGGAGGGTCTCCAGATCGCATGGAGTCCAAGTATGGCTATTATCGACCACGGATGGATTTGGATCTGGGACCTTCAGCATAAAAACTCAGCGCTCTACATACTAAGCCAACTCGGTGCCTTAGATTTACGATAAGTAATTTTTAAGATAATTAGTTTTATTTCTGCTCGGTTTTAATCATACATACGACCACACACAGACGTACCCACACACATACATACACACACACACACACACACACACACACACACACACACACACACACACACACACATACATAACGTTGGCAACAGCGTTGGAATTCGGCTAATACCGGAAGGTGGGCCTACAGGTTGGTGTCTGACATAGGTTCGTGGTATGATCGTCGACATGGAGAGGTGGATTTTCACCTTGCACAACTATTGTCTGGACATGGATGCTTTAGAGCTTACCGGTACAGATTCAAATTCGACGACAGTGCTGAATGCCCAACGTGTATAACGGTAGAGGAAACAGCAGTGCATGTATTTTTTTAATGTACCCGCTTCACTGACGAGAGAAGAGAATCGGAGCTGGCTTGTAAACAGAAGATGACTCCAGAAAATTTAGTGAGCTGCATGCTAAAGTCGTATGAACAGTAGACAACCGTGAAAAACTGGCCACAGGGGTCCTCAAAAGACTGAGAGAGGAGGAAAGGACAAGGAGAGAAAATAAGAAGTAGAAGACTGGTGCCTTCTTGAAAAAGAAGAATTTAGAACAAGAAGCTACAAGATGGAAATGGCCATGAGGCGGCACACAACCATTCCCCTCCACGAAGTAATGCCTAACCGCGGTTCCGAGGAGTGTAGAAATCAGGTGTAGGGAGGTGGTTTTAGTGGGTAAAAATCCCACACACGGATAGGTACGGACCTATCCACGTCTTTTGAAGATTTCCACCTGCCCACGTAAAAAAAACAAAAAAAACACACACACATAATAGATTTTTACTACTGTGTCTCTTGGCAAATTTTATGAAAAGGTGAAATGATATAGAAACACTAAAAATGGATTTCTGAAGATGATCATATTTCTAGCAGCATCTCCATGGTGTCAGGAAACTCGTCTTAGGTCTTAGTGATGGGCTAAAATGATACTTTTTAGTAACAGCTCCAACGGTTACTTTGATTTTTGTTACCTGTGATTTCTAAACTGCTACTAACTGTGATTCGTAATTCTGTCGAAATGGTACCAATAGTGATTGCATCGGCGTACTTAATTCCACATCTTGAATATAGCGATCATAGAATACGCATTATTAGGATAATAATTAATTTGACACTTTCATAGATCACTATAATCCTATCAATATACATACAGATTGAATTATTTTCAATATTCTAAAAAACTTTCTAGAGTAAAAGATATAAGAAAAATTAAATTCTCCTATAAATATTTTTATTATTCGAATAAAACCATTAATCAACAATCTCCGTTCTTCGACGACCAGTTCCCATAGGTGAAGAACAGTTTGGAATTGTCACTGTAGTCACAATCACAATTGCGCTTCAATTCCGTTCGCGTTCTATCGTCAGTCACCGTTAGCCGGTGAACATATGTTTGGACAACAGTTTGGAACTGTTACTGATGAATTTGTAATCACAGATCGACCTGTAACTTTTGGGTATCAGTGAAAAAGTAACAGTTCGTGATTTCTGGCCCTTCACTATTAAGTGTAGTAAAAAATATTTCTTCTTACCTCAGATTATTAAATTATTCAAAATACTTATTATATATTTATTTAATTTTGACTTCATGAGTCAATAAAATACTTATTTATCATATTTATAAGGAAAAGAAACATTATTAGAATTATAAGACAAATACTCACTAAGGGTGATTATAATAGCCCATCATGTTTTATTGACCACTGCACAAAATAAGTCTATCGATGTTAATCCTGCCCATTGCCTCAGGTTTTTCAACCTGGAGCGACGCCTGCGACCGGGACCTATCTTTCCTTTAATCTTGCCAAGTATGATTGACTGCAGTAGGAATTTCGTATCACTCGACCAAGGTGGGCCAATTTATATCTTTTGATTCTGTACAATATCACGAGGGGCTTCTGTATTACTTGTAGTACGCTTTTCATAACCACCTTGTAACCATGAAACTGTGAGCATATGCTGATAAGTAATATCACATCTCGACTTTTACTTTTTACATGAAGTCAAAGTTTCCATGCTTCTGATACGTTAACACTGAGAATATCTAACTTCAGAATACTCATGTACGAGGAGGCTCTTTCAACTTTACATTTGCATAGCACACTTCTGAATTGGTTAAAGGCCCTCCTTGCCTTCATTATATGAGACTTATTTTAGTGATCCCAGTTGTGAGCTATACTACATCCCAGTAAGTAATTCTACGGGTTCTTTTTAGAGGCAGATTATTTGCATGGATTTCGACATCGATTTGTTGTCGAAAACCAGCGTTCGATTTTACAAAAAATTTATCACCAACAACCCAGACATCCTTCGCTAATCTTTACCTAGCTCTTGATTATAGTAATCAGCTAGATTTGTGATAGTCCCACACTTTAAATTGAACTTTTATTGCTTAATAATTTATATATTATTGTTTTCTTTTTTAGCGATATATTGCATTATACTCCAATGTTTTCACTCTTATTGTTACCTTAAATTGTTTTAGACGCGAAAAATATTTGTTCTTCAGTAAATATTTATTAATTATTATATGATTTATTTTTATAAATTTGGTGTTACTACTAACGTTAAGCAATTATTAAAGATAAACAAAATTAAACGTATTCCACAGGAAGCCTATTATAGAAAAAAAATGACTTGAGTCCTGTCAGATTACTTCAATGAGGATAAAACTTAATCTTTATTAACGATAATTTTATTTTAGATTGATGAAAAGCGATTATGTAAAATGAAGCTTCTGTAAGTCGAGTTTGGTGTAAAATTGCTCCAAAAAATAAAAAAATAATTTCATTTTTGTATACCTTTGTTTCGGTGCGATACTTACCATAGTATTCAACAAAAAACTCTCCCAAGTTCATTAACCAATTCATTAAACATTCGCATTATCGACCGTTACTTTTATAATATTTTACAGCTACTATTCGTTTTCCATCATTTAAGGTTTGCTTATTATTCCCTAGCATCGTCAAAGGAATATTGAAAAATTGTAAAAAGATATTGAGATTCTCAGGCTCATTAAAAATATAATTGTTTTCTTCCTTCGAAAAAGTGGAATAACAATTTTTTCTTCACCTTAACAGATGCCGACGTAATGTTATTTATGTAAGTTTATCATTTCCCAAAGTAAAATTAATAATAAAGTTATAAAGATTATAACTTGAATTTCACTTTGGTATGAATTACTATTATTTTAATAAAAATGGTGAGTCAATGATAGCAGTCAATGATAATAGAAAATAAGAAAAAGTTTATTTTACCGTCCCAACGTTTCGGCCTCAGATTTAGGCCATCTTCAGGGCTAGGAAAGAAAACAGAATCTCGTCATTGAGCATGATTTTCCCCCAATTATGGGTACACTTTTTACAGAGGCTGAATGATCCTCGACCACATTCTTCAGATCTCACATGGTCCAACCCTGCAGAGTATCTTAAAGATTATATTATCCGTCACAGCCAGATTGGAACCAAGGACCTTTGGAAAAGCAATTCAAGGCTTTACCACTGAGCAACCCAATACCCATTCAACAATTTCTCTTATAATTATTGATAAAGATATGAATTTATTTTTATTAATTTATGACCTTTATGTCTTATATATCTAAATCCGACAATCAACAATAATCATTGGAAAAGAGAGAAAAAAGAATTATACAATAAAATCATATATGTAGTCAATGTCAATACATCGCATGATTTATCACCTCAACGACCTTCAATCAGCTGCCAACGGTACACAATATCAGGATATAATTTTTGGCGTTCGCTGACCATTTCGGCGGGAACCGGCGGCGACCAATCAGAGTAAAGATGACATCGGAACAATGGCGCGCTGTGGATTTGGCGGGGGTGACAGGACGCTATATCATTACAGCCTATACATCACCGCGTCCTCTTTAGTTCCTGCATCAGGGAAATCGCTCGGTTCAGTCTATCGTCGCGAATGAAAGCGTACCTATTCACTATATTTTGAAGAATATTGGGTAAATGGGGATCAACACTTTATTTATATAACAATCCTGCTCCAATGAATTTGCTATATTACGTAGCTCAGCAATTAATCGCTTGAGATGTTTTAGGCCGTAGTGTTGTGCTTACCATAGCGTAACAGTATGCGTAGGATAATGCCCATCAGTTGGGCCTAAGATTTCTTAAAGGCATAAAAATATCCTGCATTATTCCGTCCATCGGAAGGACGTAAAATAAGAGTCCCAAGCCTGTGCGACCTCAGATACTCATAAAAGATACCTATCCAGTTGATAGAAAAACTTTAGAACTCTTACTGTAGAATTACCCGATTAGCCATAGTAGGATTTAGGAACGTTAGATGTATTAGAAACAGCATCATGCATTAGTTCGAGTCCTAAATAAATATATAATTAATACACTTAAATGGGTTTTAAGCTTCGCCTTCATTCAGAGCACACCCACTAAACCCGCACGACCGTTCTGTAGTGAGGGTACTGTAGATTGCGCCGTGTCGGATGCTATGCTATATCACGAGACAGATTTGAAAATTTGATAACAAATATCAATGAATGAATGATTGAATTAAGACTTTATTATAAAAGGAAATATAAACAAATAACTATATTATTATTTGATATTATATCCGCACCTTCCCAGTATCGCATCCAGCAAATTTGATGCCAATGATCTTTTTTATTCCTAGATTTGCAGGAATATAAAATTTTCGATAACTGATTAATTGTTTCTAGACAGACCTCTAGGCCAATGTTTCAATCCTCTCGCAGGATAAAAGTCCAGGTAACTGACAGTTAGAAAGGTGATGTGCCGTGAAATGGAATGCTGTGTATTATAAGTGAATATATGATTTTAGAGTTGGATTTTAGGTCGTTGTGTATAGTGTGATTTGAAATAAACCTAGAAGGATTTACAATTTTTCTTAGAATTTCGGATTGGGTAGTTTGTATCTTGTATATCATAATAATAATAAATTCTTTATTTATTCTGGGACAAGTCCCTTTAGAATGACAATATAGGTTTCCATATAGGCTATTATTACGTCTTAGAGTATATTAATACAGGGAATTATTATATCTTATTAAGTGAGAAAGAATTAATGATTATATATATATATATATATATATATATATATATATATATAATTAATATATAGGGATGTGTTTTTCTTAAACCCAAGGTCTGTTCTATTTGTCCAGTGTTCTTGTCTTTTTAATTTTCTATGTATGTTCAATTTGAGTATTTTGTCCAAGTATAGTCCGAGATAACGTTCAGTCGTTGTAAATTTTGATGAATGGACACGAAGCTTTCAACAGTTTTATTTATATCAATATTGATTGATTAAAGCGGTGGACCCAGGAAAAATATATTGGATGTAGAATATATGAATATGAAGTTACACATATAGAACGTAAAATAACTTGAAGGTAAAATCAATTAAATTGGGATGTCCGGTCCATATCTAATTCACTGTAGCTGGATTATGATTTGATGATGTTAGTTTCATATATTAAATTATTTAGTCATATTTCTTATTATCACATAATTTTTTATGTAGGGGGGAAATTAGTTGACTGGAAGATCTAATGTAAAAGTTGAGATCGTTGGGGATGCAGTCAAATTAAACACCAAATAAGTGAATACGTATTTATTATTTTTGCCGACGTTTCAACCAACTTTGTAGGTCATCTTGAGGGCTATGGAAGAAATTGTGTGAATTGTGAAATTGTCTTTTCTTTCATAGCCCTGAAGATGACCTACTCGAGTGTTGGAGACCTTGCTCAGCTTCATCAGGATTTCATTTGTACATCTTTTTAACTGTTCTTTCTTCGTCCATCCGATGAAGCTCGATATCGTTAGGTGTCCATATAACTCACTCTGCTCCTTGCTCCTTCTGATCCTGAGTTGGTAGTTTTCTTGAAATATTTGCTGTAGAATTCTCCTTTCAAATCTATTCAGCTTTTCCATGCTGGATTTATTCAATGTGAGGATTTCACCAGCGTATGTCGTTACTGGCCTAATGATGGTTCTATATATCATCAGCTTGGACTTTAGGCTTAGGAGCTTACTTCTCAGGAGCTTTGAAATCCCAAAACCTACTTCATTGGCTGATACTCTCCTGGCTCTAATTTCCTCCTCCTCATCCGAATTCTCGTTTATACGTCTTCCTAAATACTGGAAACTTGACACGCATTGGAAAGTGTATCATCCAAACGCGTAGCTATGAGGTGGTTGGTTTTGTTTACTATTCTTTACTACAATGACCTTGGTTTTCTCCTGATTCACCTGTAACCCCATTTTACCAGCTTCCAATTCAAGTTTCTTTTAAGAGAATCAGCGATCTTCCTACAAATACAAGGTCAATACAAGGATACCCAGACTACATTTAAAGATGGTTCCCTCCATCAGTAATACTGCCCTTTTAATGACACTTTGCATTACAATATTGAATAGTAGAGGTGCCAACGAGTCTCCTTGCCTAAGTCCTGTACTAATCTTAAATTTTTCTGTGGCTGAGCGATTTACCATTACGCTGCAAACTGCGTTTATCATCGTGCTCATTATCAAGCGCACCAATTTTTTTCATTATTATAATTTATATTACTTTTTGAAAGTTGAGTTCATCAAACAATTACTTCGAATATTTTCATGTTTGAGCTAGTCTAATCAAAAACGTAATCACATAATATACACTAGTATGATTTGTTTACTTTGGACTTTAAATAATGAATGGAATGCGAAGTTTCTCATCAGGTCAATACAAAAAAAAAAAACCTGTAGCACTGCAAACTATCAAGGGTCTTGGATTCGTGTAGAAATAATTAAGTACTTAATAAGTCAATAGTACGTGGTAGAAACTATTTCTAGAACATCGGTTGTGCAGGGAGGTGATAAGTCAGAGATCACACACAATCACCACACTTTTCCCCAATGAAGGGTATCCGGCTTATAAAATCTCAGTGAACCTCAGGAGTTCACATCTGCCGGATTTATAAACCGGGGAACTTTCTGCACGGTAACTCTCCGTTCTATTGTTGAGCAAGATTTTTCCCCAATTGTGGGTACCCACTTTACAGAGGCTGAATGATCCTCGAACAGGTTCTTCAGATCTCACATGGTCCAACCCAGCTGATTATCTTAAAGATTAGATTATCTGTCACAGCCGGATTCGAACCCAGGACCTTGGTACGGCAATTCAAGGCTTTACCACTGAGCAACCTAATACCCATTCAACAATTTCTCTTATATTGATAAAGATATGAATTTATTTTTATTAATTTATGACCTTTATGTCTTATATATCTAAATCCGACAATCAACAATAATCATTGGAAAAGAGAGAAGAAAGGAATTATACAATAAAATCATATATGTAGTCAATGTCAATACATCGCATGATTTATCACCTCAACGACCTTCAATCTCAGTCGCGAATGAAAGCGTACCTATTCACTAGATATTGAAGAATTCGGGGTAAATGGGGATCAACACTTTATTTATATAACAATCCTGCTCCAATGAATTTGCTAAATTGCGTAGCTCAGCAATTAATCGCTTGAGATTTTTTAGCCTGTTGTGCTTAGCGTAACAGAATGCGTAGTTGGGCCTAAGATTTTTTGAAGGAATAAAAATATCCTTGATTACTCCGTCCATCGGAAGGGACGTGAAATACGAGTCCCGAGTCTGTTCGGCGTCAGATACTCATAAAAGATACCTATCCCTAATTGTGTGTTCATAGAAAAACTTTAGAACTCTTACTGTAGAATTACCCGATTAGCCATAGTAGGATTTAGGAACGTTAGATGTATTAGAAACAGCATCATGCATTAGTTCGAGTCCTAAATAAATATATAATTAATAAACTTAAATGGGTTTTAAGTTTCGCCTTCATTCGGAGCACACCAACTAAACCCGCACGACCGCTCCGTAGTGAGGGCACTGGAGCTTGCCCCGTGTCGGATGCTGTGCTATATCACGAGAAATATTTGAAAATTTGATAACAAATATCAATGAATGAATAATTGAATGAAGCCTTTATTATAAAAGGGAAATATAAACAAAATATAATGGTTTACTAAAAACTACTAATAATTAAATAACAACTTATATTTACAATATTTGCTTTTTATAGGCATTCCCTTATGGGAGAAAGGTCTAAATTCCTGGAGTGACCACCTCTATTGGGAAGTGAAGTTAGGCATTAGTTCCTTCCACTTAACATTATTTAACATATATATTAATTTAATTACATTTAATGTTTCTAAATTATCAATAATTAGTTTTAGAAATTGATGTATTTAACATTCATATTTACAAATAAACAATAATTAATAATTGAATATGAATATCTAACATTAATATTAACATATTTGGGTAGATTTAATTTCTAAAGTTTCCATTTCTTCCAGTGTGTGAAGTTTTCCATCTATTAAGAGCTTATCATATTTCATCATTCATGAGCCTCGACCTTTATTTTGCAAAAGGTATTTAAACAAAATGCGCCTCGTCTTTCTTACATCCTTAGGAAAATCTTCCTTTATTTTAATAGTTTTTTTATCAAGAATTTCTGATAGTTTGCGTTTGTTTAGTATATTGTTTCTTAGTATATTTGAGACAAGAGTTATTTTAACTGGGCTTTCTTCAGATGGGCTATTAACTATTTGAATTATTTTAATATCATATTTTCTAATATTAATTCGATGGAGTTGCATAATTTAGTAAAAAAAAAGTCTGCTATAACTGGATTATTTTTTCTTATAATGCCAAAAACAATAACACATTTGGTTGTTCACTTCTTCTATAGTTAATTTTAGTTCGGTTTTAATGGTTTTCACATCTCCATCAATTTTATTTTCAAGGGTGTCTAGTTTGAAATCACGACCATTTATCTTTTCTTCAAGTATGTCAAGTTTATTGACTTTATCTAAAATTGCGGACGATTACGCGTTTCATTTTTTGTTGACATACTATTGGGTTGTGTTTGATAATAACTAAAATTAAATAGTGTGGATATAATATAGTGTAATATATTATATTAATTACGTTGGATAGCTATTTACGTTGGAAAGTTTATTTACTAGCGGCCAGCTGTTACATAGATAAGCTTAGTTATATAGATAAGAAAAAAATTCCACTATCACTGTGACACAACCTTTCGTTCAATTTATGCCAAACTTAAACTTTCACCATATCAAATATATTTTGCGTGACTGTTATATTTCTCGACTTACGATCAAGAAACATGGAGGCGGTGTTGCTCACTCAATGGTCAAAGCCGAACCAGCAAATATCAACATTGTATTAAATAAATAAGTTGAAATAAATTGAGGTCTAATAAATTACATCATGAATGAAAAAGGCTAATAAATATCATGTTTTATTAAAACATTTGCCAGTTGAAGCAAAAAGCTACAAGAACGTCATGATTCCGCTGCCTTCGTTAAAGTGGAGACAATTGAATCTAATGCGACTATAGTAAAGTTGTAACACTACTCAAGACACTGAAATTTTTATTTTTTTTATATAATGTGTATTTCCTGTGACGAAAATTAGTAATTTTTAAAAAAAATAAATAATCAATGAATCTTTTCTTGATTGGGACAAATATCCATAACAATGAATTGTTGTTAAACCCTTTTTCCCGTAACTTAAAAGATTTGTATAGTTAAGAATACTAAAACTTGGACTGTAAATGAAAAAAATTGAATTTAAACTCAAATAATTCTTTCTGCAATATTAGTACGTCTCCTCGTTCACACGTTTGGTGATCGGTTTGTCTCAGTGATAGAACACAGAGTTGCAAGTTCCCGGGTTCAAATGCGACTTTGTCAGATTTTATTCAATGGGATGGATCCATTGGAATCTGAAACCCTCCTGGGGCTCACCAATCCTCTAGAAAAAGGTTATCTAAAAATGGGGAAAACCTGTCAGTTGAGCTTGATCAAGGATAAATCACCTTCCTGCACAATCACTGTCCAATAAACAGTACAGCCTCTACCACGTACTTTACCAAAGACTCTTCATAGGTTGCTGTGTTACAGTTTTTCACAAGTTTTATTATAAGCTACGCGTGATTTTTATTAATATAATTATTATTATTAATTGGGGATAAAGGAATGAAAAACAAAAGGCTGACAGTAAAAAGTAAAAAAAAAACAGTGCAAATTTATGAAATAAAAATATTTAAAAAACAAATAATTATTCTAGTATATATAAATGTATAATATTATAGTTTTAAGAATTTCAAGGAAACTTTATGTTTTTTCAATCTTTATAAATGGACGAGGATTGGGATTTCGGGATTTTTAAATGTAATGTTGAACCCTAAATATAAACCTAACCCTAAATATTTAGAGAGAATCTTGAAACACAAAACATTAAATATTGCGAAGCAGTAAATAATTGTTGTATTGGTCGAAGACAAATACTTACAATTGAAGAAATATGGCCGAAAATGCTAATAAATCTATATTTTTTTGTTGGTGTTTGTAGATAAACACACAGTTATCGCATTCTCTTTCTTTTTGTTAATCATTAAATAATATAGCAACGATAACTGTGTGTTTATTTATGTGTTTTCCACACAACTTTCTTATTCACATTCTAATGATAATCCTGAATCATAAGTATTAGCCTGTCAGCTTAATCTTATTTCTATTAAAGGGTTTCCTTCCCAGCTCTTGGCTGTTGAATTTTTCGGATATCAATATATAAGGCCCTTTGAGCTACTTACTGCCAACTTGGGCTTAAGCCTTCGGGCTCAAAACATTTTGAAGAGCTATACCGAAATACTCACGGAAATTCCCCTAATAGCAAGCTCAGGGTAAGTGGAATATAATTATATTTTCGTTTCAGTCGTTATTATTATTATTATTATTGATTGGTGACATATTTGATGTTATTGTGTGAGATTATAAACTATTTATTACACTGTTTATAGACAAGCACACATGCGTATGTACATATATTCATAAATTATATTATAGTGTGAAAAAATGGGCTACGAACACAAGAAACTCAATATCGAGGAAATTTATATAACAGTTAATGAAAGAAAATTCATTGCAATGCTACTCTAATTCTTAAAGATGACTAAAATGAAATAACATATAAAAGCCACACTTATGCGCTAATGGATCTCAAAGGTAGAGGCAAAAACATAAAAAACAATATGGAATGAAAATATTAATTTTTTTTTTTTGAATTCTCTGAATATTGATTCCACCACCATTAAGGATCAAGATATTATAGTTTTAATTTTTAAAAGCTATAATGTAATGAGCTGTTATTGAACCTCTCTTTTTGGATAATATTTACTTTCACGACAATTGAACACTGTTCATTATGCCGTCATACTTGATCATGAAAACAGGCGTTTTTTGCTGCAACAAACATTACCACCGCATCTAGGAATGGGAGTTGTAACGAAAGGACCAATACCCCTTGCTAAAATCAAATTCGCTTACAAAACTAAACGAGCTGGGTGACAGCGTCCTCCTTAACCAAACTTTTCTTAAACGAATTTATAGATTTACGATCCCTAGCAGCTCAGTGGTTAGAGCATTGTACTAGAGATGCAAACGACCCGGGTTCAAATCCCGGCCAGGACAAATCTTTTCTCTTCAAAATAAAAATATTTAAAAATAATCACCATCAAAAAAACAATATATAAAAATGAATTTATACATGTTCAGAAATTTGGACAACTTCTTTAAGAATAAAATTTTTGAAAATGATTTTCAGGTCAAAAACTTAAGAGTTTATTTCATCACAAAAACCAGAATTTTTTCAATTTTGGGATTGAATATTGATACAACGTTGGGAAAAATGTGTAGAGAATGAGGGGTAAATATTGAATAAAAACGTATCGATTTCATAATGTTGTTTTACTAAATAAACTTTTGTCAAGTGCGATCCTTCTATAATAGTCCTGAAGAAGACCTGCATTGTTGGTCGAAACGTCGGATTCCAAATAACCATTTCTCCCTATATAAGAGAATTTTATTACCTATACCCGAACCATTTTCTTACTCATATATATATGTTTCAACAAATAAATAAACTTTCATTTGCAAATACCATTTAATAAAAAAATGACCCCTTTATTGTCAATGCAAATAATTTTGATTAACAAACTTTAAAATTAACAAGATTACATAAGAATCTTTTATTTCAATTCATATACCGATACATTGGTATCTGTTTAAATTTTGTATGGAAAACAGAGTGTAATTGTGGTAAATGTAAGTTTCAACAAACATATATCATCTATACTTCTAAATGTTAGTTGAAATGTTTATTACTTGATGAAATGAGCACCGAAATACACATTTTCTATAATTTCACACTTTTCCATACTTAAGCTCACGACTACTTGTATTTTTGGGAATTTTAAAACGAATGAACAATTAAAACTTGTTGTGATTCAACTCGAAGCGACAACCTATGGAACTGATACCGATATAATTAATGAAATTATTTTTGAAAATAAAATTAAAGATATAATGCTTTCTTAAATGTGTTAAGCCTTGATTTCTGTTTTTATTTATAAACCATATCGAAAATATTTCAGGTTACATTTTAAAAATGTTTCATGTTAGCAAACTCGGACTTGTTCCATTAGAGGGAGAACTTGAATAGGAAAAAAAGACCGCTGCATTAGCCCCCAGTAATCAGAAATTATTAGTCTAAAAAATAAGCCATCCCTTCCGTAATGGGCCCGTAAATTCTGATTTCTGTTCGGGCCGAGGAGTAGAGGTAACTAAATACTAACAAACTTATTCCTTTGGTTAAAAACTGTTTATTCAAAAGTTATATTAAGTTAGCCATCCAGATTTGAACTTAAGGGAACTCTGTTAAGAGGAGTCTTAGTTACAGGCTCAATGGCCGAAGTGTTTTCTAAGGGAAAAGTTATAATTCTTTTTGAAAGCTATAACTTTCTATTAAAACAATATTAATGTAATTAAGAATAAAAAATATTATATAATTTCTATATATAGAGAGAGGATTTTAGAAATGCAACAGTACATTTATAAAAAAATAAATAATAATTAAAAAAAACAAGCATTAGTTGGAAAACAAACTAAAAGATGAAAAATAAATTACAGTCTACAAAACTAGAACAATTTTTTATTAGAAAACAAAACTAGACGGTAAAAAACATTATATTATAGTTTAAAAGAACTCAATTGAAACCAAACTAAAAAGTAAGCAATAAATAATAATCTATGAAACTAAATAACCCGCATTAAGAGGAAAAGTTATTAAATAATAGATAGATAATAATATAAATCACGCTTCATTAAAAAAAAAAAAAACTAAAAGTTTAGTACGTTAATATTAGGTTTATTTTATTCATTTAACGTCACTTTATGCTGATATTGCTAATCGTAGGATTGAGGTTTAATCTTACAACACTTGTATCAGCCGATACAGATCATTCACTGTAGGTTCAGAAAATTCCCTCTTGTCCAAAAAGTCTTTTTTGTTTTTAAGCTATCGAGACAAAATAAAGTTTTTGTTTTAATTGTAATCCTCTTCAATTAAAATGTAACTTTTGAAATTTCAGTTGAAACTTTTTTATTTATTTCAATTGTTTTTTTATGACTGGTTTAATTATCTAAATATCATATTTACAGTATTTACTTCAGAATACGATATAGAAGCAGTTTGATACACATTTTGTGTGTTTTTCTTTTGAAAACCTCTACTTAGGATTCTCGAGGAGATGGAGAAATCTCGCACTGATCCTCCCGCAGATCAACACGCACTCCTAGCGTGCTTGATTCCTCAGTTGTATATCCCCCTCTAGAGATATTTCAACATATAAGTAGTGTTTTCGGCGTATGTGGGATGCTGTACGTGCATATGTAGAATTGGGCCTAGAATATTGCCCTGCAGCTCTTCTAGATTCGACAATGGACAATAAAAGCATTTCTTAGCAGGCCTTAAGTCGAATTTCTGGTTAGGATTGAAATAATTTATTTCTAACAAGTGATAAAGTCGCTTTAACAATAATGTTTCCAACATTTTGTATGATATTGCTGAAAGACTATTGGATTATAGGCCCGTAAAACGTTACCGAGTCCAATGTTTGGCTTTGATATCATTTTTACACTAATGGAAAATAATTATGTCGAAGAATAGAATTATAGATTCTAAAAAAATTATTAATAAAAAATTAGAAAAATTAAGTCTTTCCTAGGAAGGCGTGCTATTTTAGGTACGATAAGATTAAAAGCTGTTGATGTTCTGTCAAGTTAAGCAAAATTTAAATTTATAATAACAATGTATCATAGGTTTCATTCTTACTAGCACAAACTAAACATATGAGGCGTTCGATGCACTCCTGTTTGATTAACTCCATTGCTTTCACTTTCCAAAGAAAAAGTGAAGCGAGAAAATAGTGTGTAATCTTTTTTGAAATTCCCTTTTTAATATAACTTCAAATGAATATTGTAGAATGTATAAATAAAGATGTTGCTTTCGTCTAAAAATATATAAAATTAAACAGGAAGACTATTCAAAAAAAGCTATCGTCAGAAATGTTATAATTTTTATGTTACCGGTGGACTTAATCGATTAAAGTGAAAAAGTAATACATTTTAATTGATTGTTTAACTTTTTAATTTTTTTATCACGGAAAAAGTTAATTATTAGATTTTTTTATTAAAACTTTTCCATATAAATTAATATACAAATTAATAATAATAATTATTTAAATAATTCTATATTCAAATTGATATTAACAGTTTTGTTATATTATATTATTATTTGTGATTCATTCCTCATTAATATGAATTATGTCTTCTTCACTAGCCGTATGCAAGGACTCATGCCATTTCCATTCCCTTGGGAGTATTTCGATTTCGAAGTTTTTAAAGTAACCATGTAACATCATGATATTACGGAACTTTAGCAGATCCATAATATCTCTCCTTTTTCCTCGTGTTACAGATCTATCTTTAGGATATAATAAAGGCTGATCTACATTTTTCAAACTTTTTGGTCTGTCTACCACAGATTTCCTTATATTCCTGTAACAAAATACTGAGTTAAAAACTAGATTATTGAATAAAAATGGATTTGAACCATTCACTTATAATTTATAAATATTCACTGACGCCATCAAGTGTTTCCTATTATTCTCATTAAGTACTTATCTGCTCTCAATGTTTACTGCCTAATTATTACCTCACCGATTATGTATTTTATTTTTAATATTTAGACCTTAATGAAGCGCTTAAGCGCTAATAAAAGTAAGCTGGTTGGTATATCTTCGGAACTTTGGTAACCTTGAGAACGGTGACGTAGTTGTCCTTACAGCGCCCATTGAGTGACGTAAGTTGCTCAAGCTGTGGAGGCTTAATCTCAAAGGGGATGAGTTAAGGCATCAAACTCTGACGTATTTTATGTCTAGTTAATTTATATTCGATTACTTTTAGAATATAAAACCCAGACAATATTTATATTTTATAATTTTATTACATATATTTATATAATAACATTATTTTTGACTGTAGGGTATACATACAGTCTTTATAGAGTCGAAAATAATATAACACATGTGTAAATTAAACAATGCAAAAAAGTGTGATTGCTGATGATATAAATACACCTTAAACGAAAATTGTAATTAAAATAATAAAATTTGGCGCTTTTACTTCTTTGTAAATTTTAATTTAAATATTGTTTTATGCTAATTTATGCTGAGTTGCCATGACGAAAATCCTGGTTCGAATTCCGCTGCTTGCTAGACTTTTATTTAGTGTGTTAGCGCCCGGAGATGAATCCTATGGGATCTAGGACCCTCCTAGGGCTCAACCAGCCTCTATAAGTCTGTAGTCAAAATAAGGGGGGGATGTGGCGGTTGAGCGTGATATAGAACAATTCACCTCCCAGCACAACCAGCACAGTAGTCTCTGACATGTACTGAACCCCAGACCCCACAGCATTATGTAGTGATACAGCTTTTTTCTATTTTAATAATAATAATAATATCTTTATTTATTCTGGGACAAGTGCCTTTAGAAGAACAATACAGGTGTTGTAAGCTATTATGCCTTAGAGTGTAAAATAATTACACTTAATTAATTTTTAAAAGTAATTTAGAAAGTGAGAAAGAATAAAAATAAATAAAAAAATAATGAACAAAACAATGTGAAATTTCTCCAATAACAATATTTTAAAAACAGATTAGAAGAAGAGAAAACAAAATTAAAATAGGTTAATAATAATTATATAAGAGAAACAATTTATGGACACATATTCATATTTATGACTGCATATCATATTTATGCCAAGAAAAAAACAACAAATAATGAAGAAAAATTAAACAATAGTACACATTTAATCCCTTTATGTCTTTTTTTAAATTTTAATTTCTAACTAGATGATATTAATACATATGTACGTTGTTTAAATTCCACACACTCATATATATATATATATATATATATATATATATATATATATATATATATATATATATACTTAATCACCAACAAGTGTACATTGAAAAACATCATTCTTCATCGAATGAAGAGAATTTTAACTGAAAACTGATCCCCTACTCTTTCCGACTTTTTGGAAATTATAAGGATATTAGAAAACATGGAAGTCTACGGATTTCGAAAGGGAAAAGGTGACGAAGGTAGTTCAGACGCTTTAAGGTGGAAAAGGTACGACGGGAAATTTCAGAGATATGGTCTTTCCAGGAAAGGTTTTGGTCAAAAATAACTCCAAGGTTTTTGACGGGTGGGTAGAATTTGATAGGATTATTGTTTAGAAAGAGGATTGGATTATGGGGAATAGTTTTAAGGAAGTCGTTTGACCCTATTACTATTGCCTTGGTTTTGACCACGTTCAACTTTAGCTTATTGCCCATTGCCCATCGACTTATTCGATTCAAATCATCTTGGAGTTTTTCCGTAGTAATATTTCAGAAGGGGAGAAGGATAGGTATATATGAAAATCATGGGCCTAGATATGATACTGGGACTGATAAGAAGATAGATAGATAGAAGATAGATATGATAAGAAGTGGAAGGTCGTTTATGTGAATGGCCAATAGGGTGGGGGATAGTGATGAAACCTGTGGGACACCACAGGACAGCGGAAGGGACCAGAACATATCGGGAGCGATCTGAGAGAAAAGACTTGAACCATCCTAGAGCACTGTTGGATAGAGGTCATCTTCGAAGCATGGCGAGGAGGATATTTTGGTTTACTGTGTCAAAGGCTTTGGAAAAACCTAGAGGGATCAGAATTGTTAACTTTTGTTGTTTAATTGCAGTATAGAGATCATGGGTGATTTTAAGGAGAGCGGATTAAGTTGAATAGCCTGGACAATAGCTGGATTGGAGAGGGTTAATGAGGGAACGTTCCTCTAGAAAATTAGAAATTTGGTTTTGAGATAGGCGTTCTAATGGTTTTGAGAGGTTAGTGAGAAGGGAGATAGGGCGGAAATAATTTGGAGAGGAGTGATTTTCAATTTTATTTAGCGTGCACACTAAGGCGGTTTTCGACGGAGTGGGAAATACGG
This sequence comes from Arma custos, assembly GCA_037127475.1. Lineage (NCBI taxonomy): Eukaryota > Metazoa > Arthropoda > Insecta > Hemiptera > Pentatomidae > Arma > Arma custos. Next base: position 205,408,267 of record CM073759.1, on the reverse strand, counting down.
AGTTTTAAAGCGAGAAATTATAAATATGGTGTAATACGGGCATTATGACAAGAATGCAGGATTTTAATAGCTTTAAAGGAATATTCTCGGGGCCATAGTCATTGATGATTTCACAATGGTGTTTAATAGTTCGTCATATGATACATGGGAGAAAAAGAAATTTTCAGGGTTAAAGTTTATATTATCAATCTCGGTACCGGAAGAGGATTTAGGAGATATATTGGATACGAAGTAGTTTTTGAGATCGTCTGGGGTGAATGGAAAGGATCAGAAATTACCGGATACTGTTGGCGATACGGATAATGTCAGAGTATTTTCCATTTGGATTTGGAATCGGTTGCATTGGAGAGGATGTAATGGATGTGGATTTTGCACGATGTAGATGTAATGCAGATTGTCTATTGATAGACTATTTTCTTCATCATTTCTTTTATTTTATCATATTATGGGTTTAGCCAAGGTGCAGTTGGACGTCGTCGAATGGAACATGAGATCAGTATACTACGGCATATAGAAGAGGAGAGGAAACAGTTGAGATTTCAACAAATATATATTCTAGATGAGGAAAGCTAGAATCAGGAGATTGAAGAAGGATTTTAGCTTTAAGTCTTTCATGGATCTATATGCTAACTTCCACCTCCACTGCGGTGATTTTAGTGTAAAAGGAAGTCATGAATTATCCACATCAGATATTTTGGCGTTATAGTTCCATAAGTCTGACGTTTCTACTGGTTTGTGACTACATCGTACAGTGACTGGAAATTATTTAGTTTATAAATGCCTTAAATTTGTAGCTTCTAATTAGTAAAAAGCGTGAAGTGTGAGGGATTCTTTTTGTATGATGTTACGTATAATTGATTAATCTCTGTGTAGTAAACTAAACAGAAAGATAAATTAAATTGTGATGTAGATTAAGGAATTACATCGTTAAGGCTCTCTCTCATCTGCCGTCGAGAATTATTTTCTGTGATAAACTTTCAGCCTTTAACAAATCGTAGGTAGGGAAGAATGTAAAAATTATAACTAACAATATTCAATTAAAATTAATCAGGGACTTAATTAAAATTGTATATTTCTTGCTCTTCACCTCGCCAGAAAACTATGCTGTTCCGTTAAACTGGTCAACATCACATATTATTATTCAAGTAAAACCAGCATGTTCCTATGTCTGAGTCTCCTGGGTAATCTGAGTCTCAGATTCTCTCAATTTCTTCTTGGAAGAGAGTAGCCAATTCCCCTTCCTTCAACCTGTGTGCTTTGACCACTTATTTCCTAATCCTTCTTACATTTCTACAGACTCTTTTCTCTCCTCTCCATACTACGCCCATATTTAATAGGTAGTGGTCACTGCATATTTAAAAACCTCTTTTGACGCTTACGCCAATTATATGTTTAAGAGAATCTTTCTTGACCAGGAAATAGTCTTTTCTCAGACTTTTATTTTCTACTTGGTTCTTTTCCTAATATTTAGTTTATAAGTTTATAAAGTTGTTGGGAAATTTCAAAATATAATTTAGTATTTGAAAAAAAAAAAACTAAAAAGTATTTACTTTAAATTTTTAAGATCACCATTACCATTTGGTATAAAATATTAAACCTCAAAATAAAATATAATCAATATCAGCTAAGAATACAGGATTTTGTATTTGAATTTCCTTTTTTTTTTACTCTAAAAATTCATTGGCAATTTTTATTTTGCTATTGCAAGCTTTAAAAATATTTCTAATTACGTAACCGCACATAATTGATAAGAAATTTATGTTTTTTTTAAATAATTGATAATTAATATATATTTAAAAATAATAAGCTATGAAACAGTGCCTAAATATTCTTTTTTTATGAATTTCTATATATTTTTTTTACTCCAATAAAAAATAATGCTTGCTTTTATTTTACTATTTTCAACCAAAAAAACAAGCATAGTTTATCAACCATACTTACTTGATATGACATGAACGCGATTCCCACTATAGATATGAACCCTATGAAAGTAATCAGCGTTGGTATTTTTGAAAAAATAAATTTGTGTTTGTGTTTTTTTGTTAGCTGTATGAGTTGTTTAATTTACGTACGTATCTGGCAAATAATTTCATTTTCAAGTTTCAAAACGCCTTTATTCATTAAATAATCTGATTTGGTATTTTTTTTTTTGTAATTTAATAAACTATCTAACTTAACTAATGCTGGTTAAAAACTATCTGATTAACTAATGCGTAATAAACAACAATAACAGGTGTAATTCTAAGTTTTTATTTTATTATTTAAAGCATAAAAAACATAATTTAACCCTTTTCTTGATAATGTATCTGTGGAGATACATCAGAATTTATAATGTATTTAATAATGCTCCAGGCAATGTATCCCACAAGGTATATGTGATTTTTTTAAACCCCCATGAGAATTTTTAAAGTTTTTTTTAGCCACCATTGGGTCGTAAGGGTTAAATGGTATGAATAATATTTTGATATTAAAAAAATATAATTCTGCCATGTTAAGGGTTAACAACTATACTTACTTGATATGGTATGAATGTGACTCTTACCCATGTTTACAGTTAGTTTACAGATGTATACACCGTGCAAGTAATCAGCATTGATATTTTTGAAAAAATAAATTTTTGTTGGTGTTTTTGTGTCTCTATATCAGTTCAGTAATGTGTTTAGCTCCATATTCACCTGGTTAATATCAGTTACATCAACTATTTTTAAGTTTCAAAACGCCTTTATTAACTAAATATACCTTTTTATAAAATGTAATTAAATAAACTATCTTCTTCGTGATTTATGATTCATGGTAGAAAATTCAGTAATCAGAAAAAACACAACAAGAACAGGGATAAATAAACACACTCATGTAATTTTTGGCTAAAGGATTTTCTCTTTTTTACTTTTTTTATTACTCACTATTGGCTAATTTTTATTTAACAATTTAAAGCATGAAAAACATAATTTAACATCTATACTTACTTCACATGGTATGAATGTGACTTCTACCAATATTTAGAGAAAGATATGTACTTTTTTCAAATAATACATTGTTAATTTTTAATAAATGAATTTGTATTTGTGTATTTATGTATCTATATTAGTTAAGTATGTTTCTCTCCATTTGTATTTCATGTTTCCCTCATTTATTTTTATGTTTCAAAGTGTCTTTATTCATTAAACTTACCTTAAAAATCCTTGTTTAGTACTTCGTTTTTTTTTTTATGTAGTTAAACTGTCTTCTTCATGATTCCCATATACTTATAACCAAGGTGTATGGTGGAAAGTCAGAAATCAGAAAAAAAACAGAGGTGAATAAACACTTTCATACAAATTTTATTTGACGGATTTTCGATTTTTATTACATTCTCTGTGTCAGTTTTTATTTAACAATTTAAAGCATACAAACATAATTTATATAGTATACTATATAAATAAGTAGTACTTTACTTACTTGATATGGTATGAATGTGACTTCTACCAGTACATATATATACCAGTATATACAACAGCTGATAGATGTTGAATAACATCTATATAAGTCTTATAACATCTATATGACATTTTTGACCTCAATTCAGTAATCTGCGTACGTATCTGGCAAATAACAGCTTTCTCATTTATATTCAAGATTCAAAAAACTTTTTTAAAAAAGTTTTAAAACGCCTTCGTTCATAAACTTACCAGAAACATTCTGGATTGATATTTCGTTTTTGTTTTTTTTAAATTAGATAAACTAATCATTTCATGGTTTCCGCATAATCATAACTAAAGCGTATTATAACTTCGTGCAAATAATCAGCATTGTTATTTTTGAGTAAATAAATTAGTATGTATGTGTTTTTGTGTATCTCTATGAGTATAGTAATCTATTTATGCACAGCTCCATGTGTGCTCGGCTGACTAATAACAGGTTCCTCAATTATTTTCAATTTTAAAAACTTACCTTAAACATTCTGGTAAGGTACTTAGTTTTTTTTATAGGAATGATTTCCATATACTTATAACTATTGCGTATGGTAGAAGATCAGTAGTAAGAAAAATAACAACAATAACAGGGGTAAATAAACACACTCATATAACTTTTATTATATACACATTCCCGTTTATTTTATTTATTACATTTCTTTTTTTTCGGCCATAAATTGTTCATATATATATATGAATATATAATACATATATATAACATATATATGTAATATACTTATATATATTTATACATACATATATATCAAACATTTTTTTTTGCCAAAGCATTGTATAAAACATATTTTTAATTATACAACAGGGCTTTTCACAATTGAGCTGGCCTTGGGAAAAATAAAAACATTTATTTTAAAATATTCTCTCTGGCTCGAAGGCGACACACTCATCAATCTCTTTCCCAAAGCCGCTTTACACAACAGGGTCGCAATGACAATTTGAATTTACACAAAAGAGCCCTTCTGTCCTGGCAATATTCTAACGAAGGTTCAGGACTGGGTTAAGGAGGGGGTTCCAATTTGTGCATGTTTTCAACTATACGTGCGCTCTCTAAAGTACGGTCCAACTAAGTTTTTCTTTTTTTTTTGTTTTACTTTTTTTTTGTTTCTTTATAATTAAACATCATTATTATTATGCCTCCATTGTTTTTAAAAACTCTAACAAGTTCCCCTCACTCCGTCTACCTGGCAGTGCACTCTGGTAAATCGACAAACGCAAAACAAAACTCACCGGCCAAAACGACATCTAAACGATATTTACAGCTACTTTCTGTACCGAAAATGTGTTAACCTGCCTTTGAAAACGCCCCGTTTATATATTTATATTTATATATATATATATTCATTATATATAATTTTTGCTTCCATATAAAATATCCCTACTGATAGCAAATAATTGTTACTTTTATACTTGTATTTTTTTTTTTCTGTGAAAAACATGTTCCCAGCGAAGAGATGCTCCCCCCACAAGGTTACAAATCCCCCCAAGTTTGCACGCTGATTATGTACAAAAAGAACTTCGGCTCTACAATTGACAGGCCCCAGGCCTCTAGAGATACTAACCACGCCACCTCCCCTGCCCGAAAAATAAATACTAAAAAATTAATCTACTATCCCACCCATCTAGGCTGGAAAGGCGGCGGTAACGTCAGTATCCCTGCGCAAATTTAAAAATGTCCTATCTGCACTGTATTTTAATTTTTTAATTATATACTCGCTCCTAACTCTAGTTTTCACTTTTCTGTTCATCTTGTATATATATATTTATTTATATTTATATATATATATATATACTCTTATATTAACACTACATATATCTAAAACTACAAAACACTATTTACCATCTGCGACTCTACAATTTTTATTGATCTATTTCGATCTTTGGATATCACCTTGTTAATTTTTTTTTTATTTTTGTTTTTTGTCAATATAAATGAATGAGACATTTATATATTTACATACATCCACTTACAATAAAATATACACCCCAGCTTTTGCAGATCTGCATAAAGATAAGCCTGTACTTACTTTGTACACAGATAAAATATATATATGAGCCTCGCACAGAGCTTTGAAGTTTTCGGAGCCTTTGCCAGGGCTGATGGACGTAGGAAGGGACTTTATACAAACGGAAAGGATTGTGGGAGAGTGCCCAAAGACTGACAGTTTTTTTTTCAACCCTTTTTTTGTATTTTTCTTTGTTTAAAAATATTTTAGTACGAAATATATTCCCGAAAATACAGATATAGAATACAAAAAATGTACCCCGTTAAAAACAGACACATACAATAATACTGATCTTTTTTTTTATTATTTTTTTTTTTTTTTTATCAAAGTAAAATTATATTATTGATACAGTAAAGATCAGGGTGGGCTATAGGGGTTTCCTCTTTTCCTTTCCTCGACAAAAAGAGTCTTAAATTTCCAGGCAAAAAACATAGAAAAAGTTGGTTGATAATATATTTCAAAGATGGCGGGGCCAGAGGTTCGATGATAGGGTGTTGGGTTAGAGACCACGCTCGACAGGGAAATAAAAAAAAAGAACAGGCTCAAGAAAGTGACGTCATTGGTGGATGCAGGGGCGGCGTCGCAGCTCTACCATCAGACGAGGAGGCTCGGCGCAAGCCACTCTTCATCGGCCATCTGCGGGCAGGAAGATAATCAGCAGGAGGCCGCCTGTGGACCGGCAGTCCTGGCGTCGCTACCTCCAGCTCAGGCCTGCCGGTCACCGAGGCTTATAATAAGTGAGCGGGTGACTAGTGACTAAGTGGGGAGCTAACCTGCATTCTGTGCTCAGTGACACCCTTCACAAGGGAGACAACACCAAAAACTCAACAAAAAAAGTTATAATTCTCAAAAAAAAAATTATTTAATTCTCCCTGTGTAAGAGGAGAGTGAACAGAACACAAAAATACAATTTAAAAAAAAAAAAGAAAAAAAAAGATAATGAACATGTATGAAGAAAAAAAAATGAAAACTGTTCTTTATTTCCCTGTCTGTGCAAGATATGGCAAGGAGGGACATGCAGGTTGGTGCGTGGTCACTTCAACATAAGCAAAATGCATCATGCTTGGGTCAAGCCAATACAGTCCGAGGGGTGTATATATATATTGTAACGATAACTGGCCAAGCTAAGCAAGAGTTGGTCAGTGGGCTCTCTCTCCTGCCCGTGGTCAGGGCAACCTCCACTCATATCACGAACATCTTCCCAGAAACGAGTGAACAGTGAAATTATACAGATAAGAAACAATTGTATTGATCAAGATTTGATTTTATAAAATCTCAACGAAGTGGCGATGAGAGTTGCCTGACCACAGGTAAATATCCTTATAACAACGAATACATATAACCTTAATTGGAGTCATGGTATAATCATGTGACTTGTATAATAAATAATAATTTTGTATATTTTAACCTAACAATGGATTAATGATTTACAATAATGTGATTTGGTAATATCATCTAAACTATACTTTTATAAAACAACATCTGTACTATAGTACAGAAACAGCGTGTTATTTTCATTTTTTTTTGACAAATTTTTTTTTTGGCATTTTGTTTTATCAAATCACACCAGAAACAATCATCAAAATAATATTTTTGTTGTCAATTACATTCACCATTTTTATGGCCAAATTTCTATTCCTATTACAATCGGAACGTTACATGAGTATCCGGTTGTAGAATTTTTTTTTTGTTTTTTTATAATAATATTATTTTTTTAAATTTATATTTGATTTTGTCTCCCTATGACTGAGGACTTATTGTGGGCTTGATACCCAGGGCAAGATAGCCGACTGACCAAGGAGACGAAGGAGCCTAGGTTGTTACCTGGAACTGCTGCATGGCGGGGTATGCTGCCATCATTCCAGCTGGAGTGGGCTGCTGGAGCGCGGCCGCTGAAGCTATCTGCTGAGCTGGCAGCTGTGGCTGAGTCCAAGCTGCCCCTGGCAACTGCATTCCCATCCGGCTGCAACACAGAAAAATCCATAAATGTTACTCAATTTCAATAACAATTATATTATAAATAAGAAAAAAAAATTCCAATGCCCATTATTCCATGAATTATGCAATATACGAAAAAAACTCTCAGGATGGATTCGAACATTCAATGACTCAGTTATAAATAACATCAACCCTAAGACCGTTTGCGTAGATTAAACACTTATCAAAGTGTTAATGGTGTATTTAAAATGTTGGGAATATTGAAATACACATGTAGGGTACCGAGCAGATGTCTTTTAATATCTATATTTACTCAAAAGTTTCACAGGGTCCTGATTTGAGAAGGGTCAAATGGCCCAATTGTTTTGTTGGTTGGGGTGATAGTTGTCGTATGTAAATAAAGAAGGACATGCCAATATCATATCCCGGACCCCATTAAAAACATGATACTTAATAAGTTAAGTTATTAGACTTGCAAGAATGACACCGGGACGCCCACAGGGACACCTTTAGCCCTCAAGATCGGCTCATAAACCCTTCCTAAAGACCACTCAAGACACTTACACTAAAAGAGAAAGAAGGTTATCTGGGTCGTTACCCTTAACACGATTTATGTCTTCTACGTAAAGTCTTTCAACAACTTATCTCATCAATCTGACCCCATTTTGGAAAGTAAACTGGCAGAACCTATAAATTGAATACAAAAAAATAATAATGACATTTATGTTGAGACACAAATAGAAGACAATGAATAAATAAAACACCAGGATTTGTAGAAATAAATTATACAATACAAATTTAATTAGAAATTAAAATTAAAATCAATCAAAAATCAATTAAAATCAGAAGAAAGCTAATAAAATATCCAATGACTTGTTATTCATAATAAACACATATTGGATATTCTGGACTGAAATTTATAGTAGAAAACGGAAAATGACACGAATTTATATTCCCTGCACCTAAGTAAGGGTTTTCCTAATGCAATTCTATTGAGAAGACCATTGAAGAAGTCCTTTGTTCGTGTATTTAATTTGAAGCCAAATAATGCAATATTAGCCACAATCCGCTATTTGATAAATCCGCCAAATTTTACATAACTTTGGAGGATTACGGAGATTAAACAAATCATATTATTATGTAGTAATCTTAAGTAGCCTGAATGAAAAATCAACGAATATGTTGAAGTCTGTATATGAATATAATGTGTTGACAGAGCGCTGGTTTATGAAGATGAACTATTATATAACATATTTTGATAGTAGTAAAGACATATAGGAAACACCTAGGTAAGAAATTTAATAGTATAGTTTTTATCCATAATTTTATAAAGTCTCAGGTATTTGCTTTAGTATCCTACCTAGGTATGCATAATTTAGGATTCCCGCTGTAACATTGTTCGATTAGCCATAGCAGCAAAAATTAACGTTAAATAAACAAACAAACAAATATAAGAAGAAAACAAGGATAGATGAATCAAGATTCAGTAACTTAAAAAAATATAAAATGTATTTTCTGTTAATTATTTTTTTTTAGAGGATATAAAATTCATAAACTAGTAAAAAATCAAAAATATCCGATCAATCGATGAGCCTAAATACTTGTTTAAAATTAAATTATAATATGATATATTTTTATTTATAAATATTATGAATATTATTTATAAATATTATATATTTATTTATATATATTATAACATAATAATATACTTATGATATTATTATGTTTTACGATTGTGAAGAAAACACTACAGCAAGAAAAAATAGTTGAAATAGATAAAAATGTTTTTAAAAAATTAAACAATTGTCATTATTAATATTTTTAAAAAGTGCATAATTATTTGTTGATATCGTTGAATTAAAATTTCTAGTATAACCTAATTTATTTGATAAGCTTCGACCAAGGAGCTTAACGGATAAAGTGAAGTGAATCGATCTAAAGTATATTGATGATGTTGAACGACTGTTTGAATGAGAACTTAACTTCTTCTCCGATCAGGGGATAAGTTCAAACGCCGAGAACTTAGCTTCAGATTGATGCCAGGTTTTGCCACCCTTCAACTTCCCAATATTAGGCTAAATGTTTTGAAAAGCGGTCTCAAGTCTATATCAAAACCCGCTCATCCGGATTGATCCCAAGCGGATAAGTTGGAAAATGATTTTCTTTTCGGATAAAATATGATGGAAGAGTAAATACGAAATTGATATACTTCTTAAAAAGTATTATTCTATTCTTTGTTTCTTAGTAACTTATAATAAAATTATTTAATTTACAATAGAGATAAATGTTTTCTTTATTTATTTTTAATAATATTATTACCTAATTATTCATTATTACTGGAATAATTTGTTGGGAGATGCAATTTTTTTAAATACTAGACTGTTTTAAAGTATCACGGCTCAAATGAATGTTTTGAAATATTTGAGGGCCAAAAAACCGACTTTTAAGTCAAAGATAGCTAAAATAATTCATGGAATTTTCATATTACTTCAAAACATAAACGATCGATAATCTAGGACGCTCCATACAAAATGAAAATAATACTATAAGCAAATGAGATTACTACATTTTTTTTCTCGAATAATTAAAATCGAATTAAAAGGAAACTTAATAGACAAGTGTAATGAGATAAAAGTAAAATTATGATTAAGAGAATTATATTTAGATTAAGAAATATTGTATAATTAAGGAAAAAAAAATCTCATCGGTTATCACGGTGTTGCAATCCAATCAGTTCCCACGCAAAGTTTTGTAAAAGTAGCGCACTATATATATATATATATATATATATATATATATATGTGTGTGTGTGTTCTTTTTTGTAAACCTTGTATTGTATTGCAGATATTGCCATTAACAGTGGCACTATGGTTATTAACAGTTGTTGGATGTATCTCTTTTTTTTTAATATATTTATTTATTCATTTATTTATATTTATTTAATATTGTCGTTTTGTTTTTGATTAGAGAAAGTCTTTGGATTGCTTCTTCCGAAGTTTCCCATATGTGCCCTTATTTGTATCTTTTTCCCAAACAGTCCTTTCCAGGTATCCTTGAGGTATGAAAGAAGGGTAGCAGGAACTACTATTTATTTTAATTTTAATATAAACATATAAAAATACAAATAAAAATGAAGATATTAATTATTCTATTAGAACTATACAATTGACGCGCGAGAGGAATCTTTGAACTGGATTATCGGCCACTTCAAAACATCGAATTCAATTAAAATTTTACAAACTTCCCAAAACCAATTACTATAAAATAACTTAATATGTGTTTCACTAACTTAAATTCCTGAACGGATAATCTTCAGGTTTAGTAACTTTCCATGTCCGTTACACGGTCTTGTGCCAAGTACTGAGGCACACATGGCTTAATCATTGAGACAAACACATGACTACTGGCAGGAAACCTCGGCAGTTTCTTATAAGCAAAATTTAAGACAGCCGCTGTAGAATCGCTAGTTTAGCCATAGCAGCATAGAGTAACGTTAAACGAAACAACTAAAGACTAGAAAATAACTAATAGTTTAAACTATAGGCTTTAACTGGAATGAAAACTAAAAAGCAGAAAATAATTTTTAAGTTTAAAATTACAATAGAGTGATGAAAAAAAAAATTATTTTATCTAAAAAACGAGGAGTATTTGATATTCATTTTTGTAAATATTTTATTGATTGATATTGGTTATAATGGAATAATTATAAAAATATCTTAAAAAACACATTATTTTTTTAACGAACAGCATGTTAATTTAAATTGTAATAAGTTTTCTTTTTATATAATATTGCTATAAAATATATAGCAGCAACCAGTGTCAAATTAAAATTGGTTGGAATGTGTCACCAGAATCTTGGACTAGTAAAGGCATTCTACAACGCTGGTGTATGCCACCCACCCTATTTTTTAAAAATAATTTATTGATATTTACAACCGTAATTATATTACATCAAGTAAATCTGCTGTATGAAGAAAGGATATGAAAAAAAAAACACTTGTGGAGAAACTATCTATTGATAGCACTCCAATAAAGTTCTATAGTAGAAGGTCCCTAGGCCATCTTCTTTTCAGACGCCTCGGAGGGTTATCAGGAATAGTATGGGAAGCAAGTTGAGAGACTAGCTAGGTATCTAGTTTGGGCCAAATCAGCAACATATGGGGTATTAAGTTCATGATGGATGAATTTGTTTGTGACATAATAAGGAGGATTGAGGATATTACGAAGGATTTTGGATTTTAAGGATTGGATATGAGATGAATTGGATGGTTTAGTAGAGCCCCAAAGCTCAACTCCGTTTGTTCAAATAGGTCTGATAACTGTCATGTAAATGAGTCTTTTGTAATCAATTGGGAGCTTTGAACGTTTGTCCAGTAAATGTTGAAGTATGCGAAAACGTCGAGCATTTTCTGGTCTTTTCAGTCTTGTATGACCCACCCTATTTAAAATCTACATTTTACATGAATACATATTACGAAAACTGTGGGTGGCATATGATAGTTAGGGCCTTAAAATAAACTTCAGCAAAACTGATATATATGACTATAACCATATATAACTATCTAATATATGACTATATGTGATCAGGAGGACTTCGTTGTTAAATGAAATGTCATAAAACGAGTGGAAAATTTTAAATATTTGGGCTGTGTAATGGAAAAAAATGAAACATCTGAAAAAGAGATAAAACAAAGGATAATTACAACCCGCAAAGCAATTGGTTTGCTTAACTCGGTCCTTTAGAGCAATAATACGATGAAAGATACCAAGAAGCTTATCTATAAGTCCGTAATTGAAAGCATATCGCTATATGAGATAGAGACATGGACGATAAGCGCTGCTCAGGGAAAAAAATCTACTTTCTACTGGGATGGACTATTGGAGGAGAGCTGTCAGGGTATCCAGACAAGAAAGAAGGACTAATACCGAAATTAGAGAACGGGTTCAAATTCAACAAAACGTCCTCCGAAATACAGAGAAAAAAAGATTGGAATGGTATGGTCATCTTAGAAGAATGAAGGAAGAGAGATTGCGAAAGTAATTTTCAATTGGAGTGCCAAAGGGAGGAAACGGCGAGGAAGACCACATAATCGATCGAAAAAAAAAGATCGATAGAAGGCATTGAGGAAAGTATGCACGGGCATCTGAGGGAGGATGATATATAAGACAGAAAAAAGTATAAATATGAATTTACGGACATTTTTGGTTGAAGGAAACCTCAATCTGAGGAAACCCTTAGAGAAAAAAATATATATAAAATAAACAGGACAAATTTGTTTATTTATGTTTATTCCATAATCCCTTCATTTGTATGTTTTTCCGTTAAACGCTGCGGTTACTACTCGGTGTTATTCCGAGAGTGGAGGGCGTGTTATTGTAGCCAGATGAAAACTGTTATTGGAACCGTAGAGACAATAAAGAAAGGCGGGGACAAGGCCTCCCTCGTATGAAATATGTGTAATAGCGCTCTTGTGGAACTAATGCGGTGCAGCCAGTATTCCGTCCGTTTTCAGATATCTGCACCTCCACAAAAGATCCTGTTTTTTCTACCTGCATTTTCCCCTTACTCGTGCCCCCTCGTTCGGAAATTCATTGAAACCGTTCTACCGTGGCAGGGCCTATACAAAAAAAAAAAGAGAAAAGAATAACAAAAAATAAATATATAAAAATACGCTGCAACCCACAGACAAAAAAAGAAAAAATGTTTTATCAATCTATTGGATTCCTTTAGTAGAGTAGAAGAAATCATTCTTTAGTTAAAAGTAAACAATTTGAAAAGTGTATTACCTTCCACCCTCCTAAAAAAAACTAAAACTAAAAATATTTTAAAATAAACGAAATCAATTTATTACATATTAAAGTAATGACGATTAAGGTTTAATGTTTACACACCAAAGGTTTATAAGAAATTATCATCAAAGATTACATATTTTAATATGCTGGTTTATTCATTTATTAGCGTAGGGAGTAAGCGGCCCCATCGCCCAGTCATCTGATTGCAATTAGCCACTGATCCTCTAGATTGGGGGAACCTCTGTACCCCCAGTGGGAATATAGCCCAGTCACCCTTTCTTCTGAGGTAACTATGTATTCATGAAAACAGTGGAAGAAATCTATTCAAAGTAAACAAAATAGTCTCCAAACTCCTCGAAGCTAGAAATGGCATAAGAGGATAAGAGTTATCCCCCGTTGCAGGCTAATCGGACAATGTCACAGTGGCTTTTCAAAGTCAAAGAAATACAGGGAAATGTAAAAATAATATCAGGAGTCAGTATGGCGTAATGGTTATATGACAACAAGCCCAAGATCGTGGTTTGAAAGCCTGGCCTTTTTGAAGTGAGCAAAAAATCCTTAGTCATGCCGTCCTTCGAAAGGAACGTAAAAATAACGATCGGGAGCCTGTGCTGTGTCAGGTAATCTTTAACGACCCCAATTGATTATATCCAATTTGAACTAGCAGCATAAAATGACGTTTTAATGAATAAACAAATAGAAATAAATATGTTATTGTTAATTATTTCACTTTGACACTTTATCACTAAAAATAAAGCTATATCCAATCGTGGAGTAAATTATCTACATGTTGAATCGGCGTGGAACCAATGTAAGTTTATTATTGAGAAAATTGACGTTCAGCATATACTTCCAGAAATAACAGTTACGTGAACTCCACCGCTTGAAGTTTTTGACCACTGTCGCCAAAATCAAATTAGAAATGTTTTAAAACAAAATTCAGGGATAAAATAAAGGATATAAAGATAATGGAAGTTGAAGTTGACAGACGGGTGAGATGAGTGACGTCATCAAATCAACCTGAAAAAGGTTAACTTTTCTCTCTTATTTATTAAATTTCACCTTCAAGTTTATAAATAAATATTATATTTTAAAAACTATAATATCACTAATCATTTAATTGTTTCCAATTAAATGATATTTTTATGTTTTCTAACAATTACAGAAACAAACCTATGAGCGTTTAAAAATAATCTCAACTGATATTTATAATATATAGTATTTTTACCTTATTTATACTTGAGTGAAAATTCTCAGAACTGATATTTATTATTGTTTCATAAACTGATGCTGAGAATAATGGATTTTTGTATAGTAAAAAGCAAAATTGTTTATTTACTTAACGTATTTTAATGTTACAATGACTAATCGGATGATACTATAGTGGCAGTAATAAATTTTACCTATCCAGATATAGTTAGGATAGGGCTTTTAACGAGTACATGACATTGCACAAGACCTACCATTTTATGTACCCTGGAAGGACGGCATAACCAAGGATGTCCTCAAGGTACAGTTTATACAGCTCACATCCCAACTCATCCCAATACTATCCTTACCACGTATGCTGATGATACATATGTATTATCAGTCAACACCAATCCAGTTTTTGCAACCCAAAACCCTAATCCCTAATCACTGATCTTGAAGAATGGTGTCAAAATTGGAGAAATAAATAAATTGTCAAAAATCAAGCATCAAGTCACTTTTACCTTACGTCGTAAACCAATGACTTAGTAGAGCTTTGGGGATCCACTAAACCATCGAATTCCTCTCGTATCCAATCCCTACAATCCAAAATCCTTTGAAATATCCTCAATGCTCCTTATTTTGTTAAGAATAAAGTCGTCATAACGACCAGAATTATTATTACCAAACGACCATTTGTTCTGATATGGCTCGAACCCGGTATCAATCCTTTCATAACAAACTTCATTCTCGCTCAAACTCTCTAGTTTCAAACCTAGCTTCCTCTTAAATTCTCTATAATCCTCCGAGGCGTCTGAAAAGAAGAAGGCCGTGACCTTAGTCGAACTTTTGATTTGAGTACTACCAGTGTGTAGTTTCTCAACTTGTCATTTTCATGTCATTATGTAACACTCAGCCTATTTACTTGTTGTATTATTGTAATACAGTTGTAAATATCAATAAATAAATTTTAAAAAAAAACCAAGGATGTTTCACGTTCTCTAGAAATCTAAAGGCCACCGCTGAGCTGCGAATACGCGGGTTTGGGACTAGAAGAATGCAATACTAACCAAGTAACCACACGAGATCTAATAGATAGAATCGTATGCCTTTTCCAAACAAGAATATAAAATTTTGAGACCAGAACCAAAAAACCAAAAGCTCGGATCGAGCTTTCAGATTCGCTAAGCCTTGTTATTACATAATTAGATATGAGTTATCGCAATGTACCTCCTCAATTGCTAATCCTTATTATGATCTCCGAAATAAAAATTCTTTTAAGTTTAAAAAATTTCTTGTAATATAACTCAATTCAGCCAATAATTTAATAAATAGATCGACATCATCTCGAAATAATTTATTAAATGATAACCTCAACAAGTCGACATATTGCTTTATCCCAGTTCATAGAATCGCGCCCATAATTCGTTAATAAGGTATCAATGGTTGATAGCTATCGATGGACATAACAGGACTCCGCTGGGAAGGGCTGCTTAAACATTTAGGGAGCTCCAGCAACAAGTTGTCCTCAAAGAAACATAATCCTCGCTCTCCGCCTTTGATCCTCCTGACTGTGATTTACATTGTTTGCTCCCTTCCTTTTATGTACCAAAGGCACACAAGGGCATAATACGGTTTATATATTACCATCGGAGTGTCGTTAATCGATTGACTATAAGCTGCGCCGAAAGGAATAGGGATAATGCTGATTTTGTGTAGTATGTGCTTTGCCTAGTATTTTTATTTTGAACTGAAATAATATTTATTAGAAATTATAGATACTTACTTTAAAAATTATATTAGATATTTTAAATACTTAATGCAGGTAAGGAAATAGGGTTAGAAGTAAATTCAATTAAGACTAAACACTAGCTTACTAGCAGAAAGAGCAGAGATTTTTGGGACATTATTTCAGGAGGGGATAAGTTTGAACATGTCGAGAAGTTTAACTACTTAGTAAATGAAATTCAAGAGGAAATAATGACGTGATTAGAGGCAGGGAAATGCTTGTTATTATTCGGTCTCAAAATTATTAAGCTCGCGTCTTTTTTCCTGAAATCTGATAATCAGAATTTATAAAACCATTATCCTCCAAACTCTTCTTTACGGATGTGAAACTTTGAAGAATGAAAAACGATTTATGGTATTGGAAAATAAGATATTGCGCAGAATAATCGGTCCAAAAAAAGATAAAAACACTGGAGAATTAGGAGATTACACAACGCGGAATTGCGAACCATGCCTCCAGTTAATATCATTATTAGCGTCGCGAAGATTAAATGCCTGGCTTTAAAAAGTTAATAAGCCTAGTGCCGACTGGAAAGCATCTGAAGGGTAGACTGAGACGTAGGTAGGAAGATTACATTAAAAGAGACCTGGCGAATTTGGGTTTTGATAGTGGTCCGTGGACTGATGTTTTTAAGCGTAGGTTATACCGCCAACCTACGCTTAAAAACATCAGTCCATCGAACTTGCGGGTTTCCTTATTTTTATTCTTTTAAATACATAATTGCGGATAGGGTTATTACTAACTGTGTGATAATTACTTTGCCTTGTATTTTCATTTATTATGAACTGCATTGATATATATATTTAAAATAGCATACAAGACTGAAAAGACAAGAAACTGCTCGACGTTTTCGTCTACTTCAACATTTACCGGACAAATGTTCTAAGCTCCCAATTAATTACAAAAGACTCATTTACATGACAGTTATCAGACCTATTTGGACATTGGGGGTCTACTTCCAATCCTTACAATCCAAAACCCTTCGTAAATTCCTCAATGCTCCTTATTATGTCACAAACAAACTCATCCATCATGATCTTAATATCACATATGTTGGCCCAATCTAGATACCTATCCTTCAATGACAAGCTCCATACACACTTGAATCCGCTAGTCTCTTAACTTGCTTCCCATACTATTCCTGATAACCCTCCGAGGCATCTGAAAAGAAGATGGCCTCGAGACCTTCTACTATTGAACTTTATTGGAGTGCTACCGATGGGTAGTTTCTCCACAAGTGTTTTTTGTTTTCATGCCATTTGTTCATATCAGCAAATTTACTTGATGTAACATTATTACAGATGTAAACATGAATAAATTAATCTAAATAACAATTATCACGTTTTTTATTCCAGGAAGGGAGTAAATCTTATAAATCTTTTTTATTCAAAGATGCTAAGTAGCGATTCTGAAGGTTCCGAATTAAAATCCGGCTGTGGGAGATTTTACTTAAACTGTTAACAGCCGGGGATGGATCCTTTGTGATCTGGGGCCCTCCTGGGCTCACTCAGCCTATACGAACCAAAATGAGGGGAAACTCTGGCGGTTGAGAGTGATCTCGGACAAATCTATTCCTTGCACAATCGATTTCGAATAAACAGTATAGTCTCTGCCACGTGCTGTGTCCAAGAACCTTCATGTACTGAAGTGGTACATTAATTGTAATTTTTGTAACTACCGGAAAATTTAACTCAGGGAGTTTAAAAAAAAAAAAAATTCTTTTTCTCTTTCGGTAAATTTTCTATTTGTATCGAGTAGTATTTTTATTATTTCATTTTCATTATATATTTGTAATATCATTATTAATTTTGTCAATTTTAAAAATCCCTTAATTAAATATGCAAGCAGTAAAAAAACATAACAATTCCTAATAACTATAAAAAGCATTTTCGCTCATTCTGTCACATCCAAATATCCTTCATTCTCTCCGATTCTTGCCAGCTCTCCTCCATTCCCATCCC
This sequence comes from Arma custos, assembly GCA_037127475.1. NCBI lineage: Eukaryota > Metazoa > Arthropoda > Insecta > Hemiptera > Pentatomidae > Arma > Arma custos. Next base: position 205,390,125 of record CM073759.1, on the reverse strand, counting down.
CTATATGCCCGTTCCTCGTCCTCTCTTCCACAAGACACCTGGAGTTGGGTCCTAAATCATCAACATCAACACGGTGATTTTTCAGCTTTTTTTATAGCTTTTTTAAAATTACAGACAAATTCTTCCAATTTTTTCCTGTTTATTTCAGTGAAATCGGTTTAAATATAGTTGCAACTAAAAATTCTATTTTTTTTATTAAATTTATTTCATAAAGGTAAAATGTCGTTGACAGCGAAAACAGTTTTAATTTTAAAGATCAAAGGAATTCCGGCGATTACACTAAAAATCTAGTCAGATTTATTCCTTTATCAGGTTAGTTTCAATTTTTTTTTTTAAAGGAGTGATTTTTTCATCAAGTTTAAAAAAAGTATTCTGTTTATTTTTATGTTTAAATGAACTCTGCGTTTGTGTTATAAATCTTTCATGTTATGTTCTATAAGCCCCTCTGATGACATCTTATATTAGCTAATTCAATATTTATGTAGAATTTGACCTTATTGTACAATAAAATTGGTTTAAAACGTTAAAATACTCATTTAATTAGGGCTTATGTATAATTATTAGATAAGCTTTTAAAAATTAATATTAAGTTCTTAGTAAGTCTAATATGTCCAAAATTAACGAGCAAATGAGATCCTTGGTAATATAGGTAATAAATCAAATACGATTTAAAAAATGGAGAAAGACTTACCTCATATATCCTTGCTGGTAGCCGAATTGACCATAGGCATATCCTTGCATACCCTGCAAGAACTGGCCTTGCATCTGAGTGGCGGCGGGTGGGTACGACTGGGGGTACCAATAGCCCAGCTGCTGCCCGTAGGCGTACGGGAACTGACCGCCCGTCAGTGGCTGCAACAGAGGATCGGAGGATATCAAAACTGATGAAGAGTCCTAATTATAAACAGACCATATAAGTATTTCATCATACATATGTTTTTATAATATAAAAATTAAAATTAACACAAAAAGTTACATAAATTAAAACTAAAAGTAACACAAAATAGGTTATATTATTGGAAGATAAGAAAGCAAAGCCTTGTCTCTCGAAACTAAAAAGGTTCTTTGTAAATAATCTAGACTATAATTTATTTTAAAGTTCAGCGACAGCGATAAACTTAATAAAATAATATTGGGTTTATTACTATTTAAAAAATACAAAATTTAATTAAAACAGAGTTTATGAAATAGCGATCAACATAAATTTTAGTTAACAGCTTATACTTAACAAATAACTTATATGTTTATAAGTATCATTCAGACATCAAGACTTTGATCAGAATCTTCAAATAATATCAAAAAAATTAGCAAATAAAATATAATAATATACTAACAACAATTGTTAATTAACAAATATATGAATATCACCTATACATTTTTTTCATTAATTGTACTTATTACTTGCAGCATTATTTAAAGCAACAAGTAATTATTACTCTGTAATTTAGATACACTCAGATTTTAATTTGATTCATCATACTCTATTGGGCTAACTATGTATAGATCAATAGCCAAGTTTTGTGCACAACACATAAATATATTTTTTTTAATAGCTACCAATATTTATTCTAAAAAACTATTATAACGGATAATACGACTTTTATTAATATTACAATATTACACTTTTACATTTATAGGAAAAGAAACTCTATTTATTTTCTTTCCTTTATTTAAGTCTTTATTAAAACTGTATTAGGTTATATTTTGTGGTCATTAAACCTATTTTTGCAATATAATAAAAAAGTAATTTAATGATTTTTTATCTTATAAATATTTTCAATAATTATACATATTGTATTTATTCAAATCATAAAAAATGTTATAAAAATAAATTTAATTATCACTATTAATATATAAATATATATAAGGTTATGTATATGTATATATATATATAAATATATACATATACACAACCTCCTGCGGTTAGGCCTGGCTCACTGGGCGACTATAATTGGATACCCTTAATTGTGAGAAAACATGGCGGTTCAAATCTGGATAAGGCAGATAGATTATTTAATCAGTTAGCAGCCATCGATGGATCTTGAGGATTCTGTAGACCCACCTGCCCTCCCCCCCACTCGCTTTAAATTGGGTACCCTTAATTGGCATCTTCAAAGACAATCGTCTATGAACAGTCTCTAACCAAGATCCTCTTTGAGTTTGACGAGTGAGTTCGCCACTTATGATGCCATTTATTGTCATTTAGTTTGGTATTCAACCATTCGAGTTTCATATAATGTTGGTTTTATTCGAAGATGGATGATTTTTGATTTAAATAGACTACTTAGCTAACTGCGAGATGAATACCGGCCGAGCGGAATATCAGATGGAATGATTTCCATTTGGCCGGAGAACAATAAGCAAGAGAGCAGGAACTGGAAACAGCTCCCCCCCCCCCTACCGTACTTCACATTGCAAATATTTGCCCCCCCCATCCCGTTCCCGGCGAAGTGCAAGTTGAAATAAATCAAGTCAACACTGGCCTCTTCCTGCTCCGGCTAATAAAGGGTTCTCGAAATACTTCTTTACTATCGATCTGTAGAGTTCCGCTAGTCTACTATCCTCCCGGTTATTGGCGTGGGATGTACGATTTACTCATGCGATTGGTTAGGATATTTCAATACAAGAAATGTGGTAATGCCCATAGTATATTCAATTCAATTCGCTTAGTTTAATTATCAATTTAGTGATATAAAAGTTTAATATTAAGAGAGATTGTGATAAATAAATAGTTAATGACAATCAGTTCCCATACCCAATATTTGTTGCAGACACGTTTAAATGAATCAAACCTACTTTACCACACCGAAAATGTGAAATCGATATTCACTCGATCGAAAAAGGTAAGTCGAATGGCTTCGATAGTGTGCAGTAGCGGACAGAGACTCGTTTCTTTTCCCGCTTGCTACAATTAACATTTGTAATGATATTTATAATAATTAAATATTTATAATTTTTTCCAATACGGCAGTTGAAGACTGGTACTTCAGGTGATAAGTGTCCCTATCAGATTTGAAGGTGTTAGCATTATATAAAGACGCCTGAATATTTTTTGCGTGTAGAAAGTTAGCGATTTCATTTGTTAATATTTGCCAATTATGGTAATAAAATATTTAAGTAACGATCACTAACCAGGTTTGTGTAAATCTTGTTAATCGAACATGAGATTATTGTTAAGGTTATTATTATTGACTACTGTCGGGTGTATGTTTGTGAATATACTAATGTTTTTTTTTAAAGATTTGATGACATTTGAGGATTATTTACTTCAAAAGCTTCCCTTATGTGCCCTTGACCGTAACTTGTTGCTCACCCAACCCTTTCCTGGTGTCCACAATGTCTAAGGGAGCATATGTTTAATAATATTTTTAAAATTAAAAAGAACTAAGTACTATATTCTAATGGTCTTTCTTCTGAATTTATACAATTTTAATGAATATTGAAAACTGATCTGATAACATAACAGTTTTCACATTACTATCGATACTATAAAAACCGGATACACTAAATACTAGAAAGCCTCAGAACATAGAACGTATTGAATGAATTTATTTATTTTTAAAAAGTATTATTCCTTCAACAGACATAAATAAATGAAATAATTTAAAGTTCGCGAAAGGTTCAAAACAGTTTTACCTAACGAATGAGTAACTTTCAATGCCATTCAATTGGATTTAGAATATTCCTTTGATCACAACTGCTCTTCCAATTGTAGAATATAAAATCAGTCTATTTGACTGCTCTAAACAATTGTATTTTCTATCCCAATGAACGCTAGGACTATCTTAATTTAAGAAGGTAAAAATGCTTCATTGACATAATATTTTTTATATATAAATATAACACTTCAAGATAGCATTATAAAAAATTAATAATATTATTTAAAAACTAAGTTGTCTCTATTATTTTTATATATAAAGTATATTTATTACCTGTCCTGTTTGTTGACTGTTGTTGGGGTCACCACTTTCTTTTCCCCAACTGCATTTGACAGGGTGACTGTTTATGTCGGTATTGTGTACAGCAACGATAGCGTGAGTTGCTGATTCTTTCGTCGAAAACCTGGTAAATAAAAAAAAAATTAAATATTAATATTATATAATAATTTATACATTATTTACAACATAAAATCTCAACATAAGTAATAATTGCTATTTATAAAATATTTTAAATTAAATCATTTTACAAAGTTACAAAAAAATACCAAAAATAAAATAAAAAACTTTTATAATCTATAACTTGCTTGAACAAATAAATTATAGAAGGGCTTTACAAATATCTCAGTGAGTGTCCTGTTACACCACTAATTGACCAATGCCTAAAATATTTGCACTAACCCACTCCCTCAATTCCTTTTAAAATTATAGAAATATTCATCTTCGATCTTTGCTTTTTATACATTTCTTAAAAACATTATTTCTTAGTTTCGAAAATACGAAAAATTTTGTGTTATTATATTATTATACTTGTGATTTAGCAGCTCTCCATGAAACCTGCCTCCTTATCTCGTAGTTACCGGTCAATGGCTCTAAGCAGTTTGTTTAATAAAATAATTTTGCAACAACGAAGTTTCATCAATGCTTCCGTGTTGTCAGCAATATAAACTTCCTTTTGCTCCTCTTTTATTTTACATCTATATATAATAGCTCTAAGATTAGGAGGGAGAGAGAGAGAGAGAGAGAGAGAGAGATAGAGAGAGAGAGTGAGAGTGAGAGAGAAGGTAGGAAAGTAGAGAGTAGATATGTAGTAGATAATTTATACAACGTAAGATATTAGCCTCTTAAGAAAGTTAGGTGTAATTCTTAGCCCATGAGATACAATGATATTCATTAGCAATAAGTTCATAAGTCCTAGTTAGTTCATAAGTACTTATGTCTCTTGTGTATCTGTTAATATCTCAACACACTTATATATTTCTTTTAAGTCGTTATTTGAGTTATTTAGGTGTGCGATATTAAATTATTTTTCATATTGTTTTTTTAGTATATTTTTTTGTCTTGTTGATATTATTGTCTATTTAAATTTAATTTGGTGTTTAGCCTTACTAATTTTGTTATTGCCAATTTAATATATATATATGTTAAATATGTTAATTGATATTTACGCAATTAATATATATTTATATTAATCGCGTCCCTTGCTACAAATAAATTAATTGCAAAAATTTATTTAATATTAATAATTAGCTACTTCCCAACCACGTTGCAGTAAGATTGTTATAAGACAAACATAAGGAGAGGCTTTCGTGATAAAAATATTGCAGGAGGGGGACGCATACTGCAGAGGAGGCATCGATTGGCCCTTCAGAGAGGGGAGACCCAAGGGGGCAAAGCCCTCCTGTACAGGCCCGTCACACACACAATAACCGTTAAAAACCTGTTGTCGGGGGCCCTAGCACCTGTTGTTAATGAGACGACGGCTTTATTAATGGACTTGCCTGGACAACTTTTTTTTTTTCGCCACTTGTTGATTCTTAGCCTACTTCCTCGGCCAGGCCTGTCGAAGAAAGCTGTGTGCCGGGATAGGTTATGGAAAACGAAAAAACAATAAAACTATTATTAACAAAAACAATAGAGCGATGCCGACATTATTCACTGAATAAAGAATATTTAAAAATTTATTTATTGAAATTTACAACAGTATTATAACTATAAAACAAGTAGAGAAATTACTCAGCGGTAGCGCTGTAATAAATACTAAATTCAACTTAAAAAGTCACGATCTTATTTTCATACGCCTCGGAAGATTATCGGAAATTGAAGAGATAGCTAGGTTTGAAACTAGTGTGAGATTTTGTGATAAAAGGATTGATATCGGGTTCAGCAACATATTAAGGTCAGAGTGAATGACTTTATTCGTAACAAAGTAAGGAGTATTGAGGATTTTACGAAGGATTTTGGGTTGTAAGGATTGGATACGAGAGGAATTCGAAGGCTTAGTAGCCCTGAGCCCCAAAATTCTACTCCATAAGTCCAAAGAGGTCTATAGAATAATAAATTATGTTAAAAATTTTGGATAATTTTATATTATAATGCATTGAGAATCAACAGACAAATCAAATGTATTATTATTAAATAGACGGATTAAATGTATCAAATAAAAACTTAATATATAAACTTTTGACTACTTAAAATTTTTAATTGAATATTATGAAGTGTATACAATGGCTGATGTGATTTATGGTAAATATGACTTAATATAAAAAAAATTATTGAAACTAATGATATTTAAAATAATTTAAATATTAGTAATTAATTTGAGATGAGAAAAATCCAAATATTAGTTCATCACCAGTATTTTCCCATGATCAAATGAGTTCTTAAAAATATTTTTGTTTTAAAGAACCTCTTGTGTATTTCAGGCAATATTTCGGATTCTCATTGAAGCACCGCCCGATGAGTCATAACAGCATAAATTGGCTTTAAACGAATAAATATAAAGATTTATAACTAACATAAACGGTATAAAAATAAACAAATATGCACATCTACACATATTAAGTCATGAAGTGAAGAAAATAACTTGGTTGCACGCTTTATTCGTACTTCTTGTTGAGAGTCTCTATCAGTCTAAATTATTGAGCTAAAACTTAATGATCAAGTCAGTCAGTTCGAATGTTCCGTTCTTTAGAAAATCGAATCTAATATTTCTTTTCTTCTCATACAAGACTGAAAAGACAATAAACTGTTCGACATTTTCGCCTACTTCAGCATTTACTGGACAAACTTTCAAAGCTCCCAATTAATTACAAAAGACTCATTTACATGGCAGTTATCAGACCTATTTGGACATACGGAGTTGAGTTTTGGAGCTCTACTAAACCATCCAATTCATTTCGTATCTACTATAGAGCTTTATTGGAGTGTTATCAATGGTTAGTTTCTCCAGAAGTGTTTTTGTTTTCATTTCCTTTGTTCATACAGCAGATTTACTTGATGTAATATGATTACAGTTGTAAATATCAATAAATTATTCTTAAAAAAAATTGTCTTTTTAGTTTCAGATCGATATTTCATTCTTATAAAAAATTCATAAACAAAAGTTTCAAATCGACCATTCGGCATTGGTTCTATGTCATTTGCCTACCGTATTAAATATTAAAATGCATTCGAAAAAAAATGATGAAAACAAATAACCCTTAATGCAGTCCCTAAATAAAAAACGAATTCAATAAAAAAGAAATGAAAACGGATGAAAGAGCCGATAGTAAACAAAGTGAAAGCTAAGTGGGCCAACAGTTGGTGAATTCGATATATCGAACCGATGCTCACTATCGATACACCTGTAGCTGAACCATTCATCAGGTTCGCGGTATTGGATTATATAGAAGCCTTTTATCTCCCCATCGACGACTGTTACAGTCCTTCCCAACGACAATATCCAATATCCTTAATGGCTTCTGTATTTCAGTATCTACTCGGAATTGTAGGTTAGAAGTTACCGATACTCGGAAATAAAAAGAGTTGAATGTGCATCGTTTAATAACCAACGTTTTGATCATTGATCTTGAGGCAGGGCTTTAGAAATGATCGATTAAAATACTGAAAACAATGTCACATAATAAAGTCAAAAACCGAGTAAGAGGATCTGATACAATAGATTAATGATAGAATTAACATTTATTTTTTTGTTTCTTACAATTTTAGATTAAAAAACTTAATTACTGTGATACTACGGTCTTTGTTATCGCTACTCGGCCTCACCATCTTCTTCTGAACAGGAACTATTTTCTCCAGACTTATATATATTATATCAAAAGGATGTATTCAAATCTACAATTCAATTAAGTAAATCATGATACGATTGATAAATATCTATAGCTTCTGAAATAAATGCATACAATTTATGTGAAAGAGCCATTACACAAGAAGTAGAGGGCATATGATAAAAGGAAACAAGTTTTGATTCTTAGAGCAAGATTATATTCATATTTGTTTCAAGGCTTCATTCGACAACTTCAGTGAATTTGTTTACGGAGTTCTAAGGTTTCTTATTTTTTATAGTCTTCTAGTATTCCTTCTTTCTGTCTTATAAGCCTGCATTGTATATTTACTATATTTACTTATACATAATGTATTCTGTTTTAGCTGATTGATCGATTATTTAAATGTCTATTTATAATATAATAATTAAAATTTACATATCTTGGTCTAATTGTTACCGAAGATAAGAAACTGGAAGATGAAATAAAGACGAAATTTGAGAACGGTAACAATTTATATTGTTCCCTTAGCTAAGTTTTCCAAAATTGAGATATGCCCCGAAGTCTCAAAATAAGAGTACATAAAACGGTACTTTTTGCCATGCGGGAGGTGTCGACTGTAACCACGCAGCAAGAGAGAAAGATTTTTGGAAGAGTATATCATTCCTCCTGAAGAACAAAGACATAACTCAAAAATTGGCATTTTTGAGTTAAGCTTTCGGTAGAAATTTTATAGGCTGAAGCTTTTTAATTCTGGAACGACATATCTGATATTGTATGTTTTTTCAATAAAGGTATATTTTGAGTTGTATCATGTTTGAACTTTTATGGGAACAATGACGTAAGTTCAAATCAAAAAGTTTTCAAGCATTTAAAATATTCTAATGGTTAATAAAATAATTTCAATCACATCATTACAATAGTTATACTTTGCTTTACCAATACCCACATTATAATTATATATTTCTAGCATCGAACTTTCAAATGCCTTTATTGAAAAATTAGGTTTTTTTGTAGTTATGAAGGGGAGATATGACCAAATATACATTTTTTCCCTGAAAAGAGGAATAAAGAACTTAAGGACCTAAATGTGGAACCTGATATAATGCTTGCATTAAAAACCAAGAATAGGATGGTTGGGTCTCGTACATCGAATGGATTGAAAATGGCTTTGTTACCGACTGTGAACCGTTATCCAAAAAACAATACAGATATATATATATATTTTATATATATAGAGTATATGTATATATATATATATATATATATATATATATATATATATATAGGGTACTGAACCCCAGACACTTCACAGGTTGTACTGGCACTTATTGTGGAAACCAAAAAAAGGTTGTAGAAAACAACGTCCCACCTATAGGTTATTATTAAGTACTGTTCGGAATATCTATACGTTATAAATAATTATTATTGTAATGATTTGATACAATCAATAGGCCAAAGACCTAGAACAACATGTTTCATCCTTCATTATAAATAAATATAACTAACTATAATATAAGATATCTATTACGTATTTTGATCACAAACTCACACATTGACTAAAGGCCTATTATCAGAGCGAGATAACATTACCACGACACTGCCATGATAGAACCGAACCCGCTAGTAATTCCTGGCTGCCATAACCATGGCGGACCATGGAGGACAATCCCGATCGCATTAGCAGTCCATTGCTATTCCATGCCCTCCCAGGCAACAGTTGGACCCTCCAGTCGATAAATTACTTATAAGGGCTCTCCAGGCCCCGGCCTCCGTTCTACCTCTTTTAATATATAGCGTCGTAACTGGGACCGCTGTCTAACGTATTAGCAACTATAGGAGGTTTCAGCTACCAAGATCATTTTGGATATATCACGTGATAAGTAACTGGAAAAACAATGATCTACTACAATGCATGAAGACTCAGCAGATTGTAGAGTTCATACGGTTACCAGGCCAACGGTAGTGCAGGAAGATAACACCGAAATAACACCCAACCGCCAGGTTATTCCCTCATTGAAATATACCCAATTTATAGTGTCTGGATGGTTCCCTAAAGATTCCGCAGATCTTACTGCACCGATCGATGGCTTTAGACAGAATGAATAATTTATATGTCATAGGAGGATTCAAAGATGAGCTAACCTACACCAAATTAATCGTAATTTAATTATGATAATTATTGTTAATTTTTTTTTGGATGGTACAATTTCATCCAAAAGAATCTAGGACTAATTAAATCAAACCTAATTAAGTTACAGTTATTAATTATGATTAATGATACCAATTGAACCGGGTTTTAGATCTTTCGAAATCAGAATATATCTGTGAAGTTTAACCACCAAATCTGTAATAAAAAAAGTATCAGCTACCTTCATAGAATTTATTAATAGTTATGGATAATTATTTATTCAAATTTAAAACCATACAACAGTACAAAAAGTAAATATGATGTAATATTATTAGAAGCGGAAATAACTTCAGCACTAACCTGAATTATTGGTAGAAATTGAAAAACTATTATTAACTAATTTGAACCATAAATATTTTAACCATTACCAACTTCTTTTCAGAAGATTCGAAAGATTATCGGGTTTAATGGGCATTATAAAGGTTACTACAAAGGGATGGAAAGTAAAGAGAAATTGGGGATGGGTCAGATTTTTGTCCAAATCGGCAAGAACTAAAGTTTTACTCCAATCCATTTTGCATTTTCATAAGAAATTTTTTTTTTTTGAGAATAAAATAATTTATTGATATTTATAACTGTAATTATATTACAACAAGTAAATCTGCTGTATGAACAAAGGACATGAAACAAAAGTACTTGTGGTGAAACTATCCATTCATAGCACTCCAATAAAGTCCTATAGTAAAAGGTCTCGAGACCATCTTCTTTTTGGACGCCTCGGAGGGTTATCAGAAATATTATGGGAAGCAAGTTGAGAAACTAGCAGATTTAAGTGTGTATGGAGCTTTTCGTGGAAGGACAGGTATCTAGTTTGGGCCAAATCAGCAACATATGGGATATTAAGGTCATGACGAATGAGTTTGTTTGTGACATAATAAGGAGCATTGAGGATTTTACGAAGGATTTTGGATTATAAGGGTTGGATACGAGATGAATTGGATGATTTAGTAGAGCCTCAAAGCTCAACTCCGTATGTCCAAATAGGTCTGATAACTGTCATGTAAATGAGTCTTTTGTAATTAGTTGGGAGCTTTGAACTTTTGTCCAGTAAATGTTGAAGTAGGCGAAAACGACGAGCAGTTTCTTGTCTTTTCAGTCTCATAAGAAAACTAGATTTTAAATTATGCATTTAACTTATTTACTTGTAATGTATGGTGTTATTATTAATAAAGAATGTGCTTAGGCTATAAATTTCAATGTTTTTTTTTACATTTAATATAAACGATTCCAATGACAATATATATTAGATTGCAGTATTACGAATTTTATGTTGCAGACATATTACATTTAAATTACAGCTATAGTATATATAGTATGACTTATTCCAAGCATTTAACCATTTATAATATTTCCATCAGAACCTTCCACATGTTAAGTAAAGAATAATGAAAATGAAAGTAATCTCAAGTAAGTACGTTATTTGTATCCAAAGCGAATTGGGGTGATTTCTAGACTGGAGTGCAGGAAATGAACTGGAAGTCAAGATGACTTCAATTTCTTCAAAACCTGGTATGATTGACTGAGTGCTTAGCAGGGGAGATTTTAAGTAAGTACTGAGCTGAAGATGATGGAGAGTGTACTTAATCGAAGGCTTGTTTCAGTTCAAGTATCAACCTTACACAGTTTCTTTAAACATATAATAAATTTAAATATTTACCATTTTTAATTTTGGGTGTCATCAATTCAGTAGATTTAGTAGTTTATTAGTTTCCTGAAAAAACTCATTACTCATGCCTCTCATACAGGCATCTAATGTTTTTTATTTGACAGGTGTGTATAAAATTATAAGGATACACAAATAAAAAACAGTCGTTGCACAAATCTGGTGGCGACGTTGCATGTTGACTTTGTTTTTTAAATTTATTTATCGAAATTTGCAACTATATAATAACAATCCAATAAGTTGTATAACATCTCCTATACATATATGTATGATACAAATGGCATGTATAAAAACAAGTAGAGAAACTACCGAGTTGTTTTACTGAAACAACAAATTATAATCGCTAGGCCATCTTCTTTTCAGACACCTCGGAGGATTATCGGAAATTGAAAAAATAGCTATAGGTTTGAAACTAATTGGCTGGAGTGGTTATAAAGTTCATCATCAAAAAAATTATAATGGGTTCGAGCCAAATTTATCAGTAACAAAGTAAGGAGCACATATAGAGAATTAAAATTTAATTTCATACTCAATGGATTGATACTTTGTGTGCCATTACACAAAATAATAAATATAAGAAATATATTTATTCATATTTTAAAATAATATCTAGAACATTTACTTTTCTTATATATCCTCATTGAATTCTTGAATTGAACAGATGACCCTTCATCTAGATCCCTATCTTACAGACAACACCTCTGCTATATAACCGAACTATATTATGTGCCGGAAAAGTGGACATCCTTATCCTAGGGCGTAACGCGGACAAATGGCGATAAGAGCCGCCCCCGTCAGACATAATAAAATCCTCCGGAGGGGCCGGATGATGGAATCATTTTTTCCCGATGACAAAGATATCAGGCCCCGGAGATCTAATGACTTCCAGGGCGAGGTAAAAGGCCCCTCAGGATGGCAGCCTCCATAAAATGGGATGTCAGAGGAAATATGTAGATCCGTTAAGATGGCTGCGCGCAGATGCGCTCTTTCGACCCCGTTCTTAGCAGCCAGAAATATGACCTTATATATAGAGAGCCCAGGGAGCTTTCGCTAAAGTATGGATGGAAAAAGAAAATGATATTAATAATATATCATTGGTTCTATATTCCTCCAAAAAAGAATAAGACTACCAAAGTCGGACATCATAAAATTATAGTTATCACAACTGTAATAAGAAATTACTGTCATCTTACTGACGTTAACCATGGTTCTAGAAACATCTACCATGAAATCATAAAACATCAACAGAAGCTTTATCAAATATCATCGAATCTGTAAAATACAAGGTATCAACTATTTTCATTATTTTAATGCTTACTACCCACAAATATTTCATAAAATGTTAATTAATAAATTTAAGAAAATTCATTAATAATCATGGATAGCGGGCCCCAGTAAATGCTAGACTTTCTTTTGCTACTAGGTTAAAGATTTGAAGATCATGCTCAACGGCCTAGTTTTTCATGGATTAATAAGGCCGGGTGAGCCCAAAAGAGGGACTGTAGGGACACATTTGACCAATGATTGTTAACACATTAAGTAATTTATCTGTTACAACGGGATTCAAATCCAAGATCTTTATATCAGCAACTTAGTGTTGCTACCCCGCTTCCAATGGATGAAACGATTTTTTTGAAAGGTAAAGTTCATAATAAATCAATAAAAAATAGAAATAAAAAGGCGAAAACTGTCCGTATACTACTGATGTTTTAGATCACGTGAACAAGAAGTTTCCTTAACCCGAATTCGCTCCATTAAAGTCAATATAGGTTAATAACCGAGAATTTTTATTTAAATGGATAAGGAACATTAAAAAAATATTAATAACAATTAGGACTATTTATTTCTTCATTCATTTAACGGAACTTTAAGCTATATTTAGCGATATTCAAAGTTGCTAAAACAGTGGGAGTCCTAAATTTGGCTAAACGGATAAAATTAGGATTTAATCTCTTTAAAAAATCCTTGTTCCACCTTGGCGGCGAACCCCCGACCTTAGGCATGGGAGGCTGTTATTCGAAACGGTACACCACAAGCAGGGCTATTTTCAGAGTTCACGCTTTAGACTGGATACAAGAATTTAAGGATTTCCAATATCTTATATTGCAGTTTGGAATGGGTTGTAAGTTTGTAATTGATAAGATAAGATTAGGTTGATGATTTAATGTTATTATGTATACTTGTGAGCTGCTAACCCCTAAGTTGTGAAATATCTTCCGTATCGTCATTGTAACTTTCTTGATCTTCCCTCTTCTTTTATATGAATATACGCCAGCTCTCATGAATATATGTTATATATCTGTGGCACCTCTGCATAGTGGGCTAAGTCGAATTTTGTGAATTTCAAGCTATCTACTTAAAATCTTAATTTTTTTCTCTTTCCTTGTGTCTAATGCTCTAAGTGTCCCGTCCATTGCAATGAAGGATATTCTTTTGTGAATCGTGGGCTGATACTCCAATCTTGAACTTAAAATAAGTTAAGAAAAATTACGATTCTAAGCAGATAGCTTGAAATTCACGAAATTCGACTTAGCCCACTATGCACAGGTGCCACAGATATGTCTCTTCGTATATATCTGAAACCCAGGTGAATAACTGGTTGAGCCAAATTTGTATCCAGAAAGAGTTAATTGTATATAGGGGTGTGGAATCGCATCATTGTCGTTTTTGGCTTGAAATGGAGTCGTAACCCGCAAGGGGTAACTTTTGCATGCAATTACTTGGTGATTAAAGCCATCACGGGTTACCATAGTTCAGTACACATCCTAGGGCAACCTTCCCTAGGAGTTCCCTCCTAAAAGGAGGGGGTATGTTCAGTTATCCTTAGGGGCAGCCCCCCGACTGATCAAGGACAGGACAGGCCGATACCCTGTCCATCCGAATCTTCAAACATCACAAATAACGGAAAACACAACTGGTGGAAAACAGGAAGTGCTGGAGAAGGCTATTCCTCCTCAAACTACATGACGATTAATGAGGATAGAATATGATGATGACGAAATGGAGTTGTAATATAAGCAATAACTTTTTCTAGCCAATGCCTAACTTAGCCAATATAATATAATTATATATAATACAATAAAATATCCAAATAACACTATTCCCCTTCCCTTATTACTAGAAATTAGTTTTGGAAAAAATGTGAACACTTATTCATCGAGGCTATAGATATATTTTATATCTTTCAAAGCCACAATAAATGGACATATTTCTTACAAGTCATCCTTATTCAATTTTATTTAATGATTTTTTAAAATTTCATTATTTACTTCACATGTAATTGTAGTCACAGTCCAAAAGTAATGGACCTTAAGGTTTATCGAGTTAATAGTTTTAATAATTAAAAAAAATATAATTTTTCTTACAAGCCTTATCAAAAATAATGTCACCCGTACAATATTTTTATGAATTAAAGAAACAAAGTTTCGACCGGAGCGATAAGAGACTTCTCTAAAAATAAACTAGGCTAGACGTGAACGGAATAATTTGTAGCGGAGGAATCTGGAGCGGTCGGATTTCCATCGGAGCAGGGCGCGCCATTAGCCGGCCCGAGAGGACGACATGATCGACGACACTTGGATCAATTTCAGTTCCGCCTCGGACTAAGGGGATTAGCCCCGATCGGATCCATTTTTGTCAGTTCCATGGAGGACTAATTCGCCCCATTCAGTTCCCTCTTAACCTCATCCCGTCTCGACTCTTTCAATTGCATTTACCACTCCACCACTTACCTTTTACCTTTCTTGTCTACCGGAGGTTTTTTTACCCCTTCTTTTCCCTGTACGTATTGATTGGTTAAAAAAAAATTAAAGGAGAATTGTTTAAATTGTGTTTCTTATCAATAATAATTTTGTACTATTGCTCCAATTGCCAGCAGGAAAAGCATTTATACGTGTACGTATTAAACAAGCCTACGCTCTTTTTCAATAAAAACCTGTACCATTACAACACATGTTAGAGTGTTGTGTTCAGTACGTGGCAGAGACCATACTGTTTCTAGGACAACGGTTGTGCATGGTGGTGAATTTTCACACTCAACTACCAGATTATTCCCCCTTTTTAGGGAGCTCCAGCAGTGTATTCTGTAAAATTCCCACGTTATCTATTCTTAGTTAACAGATTAAATAAAATCTGACAGCACTATTTGAAAGCAGGATCTCCTCCACTCCACCCTTTTTATATACAGGATGATAACACAAGGAGGTTTTAAAAAATAGTAAGCTGTTTATTTAAAAAGTTTTTTCTACTAACGTTTTAACTGGGAGACTAATTCTCTAATTCATCTTTAAATTTATCAAAGCATTTAGAACTATTGTGTCGCTTTAAATTATCATAGACGACGGCATAACAAGATTTATATTTACGAGTATTTACACACGCACACATATTTCGAAAATCATAAAAAACAAAAACAAAAAAAAAACTAATCTAGTTAAATAATGTAGATTTAACTTTTTAGGCATTGAAATTAACTTTCGAATCAGCATCTGAAATATCCGGATCCTCTATCGTTTAGAGGTTTTAAAAATGAATTTAAAAAAGTAAATCGGTAATACTTTAAAAATTGTAGAAATGGAAATTATTTCACCAATTCCTAAAGAAAATATTCAAATATATTTTTAATTCTTGACTTTTTACGTCACATATTCAGTCAGGTGTATTTTGGGAAATGTAAAGGGGATGGATAATTTAAAACGCAACATTATATCAAAATTCAATTTAGATTTTGGATTAACAATTTGAAATCTGGTAATATTGCAAGTAAATTATACTAAACTAGCGACCCACCCCAGCTTTGCTCGGATAATAAGGCATATTATGACTACATAATTTGTCTGTGAAATGTATTTTTTTTTATCACGTGCCGGCCACTAAGGACCACGCGAATATCATTGGTTAGGCTTCTTTGGGAGTCTTGATTTTCTTTATTCCCATCTCACCTAATGTACTTTATTATATAGAAACTATAAAAAAAAAAAAAAAAATATTTCTTTATATGCGAATTTATTATCTTGCACGTTAGATAATTGCATGGTATTAGGCAGCGTTTTCGGTGAAGCCCATCGATATTCCAGCCCATTAACCCAAAACCTCAAAAATTATATACTTATACTTTCCTGGTGATTCACTCTATCTATTGGTGGAATCCGCATGAAAATCCGTGCAGTAGTTATTGAGTTTACCGCAAATAAACGCGGCCATGGAGTTTGTTTTATAATATGTATAAATTCTATACTAATTTTAACCAGCTGTTAGTCACTAAATCAAATGCTAACATAAATGATAAGTTATGGTATTTCTTGGTTTTATTCAATCATATTCATATTTTAAAAGCATAAATAATTTTGTATGAAAGGAAAACAGTTGACGATGATAAAATGGAGGGAGACCGGAGATAGTTGGGGGGTGCAGTAAAAAAAACACCAAATAAGTACCAGACTTATAATTAATTAGTTCCGACGTTTCGACCTACCGTGTAGGCCATCTTCAGGGCTATGAGATAGAAACAAACAGAACAAAAAATACATAAAAACATTACAGTAACAAGAATATAGTGACGTGTAATGTAGAAAATTAAAATAGTGACAGATATGATAATTATAGATAACGAATATTAAAATAGTGACAGAATATAATAAAATTAAAGATAACGAATATAAAATACAGAAAATATTTCTTTGGCCCAAAGAAAATTGGAAAATTTCTCTCTCATAGCCCAGAAGATGGACTACATGGTAGGTCGAAACGTCGGCACTAATTAAATATAAGTCTGGTATTTATTTGGTGTTTTTTTTTTTACTGCACCCCCCAACTATTTCCGTTCTCCATAAATAATTTTGATATATATACACATATATAGTAATATTTTATTTTATCCAAATGGTAAATAAATTGTAAAAAAAACATTTCTATTCAAATAAAGAGCTAGCACATACAGAACCCGGAGGAACAAAAACACATTTCCAACGGAGATGATGTAGGATGATGGAGTATACCTTGGGCGGAGATAAATCGGAAGTGGGTAGAAATATGACTGAGCAACTTACACATTTATGTCTCTCAAGTTTCCTTTTTTTAGTTATATTACTATTATTAATATTTTTACTCGGCTACTACAATTCGCTGAGATTTCGGTAAACCTTTAAAGCGCCTAAGAAAGTTTATTTTGAGAGTTTGGTAAGATTAGGGAGGGAGTCGCCCCTGGGAGAGGAGGGCCAAAGAAACAGGCGAGAAAAAGTTGGCCTCGTGTGGTCGGAATTCTTCAAACTAATTCTCAACTGTTGAGGTGAGAGTGAACGGGTCGTGGGGAGTTTAAAATTTTAGTGGCGTGGGAGCTCTTAGTTTACACCCAGCGGAGGCTAAGTTTATAATAGAATAGTTCAGGAAATTCTATTTCTAAAAATTAAGACTATATTTTAAAAACATACTCGGTCTTGTTTTTTTTATTCAGCTGTAGATAAACAAATAATTTCCGCTTTTAGTGAAAACATCTCAAGAGCTATATATATTTTTCCTTCACAAATCTTTAATCCTATTTTCGATTTAAATAGTGAGTTGACTCAAACGTTTCATTGAATATAGAAGATGCTTATAGAAAAAAATAATTATTAAAATATTGTTCCTAACTTTTCTTATTTTTAAATTTAACTTTTATGTGTTTGTTTTATCAAAAAAAAAAAAAATTGCTAAATGGCTTTTGTATATTTTCTGTCAATAAACATTTATTATTATTGGTTTAGTATGTTATACTAGCTTATGTTCGCGTGGAATTTGGTCTGCCACATAAAGTTTCGTGAAAGATCATTTAAAATAAATAATTTCATTATTTTTTAAAAATATAAGTCTAACTTCAAAACTGACGGATTCTATACAACCTTTGAACCCCTATTATATTAAAGGAGAAACCCTTGGGGTGGAATTATCCTAATGTCTTTCTTAATCTATACAAAGAACCTATCTACAAATTTCAAGATGCTAAGTCCCTGATTTGCCTTTAATTATGTACTATAACGGGAGGGCACATGCTCCCACATAAATCTGCCCTTGCTGTAGCCTACGATGTATAAACCTATTTTACTCAATAATTTTCATCCAAATCCGTTCATTTGTTTTTGCGTGAATGAGTAACAAACAAAAAACCATGATTATGTACTATAATGGATTCTCCTCAGTACCTAAAAAACTGTCGGGGAGCACGTGTACCCGTATCCCCCCATAAATCCGCGCTTGCTATACCCTATGTGTTATTCTGATGTTAAACCTATATTACTGTAAAATTTCATCCAAATCCGTTCAGTAGTTTTTGCGTGAGAGACAAACATACAAACTTTCACATTTATAATATTAGTAACATTATTAACACCTGCGCACTATCACGTCCTGCAAACATTACATCAATGATTTTGTTCCTCGATTTGCAGGAATATAAAATTTTTCATAACCTTCTACATCTTCTATAAGGAAGTGCAAGAAAATGAGACTAAGAAAGGAATAGAACCAAAGGATTATGATGATGTGTTGACGAGCGGAATGCAATTAATTTGTCGAGGAATATATGACTTAACAGTGGGAATATTCGAAAAAAATTACAATTTATCTTAGATCTTTGGATTGTGTTTATTGCATCTTGTGCAAATGGATGTTTTTTGCTGTAACAAAAAGTTTCCAACTAGATCTTGTCAAAGTATTGTAAATTCGCCATAGCTGTTTGTAGCGTCTTATCTTACTGATTTTGTGTCTTGTGTTCCATGTCTATCTTTTGTCCAAGTACAGTCCAAGATAACGTACATAGTTTTTAAATGGTACGTAATATCAATTTTGATGGCTGGAAAAGAAGCTTTGAATAAGCTAACTTGGCTCTATCTTGTGGCGTTTATATTGAGCCATTTTTCCAATTCAAACAGGTGATTTTGGAGAGTTACAAAGGCTATGTGAAATACATTGCATTGTCAGCGAAGCTGTAGATGGCACTGTATTGCTTTCCAGTTGTATTTTGTAATATTTACACTATCACAAAAATAATGTAATATATTTTTAAATTAATTAATGAATTAATGCCATTTTTTTTTTTAAATGTTCTAAAGACATGTATAATTTTGTGTCACTTGCTTGTAGAGTTATTGTATGTTGTATTTATGAAAGGATATATTTTTTCCCTTCTTTAGGTCATGAAAGTTGTAGTATCAGACAAAACGAAGATAAGCAAATGTTCTAAGATAACATGCAAAAAAGCTGAAAAAATAAAATAAGGATAGTTAAAGGACCTTATAAAGGCGTATCCTTTGTCTTTGAAGACTCTAATTTCTTGGATAGTTCCGTAAGGAGCGAATGTCTTCTGCATAAGTTCCTCCGTCAGGCCGTTCGTGAGTCCTCCGCAGTACACTGTGCAGTTCGTCGGGCTTGACTGGTTGTACACCTCGTCGAACGTCAATGGCTTGGCGTTCGCTGCAAAGAAAGAATAACTTATTAGTATTTGATTATAATTAAAAAAAATAAGTTAAGAAATATATTGACAATGATGAGAAAGTTTAAAAATAAATGTGTTAAAAAAAAAAGCATGCGGACGTAGCAATAAAGGAGCAAGCTAACTGAGAATAATATGGTTTTTATATAAAAATGTAATAAATTAAATATTTTATATACACTAAAAAATTGGTCCTATAATTAACTAAACTATTTATAAATTAAACTATTCTTGTAATATTAATAATTGTTTTAGCAATAAATTTAAGGGAATTATGAAACATATGAAGGTGTTAAAAATTCAAAATCGAACTTACAATACAATTTATAAATCGCATTGAATGTTACCTCATCTAGCTGCATTATGTAACGAGTCGACCGAAATTTAGCATATAAACTATTCCTTAATGCTATCTACGGCTATATAATCAAGATAAAATAATACACAAAAATTAAGCTCAAAACAGAGCACCATTAATTAAATTTTATTTTTATGAATCTAAAAATATTTTAAGGTTTTGTTAAGATGATATTATTGAAGATAATAAAATACCTTGGTATTTCAGCAGATTCAAATCATTGTTTTAGTTACTAATTATAAAAACTGCGTAAAATTGCAGATAATATAATTATATATATATATATATATATATATATATATATGCGATAGCGTCATAGCCTTCTAGACACAACAGCTGTTATAAATAAAAGATACGCGAAGGAATAGTTTTAATGTACGGTTACAGAGTGTTGAGTAGATTGGAACCCTAAAAATGTAATTTGAAAGAAACACGGAGTAAAGGCATTGAATGCTGTTTCTTTGTTTTTTTTTCAGGTGAGGGAATGTTTAGTTGAAAATTTTTGTAATTATTTAAGATATGTAAATATGTATTGTAAATAAATCTTTGTTTTTTTCAGAGAAAAAATTTCGTCTTTATTTCATTATTCCAAGCCATAAAAACATTAATATATATGATATTTATAAAACATATAAAAAATATTTACATATATATTAAGCCAATTTAGTATCTTATTCATGTATACCAATTATATCATCAAAAAAAAAGGTTGAAATATTTTGTGAATCATAAGTATATTTTTGAAATATAGTTATTAAATGTATTTCAAAAAACATTTCTTTGCTTTCAGCATAATTTTAATAATGATTTTCCAAAACTTCACACGTTTCGTTAACCTTCATAAGTGATCTAGATGTCTTATTTCATGCTTTGTTAACACTACCATCATAAACCATCACACAAATCTAAGTTATATTCAAATACCCTTAAAAGCATTAAACCACTCTACACCTTTTTCCGTTTGTGATTCCAATAATCTTTCAACCTTTAAATCCCGTATATTCAATCACCTAATTTCCTTAGGATTCCCCCAAAATCGGAAAAAGTATGTTCAGTTTTGAGATTAACGTTTTTTTTAATGATATATATAACGATGTATTTGGTATATATGTTTGTATCTGTATAATCGTATGTGTGCATACGCATGTGACAGATATACATATATTTTCATTCTCTGCTAATTTGGCTGTTCACACTTCCAGTCACATATCTTTAGACGTATTTATTTATTTTTTCATAGTTATCATAGTTAGTAATGTTTATATTTTCTCTTACATTATTTTCTATCTTGTTTTGTTGTTATTTTGTGTGTGTATATATGCATATATATATATATATATATATATATAAAACTGTCAATTGTTTCTGTCTCTATACACGTAATTATTGTTATCTTATTTTTGTTTTATTTTATTTTCTTCTTCTTATTTATTTTATAGGCAACAGTGTGCATAATTCATATTTTTTCAATTATTTTTTTTATTTATTCCTTATTTATTAATTTAATTGTAATTAATTAAGTAAATGTAATCTATTTCACTCCAAGACATTTTAGGTTATACATTATTCCTGTATTGTTATTCTAAAGGGTCTTACTTGTCCCAGAATAAGTAAAGTCTTTTTTATTATTATTATTACAAAAAAAAATGTTTTTGTAAACACAAAAAACAAATGTTCATTTAGTTTTGCTTTCTGTTTGGTTTAGGTAATGGTTCGAAAAGGCTTATATATTCCCCCCTGAATGTCTCATGTATCTCATTCCTGTTGGCTTTTTTACGGATCTTGGAGATATCTTTAGCCGATGGCTTTTCAGTTTATTACCCTCTGTTCAGGCACGTCTTTTTCTACCCTTCCCATCCATCTCAATATTACGGCCTCACATATCTCGCATACGGAATTACACGTTTATTACTCTTATACAAGGAAATAAGTTATATGAAACTCAAGAAAAGTTATATTATTTACAGCATGTTTTTATTATGAGACATTATACAATGCAGTTTATTTTCAAATGATTAAAAGTGAGGGGTTTGGGATCAAAAGCGGATAAATCCGATGTATCGACTTTTCCCCCAATTTTTGCTAGTTTATATTGGCACTATAATATATGTTATCTCTTTCAATGAATATTCGATATATATAAATACGTATATTATGTATACAGATAATTACCGTTAATTAATTATAAAAAAAACCTGTACAACTACAACCCATGAAGGGTCTGGCGTTCAGTACATGTTAGAGACTGTACTGTTTCATTGACAACGGTTCTGTAAGGAGGTGACTTGTCCTAGGTCACGCTCAACCGCCAGATTTTTCCCCCTTATTTTGGGTACCCTATTTTTATAATATTTTATAGAGGCTGGGTGGGCCCCAGGAGGGTCCTAGATCCCACATGATCCATCATCCGCTGCAAACAGACTAAATAAAAATCATTGCCTGCAGCGGGATTTGGACCAGGATTTCCGACATGGCTCTACCACTGAGCCACTCCGCTCCCTAATTATTTAATTATAATCACAAGGAAAAATTCTTGCATATTGCAATTATTTATAGTGAATGTTTTCTTATACTTATTCGTATTTAACAAGCAATCCGTTTCTGCTATTCTGGAAAAAATTGTGGAATGATTTTATGAAGAAGTCATTTTTCTTATATAGATTTTTTTCTGTAATGAATTTTAATTATTTTTAGGGGTCTCCAGGAAGGGGATTGGATGGACCGAGAGGTGAGGAGCTCTGACAGGTTGAGGCAACCTATGTTGGAACGCCTATAATGAACAATGAATAATTATTTTACTAAAATAATTACAGAAAGGGAATAATAGGAAAGGGAGAATCGCTGTATATCCACTGGGTTTTCCATAATGCCGTTTTCGCCTGTACTTTTACTTGCCTCTTTTATGTGGTTTATATTTTTTCATGCAATTTGAAGTTAGGTGAGCGTATTTTTTCATTTTCTATTTAGTTTTTTATTAGCTGTTGTTATTTAACATTTCCCAACTATTGTCTTTTAACCTAACTTATGATTCAGTGATATAATTTAGGCCTTGAATGTGGTAGAATATTTTCTCTGGTTAGTGTTTTGCTGCATTTTAAGGTTTGAATGAGCTCTATTCGTCCTTTTCCTTTGGTATTATTATCTTTCTGTCCTCAACATATCTGAATAGGTGAAATATTGAGGAATATTTTTATTCCCTGTTTAGTGACTTAAGGCTTGATAAATATTTAAAAGAAACTTTTCCACTAATGTCTTAACACATGAAGGCTGTTGCAGGGATAAGTAGTCGAACTGAAAATTTGAATTATGAAACACTATCACATATCCAGCACCATTTTGCCACTGCTACTGTTGAAGAATGATGCCGAGCCTGTCTTAATGTTCATGTCTCGAATAACTTTCAATGAAATTTAGTGAATAAAGTAGTTGGAACAAATAAAATAAGTTTTATTTATTTACTATACCTAAATAATTAATAAAAATGAAAATCTTTAGGTGTGAATATCTCCTAAACAAAGCGTTTGCGGACATAAATCCACAGGAAACTTTTTTGATGCTTTGGGGTACTACTTCAAATTTTAATTTTCGCTACTTAACCCTTTTATGATTAATGTAGCCGTATGGCTACAACATCTGTTATGTACTCCTGTTAGCGTTTTAATGCTCAGTGTAGCCAATATTCTACATGAATAGTTCTAGAACATGTTACAGATTGCAGCACAGGCTAGCTAGACTTTCCAACCTCATTTTGGACGGATAATTAGATTATTTAAAAAAAATGGTAGGATGAAAAAATTGAAAACAAATATATGGTTAATTAGGCAATTTTTAACAGAAAAAGTCACAGGAGATATTTTTAAATTTTATTCTGACACTTTGGACATGAAAGGGTTAATTTTTTTGAGGGTTGCGGCATCGTTTCATTGTCGTAGTGTACGGTTTGGACTTGATTTGTAATATAAGCAATTCATTTCAAGCCAATAACTGATAGCCCCTCCTAGGACAAAATTAGCATACTTTTCCAACTCATTTCTCATGGTTTTAGTCCAATTCTTTACCTGAAGTTCTGAGTGGGTAAAATACTCACTATACACGCACATACAGTGGTACAATAAATCTCCATTCACTCATATATTTAATTAATTATTATTATTTTAAAAATACCATTTATTTCAGCTGTGTATACATGAAATGCTAGAAGTTTAAAATCTTATATTAGAATTGCTTAAGGGGGATACTGAGGAAAGATAATCCCCTTTCAATTGCCTTATAATACAATAGGTATTATTCCCGTGAAGGGATGGTATTTAAACTGGTTCGGTAGCCATTATAAGAGGGTTAAGCTACTGCGGCGCGGGTAAATTTTCAACAAGCGAACAGGTTGGTAGCCCTGTGTTTGCCGAGCTCGAGGCAAGCGGTGCTCTATTGCCCCCGGTTTACACCCCCCCCCCGCACAACTTTCTCATTACAACCTAGCAACCTGTTAATTAGCATCACATACAACACCTGAAACATGAAACGCTCTCTACCGATAAGGAGCTCCTAAGCTCTTTCTCATCACCTTATATCGATTCAGCTACGGTTAATTCGATTATATCCGGCAATCCCTTAATAAAAATTATTTATCCATCTCTTTTATTCTAAGGGGAGCGGGGTAACTCAGTTGGTAGAGCGATGAGTTTTTGTCCCGAAAGATTGCGAGAGAGAGAGAGAGAGAGAGAGAGAGAGAGAGAGAGAGAGAGAGAGAGAGAGAGAGAGAGAGAGAGAGATCCCTGCTCCAGAGGCATTTCAGTCTCCTTGTCGGATTATGTGGTAATGTGTCAGTCAGTAATGATTGTACCAGTAAGTTTGGGTGTCCAGCACTTGATTGTGTCAGCCACGAGTGGTATGTTGAGATCTCTGTGTAATGTTTTATTAATGATGTAAAAGGGACTATGTGTAATATAACGAAGGAATTTCAATTGAAAAATTACATGAATAAATAAAAAGAAAAATTTAGGTTTTATGGAATGAAGCATCCTTGACAGTGAATTAAGGTGATTTATTATAAGCAAATGAATATTTCGGTATGGATATATGTACCGGTACATACATAAAAAAACTATGGTAAAAGAAAGATCAAGAATTATGCGATTTCTAAAATGGTGAAGAACTTCGGATTATTGCCTACAAAAATTATTGCTTTCGACTTTAATATTTATTTTTTATGATGGCTATAGGCATACAAATATAAATTTATGAATATTGCCTCTTTGGCAATAAAACCGTTACTGGCTTGATCTTACTATTATAGAATTTATTTTATTGTATAACTTAAAAACAACTTTACCTGAATATCTGTAATAAACTCAATAACTAATAAAAGTCAGATAATTATATCTAAAACTATTCCAGATAATAAATCATTATGCATTACTGGATGAAATAAATCTATCCAATTAGACTACTGGAATCAAATTTAACATCATCATTAATAAATAGGAAACATAAATTTTAGTTGATAATTAAATCAAGTAGAAGATTATTTATTAGACCGACAGAGCGCACAGATGTCTCAATTACCATCCACTAATCGACTAATGGAAATTCTATACCCCATTATTTTGATTGCTTCTAATTACGAACGAATATTTCCAATGTTATTGTTGCAATGAATTGCCTATACTAATAATATCAAAGACGACCAATGAAACCTCAGGTATATTAAATTATAATGAATCAAATATAGCATCAATATAAAAACATAATATAAAAACTACTTATTGAACTATTCATTTTTACAAATAAAATAAGTGACAGTTATTGATAATTATTGAAGTTAATGCAGATAAGTTATTTCATAGTATGTATTCGTTGTTTTGAAAAATTGCAAAAACCTAATCCTGAAGTCTCTAAAAAACTGGAAGACACGATACTGTCAACATAGCCCTGATTCAGGCATCATTCGAACATCCAAATAAAGAAAAATCACATCAAAGACTCAAAGTGCAGCTTGACAAAGAAAAAAATTTTGTTGACTGCTGATATGAGATGTGCTTGATGCTGACTATTGAGTTGTTCACAGTTTTTTTTAGAGATTTGAGGTTTTGCTTATTGGGATTTTCCCTACAGCATTCTAATTTACAATTTTTTTCACTTTTTGCTCATTTTATTAACGTGACCCAGGTATTATAATTTCCGGTTTCGATGGTATATCCAATTTCGTGACCTTTGTTGACCTGGCTTAGGACATCTTTATATTTGGTTTTAGATAAACATGAAATAGAATTATAAAAACAATTTAAATAGGCAGTCATGAGAATTGAAAACTGAGATTAAAACTCAAAACTTTGGAATAACTGTGTTCTTTGAATTTACAAAGCAATTACAGCCTGAATTATTTAAATTTAATTTTTTTTATATTTAATTTATTAACACTAGTCTGATTTTCACGTATAATGACACTCCGAACAATATTTATATACATTTTCAAGTAGTTTGTTTATAAATACAATAAAAAAATACATGATATGATGGCTATACAAGGTCAATACAACATATTAATAACTAAATTGAAATACTAATTAATATAGTTATAATTAATATAGGAAAATAGTTGACTGGAAGATCTAATGTTGGATATAGATAGTCTGGGGGTGCAGTCAATATAACACAAAATAAGAAAAATTTATTAGGAGTGCCGACGTTTCGACCTACGTTGTAGGCCATCTTCAGGGCTGATAGAAGCTGGAGCCCATCTCCAGCTTATTTACCAATATCAATATTGGCTCCAGCTTCTATCAGCATTGAAGATGACCTAAAACTTAGGTCGAAACGTCGGAACTCATAAAAAATAAGTTTTTCTTATTTTGTGTTACATTTACTGCATCCCCAGACTATCTATATCCCACAATAACTAATATACATTCCAATTTGTTGTGTCTTGTATTTGTATTTATATTTATGTTAATGAACTTTTGATTTTCATTTTTAGCATTATGATCGACTTAAAGTTCAACAGTACATAGATCATTTATACTATCAATCTATACATATTATAAAACAAATTACTCGACCGGGTCTGTCTGTATGTTCGCTATAAACTCAATAACTACTGCACAGATTTTCATGCGGTTTTCACCAATAGATAGACTGATTCACCAGGAAAATTTAGGTATATAATTTGTTGAGGCTCTGTGTAAATGGGTTGGAATATAACTGTCGGAAATGTTGTAATGTAAGAAATATCTAGGTTATTTTGAATGCGGTATTTTGAAATCTATTTAGACGGATGGAGTATTGATCCTTATCAATTAAATTTTTGAGTTACCTTAATAATTTCATGCACATTATTATAATATGCTACACCATATAATTTAAATGAGTATCTTAGAAGTTATCACAAAAAAATTATCGCGCATGAAAATAAATGTCTATAAAGAAATATTTTATTTTGTTTTTAAGTTTGTAATATCTATATAGTAAAATACATTAAAATACTTCATGTAGTGTAGGCATTTTATTACATTTAAGTCTATTGCACATGTTCGACTCATCAAACTTATGTGATCCTACGACAGACAAAACTTGTAAGCACAGTCTGCTCTATTACCCGCTAGTTATTTAATAGAACAAGAAATTTAACTGTGAAGAATAAAATATTTTAGGCTAAACGAAAAGTTCAACTTGTTATCGATGTTTTAAATTGTTGTTACTAGGAATTTCGCAACTATTAACCAACTCATTTAGTTAAAGATTAGATAGATAGGTCGATAGAAATTTATTTGTCTTTTGGGCTTCCACATACAAATAGAGCCTATCTTGGCTAAAATTGCATTATTATGATTTTAACAATTTATGTACATGTCATTTCAAAATGAAAATAAAAATAAAATAATATTTACTAACAGATTCTGGTTTTCAAAACATAAATGACAGATTACAGGATAAACAATTACTGGTGCTATGATGGAAACAATAAAAATAAATAAACAAAATATCACTTTTAAGATAAACTAAAAACAAACACTTAATATAAAATGGTCCATGATAAACAATTTAGCACTTTTTGAACTCCCATCATGCAATAATACACTTTATGTAACTTATCTACACTGTCGATATTGAGTATAGCTTGGATACTTGGTTACCAGAAGATTCTAAGATGAAGTGTTGAAGAAATTGTTGTCTATATTCATTGTGTGCTGGGCAGTGAAAGAGAATGTGATGTAGACTATTGTAGATAAATTGATTGCATGATATACAGGTTTTTTGTGACAAAAAAGTTGTGTTTTTTCCATAGATTCTGATTTGTTCTGGATTAGCAACTCTTAATTGGCTGACACATTTCAATTTCTTTATATGAACTTTGAATGTGAGGTACCGTCCAGGATCGGGAGCATTGTAACTACATAGAATTCTATATAAAGGGTAGTTAGTTGAATTTAGAGTTATTTAAATGACGGCTGAGAAATATTGGTTATGTGCTTTTTCCAGTAAGTCGTCTTTGTATCGAAGAAGTCCATTTGTATGGTCAACAGTAAGCTCTTCTGTAAAGGCATTTAGTTAAAGATTATTATTAATATTACAATGGATTTTTAAACTTTAAAGTAAAGTTGCTTAACATTAATTTTATAGCTCATACACAGGGCGGTACTAGTAAAAAATCTCGCGCAACATTTTACGACTATGTCGAGCATGTTGGTGACGCCAACGCGTAAGTTTTCCCTATACCTACAAACAGCCTATATATATATAAGGCTGTTTGTTAATAATATAACATTACAGGAGTTATTCGAAAATTATACAAATGAGGAAAGTAATCAGGTATTGAGGTGAATAGTCGATTTAAAAAAAAAAAGACCACTAAACGCTCAGAAGTTGAAAAGGGTATTCATCCGTTTCCGGGTATAATTATACAGCTTTTGTAAAATTGTTAGAGCTATTACAATAGAACCTGTTTGCAGTTGAAATGGCTGCCTCTCAGCAAATTAATAATGAAACCCACTCGTGCATTGTGCTTCGATACCTCTCCTGGTCAGTCAGTATAGCTCTACTAATTGTCTGCTCAAATATTAGCCTTTCTTTGTTGTAGGCCGGCCCCACGGAACATTTGGGGGATGAGTGTTAATAAAATGCCCTATTCGGCACAGGATCGAGTCTATATTAAAGTACTAACTATTATCATAATATACCTCAATGTATGTGTGTGTATATATTTTACCTTCAACTCCGATGAATAAGTGGTATTAGAAGTGGTTTGTGCAATAACTCAATTTCAAGCCAATGCCTGATTTAGCGTTTTATTCACTACGAAAATAACACGATTAAGCTTCCCTATGTACCCGAAACACAATTTAGACAAGATTCCACTTAAATACTTATTCAGCGAGATTGTACAAGGCGGGCAAACACCCATTTTACACATAATGCGAACAGTATGAACTTAACGTTTAGTAGAGTCACCACGGTATTACTCTAAAAAACTAAAAATTACAATTTAGTTTATAATATTAATTTATTTGATAACATTTACTTTGATAGTTCTTCATTATTTTTATATTTAGGGTGTTTACAGTTATTGAAAAACTAAAATCATAATGAGACATAAATGATTGACAGTTGTATAAAACAAAATATCATCCCACAACTTCACCAGCCCAGACTTTTTCTCTTAATTTGTATACATCTGGTATATAATTAATTTTATTAATTAACTCATTGGCGTTTAATGCCAGTTTCACGGCTGGGAAAGGGGGCAGGTACCACCCGGACTCCTGCTTTGACCTCATTCCAGGGGAAGAAGCTTAGTTCGGGGACCCAAGGCAAATTGTAAATAGTGTAACTGTTGTGGTATGAATGTTTTTTTTTTTGTATTATTTTTATTATTATTTTCGCATTTATTTTGTTTTTATTACCGCATGTATATATTTTTATTGCATTTGTTTATTTTTTATTTTATTTATTTATGGAATGATTGTATAGCTACATAACACTATTACTTATTGTCCACAAGTGGCAGATTGTAATATTTCAATAAAGTGTAAAATAATATAAAAAATTAATTAAACAAATGTAATTTATTTAAATTTACTTATTTTTCTTTTAATCCTGTAGCCTACTTCATCATTACTTTATATTATACATTTTCATAAACTTTATTTTATTTTATTGCATTGTTTTATTGCGTTGGACAATCAAAAATTGTCCTCTGATTTTTTATAGAAACCAAGTATAGTCAATATATATATTTTTTTTTAACTGCATTTTATTTTTCAAATGAAAGGATGTACCACCAATTTATATATACACCCTTACATTATGCAATTCGGTAGCAAAGTATAAAAAAAAAAATTAAAGGTAGTTAGTAAAAAAGTTAATTTTTAATTTTTAAGAGAAACAAGGCAATGGAATCGTTGATAAGACGACATTAAAATTTATGTAAAGACAAGAAAATAAACAGAAGAAGAAAATATACAGCCAAAAATCTGTAAATTTCAGGCGTGAATTCTATACCTCAATAACAAGAAAGATTATATAATATATGAATCAGCCAGTTACCTACGAAAAATACAATATATTTTCTAGCGAATTTTTTTAAAGCGTTGAATAATATATTTTTGTGAGATAATCATAAAAGTATCGTGGTATAGTTTAACTAAATCCATTGCGTAGAGACAACCAGGATTTTTTAAAATATTAAGAGTCAGAATTTTATTTTAGTTTTGATTTTATCAATACAAATAAGATGGAGGAAAATGCAAAACGGCGTCAGGTAGATTATTCGTGTAGAAAATGGGTTAAGTATGGATATCTTGGAAACTCTACTAAGAAACCTACAGACCGAAATCTAATGTACATATTCTGCTTACGAAAGGATAACTTTAACCTATTAGTTTAATGACTTCATATATTATATATATATATATATATATATATATATATATATATATATATATATATATATATATATATAAATGTAAAAAGGAAATCCTTAATCTTTTGTATTGAGAGCATAACGAGGCCGATGTCAACATGGTACTGGATTCAAGGTGGGAGTCGGGCGATCCACACAAACCCGCCCACAGTCCATCTAACCTTTTGTGTATTTTCATCAGGTTTCAGTTTTTTATCTTAGAGAGAAAAATAGTTG
Source organism: Arma custos (assembly GCA_037127475.1). Classification (NCBI taxonomy): domain Eukaryota; kingdom Metazoa; phylum Arthropoda; class Insecta; order Hemiptera; family Pentatomidae; genus Arma; species Arma custos. The sequence goes on along the minus strand of CM073759.1, from coordinate 205,358,616 downwards.
ACTGGAAGATCTGATGAAGGATGAAATTAATACGCACCCCCCAACTTCATTAGTTTTTTATCGTAGGAGTTAAGTAAATTATCTAAGTCTAGACGATGGAAATACCCATATAACCCGAAGTAATTCCTTCTAATAAGGATTTAAATTCAACATCGCTATAAAAATAGCGATAAAAACATCAAGTTAGTTATTGTTGCATTAAAAGATGGATAATTCCTAGTACGATTAGTTAAGTTCTGAGCCCGCATTAAGGAGTTATGTTGCCAGGAAATAGTAAAAATAAAATCAGATTATGCAGTAGATTTTAGCGCAGGAATTAATCTTTAATAGTAAAACTAAATTCATAATAGTTTACAACTTCCTATAAAAGATAATATTCATGAAAGTCATAGCATCGGGATAAATTCAGCCGACTATCCGAGATCATTTATATGGATCATGGAAGGACAACGTATGTACAAATTTGGATAAATATGTATATATATATATATATATACTTAGACTTTACTGATATATTATTTATATGCTCTTTAATAATCAAATTTGAAAATGATTTTTGTTCAGTCTGAGAATTGATGTATAATATTCTTAAATTTAGAATAAAAGTTTAACCGGCTAAAATAAATATTTTTTTTAAATTATATTAAAAAATGTATTATTTTATAAAAAATAAAACAATTAAATAAATATAATGAATGATACGAAATGTCATGAGATAAAGGCTAATTAAACTAGTCACCATTAATACTCAAACAACCATCTTCTATCGTAAATACAAAATTGTATTCACTATATGTAGAATCAAGAATTAATGGTTCTTTTTTTGTTTTGTTGGAATTTTTCTTTTAACTATTATATAAATAAAATTAGGGCCTATTCCCTAAAAGCCCATTTAGAAAAATGCTTTTTTAGGATATTATGCATGTGCCGAATATTGATACCAATGGTCAAAAATGCATTTTTTTTTTTTTTTTGACTCAGGTATCTCTGAAAAGCATATATGTATTAGTTGAAAATTGTGCAACACTATTGAAACCTGACGATTACAATTTTTTTCCGCTCTAGGTACAGGTAACTATACCGTAATATTTAAAAATAGTTGAATTACAATTCGCATTATTACACATTGTTTTTTCAAAAATAGGTAAGTAAACGAATATTTTTTTCATAATATTTTTATGCTTTTCAATAAAACATACACAAATCAAGCTAAAAGACTGTACCTACACCTGTACGAGTAGAACCAATGAGGTGTCTTGAATTCACTACATTTACATGAGATAATACCGTTTCTTGAACAACTGTTGTGCAGGGAGGTGATTGTTCGAGATCACGTTTTTCCTAATGAAAGGTACCGACTTAATAGGGACTGAGCTCAAGGAAGGTCTGTACCCCGCTCCCCATATTTAATTACCTATATAAGCGAATAATTGTCATGTATATATTCTATTACTTAGAACTTTGTTAAATAATTAAATTGACAACATATTCATAAAATGTAGCTAATTATTTATTTAACTAACCTGTTACTTAAATGCTTTAATTTCTTGCTTTACAAACACAAAGTTCTGGTGAGCTTTGAAAGGCAAAACAGCTAGGAAGTATGTTGTGGTCCGGCCTAACTTCTTCAAATTCCAGGGCAAGTTTGAAAGTGAGACTCATCAAAGTATGTAGTGTGATTTTTTTATATTAATTTTTTTTAGCGGCTCAAAGTATAATAAATAAAATTTAAAACAGATCCTGGAAAAAGGTAGATATCCATCAATTAATAATTACTTCGTGATCTCTTAGTTTTATGGACTTTTGAATTATTAGTAGCATAGAATACGGAACTCGTATAACGCTATTCGAAATCAGATAAGGATAAATCTTTATATCAGGTTTATAGAAGTGAACACAAAAAAAAAAAATATATACAACTATGTATATAGATAGGAGAATGGATTATAGTGTATAAACTACAGAGTTAAGAGGCAGGGCTAAGGATTATCATGGTAAACCTAAAATCCGATTAAAATGAACACTTTACGATTAATAAATGATTATTGATTTAAATTTAGTTTATAATATTAATTTTTTTGATAACATTTACTTTGATATTTCCTTATTATTTTTATAATTAGGGTGTTTACAGTTATTGAAAAACTAAAATAACTTAGTGTTTCTACTAGAAAAATCATAACGAGCCATAAATGATTGACAGTTGTATAAAACAAAATATCATCCTACAACTTCATCAACCCAGACTTTTTCTCTTAATTTGTATACATCTGGTATATAATTAATTTTATTAATTAACTCATTGGCGTTTAATGTCAGTGACGCGGCTGGGAAAGGGGGCAGGTACCACCCGGACTCCTGCTTTGCCCTCATTCCTGGGGAAGAAGCTTAGTTCGGAGACCCCAGGCATATTGTAAATAGTGTAATTATTGTGGTGTGAAGAAGAAGAAGAATGTAACCAATTCTTTTATTTTCAGACTTTATTTTTATTATTATTTTCACATTTATTTTGTTTTTATTACCGCACTTTTTATTGCATTTATTTTACGGGTCACTTAAAATTTATTTTTATGTTTTTTTTAGGTAATTTACATTAATACGTATCTACAATTACACAAAATACGTTATATAAATAAATAGCTTTTAAAGGTTTTTTAAATTCAATCAATTGACATATCTGAAGAACCCGAAAAACTATATATCAGTACAGGAAAATAGAGACTCTTTAGTAAAATATAATAAATAGCAAATGGCCAAACTTGTTTTTCAGATATATATATATATATATATATATGTAATAGAAAGAACGATGCCTTATCGCTAGAGATTAACGCAAGTACAGAACCTTACCATTGGTATTACTCAAATAACAAATTCAATTAGAAAGATCAAGAGACCATCTTCTTTTCAAACGCCTCAGAGGACTATCGGAAAATAAAGGTTTGAAACTAGTGAGTTTGAATGGGAATAATGTTAGTCATGAAAGGCTGATATCGGATTGGGGGATGTGGGACATGGAGGTAATTATGGATAAATTTATTCGAAACAAAGTAAAGAGCTCTGAGGATTTTAAGAAGGGTTTGGGATTGCATGGGTTGGATATAAGAGGAATTCCAGAATTAAAATAGTAAGAAACAAAATAATATAAGCCCATAATGAATGTCTTCTTCAGAATCACAGTGTCGCAATCTTGGGAGGGACTAAAAGTGATATGAAATATTTTAATTAAGTATAATAACTTTTCAATAAAATAGAGCCAAAAACTCAAAAAGAAACATTATTATTTATTATAATGCGATTGGGAAAAACCACAATGCAAAGCCTTATGTTTCAAATCCAGTAATACACCCACTTACCAGTCGACGTTTAGAGTTGTATGTTGAAATTCTTGGTGGTGGGGTGCTGTCTCATGTTTGGAGCCTGTTTGGGCTGTTGAACGTTGGGATGTATTGCACCCTTTCTTCGAGATGTGATTCACATAACCCTTTTTTTTGTCTTTGTGTCTTGATAATGCCTGAATAGGCGAAACGTCGACTGGTAAGTGGGTGTATTACTGGATTTGAAACATAAAGTTTTGCATTGTGGTTTTTCCCAATTGCAGTATAATAAATATAATAATGTTTTATATTTTCCACACCTGTAATTATTGAACCCAACGTCGAGAACTAAAATGTAAGCCGAAGCGATATGCCTAAAGGTGCTTTAAAGGATGTAAAATATCTATCCAAGTGCCATCCTTTCGAAGATAAGCATCTCTATTCTAATTATACCCGGATAGGCAAAATTTAGGACACCCATTATCGCCCGATTAGTTATAGCAGCTTAAAGTGACGTGAAATGAATAAACAAACAATAGTTACTGAGTTTTTATCTTATTTTTTTTAGTTCATATTCCAGGCAGATCTCTTTATGATTTGCAAACAAACTTCGACTGGACGTAATATGCAATATGGCCTCCTAGGGCTGGTGGAGAGAGGACGAAAGCGGGGGAACGGGTGTCAGATATGAATAGGATATATTATTGATGGAGGTAATCAGGCGGACACTAGCAGCTGCCGGCCAATATTCTATAAACATTCCCCTCCATGCCGACCTCTGCCTCGCAGGGCCTGATTTAGGGATCACCCAGCCTTAAAACCCCCAACCCGTATCTGCATCGACGGTAGCAGCGACGGGTAAATATCACTAATCGATACGAGACAGGAAATATCGATTTATTAGCATTAGTAAATTTGGGAATAGTAATAGAAGTAGAAATTTAGTTGGCCTGTAACAAAGGTTTATATGTGAATTCTTTAGATAAGTTTGATATGCTCCAAAACTCTTCATTCATTTATGTTCTTATGGTTAATCGGAAGATGCTGCAATGAAAGTCCTAAATTTTGCCTATCCAGATATAATTAGAATAGAGATCTATAAGTATCTGACACTGTATCGTCTCGGAAAACCGATTTTACGTCCCTTCTGAAGGAGAACATAACTGAGGATTTTTAACTTCCTTTAAAAAATCCTAAGGCCACATGCCGTTCATGGGTATAGTATGTTGTTATGCTAAGCACTAGACAGCAAGTGACGCTGCTCTACATTCATAAATCACAGAGGTAACATATCGAAGCTGAGAAGGATACTTGAAAATCTCCGAGACAAAGATTCGAACTTACAAACTTTTGTTGAGTAAGCAAGGTTCCTCTCTACAAGCATGTTTTTAAGATTAAAGTTCAAAATTCTTTTAGTGAACAATAGTGAGCGGAGCTGCCATGCCGGAGGTCCTGGATTCAAATCCCGCTCGCTGGTAGACTTTTATTTAATCTGTTAGCGGCCGGTGATGGATCCAAGGGATCTGAGACCCTTCTGGGGTTCATCCAGCCACTATTTTACTAGTTGCATAATATGAAGAAAGTCTGGCGGTTTAACGTGATCTAGAACAAATCACCTCTCTGCACAATCGTTCAAGAAACAGCACAGTCTCTACTACATGATGAACCCATGATCCTCCCCGGATTGTAGAGGTACAGTTTTTTTTTTCTTTTGTGTGTCCATGCATCCTAAATTATAAACATAACTACGCCTCTTAGTAAATAATAGCGCTTATTCTTCTATAAAAGACGTGCGTTGTTTCAAAAGAAATTTAAGAAATAGGTAACTGTACTAATGGATTAGAAGAACTTTCTGGGTTTAGAAGCAGCAGGCACGTATGCTTGGTTACCTAAGCGGTAAACGTTTGTAAACTAATTATGCCTTTCGTCGGGATATTCAGTCACGGATTTGATGTTGAGTTATGAATACAATTGATATATTATGAACAGACATATCTGCTATGATGATAAACAATTTTTTCGAATTGCCATGTCAAGTACTTTTTTCGGAATTCTAGGGCTAAGAATATAATTTGTAATATTTCATTCAGAAATTATACAAATGCCATTTGGCACATATTGTATTTTCGATCTCCAATTGAAAACCTTCCCTAAGGGATTCTCGCGGAAGCGTGTATGGAGATACCTCCCGTTGAAGGCACTCCTAGCCTGGTTCATCGCACTGTAAGAGATTAGGGCTAAAATGAAAAAAAAAAATCATCTAATACGAACCAGATGTATTATGTATAGCCACTGATGAATTTCCTTGCTAATTTTTGTTTGTTCCGCGAAGAGATAAAAAAAAAAATTATAAATTATAAAACAGGGAAAAAGCTTTTGAAGAAGAAGCTATTGAAACTAGGGCTATTCATGAAACACAAGGAGAATTCGATGAATGCCCCAACAGTCTTAATTGGGGAATATAATGAAATCCTCTTGGAATCTCTGTGGAAGTGGTTTCTGAAGCCCACCCCCTTCCCCAGTCAGGTGTCAGAGGGAGGGAGGAGAAGGACAAAGACAGAAGAAAGATCGTTATCCGACCTCAAAGGATACGCTTCGATTGAGTCCGGGGTCCGAAGCAGGGCCATCAGAAAGGACCGCCCTAAGACATTTCGTTATTAATTCTTTTATCGTACTACTTTCTCCCAATACTCCCTTTTCAAGGCCTTTATTAAAACGCGCCCTTCCAGTTAGCCAACCATACCATATCTCTCAGGGCAGAGGATAACAGAAATTTATATCAGAATGAATTATAACCGAAAACGGAATAGAAACATACTTAGGTCCTTTGCTGAAGAGATCCTTTCAGCTAGGGCGGGCCAAAAAGGATAAAATTGACTCAAAACAAAGGATCGCTCTCATCCTCCCCGCCCCGCAACCCCTCTCTCTCTTAATATAAAAGGGTCCCGTTTCTACTTCACTAATCTAAAAGACTCCCAAGATATTCCTTTAATTTAATATGGATTGGGAATAAAGAAAACGATTATAGAATGGACAATATGTAGACCAAAGTATAAATGTTTAAATATGGATACCTTTTTGACAAATTAAATATTTAAAGTTTCTATTTTGCTTGCTACATTTTTTTGTTTATCTTACTCTGTTATTACCAATAAGTTTTTTCAATATACTAGAAACGAGCAATAATGATAAATATATTATTTCGGTAGATCGATTTTTTTACTTGATTAGGATACATATACTTAAAAAGTGTACCATTAAAACCCATGAAGTGCCTTGGGTTAATTACGTGGAAGCGACTGTACTGTTTTTGGACAACGGCTGTGCAGCGAGGTGATTTAACCAAAATCAAGCTCAACAGTCAAGTTTTTCCGTCAATTAAAGAGACGCACTAGAGGCTGGGTGAGCTCTAGGAAGATCGTCATATCAGAGTACAGTATTAACACATTAGATAATTCATCTGCCGCAACCGTATTTGAACCCGGGATCTTTATAACATGACCTCAGTGCTTTACCACTGAGTTACCCCTTACATTTATTTAAATAATATAAAAATATATATATACAAAATATGGTAGACAAGGAAATAACATAGCTTGCAATATATATTTATTTTATATTTAAATATAAATTTCAAGTAATGTCCAATTAAAATAAACCACATCTCGAGGACGTTCGCACGTACGTACAACACATAATATGTGACAGAACAGATAGTTTTCTCTAAATTCAAGACAGATTTACTAGAGTTTATAAGAGACATCGATTTCGATCAACTGTCTAATTAAAGATGGGCAATTGACTAGTCACAAAGATTTTCAAGCTGGTGTTCGTAACTTTTACATATTTTATACATTTAAAGTTAATTTTCTATATTAATTAAATTCAGTATGGCTTTAGTAATTGAAATGTCTGTATACTAATCATCTTTTTATTTTTATATATATTTTTTTATCAAGTTGTTTTTATTAATTTATTCATTGAAATTTACAACTGTAATACAACAAGTAAATGGCAGGAATGATACATAATGACATGGATAAACTATATACATATATACATAAAGACAAGTAGAGAAACTACCCAGTAGTAGTACTCAAATTACACTTACAAATAAGATTTTGTTTATTTTTTTTTAAACTGGATTTAATTCTTCTTTTTTTTAGTGTAAGAGAAATAAAAACCATTTTCCAGTCATTGTTTATTCTCAATTTTCACTCTATTCGAGACGTTTCGACACTAGAGTGTCATTTTTAATCTTTTTTTTCTGCATCTTTTAAAAAATTCCTTTAAAACATTTTTATGTTTACATAGTCAATAAGTCTATAAAAATTTTGTAAAAAAAATTAATTAATAATAATTACATTACTAAAATTAATTAAACATAAAATGTCCAAAAATAACTCACTATAAGCATAGATACTTGGGAAGTCTCTTACCCTAAAAAACTTACAAATAAATTAATAAATTAGACCAGCTGTGAATTTTTGAATTTATTATGTCATTAATTTATAAATGCATTTTATACTGTATGAATCGATCTGTTAATATAAAAATCACATAATCTATGCTAATTCAACCATGATGCATGTCTAATGAACGCTTCTTTCATGGGGGAAAAAGAGACAAAAAAGAATATATGTACGTATATTGTTTACAAACTATCCAAAGGAATTCATTTTTAATTAAATGATAAATTCGCAATATTTTACCCCCAGCGAAATCCCGATGCTTGGACTCATGTTGCTCTCATACCAGCTATGAGTTTGGGTAACCCTAAACTTCCTTAGTTTAATTTGGGAAGCGAAACCAGTAACAATATTATTAATAATTACAATATTATTTTTTCAAAGTAAACTTATCTACTTTTATCTGTTTATTACTAATAATAGGATCTAAAAAAAAAATAACAAAGAAAAATATTCCAGAAATAGAGATATGAGAATGGAGACTAAGGGAGAAAGTAAGTTTAAGTTAAGGGGTCAAGAAGTTGGAAGAGGGGGGAGGATAAGGACCATCTAGATAACAGCTAAAAACCTTCAAGTTATTCTTTCGGCTTAACTCATTAACTAAGAAAACTTAATTAGTGAAAAATGTTTATCAAAATTTAATTATCCTTATATAAGTGCAAAAACCTAAACTTCAACAATGAATAACAATCAGCCGATCCTTATAATATTTAAGTATACAATTTAAACGAATACAAAATGATTATTGAGGAATACTTTAATATTTTTCATTTGAAGATAAATCTATATAAACAGGTAATATTAAAATTATGTATTCGATAATATTATGTTATATACTTAGCTTGTAGTAAATATCTCAAAGATATTATTTCAGGAGATGCTGGAGAGGAAAATACTTGAAGTGGGCGCTTTTAAGGTCAATGCACTTAGTTGACATTTTGATTTTCATTCTTCTCTTTGAAGAAACAATAGCACCCTATTGCTCAATAGTTTATATTTTTTTTTACTTTTTTTTTCATCCTCTCAATTCAATTATGTTTATGTGAAGACTTTTCTGAGAAACCAATTTTCTGAATTCCACATAAGTTTTTGCAACGGACTATTTATAGCTGTTGAAAGAACTTAGTATGTTGAGAAATTTTGAGTATTTTTTTATATCATTTATTTCCAGATCGGCTATTCCTAGCTAATTTTTTTTAATAATGAATTTTAAACTTTATAATAACGTAAAGGTGTGGGTTTCGCCTCATGCCAGAGACACCCCTAACTGTACATTATCATTTTATTTACAAGAGAAGATATAAATATATAATAGTTTTTTCTTATAAAAGAATTAAAATGTAATAGTAAACAGAACTATAGTACTATAAAACGGAAAACTAAAAGGAAACAGGATTATATTACAATTTGTTAAAACGATTGGTGAGAAATAGTCTTGGGAATGAAATAGGTTCGCGTATGTTGAATGCAACAGCACCTTTGACTGCTGGTAATCCGGTCTTAAATCCGGTGTAATGCTTTTTAATAAATTCTTCAATCGTCTCTAGTTTTACCTCTCGGTGTAGTTGAATGTTTCGTACGAACCAAGGCGTGTTTAGGGATACGTAGGATTTTATTTTGGAAAGTTTGCAATTTTTTTCGCTTTGTTGTTGACACTGCACCCCACACTTCACAACCGTACATTAGTAGAGGTCTAAGTACGGTTATATAAATGAATAAGGCTGTTTCTGGTTTTAATCTAGAATTTCTATTAATTATCGGATAAAGTAGAGCTAATCGTGCGTAGGCCTATGTTAATTTAACGTTGATATGCTGGTTCCAGTTAAGACAACGATCTAAATAAACTCTGAGATAAATTTTGAGTAGATATAACATCATAAATATTAAAAATGTACACTATATGTTTAGCGTATCGTTGGGGGGAGTAAATACATCATATTATAGCCACCAAATTTTATTATTATTACTATTTCAAGAAATTGTCGGTGAAATTGTGATACAACATTCAGTACCTCTTTACATACCCATTTTGTTTTAAAAAATCGTACAAAATATATATTACTTCATTTAAATGATAGAATTATAGGAATGTGTTATTTAATTTAAAAATAAATAGTATTTGTAAGAATTTCTTTTCTATTTCTATTTAAATTAAGTTTATATTAATGATTTACAAATGTAATCATAGTAGAGATACATACTACTATATTATCATGTAATATAACAGGTGAATATGTTTGATGAAATATTTAAATAATTATATTGAAATAATATGAATGTTTGATGAAATATTTATACCGATGAATTTTGACATTGTATATACGAAAATATACGAAAGTTAATATAAATTATATCCTGAAGGTTAAATCAAAGCCAAAAACAGTATTATTGAAATTTCTTATGTTTAATAAAATCAATTTACATTAGAAAAGTATATATTTCAAGTACTTTATTAAATAGAAATTAATATTAATTTAGTCATCGATTTTTTAGAATGAATTAACAAAACACCGACTATTATATACCTTATAATAAATAAGAAAACAAATTAAGAAACTTCAATGGTAAATTAGTATTTTAAAAAATTTTACACATTTTTATTTAATTGACCAGTGTATTCCCATCTTAGGTATATAAATAAAATAATTGTGTTGAAAAGTTGCCAACCATAAGAAAGAACCTAAAAATAATAATTTTTAAATAGTATAATACAATAAAATTATTTTTATTTTCAGAATTATTATATGATGAGATATTTGTAATTGAATCAATTTTAAATGGCTGAACTAATTTTCAGAGCCTATATTTAAATAATAATATAAAAATTCAACGTGAACCATGCAATTTCAAATGTTAATAAATTATTGAAAATACAAAATAAATCCTTTTCATGCTCAGATTCTGTCCAAATGAATATTGCAGTTAGCATATTTTTGAAAACCAAATGGTTTTCATTTGCGTCATGCCAATTCATAGAAAATTTTATTCAAAAAAATAATTAAAAATATGGAGAGAGTAAAACATCGTGCAAAACCCAGGTGTAGACATACCTTCACTGCGACATCTCTCATAAAAATCTCTAGGAGAATGTTGGATCAATATTTTACTGTTTTTGGTGTTTCATGTCCATGTCGTGAATGTTGGTTAATATCTGCTCAAGTTATAATAGAACGGTAAATGTTCATAATTTAAAGTATTTTTCATAAAGCAAGTTTCCATCTGTTATATGTGAATAAAAGGCAAACCGAATAAAGAGTAAAATAAATAAAAATTAAAAAAGAACCTATGGCTCATCTACGAAAATATGAAACTATAGAATAAATTAAAAAAAATATACTAATTACAAGTACCAAAAAATTAAATCAAATTAAAAATGCATTTACAGAATTCCTAATATTTTACAAAAATATAAAATGGTAATAAAAATAACTAAATATGATATAAGTAAAACATATCTATGTGTATGCTTCGGAAACCCACGATAGCTATGAAGAGTAAAAATAAATAAATTAAAAGTAAATAAATGTAAAAGGATATATAAAATTCGTAAATATTTATTAGAAAAAGGTATATAAATCAAAGAATTTATAAAAAAATTGAAAGATGGTAATGGAAAAAAAAATTAAATGCACGCAACTTACGCATGAATCGGGTTTCGTAAAGGGTTCAGTGACCGATCTGAAACCAAATATATGTAAATTTACAATTGGAGAATCATCAGAAACAAAATACTCTCTCGGCTTTAATTAGAAAGCATTATCCTAGTGTCAGAAGAAATATTGTTGTGTAACGACAGTCGCATACAAATACTTTCATTTCATTTATTGAAATTTACAACAGTAGAATATTAATAAATCAAGTAAGTAGAATGAAAGATGATGATATATAATGACATGAGATAAAGGCAAGTAGAGAAATTAGACACTGGTAGTACTCGAATAACAAATTCAGCTAAGAAGGTCACGAGGCCATCTTCTTTTCAGACGCCACGGAGGATTATCAGGAATTGAAGAGGTGGATTTAAAACTAGTAGGATTGAGTTGGAATAAAGTTTGTCATGAAAAGATTGATATCGGATTCGGGCCGAATAAGAAACAAATGGAACATTAAGGTCATTATGGATGACTTTATTTGTAACAAAGTAAGGGGCATTGTGTATTTTATGAAGGATTTTGGATTGTAAGGATCGTATAAGAGAAGAATTCGATGGCTTAGTGAAGCCCTAAAGCTCTACTCCGTATGTCCAGATGGATCTAATAATTGTCATGTATATGAGTCTTTTGTAATTAATTGGGAGAGCGTTTATCTAGTAAATGTTGAAGTAGCCTCAAAGGACGAGTATTACAAATACTAATTAAATAAAATTATTTAGTAGAATGAATATAAATCGAAAAAAACAAAAAACAATCTGGCTTCTAGAAAAGTTTGCAAAGTCTATCTGAAGTAAGTCTATAAGAAACTATCAGGAGGAAGGAAGATCTTCTTATTTGAGGTAGAAGGAGAGGAATATATAAACTTTTCCGCAGGTTAATATCCGGAAGGCTGGGGATGATCCTTCGATTTGTTTCATTTCCTACCGGATCTTGGAGGGAGGGGGGAGGAGGAATGGCGGGTGGTGTTATTGTGAAAAGTAGAATCAGACAAGAGATCGTTTAGACAAAAGGGTTCCCCGGCCCTCGAGGGCTAATATACAAGCGTCCTATCGAACCGCTTTCTTGATTAAAATTTAATCTTCGTCGAGGCGGGGGGCGATTGTATAATTGTAGGGGTTGTAGCGGGACGATTAAGATGGCACCTGGGATAAGCGGCTGTCAGGCGTGATATATAAAGCACTGTCACCGTGATAGATGCCGGCCCCTAATCCGGCTAATCTGTCACATCCGGTCTCGCGAATCCTGGCCTCCGACCTCTCATAATCTATGTCCTCTCGGATGATGAGCCGAACCACATCCGGGTTGTCCAAGGAGGACTTCCTCCAATAGGGATAGAAAAGAAAACCACTAGTAATATTGAACATGTATTTTTATCCACGTCGTGGTTAAAGATATTTTTGTTATAGTCAGCCATATTTGAAATTTAAATGTATAGAATAATGAAAATATCAGAAAAGTATCTGAAGTAGACAACACGTGACTTTCTTCAAAATCTACTAAAATATAAATCAATGGCTCGAAAAATGGTTCCAAATCTTATTAAAATTTGTGTGAATAGTAAACATGTAGGTAAATGGGTGATTTAAAAAACAAATTGTCATTTTCACCGCCCCTAACCTAGTCATCTTCATAAATTCGTCAATAGTACTCATTTCTAAACAACAAAATTTGCTGAATAAACTACATATCAAAAGCATAAATACCATGTGCTCAGATAGGTCGCAGCTCATTGGCGAGAAAAGCTGCTTCAATCTATCGTCCCATTAGTTACTGACAGAGCTATTTCCAATTTTTAAACAGTATTTTTAAAACTTCCTTTTAAAGTTTATTGATCATAGACCCTTTTGGAACATAAACAGCTACGCAGTATTTGAAAGGAGAATAGAGTTCCTAAGAAAAACATTTGCCCCCAGATTTGACCAATCAATTGATTAACTCAGTGAAATGGCGAGAAAAGTGCAAGGCATCAATCACCAAGATAATGTAACGGTACCTTGCTTTTGTTTCATTGGGCTATCATTAAAAACACGTTTTTTTAATCACTGTCACATGGATACCATTCAAATTTTCATTATCCTTTAAGATAATCAAGTTTTCGTTTCCGTAGTGATTAGTTATTGTGTTTAATTGTATGGCTCCCTTACTCCAAGCCTTTAAATAACACAGCTAAACAATGTCACAATAGTTACCGTAACAGTTGTAAAATGACCCACCTACTAAAGTATAAATAAATGACTCAAAAATCTCAATCAAAATAGAATCTTTATGAATAGTACAAGTATTTTTATTTTAGTTATTTATCTAAATTATTGTTTATTACTAATTAACACTATGAATAGAAGTTAAAATGGAACTTGACAAAACGGATTCAGGGATGGTTGATATGAGTGTATTTATAATTTCTCTTATTCAATTACATTTTATATTGATTCTAATTTTTTAAATATTTTCATACGAAATACTTACTCTAAATGAATTTTCAAATCAATTTGATCATTACATCAAATACTAATATCGAGAAAAAAATTCGCATGCTATTATCAATATATTAATATTAATTTTGTTTTATATTATTAATAAATAATACAAAGCCAAGAATTTATAGGAGGCTCTACGTTCTTTCAACCAGTTGTAAATGGAATGCATTAATTAAACGGAGAGCTAGGAAACAGCGATTCACAGCAACGAATGAATTCCAAATAAATATTCAGCGTAATTGAAAATCATTGCCCTCTTCATCTCCTCTTCCTAGATAAATCAGCATAAATTAGCAAATACATTTTTTCTTTATTAATTACGGTAACGTATTCAATGTTTGCTTCTGTCAATGCGAATATTTTTTTTTTTTATTTCCATTGGGACTGAACAGCCAAACACGACTTTTAATTATTCACAATAAACATAATTTTTTTAAAATATGTATTTGGGGAGTTGATGCTTATTTAAGTGGACTTTATAATGAGGCTACCAAACAATACCTCGTGTTTTGTTTCGACTAAATTATTTTTTTTTTTTAAATGCCGGAGGGAAAATAACCAACAAGTAAACAATGTATTTAAAAACAGAAAACGTTTAGTAAAAAAAAAAAAGCTAACGAAACAAAACTCGCCACTGCAATATTTTCCTGACATAGTGAAAACAGATTAAAAACATTCCCTGAATCACGTTAATATTTATTAGTATTCTGTATAAATATTCTGTATTTTCTGTCCGGTATTGGAAAATAAAAACAGGCCGAGGGTGAATTCGAAACATGAGTTTTCCCCTCTTAATGAATCATTAATTTTCAACATTAATGTCTGACTTATTTTAATTATTTATTTATAAATTCCATATTTAATTTTGAATGTTTTGTAAATACTGAACGAAAAACAATCAACTTGAGAATGGCATCATTAAATTTTTATTTAGAATGAAATAAAAAATTAGCAGAACTCAAAATAGCAGAAACGAAAAATTATATGTTAGCAGTTGAAGTTACCGTTGGCAGGTTCAAAAGGTGCAAAAAACTTCTGGTGCCATAGATGTCAATACACCAAAAATTTAGGTGAAATTTATTACTCCTGGTTTGTTTGTTTCTTTGGGTTTGTAAGGCATAAAACCATACGGTCATCTACGCCTGTGATAATTTGTTTATAGAGTCTTATATCTATGTGTATTCTAATATTTGGTTATTGCAATAACAAGATTTTCAGTTTTAATTTAATTTCTCCATTATTCATCTACGCTCTTTTAAATGTTTAATAATTGCGAATTATGACTTATCTATTTTATGAATTTGAATTTTTTTTTTTTTTTTCTATTTGACATTTGGAATTTCTAAGAGGGGAAAAAATAAGTAAATAAAAGATAAACAGATAGATATAAAATAAATAAATAAAAGATAAATAAATAAATAAATAAATAAATTATATTTCTCTTAATATGCCCACTTCCTTTAAGAATTTAAATACTAAGCTTATTTTATCTTGGTTATCACCAAGCGTATTCGAGATATTATTTGTAAGACCTAGTTTGTTTAACCTAGAGGTGTAAAAGGAACACTCTTGAAAAATATGATGGACTGTAAGGATGCTGTTGCAATGCTGACATTTCGGAGGTGGCTTTTTTAGGATAATATGGATGTGAGTAAGGTTTGTGTGCCCTATTCTTAGCCTGGTTAAGGCAACTTCCTCCCTGCGATTGGAGCGATTTGAGGTGATCCACGGTTTCACCGATTTTTTAATTATTTTTAATTTGCTCTGTGGGCTCTCATTCCACATGGCTTGCCAGTTTTCGTTTATTTTATTCTTTAGGGGAAGCCCTATTTCTGGAGGTGTTAAAATGGCCACGCCTCGTCCTGGGAGCGATAGCGCTTGTTTCGCTGCTTTGTCCGCGAGTTCGTTTCCTTTAATCCCTACGTGACTAGGCACCCAAATAAAAAAGACATTTTTCTCGATATTGTTTAACATGTGCAGGTAGGAGTGTATTTTGAGGCTAATTGGATGTTTGGGGTACATATTATTTAATCCCTTTAAAGAACTCAATGAGTCAGTAACTATTACAATATTGCTTTGTTCAATCGTCATGGAGAAATAGAGTGCCGAGGCTATTGCGTGGAGCTCCGCTGTATATATACTGCATAATCTGTGAAGCTTTATTTTGTGAGTAGTGTTGTGGGTAACAAAGGAGGATGCAGTTGAGTGTTCGGATTTAGATCCATCTGTATATATCACGAAAGGTTCTGGTATGTTTTGGAGGAGACGGGAAAATTCGGATTTGTAATCGGAGGGAGAGATATCGTTTTTTGGAAGTAGGTTTAGACGGTATATTGTGTTAGGTGGTTTATGTGTCCATGGAGGGGTGTGAACTTCTTGTTTGTGTAGGGGTATTTCTTTCAGAGATGGTAGAGCTGAATGAAGTCTTTCAGATAACGGAAGCGTTGCGTTTGGTTTTTTTTCAAATTTTTTTGAAAATCTAGGTTTATATATGTATTTATGCGTTGGATGTTCGTGTTGTGGTAGCAGTTTTGAGATATAATTTATTGCCAGTTTTTGTCTTCTGAATAGAAGAGGGGGTATTCCTGATTCCGAACACAGGCTAAGAATAGGACTAGTCCGAAATGCCCCTGTTGCCATACGGATCCCGGCATGGTGGATGGAGTCAAGTTTGTTAAGTATCCGAAGTCGAGCAGACCCGTAAACAAAACTACCATAATCCAGTTTGGAACGGACTAGCGTATGGTATAATTTAATCAGAGTTGTCCTATCCGAACCCCAGGACGTACCAGTAAGATATTTCAGTATATTTAATCTTTTTGTAGCATGTGCTTTTAATGTGTTAATGTGCGTTTCCCAAGATAGTCTTCTATCGAATATTAACCCTAAAAACTTGTGACACTCAGTATAGGGTATGGGAGAGTTTCCAAGGTAGAGAGTGGGAGAGGGAGGACTATTTTTTTTTCGATGAAAGTGAAGGCATCTGGTTTTTGCGGGTGAAAAACGGAGGTCGTTAATATGTGACCAGTTATTTATCCTGTTTGTGGCTTCTTGTAGCTTATGTTTTATTATTTCAATATTTTCGGAGCGGCATAATATAGCTAAATCGTCTGCGAACAATAGTGGCTTGACTCCTCTTGGCAGATTTAATGCTAGATCATTAATTGTTAAGCAGAATAAGGTCGGACTCAGTACGCAGCCCTGTGGTACACCTCTTAATTGTTCATATTCATCAGATATTTCACCGCCTATTCTTACCCTAAAGTGCCTGTTGCTGAGAAATTGCCTGATATAATTGAGCATATGACCTTGGATCCCCGCGGATAACAGTTTTTTTAGGATTAATTTATGGTCTATACTATCAAAAGCCTTATTCATGTCAAAGAATATTGTTATCATATGCTGGGAATTTATGAAGTTATACTGAGCCTCGGCTTCCAATGTTGCTAGGTGGTCAATAGTGCTTCGTCCTTTGCGGAATCCACACTGAAATGGCTGAAGTAACCCATCATTCTCTATAATCCACATTAGTCTTTTGTTTATCATCCGCTCCATAATTTTGCTTAGACAGCTTGTTAAGAATATGGGGCGGTAGCTGTTTGTGTCTCGTTTATCTTTTCCCTTTTTGTGTATTGGGACTACTATTGAATCGCGCCAGGAATCCGGGAGATACCCGGTGGTCCAAACGCGATTGTAATAATCGAGCAACCAATATTGTGTGTCAGCCGGCAGGTTTTTGATCATATCGTAGTGGATTTGATCAGGACCCGGTGACGATCCACTAACTGAGTTCAGGGCGGTTTTGAATTCCCACATAGAGAAAGGGAGATTGTAGTATAAGATCTCAGAGGTCTCTGGTCTGTAAGATTCGGGTTCTTCGTGACATGTATTATTTCTTTCGGGTAAATATATTTGGTGATAGAACTCGGCAAATTTGTTTGCTATGAGAGCCTGATTATCGGATAATTGGCCGTTAATTAGAATCGTATATCTTGAATATGACGGTTTCTTAGTAATTTTATGAACTTTATTCCATACTTCAGTTAACGGAATCGATGAATTTATGGAACTTATGAATTTTTTCCATGATTCGGTCTTAGATTGATTGAATATTCTCCTGCACATAGCTCTTTGTTTTTTATATTCAATCATATTTTCAAGATTCATGGATTTTTTAAACTTTCTGTAGGCCCTTCGACGAATTTGAATGGCTTTTTTACAGGATTCGTTGAACCATGGGACAAGGGGTCTCCGTGGAAGGCCAGATGTCCTTGGAATTGATGCTGAGGCAGCGTTTATTATTGTATTTGTAATGGCTTGACAGCCTTCGATTATGGTCATATCAAATGGAGATGTTGGAGGTGGTGAGGCCAAAGAGGTAAAAAGAGACCAATCGGATTTATTAATTACCCATTTAGGTGTTGCGCGTGTCGTGTTTATGTCTGTGGATTTAATGAGTAATGGGAAGTGGTCGCTGTTGTACAGGTCAGGTAGAACCGACCAACAAAGAGTACTATAAATGGAAGGGCTGCATAGAGATAGGTCGAGAGCTGAATATGTTTGGTACGAAAAGCTGAGAAAAGTGGGCTCTCCTGTGTTAAGCAGGATAAGATTAGCAGATTCTATAAAGTTTTCAATGATTTTACCCCGTGCGTTAGTATCTCGCGACCCCCATAGAAGATGGTGCCCATTGAGGTCTCCAAGGAGAAGAACAGGTTGGGGCAACTGATTGTATATGTCTAGCAGGTGTTGAGCTTCTATGTTACGATCTTGTGGCAAATAGATACTACAGACAGAAAACGTAAAATTTCTATGGACTTTTACTGCAACGGTTTGAAGATGAGAGGCTATTGTTATTGGTTCGGAGTATACCGACTTGTGTATTGCTATTAAGACTCCGTGATGGCTGTGGTCTGGATTGGGGCTATCTTTTCTGTAAATTTCAAAATTTTTAAGATTAAATACATCGCTAGTTGTTAGATGGGTTTCCTGAAGGGCAATACAAAAGGGGTCTGTATCACGTATGAGTAATTTTAAATCGTTGAAATGAGTTTTTAGACCATTACAGTTCCATTGGACTACAGACATTTTTATTTAATTTTTTGAGAGTTGGAATTATTAAAAACATTATATGAAAAAATACGTGATAAGATTGAGGACAAGTCATAGAATAATATCTGTATATTAATAAGTAAAAATAGTAAGAAAAAATAAATAAAATAATACAATTCAAAAAAAAAAAAAATGTTTGTATTATTATATTTATCTATGTGTTATTTGTTTTATTAGACGATTTTTTCGGTCTACCTTTTTTTGATTTTTGAATTTCAAATCCTTCATCATCTATTTTGTTATTAACCCTCATTTCAACAGGAGGCGAAGGAGGGTCACTAGGAGTAGGGGGGATTGAAGAAGCCGTGGCTTCATCAGGAAGAGGATGGACGGGAGGGAGCAGAGGGCGGGGAGAGGGGGTGGGAAGGAGTGGGGGTGGAGGGACCAGCGCGCTGGCGACTGAGCCCGAAGGTGACCGATCGCGAGCCCGATCGGGAGAGCTAGCCTTATGTGTTTTAAAAATATTAAATGATATCCCAGTACCTGTAGCCTTGCTAGGTTTGTTTTTCTCTATTTTTTCGTTTTCCGAAAAGTAATATAATATATTCGCTTGAATGGCGACATCTTTTTTTGTTTCACTATTTTTATTTTTTGCTATTTCTGCAAAAGTTTTAGTAAAATTTGTAGGATATTTTTCTTTATATATTTTTTTGGCCTCACCCAGAGAGACTTTATTATTGACTTGAATCGCTTTAATCTCTTTTTGCAATTTGAAAATGGGACAGGATCGGTCAAGTGCATAATGTGGGCCATTACAGTTAATGCACCTGGCTGGACGATCGCATCTAATATTTTCCCCGTGTTTTGCCTCACCACACTGTACGCACACCGACTCTTTTTTGCAGTGGGTAGTAGGGTGAGAGAAGCCTAGGCAATTAAAACATCTTAAAGGATTGGGTATGTAAGGTTGCACTCTAATTGTCTCGTAACCAATTTTTATTGTTTCTGGGGGTTTCGGTGTGGGAAAGGTAATAATATAGTTGTGAGTTAAGATTTCGTTTCCGTTAACTTTTCTCTTAATTCTAATTATATCTTTAATTACCGGAGTCATTTCTTTTTTTATTTCGTCTATTTCCATATATTGGAAATCATAATATCGGATTATGCCTTTCGAATAGTTAAGCATACCGTGCATTAATACCTGTATTGGATATTGGCCCCCTAATTCTTTAGCTGATAAGAGTTTATTAGACTGTTGGCTGTTCAATGTTTGTATTAATAATGTGCCATCTCTTAATTTTTTAACATTTTTAACATTTCCCACAAGACCAGTGATGGCCTTTTGAATAAAAAAGGGGGAAGTTTTTTTGAAATCGTCTTGGTCCAGTCTTTTCATGACCAAGTATGTGGGAGCGATATTTTCACTTTCTCCCGAATCATTTTTGTCCGGTGGTGATCTGATCCTATGTCGTGCCCATTTTCTTTTTTTACTTAAGGGACTATGGGGTTCGGAGGAATCACCCATATTTTATGAGAAGAAAAAAAAATAAATATATATATATATATATATTCAATGAGAAAGAAAATGTATAAAAGAAATTAAAAATAAACTTCTGTTCGAAAAAATAGTCAAGTATAATAAAGAAAATTAATTTGATAAAAAATAAATTAATTTCTAGTTATAAAAATAAAAGAAAAGAAAAATTCTTTAAAAACTTATCGTTTCACCAATTGTAGCTCTTACTGCGACCGTTCTAGTCGGAGGTTAGCCGTCAACTGATTACTCCTGGTTATCGGTAACTACCTCATTTATTAATATTCTTGTTATGTACAACCATATTTTCTGAAGGTCCAAAATTTGAGGAAAATAAAACAAAAAAATATAATACTTTATTTTTTTTAACAACAGTTTTCGCTTCATTACAATGTACTGAGGACTATTTAACTTTCCAAAATTATCGATTTAATTAAATATTTTTTTATTACTCATTCGTCATTATTTGGAACTTTCTGTTTCCGATTTTCATCGGCCATACAACAATAACTTACTAAAACACCTTTTATGTCATAAGCATTTACTTCAACTAAACAATGTTAAATGCTATTCAACAGGGTTTGAGTGCTTGATAAATATAGGAACAGTAATCAGAAGATTCGATCCATGTTGCACACAATTTAGATGTTGTTGATTATGAAAAAAAAGCCAGTACAAATCTAGATAAATTTTATGATTATATGAAATATAATAAAATTTTAATAATTTGTGAATAAATATGTTTTTGTTAGTGATATTGTTCAACTGTTTTTTAAAACTATTATTGGAACTTTCTTTATAATCTTCTTTAAAGTTCCTACTGGAGTTATGCTTCATTTAACGAATTCAACTAAACTAAAATGCCACTCCTTTTCTGCTGCCAATCTAAATCCATTTCGAGATTCTTTGTTTGTAATAATTATTGATTTTAAGATTTAGCCCTCATGTATCGATTTATTCTTACATTTCTGAATTCTTCAATATTGAGGCCCTTTATGTGGTTATATCGAAGATTATGACTAAAAATTCTTAAATCAATATCACCAGATCACCTACCGATTTATTTCTATCTCAATAAAATGTATAACTTCTGTCGCGAATACTTCTTTCTGAGATATGATAATAATAATAATAGTTTTTATATGGATATGTTCGAAGATTGCCGAAAAAATATATCTTTTTATTCCAGATTATATCATTTATTATAAAAAATATATTATTTTTCGATAAATAATACTATCTAGTTTTATTGTATTAAATAATAATAAACATTATAATATTAACTAAAAAATATAAACCTCTGATACATTTAGTATTAGTAACATGTAGCATCTGAAAATTTGTTAACGATGGGTAGACTAAACATTCCTCTGATGTAAGACACCATTTATAGAACAATACGAATAGATCAAATAGTGTTACTTTTTTATTCATCATATTATCCATAATCGCGATAGCTTACCTTAATTTTTTTTTTCATTTTTCTATGACTGTACTGGAATGGAATTTCTAAATATTTATGAAATATGTATGTACTGCAGAGCGAGTCGTGCTGGGCCCGATAGCATCTCATTGTATATGCAACTTGTTAAAAAAAAAAAGTTGGATCTGATTATATCTGCTTCTACTTACTCGGTAGAATATTTTTCTCACCTCCACATTGCATACGACTTGATTTATAAGTCTATTAAGATAACAAATATATACTTTTATTTTATAAAAACTGAGATATATGTTACTTTATGATGCTTGGAATAAATATATTTGGTGTATATTTATTTGCCATAATCCCTTATTAATTTCCGCTTTACAATTGTATTTGGATTTCTTTTATTGATATCAAACACTTCTGACCAACCCAAATGTTCTGGCGGGCCGTTTGGGTGAGCATCATAAATAAAATTGTACATCCCGATATTACAATTGGATCCCTAAATAGACATTTTTGGAGAGAGCAATTGAAATATAATGTAGTAATGATAATTATTTTGTAAACTATTATACTTGCACGTGAATATGGATAATATAATAATAATAAGGTACTAAACGCAAATTACCATCATTATAATGATTTTATCTCACGATTTTTTAAAATACGAGCCGTTGATTTTGAATGTAAAACAATTTTATTTTGTAAACAAAATAATAATTAGAGCTGAATCTTATTAACATATAATATAATTTTATATTTTTAATCAATTAGCTACCAATTTTATTTGAATATAAAAACTTGTTATTTTAGAAATTTATTTGGTCAACAATAATTCATATATGATGATTTTGAAATTAAATATCTTGCAATAACGTAAAATCAACGGTATATATACAATAATGTATTTTTTTAATAACTCTTGCTTTCACTATTTCCACTATTTTAAAATAAATATATTCCTTAGAATGAATCCTACGGGTCACAGAAATATTCGACGTGGACTGCGGGTTGGCCACTTCTGTATTAAGATGTCATCTTTGAATCCCAGCCATAACGATCTGGTTAGAATATGAATAACTCATTCGGTTTGCCTTGATAGGGTCAGGAAGAGTAGAGCAGGGTTTTAAACAAAAGAATTAACTATTTCGTCTAACTTTAAAATGAAATGAAGAAATTAAGCTACAAATTACAAACTCGTGGATTATCATTATTACTATTATCAACACGACGCAGCCCCCTCCCCCCCACCACTGCGGCAAAAGATGTCAGGAAGCAGGGGAACTCCGACATAACTAATTTATAAGACTCCATTTACATTTTTATACAAGAGAGACAATAGTATACGCGAGGGAGTCGGGAACGGGACGGATGCGTGTTAGGAGACAAAGTTGTTTTATCGGAGGAAAAGACTTCATAAAACCGAGCTATGGAGTAGCGTGAGGAAAGGGCTGGGAAAACTGGGCCTTATTAAAACGGCGCACACGCGAAGCAGCGGGACACGGCTCAGATTAGGGACACGACAGGGCCGAGCCGGCTCAGGGGGCCCTTAAAAGGGCTCTTAATAAAGTGGCCTATCCTCCGACAGATCGGGGGGACACCTACTGCCGATTCCTGAGGGATTATTTCTTAGCGGTCTCTGGCCACTTACTTCTCAAGAGAGAAGGGGCAGGGGGTTTTAGTTGTTCTTAGCATTTTAGGCTCTGTCGAGGGGAAAATAACGGGAAATATCCCAGTCTTGTGAATTATATCTTGGAGAGAGAAACATTAATGGAATAACAAAAAAAAAGTTCACCAATGTAGGAGAAAATAATATAATATATACCTAAACATAAAAAATATTACATGGCTATTCTAGGAAAACAAAAATCTACGTACAGGAATTTAATTTAATAATCAGTACTCTTTTAATTTAATTTGAAAAATTGGTAAGTTTACTACATTAAAAACCTATTTATTTAAAAGATATTTTACAAGACTGTATAATAAAGAAATCGTATAGAAATAAATAATTAAATAAAGAATTGTTAACACCTGCTATTTTTGATGTATGGTTGCTTCTAATATGCAAATCTATCATCTTTAGCACGTTAAGTGATACACAAAAAAAAATATGAAAATTATTACTACTGTAGGTAATGATTTTGAGATGTTTTACAATAGTATATTGAAATTGATTTTGGTGGTATGTCCAGCTTTTTTAATGCTTAATTGCTATTTTTACATTTTGAATGCTTCAAGTGTAAATTATTCGATATGATTGAGCTATTATTTCTTTTTCATAATGTGATTTTACTATTTATTATTTTACTTGAACTTTGAATCAATCTTTACTAGAAGAAAAATTATTTTTTTAAAATTGAATTTTTTTTTTTTTAAATCCAGAAAAGATATAAATAGAATTAATTTAGTAGTAGACAATTCGTCTGAATCATCTTTTTATACAGCTAACTTTATTTTTGAATTATTAAATTCTAATTTATTAAACAAAATATTGTGTAAATGTGCAAATCTTATCAATTGATTTCTAAATACAGCCTCTAATGGTTATAACAATGAAATAAGCCGTTTCTTGCACTATTTCCACCTCGATTCTTCGTCCCACAGTCACCCACTATCCCTCAGGACAGTTCGGTAATGGGGGTACTGTATAGTCTACGCCGTGTTTATACTTGACCAATGCTTAGACTATAGGCAATATGATTATAGACAATAACTATAGATTACTTTGGAGAAATTAATCATGCTGAAATAAATAAACTACAAAAATCAAGCTAAATAAATTAATATAATGGTTTGTATTTTTTTCAAATAAACTATACGAATGATAAAGAATTATCAAAGAACTCGGAAACTTATACAAATGTTTCCCTGTTTTAATTTATATCCCCTCCCTCTGTTGAGAAACTTTTTCTTTCTTTCTGTTCGAGACAGAAAAAATGTCAAATGACAGTCTTTATACGATTCGGTAGTAAATTAATCGCCCTGACGTTTTCATCCCTTCATAATCTAAACTTGTGTTTACTTTAAAGTAAAAACTCTTCGCCTAATTCAAAAAGAGAAAAGAAAAGAAAAGAAGAGGAAAAAAATTCCCGTGGAGCTGAGAGATTTCCTTAGGATTTGAAGAGAAGGTCCGCAAGACGTTGGGGGTTCGGGAGGTCGTCCATTATTACAAAATAAAACCCATTAGGGTTGCTTTAAACAAACACCAGTCGGGGTAAAAGGGTTCCTACTCACAACTTAACAGCAGCTCTTCTTTTGTAACCAATCAGAAGCCATCTACTCTTAAAGTATCATGTTTCATTACACCCTTAACCCTTAGTACGCCTATAGTCATCAGGTAAAAACAGCTGACTACCTTAAGGAAAATAATAGTCTGAAAATCTAAAAAAAAAACTACAGAATACAATAAATATATGGTTTTTTTTTAGTATTTATAACGTGGAAAAGGTAAATATAAATTGAAAAAATAAGGAAAATATCAAATGTAGAAAACTTGTAACTGCCTTCATTAAATACTTAAATATAAATCGATGACTCGGAAAAATTGGACTAATTGCAGTTTCTAAAATAACAGCCATACGGTAATGTAATTTACGATAGTTAAATAATGATGATTATTATTTACGTTAGTTTAAAAATTGACAAGACAAATTTAAGTTTCTGATTGGTGGCAGGCCATAAATTATAATGAAAAAAATTCAACTAATTAATACGATTAAAAGTCGGTGAATAAAATGAATAATTTTTAAAAAGGTTTTGAAAAGTTTTAATTATGAGAGGGAAAAATGAGAGGGCGCTATTATTCATAACGGCTTCTCACTAAACACTGTCTGTCCGGATTTTTATTTTCTTATAAAAAAGAATGGTGTGGGAAAAACCAGGAGAAAAACGCTTTTAATGGCCATAATTAGGCGCCTGGGAGTCAACAGAGAGGGAATTAATACTTGCTCGGAAAATATTGTGATGAGAATTAAATAATTCTTTACTTCGTAATACAATTCGAATCATCTAACAAAAAAAAAAAAAAAACGGTAGAAAGCATTCCTTAGTTATACACCAGTGGCGAATTTTTCTTCCTTCCTCGGTTCTCAATTAAACGTGAGGAAAACAGACTATCACCTCGTAATGGGGACATTCCTTCACGATTACATTCGCGAATGCCACATTCCCTAAAGTGAATCCTCATGAATCCTCTTGTAAGGATTTTATTTTTCGGCAAGTATATTATGAAAATCTTAGTATGCTGCCGCTGTCTTGGAGCAGGTATTATTGTCAGGAATGTTTTCTCCTTAAATATCCTTTAAGAGTATTCCGTATTATTAAGTTAGAGAATGGTAACGAATAAGGAAATGCAAAATAAAATTATGAAAATTCACGTAGGCGTAAACACGTTATTCTCCGATTCTATTCAACCGCCGATAAAATTATGTTTCCTTTTTTTCTCTTTTCTTCTTAAATTATATAGATATATTATATTATATATTAGTTGAGCTCATACATATTAGAAAGAAAATAGTTCGAAAGAATTAATTCCTTAAAATAGTGATAGGCGGTTTCTAATAAATTTAAGTAATTAATTCTCTAACCCCGACCCGGACCATTTTCCAACCCAAATTATGTTTTCATTAAAGTAAACAGGGAAGAGCATATCTACAAAACCCATACCACTAAAACCCTAGAAGGTTAACTGTTACAGCAAATGGTAAGGATCGTACTGTCCTATAAGTCAAAGGTTGTACAGGGAAGGTAAAGACTAATATCATGTTCAACTGCCAGGTTTTCATCCCAGTACTCACATTAAAGATAATCTGTGAGTGTGCCTGGAGAGTCTCCAGATCTCACGTGTCGATTTACAACTGTTCACAGAATAAATAATATAAATGCCAATACTGGTATCAAGCTCAAATCCAGCACCCTTCATAATCACCTAAGCCCCTTAATTTCATATCTATAAATACAGATAAAATATCAAAATCGTGGTTTATGAACGGTTCGATTGTTTTTGACAACTCATCAGAAGAAATAAAAACAATAGTTAACAACTTGCTTGAGCCAGAGTACGTGAGTTGTCCATTAACATCGAAAGAAACAAAGGTGTTTTAAGCAATACTCAGAAAGAATATGTGAAACTCAAAAACGAATACAACAGCTTCTTCGAACAGTATATTTACGAGATCAATCTGCATCGTTAAAAAATTGGAGTTACATATGATGGAAAAAGTATGAAAAATATATATAAAAATTCAACAGCCGTGGCAAAGAGAAAGAAGTTTATACTTAAAAATTTTACGTGAATCTATAAAAAATTCAGTAAGAAATAAAACTTATAAAAAACTAGCAAAAACTCAACTAAAATTTTTTTTAATCTTCTTATGCCTTTAAACTAAATGTTTTCATCGATCTTTACTCAAGACTAAAAGCTTGTTTAATAAAGCTTAGCAAATGAATGCTGTTAGGCTTGAATCAAGATGATAGACCAAGGGAGCACAATCTCGGGATATTAAGACCACTTACAAGATGAAGAGATGACTAATTAATATGCAAGACAATATTTCAAGGTCTGTTTGTATCGTATCCGTCCTGGGATATTTTGGCATCTCAAAAAATGGTATTGTGAGGAAGTACATTAATAATTTTAGCTGAATGCTAGAATATCCCTATAAATTTTATATCTAATAAATTATATTATTTAATGGTTATTATAGCATACATAAATAAATAAATTAGGAAACGAAAATGAATTAAGAAACAGCGGAATTAGAAAACGAAATACTCCAGTAGGACACTTAAGATCAAAGGACTAGGATCAGATAAGGTGGAAACCAGGGCCATCAATAGGTGTCCTTGGGGAATGCCGACATCAGCAACAGACTCATGGCTGGGCTTACTGCAACCGATCACGAACTAAGCTATTATCATGATTCCTCTACAAAGCATTTGATCTATATAAAGGTGAAACGTTTTTGTCACAAGTCACAATGAAGTATCGAATATAAATATTTTCATATTGAAATTGAAACCTTTTTTTTTTTAATAGTTTAAGCAAAAATAGAAAAAAGATCATGCAGGTGGGATAGCTTACTTTATTTAAGCAAATTTTAGAATTTTTTCCACTATACGTTTTAGATTTTAATTAACTGATTTATTTGAACTATTGGGCCATTATTGGAAGTACGTTGAAAAAAGGTTAAAGGTGGTGGGGTGCTGTCTCATGTTTGGAGCCTATTTGAGCTGTTGATCGTTGGGATATATTGCACCTTTTTCTTCGAGATGTGATTCACATAACCTTTTTTTGTTTTTGTGTCTTGATAATGCCTGAATAGGCGAAACGTCAACCGGTAAGTGGGTGTATTACTAGAGAAATTTGAAACATAAGGCTTTGCACTGTGGTTTTTCCCAGTTGCATTATAATATTTATTTTCTTTATTTTTTTTTCTATACAGCTCGAGAGAAGTACGAGTTGAGAATTATTAGTGTATTTGAATATTTTATCTTCTCTCTTCATTTATTTTTTATAGAAAAGGGCACAATACTGATATAATAAGGCGAGTAATGCTAAAAAAAGTATTTAAGTATTTATGCCACAATCAATCTCCCAACTCAAATCAAAATAAAAAAAATCAGCCCGTCTTCTAAAACCTGACATAAAAAAGACTAACTTTTATCTTCTTTTGTCTTCAAATCAAATTCTATTTTTTTTTTTAAATATCGTTCTCATCTATTTTAAAATTAATGGCTCTCAAATCTATTCTGAATGCTGAAATATATCCAGATTTAAATAAGAAAGGATAACCACCATAACTGGTAGTTAGAAGAATGAACATACTTAGGAATACAAAAATGGCCCTTCATGACACATTAATTTTTGATAGATTTATAAACTATAAAAAATAGTAATGACTATTCAAGTAGTATATAGAACTATTATTAAACAACATTAGCTAAGATTCACAGTCTAAAATGTAAAAGGGAGTTACCAATTAAAGAATGTGAAATAAATTTATAAAATTAACAGCACACTTAACTGAAAGAACCATTCGATCTTCAATGTTCATTTGTTTTTATTGGCCAATTTGATGACCCTTAAGACTCTGTTTTGTCTCGATGCTCAAAGCGAACTAGCCCTTTTTATAGCCGAAGACAGGCCGAGGAGGTAGCATACAGTCGTCTAGCTGTAAAGGAAGCCACTTCATTTGGAGGACGGTTTAGTTCTTAAGATCGTAAAGCGGAAGCAAGTAAAGAGGACATGGAGGACAATGCTGCTATTGATTGAGTAAGATTGTAAACGCAATGGTATTTCCTTGTTCAAACCTACTAATATACGATATACATGACGAACGTCATTGATAATATTACGATCATCATAATGATATATGATCATGATGATAATATCAGTATTCGGCTGTACTATCAACATATGTTATTTCACTTATATACAGCATTTCCAGGTCTATTTGAACCTTTTCCAAGTCAATTTTACAAATACTTATGCTACCCTTTCCAAGTAATAGGCAACCCTTTCCAATTCAAATGTAGCCCTTTCCAAATGAGTTGAAACCCTTTCCAAAGCAAATGTAACGCTTTACAACTCAATTGTCACCCTTTTTATTTTAATTGTAACCATTTCAATTGTCACCCTTGAAAATGTTTTTACAATTTTAAACGAACAGTCTTATTTTTCTTTCTCCTTAGGAATAAACAACTTTTTTAAAATGTGATAATGTTAAGTTCAGTTAACATTTTTTTGTTTTATTATTTACTTCTTGCGAAAAAAAACAAAAATTTAAAACTTTTTGTTTTAATTTTTTCTAAACAAGAATATTATTATGTTTATTATTATATTACCAAAACTATGAAGATACTGCTGTTAAGTTCAGATTACATGCTTTTACTTTTTTTAAGTAAACTTTCTCAGAAATAAAAAATCAACTATGTATTCGTTTTTTTTGAATTATTTTCCTCATTTTTGACCTAACAAGAGTTGTTTTCAAGGATGACAATTGAAATGCTAACGGTTACAATTGAAATAAAAAGGGTGACAATGGAGTTGTAAAGTGTTACATTTGCTTTCGAAAGGATTTCAAATTTGAATTGGAAAGGGTTGCTTATGCGAACTATCTGCGAGCAAGACCAGGTAGAGACTGCTCACTCTTGGGCATCAGTCACTGCTGATTCTATAAGGAAATGTGTTTCCTTGTAGATATAAATAAATTAAAATAATGGAATTATCCAATTTAATTTTCTCCTTCATTATATAGAAAGTTTTTAGTGATCACCATGTAAATAAATCGTAAAAATTTAATTTAACTGATGAACGCATTAATTTTTAATAATAATAAACGAAATCACTCTAGGATTTAAAAAATCCTTTAGAAAGCTACAAATTTACTAATATTCATTAGTATTAGTATTCAAACAGAAGATGCCTTCTTGATTATACTAAACTGCCAGATTACCCGGAAATCAGCTCCCCAGCTGTGACACAAGACAGAAGCCACACTCCCAGACAGGCCTAAGATCGGGAGCCCTTCAAGAATATCTGGGGGTGAATAGAGAGGACGATTGACGACAGGGCAGCCTCCATCTGTCAAAGCTGTCTCGGATACCTCGCCTTCCTCCATCCAACTCCCTTATCGTCCCCGACCACGTCTCCTTCCCACCAAGGGATTCTATTTGTTCATAATTTATTATTTATACCGCGACTTGAGTAATGTGTTATAAAGTCGAGAAATATTATATTATTTTTTAGGATATAAATATAAGTATGTGTGCTAGTAGATTATAATCAGTTCTGCAACACTATGCCTGCTATTGGCCTTGTCTTCTTCAATATGCTAAAGCTGAATCACGACGAATAACACAATATCACGATCTAACACGCTTAAAGATGGGATTTTATGTACCCTAGTAATCAAGCTGTGGTAGATTAATTATTTATTGTTTGTACAGCCGCGATGGGCTCTGCGCAATCTGACAACCCTACTGGAGCTCATCCAGCCCCTTTAACTTAAAGTGGGAACCCTTATTTGGGGGAAAATCTGGCGGTTGAGATTGATCTTGGACAAATCACCTTCTTGCGCACCCGTTCTCCAATAAATACTACAGTCTCTACCATTTACTGAACTCAATGCACTTCATAGGTTGTAGTGGTACAGTTTTTATAGTAATCCTAAATTTATGCAAATTAACAAAGTGAGGGCTGCTATTTTTTGTATCATTATTTTTCAGAGTTCTACTATACTGCTGGGGAAATCAGGATAATGTGGTCATTAATGCATTTACATATTTAATATACTCGTGTCTTTGATTTTATGACTGGTACTGTTACATTTATAAATACATGCACAATATACACAAATTCCTCAATGGCTATTTATGTATATATGTAATATGCATGCATTCCCAATGGTAGTTACTATTCGGAGACCAGGAGTTGATCACATCCCAGTCGTGTTTTCCAAAGCTTTAGTAACTTGATTAAACGTCAACCTATTCCCGTTGTGGAAATTACAGTGACATTGAAGCTAATTGATTTGTTAAAACTATTTCCAATACGCTTCTAGATTGCTTACTAATACAGAGCTGCGATTACCGTGCTCTCTATGGTCAATTCACTGGTAAATTAAGGACCAATGATATTCTTAAAACATGTATAAATTCTGAGCGGTAGGGTTTATCACCAAAAGTCATCAAAACCTGCTTAGAGTGGTTATTAGAGTCGCATAATAATAACAAAAATATATTGTAATTATAGTACGCATGCCTTAGATTAACGATTACACAATAACTGTATTAATAAAATTTATTATTATTAGTTGAAATAAGCAGTGTAAGCCTGTGCTACTACAACACGTGAAAAGTCTTGGCTTCTGTATACGATGGAAATTATACTGTTTCTAGGACATCGGCTGGGCTTAGAAATGATTTGGCATTGATCACACTCATCCGCCAGCTTTTTCCCCAATTAATGGGATTCACTTTTAGAGGCTGAGTGAGCCAAGGAACCTTCCTGCGGATCTTTGTGTTTTAACAAAAAAAAAAAAAAAAAAAATGTAGGCTTCATTCGAATCAGGGAACTTTAGCAGCGCATACCTTTATATTGGTTCTCTTGTTTCAATGTCTCTATGCTTTAAGATTAATAGCAAATTTCAAGACTTGGAATCAACATGAGCGTTAAATCTTTCAAGCTAAATTTGAACAATTTAACAAACATCTCTAGCAACAATATAGCTATAAAAGGATCGTGTTGTATCCTAGTGCAGAACTGTTCACAAAATTTCTGAAAAGAATACAAGATACAATGTTGTATTACACATCGTACAATACAATATAGAACAAAAAAAGTGAAGAACGGCGGGTCGAATCCTTAATAATGCATGTAATTACGATAAATGTTTTTATATTTATCTTCCTTTTAAATTGTGAACCCAGCGGAATAGTTCACTACGTAGTATGCAGAGTTACTGATCTTAAATTTTCACTAATTTTACTGATCTAAAAATTACCTGGAAGAAAACCTGCCGTTGAGTGAGATCTAAGTAAACCATCTCAATAAAAAACCATTGGTCATTACCAAGTTCTGAATCTAAGATACTTCATTTATGAATTGAGTTGAAAATTAAGTGCTTCAATCTAAAAAAAGAAAAAATAAACCTAAACTTCCAAAGAGGAATATTCCATACTATTCTGGAGTTAACAAAAGGTGGACGGGTTGTATGAAAGATATAAATTTATTGTTACTTGGAAAGATATTTTAACTTTGTAACTACTCTAAAACCAACTTAGTTACTATTCGCTTATACAAACTACAGTCTAGCCATCTATTCCCTCTTTCCTTAATCTTTTAGGGTTGAGAGTGATCTTTTTGTCACGGAAGTTACATTGCTGACGACACAGAAGGTATTTCACAATTTAGAGGTCATGAGCCCACAATTATACACAATATCTCCAAGAAATCAAACCCAGTCTTATATTAAAGGTCATATACCCAGTAAACCGTTAACTCTAGTATCATGTCTAAAACTGTATGAAACTCTAAAGAGCTTATGTACCTTAAAAGTAGGGAAAATGTTATATTTTCCAATGTTGGTAACAACATTCTCCATTACAACCTTTCTCACCTCTCTTTTAAATGGAGCGACAGTACTAAGCCGTTAAGGCAAGTCGTACAGAAAACATGAAGGAAGGAGATCTGACGACAATAACAGCGCTGGGAGTCGTTTAAGTCCGATGGCAGCAGCCCCTCGAAGAATTATAACTGGGAAAGTCTTTCGGAATAGCTCAAAGAGACGTGTTTCGTATATCTAATTAAACAAGTTGGGTTTGATGGCGAGGCCCGGCTGAATATCAACGAGCTCTCTCGGGCCAGCTCTCTCAAATAATTCGGTCCACGGAATCAATAAACGGATTATATTTCATTCTCCATTTTCTCAGTTTGTTATTATTAAGCGGAGATAGGGAGAACGATTCCTCTACTTAATGATCAGTCTCCATCCCGACTGTCTATGATTAAATCGTAACTAAATGACTAAGGGTGATTATGGGCTAGATATGACTTGTGTGCGCTACCAACTTTGAGAATAAATCGTGTCAAATGGACGATAAATCTTGAGGAAACTTTACATGACTTGGTTCAACTTTAAATAGACCAGAAAACGTCAATAGATATGAACTCCAAAACTATCCCATACTGTTGTATTAAAAAATTGAAGATTAAAGAAAAGAAAATTAAAAATATTAACCAAAAGGGTCGATAAGCACTATGTTGTTAGAATTTAAATAAAAAATGTATAGAAATTAATTAACAATGTTATAAATTATTATAACAATAAAATTAGTAGAAATAGAATCAATGATACGTAAAGAAATAAGATTAAGGCAATTAGAGAAACCACAGGTAGAATCAATTAGCAAAGTCAACTTTCATCACGAGGCCATCTTCTTTTCAAACGCGTCTGCGGATAATCGGGAATCGAAGCGGTGGATAGGTTTCAAACTTCTGGGTTTGAGTGGGTATAATGTCCTTAATGAAAGGATTAATACCAGGTTCGGGCAAACAGTAATTAAGTGGACATACAGTTCATTAAGGGCTTAATTCATATTATAGTAAGGAGCATTGAGGATTTTGAGAAGGATTCAATACGAAGTAAATTCGAGCTCCGGAACTCTTCTCCGTAAGTTCAAATGTGCCTTTTAATAGCCTAATATAATATGCTATACATAAAAGTCTTTTGAAATTTTAAATTATGAAATGTTTTTTTTTAGAATAGAATAATTTATTGATTTTTACAACTGTATTTATATTACATCAAGTAAATCTGCTAGATGAACAAAGGACATGTAAAAAATAAATAAACACTTGTCGAGAAACTATTCATTGATAGCACTCCAAAAAAGTTTTATAGTAGAAGGTCTCGAGGGCATCTTCTTGTCAGACGCCTCGGAGGGTTATCAGGAAGATTGTGGGAAGCAAGTTGAGAGACTAGCGGATTCAAGTGTGTTTGGAGCTTTTCATGGAAGGATAGGTATCTAGAGTTTGGGCCAAATCAGCAACATAGGGGATATTAAGGTCATGATGGATGAGTTTGTTTGTGACATAATAAGGAGCATTGAGGATTTTACTAAGGATTTTGGATTGTAAGGATTGGATACGAGATGAATCGTATGGTTTAGTAGAGCCCCAAAGCTCAACTCCATATGTCCAAATAGGTCTGATAATTGTCATGTAAATGAGTCTTTTGTAATTAATTGGGAGCTTAGAACGTTTGTCCAGTAAATGTTGAAGTAGGTGAAAACATCGAGCAGTCTTGTCTTTTCAGTCTTGTATGAGGATTCCAAGTGAGACGTTTGCCCAGAACGAGTCCTAGATGAAATGTTTAATTAAAATATTCTAAATTTTTGAATTTTTTTTATTATTATATTAGACCGCAATAATTTTTTTACTTTGATTTTAAAGCATTTGAAATTAAACCCGTCATTAATAATTAGTTCTTATTTTATTTTTATGAAGTTCCACAAATCACTTTTTAAGCCACAATTTAAACCGTTCAAATTAAAGTGATGAGAAAATTCTAAATTCCTAGGAAAGCATCCCTCGTCATAAAAACTAAAGCGCCCTAAAATTTCGATCCATTAAGAGTTTTATGCACAATTTTACGTTCTAATCCTAATAACTTAGTAGAGTATGCACTTATACAAGTTTAAATACAATATGAATTTAAAAAAAAATACAAAAGCTAGTGAATCAATATGAAATTATTTGTTTAAACAGAATGTTGTTGATGAAAAGTTGACACTACAGAAAGAAGTTGTTAAGTACTAACTTAACTTTTCCGAAAAAGCTTTTTACGTGGATTCTGTGTAAGTATATAATAAATTATTAATGTATCAGATATTATTTATATTATATTATTTTATATACTATATTTTATATTATACTTATATAAGTGTAGATATAAGAAAACTCCTCAAGGTTTAAGAAACACCAAACATTTATATAAATATTACCCATCAATATCTCTAAATTTGTCCATTAAATTTTATAGTGAAACATGATACTTATTCATTCTATAAATATTCGAATCGATGAGTCAATTGGTTGTACCAAATCATGCTGATTGCCTACGATTTCTGTAGATAGATTGCGTTCAGCGAATTTCGCTCGTTTTCATTAATGTAAACATCTGTCTGTTATAATTCAGTGAAGATTTAAATGCATACAAAGGAATATTCTGTAATAATACATGGTTATCGGTTAATTGTTTAATAGATCTGTTATTCAGTTAAGCATATAATTAATTCAGTTGGTACTGACTACAGTAAAACAATAACATCCTGAATAAATAATCTAAATGCTATGTTTAGATGCCAAAAATACTATGTGTACATGAAGAAAGGTCACATGGATTTATTTTTTCATTTTTTTTTTTCATTTTCATTTTCGTCAAAGAACTGATATGTTTTTAAATTGATCATTTATTTACAAAAAAAAAAAAAGCCCCCAATGATGTTAAATTAAACGATCCTATAGAAAATCTGAATACCATGTGGGCTTAATCACTGTTTACAATTTGACCATATTAATTAAGTCTTTCATTGTGAGCTATTGTGTTAACTTTGCTGTATACACAAAAAACGCTGAAAATTAAGAAAGTTTTCAACATATCATGTATTTAATTTAAAAAAAAAAAGGAGGGCATGATTTATTTAGCAGTTTATTATACCATTTTTAGAACTTAATAAAAACAAAGCAATTACGATAAATTATGCTGTTAGATGTTACAGAATCACATATACATTTTTTTTTATGCAATCAGAATGTAATTTATTTTTTATTATTATAAAATAATTTTATTACAGGAAGGTTATTATCAGTGAATGTAAACTTGACTTAGTTACACATTTTTAAAAATTCGTTTTATTTTATTATATTAACATCTACATTATAACAATACAAGTAAATATAATTAATTATACATTATGAGACGAAATAAAGTAGGAAAATTACCCACTGGTAGTACTCAAATAACAAATTCATCATAGGTCACAAGGCCATCTTCTTTTCAATCT
Organism: Arma custos; assembly: GCA_037127475.1. NCBI lineage: Eukaryota > Metazoa > Arthropoda > Insecta > Hemiptera > Pentatomidae > Arma > Arma custos. The sequence continues at coordinate 205,322,114 of CM073759.1, read as the reverse complement.
CCCCGGAAGTTTAAGGACTTATACCGGATTCAGGCAAATGGAAGTTCAATATGAGTGATTTTATTATGAAAGGAGTAAAAGGATTTTGGATTTTGAAATAAAGGATTTGGGATTTTGAAATAAAGGATTTTGGATTTTGAAATAAAGTAATTTGGATTTAGAAATAAAGGATTTTGGATCGTAAGGATTGGATATGAGTTAAATTGAATGGCATATTAGAGCCCTAAAGCTCTAATTAGTAATTTCAAATAGGTATTAAAGTAGAATATGTGTCTTTAGGAATTAATGAAGGGAGCTTAGATGGTTTATCTAGTTAATGTTGAATTAGCCTGAAAAGGAAAGGAATTTATTTATGATCATAGGAAAACATGTTATCGATAAAAGATGCATTTAGAACGATATCATACGTGAGTTAAATGACTCCAAAAGAAGGCAGTATTTTCCAAATTACATATTTCCTATGAGTGGTGTGAGGGGAGGGGGAGAGATATAGGAAGCATTGCCAAGACTCTGTTTGGACTGGGTTCAAACTCCCGGGCGCGGGAGTAGATAAAGTGATAACAGAATTAGCTGCCAATTGGCCGCAACTTCCCCGCACGCTACCTTTTGTTTTCCTCTTTCAGTTAATGCCCGCTGGGACTTCACAGTTCGGATCGTTTATAAAAAATATGTTCTACAGACTCTAAGAAAAAAAAATTCACAATGAAAACCAATTTTTTTTAGATCGACAATTTAATTTGAATGTGTATTCACTGACTAACCACGAGCAATTTACTAATAGTAATATCTGTCCTAATTTTTAAAAATCATTATTACTTTAAAAAAAATTGTATCACTACAACTTTCTTAGATTGAACCTAGGATTGTGCTATTTTTTTAGAAAAATCTTATGCAAAGAGAATCTTCAGATACCACAGAATTGATTTAAGGCTGTTGACAGAATAAATAATTATTCTGCCACAGTCGTTTATTGGATATTATTTAATGAACAATATATATATATATATATATATATATATATATATATATATATATAGGGCCACCCCCTCAACTAATAATAGTACAGACTATATTAACCAAAAAATTATTAGAATTTTGTATATCCATTTTTTACCGAACCCAATTTTCAGTTACCAAGATAATCCAGAATCACATGAATAAACTGGAAACTAAAATTTCATTTGATAACTAAAAATTTGCTGAGGGAGATAACGGGTAAACAAAATTCTAATTATATTTTTTCAACATTTAAAAAAATTATAATTATGTACTTTTATTTGTTGGTTAGTTGGCAATACAAATTAATTTTTAAATATGCCAGTTAATTGTTGTCAGTTGCATTTAAGCTCATTATCTCTCTGTCCTGACGAAGGCCTATAAATTCAGCCGAAACGGACAAATAAAATTTTTTCAGTTTATATATTAACTGCACAACTTGACCATTTTACACTCTTCTAGGATGTATCCAGTCAACCATTTCCACGTTAATCATTTATTTATATATACTAGAACTTTCCATGTTTATTTTCTTTAAAAAAATTTTATATTAGTGAACTCATATTTCTCCAGATTTTATTACTTGAGCATTCATTCAAATGCCAATTCTGTCACTATAATACTAAATAAACTAGTAAGTAAGCGAGATTAAGAATTATTGCTAAACAGAGGAAGTAGGCTGAACAAACTGGAAAGAGACTATTGTTTATAAGCCCGCCCTAAGCTCAGGCCCACAACTAAGCTGGGGGCACTTAATTCATCGTTAACCAGGCGGTTGAAGACGTTCCCAGGAAATGAACCCTACAAACTGGCTTTAGTTCCCTCCCTCCTTGATACACAAAATGTTCAAATCTAACCCGGTTGTAACTTTTCTCATCTAAGTTTGGTTTTTCCCGTTAGAGTATGTTTGCCGAAGAGACGGGGGAAAAACCACACTGATATTTATTAACCGAGTTGGGTCTCGGGAAACTTCTCTGTAATTGCTCTCTTTTTTTTCATGCTCGGAATCATGAAGGTCCTTGCATTTATCATGACGTCTTGCACAGTGGAGGGGTTGCCCTCAACTCCCGATTGAAGTCATGTATACTCCATGAGCACACCGTTTGTTTACTTCTTTAGACTCTCTGCCGAGACTAATGTAAACGGATCATAAAGCAGCTCGGAGGGTTTCGTTCTATGTTAAGCATAATGGAATTTATAAAAAAAAAAAAAAAAAAAATCCTGAAAACACGGAGAACGGAATAAAACTAACAAGTCATTATTATCTTTTTTAAAAGCTTAATTAAGAGTACGTCTCTGGAAATAATGATTGAGATCGGGGTGGTTCAGTTGTAGATTGCTGAATTGATGTGCCGGGCTCAAATCCGGCATTGGCAGATAATTTATTTAATCTATTAACATCCGAGGACAGTGCTTAAGGACTCTCCTGAGTCTCAACCAGCCTCTGTAAAGTGGATACCCAAACTAGGGGGAAAACTGGCGGTTAAGCGTGATTTTGGACAAACCACCTCTCTTCACAACCGTTGTCCAAGAAACAGTACAATCTCAACCACGTACTGAACACAAGACTCGTAATGGGCTTTTTAACAAATTATTTAGTCTACTGAATATATCAAACATGCTTTTGGTCATATAATTTACCATTTTGACCACCACAATAATAATATCATCAAAATGTTAAAGATTGCGATTTAAGTGTTTTTAACTTTCCGGAGTAAAATTCCGAGGGTAACTGTATTAAATAAGTTACTTTGATAATGACTTAATAATTCATTTCTAAATTAAGTTACTTTTGAACTAACTTAAGGTACAGGTGTACTTTTACTTTCTCCAAAAGACAAAAACAATATCTATTAATAACTAACTTTCAAAAGATGTCAAACTTGTATTTAGTAATATATAAAAAATTTCAAAATTCAATTATAATTAAAAAAAAAAACTCTAAATAATTTGAAAATAAAGAGAATAGTAACATTATCTGTACTAAAGCTTTCCTAAACCATATCTTTCTATTTCCTAAGAATTATGAAAATAGAAATGGAAATGGAAAATCGAAATTACACTGGGATTTCGCAGAGAAATCTTTGTATCAAGCAAAATAAAAATCGATTAAGTACTCTTCAAAAGTTAAACATCAACTATTATTCTTCGGCAATACCCGTACAAAAGATACACATTGAATATAGACATATATATTTTTTTAAAAATATAATTGAAATTTGATATTTTTATTTTATAATTAACACAGCCTGGATTGGAATCTGGACCTATTAGATAAGTTCTCAATGCTAATCTCTTATATTAAATGTAACAGTTGGCTTATTTATCTTCTAACACCCTTAAATTAACACTTATTATTAGCATAAAAAATTAATTATATTAGTTTGTAAAAATTTACCATAATGGACCAAGTAATATAACTTTTCGGTAAATATAATACTCAGCTTGAAAATTATGCCAAGAGATATTTTAGAAAAGGGAGAATTTGTAAATGAGATGTTTACGTAAGCTTAAAATACCAAACATCCCTCTTCTCTCTACCATACTTAGTTACCAAGTATTTCCCTAAGGTTCAGATTACACGTGCAAGGGTTTCAGGAGAATATTAAAACATATTAAAGATTATATAGTAAGTTGTATAAAGTTTTAATAAATCCTATTGTAAAAATTATATTTTTTTATTTTAACAATTTTCATAATAACCCTTGAAGATTGATGGTAAATAAATATATTTTGAACCCAAGTTGTTTAATGCTTCAAGTAAAAGTACAAATTCTGGTTTATTGCTGGAATTCAATTGATATTTATATTAATTTATAAATCAAGTGTTATAAATTAATAAAAAAGATAATTAAATTTTTAAAATATGATTAACCTAATATCTGTTTAGAGCTTAAGTGAAGTACAATGAATTTTAACCAAACTCGTTTATGCTGTGGTCTTTACAAAATGAAATGCTTGTATTATTTTTACAATACACAAATGGTGTATAAACATCATATACTAAATTAGAAAATTTTTTTCCACATTTATAGTTTACATTTTTTAGTCCTATATTATTAAGCAAATTTATTTTTTTAAATCATTTTTTTTAAAGTTATAATTTCATTTTGGTACTATTAAACTAATATTAGCCAATTAAAAACCTGTACCCTCTGATCGTCTTCAACGTATTTATTTTATGTTTACAGAAACTAAAAATAAATAAGCTCTAAAAGAAACAAAAGTATGAAAGATGGGGGAATACTATGAATGAGAAACAGAAAGAGAAAAGGATGAAAAAAAAAATAATAAGAGATAACTTCCTGGCTTGTCCGGAATTCTGTAGCAGATGACATTCAAATAGCAGAAGGCGACAGTAAACCGACCCCCGACATGAAAAGGATTAAAAAAAAACAATAATACAGTGGACAACTAAGTCTTATTATACAATAACTTCATCACAGTACAATATAACTATTGATATTTTACATTTAGTATACCAAATACTATTTAAGTATTAACTTCGTACACTCGTATTTTTGTATTTAGTTGTGTGATAGTTAATATTATTCACTAACAGCCTATCTTTTCACTCTTCATGATTATTAGGCCAACATGGTATGGAAACGTCACCAAAAAAAAAGTTAATATATATATATATATATACCCATACTGAAGTAGCAATGATGAAATAAACTTACTTCCATCCTCATTATTACTTGGCAATTTTCATTCTTCCGTTTTATCTATATCATACTCGTGTAATGGAAACCTTGTCTACTTTCGCCTTGAGCCCTACAGAGACCAACTGCCCCTTCTTTTTCGTCCTTTGAGGACACAACACTATCCTTTCCTCTCTTATCTCTGATCTTCCGAGATTGAATAAGAGGTTTTTCTCTGCTCTGAAAAAAAATCTCTCTTTATATCTATCCTTTTCTTTTTCTTTCTCAACTCTCTCCTACTCCATTCGCAAAAGGTCTAACAAGTGCCTTTCAGAGTTTCATCAACTAGTGTTTTCTCAATGGATTGGATAATTATTGTTTCATGGCCTTTTTTGAGTTTTCTTTTTGTTTTATTTATTATTTTTTTGTAATTTATAAAAGCCGAATAAAAGAGCTGATAAAGTTTATAAAAAATGTATACATGCACTTAATATCCCCCATGCTTCTTCCTTGTCCAAATTCAAACCCATGCTTTTCCTATATCTTCTGAATTCCTAACCAGATGCGCTCCAATACTATAATCAATAATGCAATAATGCCTGAATTTTGATTCAAAGACATTGGCCTTTTTTTTTTTTTTTATCGTTCTTGTTTATTGTTGCTTTGATTTTTTTTACTTATTTATTAGAAAGAAATGGTGGCAAGAGACGTAACGTGCGTCACTTGACATAACTTTAACTAACCTTATCACCATTAACGTAACTACTCATGGGGGGGGGGGTTAACCCCCACCAGTCAACCACTCCAAATTATTACTCCCTTCAAAAAAGATGCCTCGTAATATAGGTATAATTTATGTTATATTCATGTAGCTTCAAATTAAATAAATAGATTATAATTTTTTATAAATGTTATTTTGGAAGTTATAAATGTTATTTTCATTATAAACTTTATTTTTGGAAGGGCAATCAAGAAATATCTCTTAAATACAAGTAACCTTATTTATTGGTTACAATAATTTTCTATAGTTAATTGCATAGGGAACTATTTTCTAGACCCATCCAGACTTTACTTCTAGATTCTAAGAATTGTCTAAACTGTTCTCACATTTTCGATCTTATATATGCCGCAGGATGTCACTAGTGCCGCTATAATAATATAATTAATTGTAAATAAACAGTATTCCATTTTGGTTTGTCATTTTAGCGTACCTTTTATTCATTAAAATAGCTGTGTTTGCACTTTCTTTGTTGGGTTTTTGACATTATTGCCTTTAATTCTGTAACCCCACAATAATAACTTTGAAAAAGTAAAATCCTTCAAATTTCTATTTCTTTTAAATTGTTACAATTTTTTTTTAAAATTTCTTCTAAGCAATGGGGGGGGTTACATCCCCAATAACCCTCCCCCCTCGTTGCGCCTATGCTTATCACCAGAGGTAGCAACTCGTGGAATAAGTACTTTACTTTTAGTACTAATTAATTAAATCGCTATTTGACTGGTTCGGAATATTATGATTTATTATGATATGATTATTATGATTTTCCGCAAATAAGTTGTTTCTGAAGAACCAATGTACGCTTTAAGTTAAATTATCAACTTTGATAAATCCTGAACTGAGTTTTATGATATTAACCGTAGCGATTAAAGCATTGCAAGAAAGTTTCTCCGGATTAGTACAGAGATGAAACTGAGAAAATAAGACTGTGAGAACTGAGTTCTGTGGGCTTTGGATAGCGAAGAGAGAGGACAGAGATAGCGGCTTGAATGCTGCGGAGATTTAGGGAGTTTTCATCCGGGCGAGGAGGAGAAGGTTCAATGGGACTGCGATGAATGAATGCGCTCCCGGAGCGAGCTTCAATGCTATCCGTCGGTATTACCGGTGTATTGAGGCTCCGGCTCCGGATTTCTCACCCCCCCCCCCTCAGCCAACATTTCACAAGAAATTGGAGCAGACTCTGGAATTAGAGCGGTCTCAGGTGTGGTTGCCATTGGAGACGGTCATAGTAAACGGTTAATTTTGTAAAAATTTAAGTTTGTAAAAAAATTAAGTTGGGCAAAGATTCGATATGAGAGATATCATGCTCAGTATCTCCGTAATCACGAAAGTCAGTAGAATACATGATACTTGTAGAATTCAACATTAACAGCTCATAAACCAAGCGCCCTACGTACTGCCAAGTTTCTTCAAATAGCCGTTTTCGAAAAGATCATTAAACTAAACAGCTACTTGATGTAGGCAGTTCACATCTCTCACCCCAGAAAAGTGTGGATAGATGTGTGAGCATTCCATTGAAATTATTGACTTCCCTGTATTTCATGAATAGTTTAAGGAAATTAATGAGTCTAATGTATAAAATAATAATAAATTAGTTTTACAAAAAAAGAATTGACTTAGATTTTAATCAATAGTGGAAATATGTAAATAAATCAGTTTTATATGAAACATTTTTACCCATGAGTATTTAATTGCTGGTTCATTCCGACATAAAAATTATTTAAAATACCGATATGTTTCAAGTAATATGTTGCTTAAACGTTTTTTATTGGGAATAAAGAATATCCCAGGACTTTGCACGTCTTGTCTAATAAATAATTTTAATTTATTTTATAGTTATATGATACAATTTTTTTAAATATTTTATTTGAAAAGAAAAGATATGGTCAGGACCCGGGTATCCCACCTCTCTGTGGTGACGCCTTAACTATCTCGACCACCCAGGCTCGTTTCTCGGTCAGCCTTATCAATTCTTTTCACTGATCCTTTATCTCCGTTTTCTCGCAATTTGCGAAGTAAACACGGGGAGAATGTTAATTGAACATTACTTTATTTTTGGATCTAGTTGACTTTAAATCATTAATATTATTATAATTTATTTTAGTGGTACATGATATAATTTTTTAAAATATTTTATTTGAAGAGAAAAGATATGACCAGGACCGGGAAAAGAATATAGGATAAGTGAAAAGAATTGATATGGCTGACCGAGAAACGAGCCAGGGTGGCCGAGATGGTTAAGGCGTCACCACGGAGAGGTGAGATACCCGGGTCCTGGCCATATCTTTCTTTTCAAATAAAAGAATTTGAATGTTTAATTTATATTCGTTTTGGATTATTGATTCACGAAGGATTGAATTAGATTATTAATGTTATAGCGGCCTTTGATGGATGTTCTTCTCTATGGCAAAAAAAAGTGTTCTGAATACATTTTTTTCATTTTTTAATATATATATAACCTATTATATAGATATAACCTCATCTGCATTAAATTATTTTTATGAGCGTGATCGATTTATTATTACAACATGTATGAGAGGAAAATAGTTGACTGGATGATAAAATCGAGAACGGAGCTAGTTGGAGGGTGCAGTCAAAAAAGCACCAAATAAGTCTAGTACTTATTTGGTGTTTTTTTGACTGCACCCCCTAACTATCTCCGTTCTTCATATTATTATAACAGTTGTGTTGTCAATTTCATCATATTATGATTAAACTACTCTTCTAAATTGGTGTTCAATCTCTCAAAAATAAACTTAAACTTTAATGAAGAAATTTTATAATAGCCGATTGAAGCTTCACAACAGCTTTGCTACCACTGGTCCAACAAATAAAAACGTGATGGTTTAAGTACACAGCAAACATCTATTTTCTATCTAATTTTTAAAAAAATAATATTATTCTAGGAAAAGATAAAAGGAGGATACGCCTGAAAAACGATTTACAGAAGTATTATGATTCCGAATGTTAACTGTAAGCCATTTTGTAAAAAGTAAACCATCCCTCATTTCAACATCATCACCAATGATATTATATTATACACATGTTCAAAAAACCAATTGACTGTAATTAAGTTAATTGCCACTGTCATTAATTATATTAAACCTAGAGTAGAGAGATCCAATATGTAGTTGAGTAAATAATTAATTGTGGAGCAGTAGGGCGCGAAGTGATGGGCCTTTTGATTGCCTCGTCCCTTACAATCGACTTGGACAATGCCCCGTCACTAAGTCTATCCCAACTCCTGTCGATTTGTTACAATAGGTGGCTTACTTGTATTATTTGACAACAGTATAATGTCATAGCTTATAGTTAGTTCCTTAGAGAAGAACTAAATAGCCAAAGAGGAGTTTATAGGACACTGAAATAGAAAGTTTCAATTGAAGTTTAAACAAATAAATATCTAAATAAACATAATAAACCAATAATGTATCTATTTTAGAATTTTTTTTTGAGCTTTTCGTTTTAAGAAAGTTTTTTGGTTTTAGTAAAGTATCAGTGAGATTTGGTGTAGCAACAATACAACTTCTCATATCTAATTAATCAATTCAAACGAATCCAGTATACAATATTAGGTAAATTGATTCGTATGTTAGAAATAATTTAGAAATATTTTTTCCTAACCTAAACCAATCTTAAAAGTCTGGTTTTTCGGGTTTTTTATATTATGTACCTCTTTTTTCACAAATAAATACAGAAGAGCTAAGGATTGAACACTTTTTTCCACTTACCAAATGGCTTTTTGTATCTACTTTGTTTTCACATTATCATATGCATGGTTATTACTAACAGTTCTATAAACTATTTTGACTACTTTATATACCCTATTTATTTATCTTATCTAAATGATTAAAATCAAAAACTTTTAACGTTATCTTCTAATGTACGCTCGATTGATGGTTCTATGATATTTTGTATTTGTTGGTTATTAGTTGAATGGTCGTTGTTAAGCACATGAAAATAATTTATTATAATGCAATTGGGAAAAACCACAATGCAAAGCCTTATGTTTCAAATTTCTCCAGTAATATACCCACTTACCGGTCGACGTTTCGCCTATTCAGGCATTATCAAGACACAAAAACAAAAAAAGGTTATGTGAATCATATCTCGTAGAAAAAGGTGCAATATATCACAACGATCAACAGCCCAAACAGGCTCCAAGCATGAGACAGCACCCCACCACCAAGACATTCAACATACAACTCGTTGCATTATGGCTTTTCCCAATTGCATTATAATAAATAATAGTGTTTCTTTTTGAGTTTTTGGCTCTATTTTATTCACATGAAAATAAGTTTTTTATTACCTATTTTTTTTTATTACTAATGATTTTAATAAATCGATATAAAAATCACTTTAATAAATAAATAAATGTATACAATTTTACGTACAAAAAACAAATAATCAAGTTCATAGTCGGTATTATGTTTTATGAAGAATCAGTTCCAAGGATTAGTTAATATTTGTATACAAAAAAATGGAATAAAAAATACATATTTTGGTAACATTGTTTTGTATTGAGTCGGGCTTGATATAGTCAGTCGACAAAGAGAGTGTGTGTGTGAGAGAACGATCATGAGAGAACAATGTATTCTGTTTCGTCAATATTCCTTTTGATCCTTAAAGGTTAGAGGTTACACTGTTGTAGATTACAACGATCGCCCGTACAACATTGGTCAAAAGGACTGCTATTTGTATTGTTTTGAATTAACATCCAATTCAGCTCATTTTCTGTTATTCTAAATGGTCACGCTATTGTTTCAGTTCTCCTGCTATTCCACAAAATTAGTTACCTACACTTCGTCCATCCTGAAACGTTGAAATAGAACAAACCAAACTGATTGAGATAATTAGAGATAGTTGAGGAATAATTAATATAGCTACAATTACTTCATCATTATAAATCACAAACAATATTTAGTATCACAGAAATAAATTTTTTAATACAAGACTAAACTAATCGACGTTAACGAAATTTTACCGGTAGCTGGCGTACTCTGAGTAAGAAATACTTTAAGTATAAAAATAAAAATAATTTATGACGTTTCTACTGTTCCTCACCAAGTCTCATTTCCAAACAAATAAACGTGCTGAATAAACTACACATCTAAGCAATAAATATCATGTGCTCAGATTACTGTAAGCTAATTAGTGAGAAAAGATAATGCCATAATTGTGTCCCGCTAGTTACTGTCCCACAGCTGCTTCCAATTTTCCAAACAATGGTGTCGTGCTGATTAACTTTCTTTTATATTTTACCGATTATCATTTCTCTATTGGATTATAATTTGTTTTCTGCAATTTGTTTTATCTTTTTTTACCTATATATCTCCCACGCATGTACATACGTAATATTTTCACCATAATCTCATTTAGTTATTTCATGAAAAATAAAAAAAGTTGAAAATCCAAAATGTGCGCCCACAATCCCTGTTGGTGACTTTCAAAAGACACATATATTCGCTTATGGTACCCACCGATTGCTTACATGCGTCCAAAGCACTTTAGGAGTTAAGGTATATGTTGGGGCCAGGGTGCACTGAAAATAAATGAAAGTGAATTCCCCGAGCGCCCTATAATAATGCCGATAATATTGTCCGTTTCCTATTAGTATAATAAAGCAACAAACACAACAAAAAAAACATACAAAATATACAATAAGCAAATAACAGAAAATATTTTATTTTTAAAAGAATTTTAACTGAAATAATTCCATTATCACTATAAGTTTAACAAAATACATTTAAAATTACAAATTAATTAGACTCTATTGATAGTAAAAATACAAAAAAAAAAAAATCTTCTTATGAAAATAATTATAGTAAAAAAAATTTATCTTGTGACAATGCAAAAAAAAAAAGTTCTATTAATCCTAATCGAGAGAGAGAGAGAGAGAGAGAGAGAGAAAATAAAAGGTCTGACCTGATATGATATTTTAATTTCACTGACTAAGTTAAAGTTCGTCACTGCCGTCTTCAGAGGCGAAGTAATTTTCGTCACGAGCAGGCAAATTGGCAGAGTCTCGTTCCGCAAAGGCCGTGGAGGCATCAACATCCAGCAAGTGCTGGATACAGCAAGACTGGCTAAAGTACGCTAATTCTTACAAGGTGCACTAATAGCAACAATAAATACCCCCTCTCTCTCCCTCGCTTACTCTACTCTTTCCCGATCTAAATTAATATAATAAATATTCTATAAACTAATTTACATATTTTTTAATGTACAGTAATTTACAATATAGATGCATCTTTTGGAATACCCAACAGTATAAATATAAAGTTTCACTGCATTTAATAAAGGCGTACAAATATTTTTGAATATTATTATGACCATGAAAATATTAAAAAATTGCTAATATCGAAGATTGAAGGATGAGTCTACCACTTTTCCATAGGATATCCTCAGATGAGGGGCTCGCTGAAGAATGGATCCGCTAGGAAGCCATCGCTATGGCTAAGAGCACATTCTCCAGGCAGCTAACTGCCCTCGGAGTGCCCTTCGGCCCGAATTGGATCATAGGAGAGTGCGCTAAAGGAGGCTTTATCTCCTCCGCAAGATGGAGGCGTAAAATTTCACCGCCGTAGTGAAAGCTGTCCGCATTAGACACGTAGTGCCTATCAGCCTCCTCTACGTGCGAGCCCCTGATTATCAAGCCTCTATGATTATTAGGCTGTAGTGGTTATTAAGTAGGCTCCAATATGGCCGGAAATGGGGTCTAAGGTTTCTCATTCTCTTCCAGTCGAAGATTACACTTTGTTTCAATGCTACAGGAATTCTCCTCATGGTGATCGTAAAGGTATGTTCGGGATTTCTGGTAATGGTTAACGATTACTAGATTTATACATGTAATGGATTCCTTATTTATTTTTGGAATTTACTCCATAAGAAACGATTTCCATATTTAGCCCGCGGTATGAAAATTTTATGAGCAGTAAAATCGAATTTAGTGGCGAGTAACTCTTCATTCTTGATAATATTGTATTATTTGTATTACATAATAAATAGAAATTAGAAGTTAAATTCCCAGGCTAATTGGGAAGAGATACTTATGGTATCTATGGTAACAGTGTATTATATTGCTTTATTCTCGAAGTGTTGAAATGCGATAATGTTTTGTGTAGGAGCCTTTTTAAAGACACCTTTACAGACAAACACTATTACTAGTCTTATTTAGATTCCGCCTTAAGCTGTTGGGGTCCATTCATATTACTTGGATACAACAGACGACAGGGCAGTGTTGCTCTGATAAGAGTAGGAAATTGACTAGCTATTTAGAAAGGCTGTGCAGTGAATAATTGTGTACAGTGTGTAGTGTGTAGTATGTGGTACTACTAGGACAGGAGATTGGTGTATTAGGAAGTAGACAGGCAGTGATGATCATGCTGGATTTAAATACATCACTAACGGACACGGGAAGAAATCGGCCAAGACAAAGACGAGTAAAGCAGAAGAAGCGCTAGTGACATCGAACAGCTTTACCACTCTACGTAATTTACCACCAACTGAGGAATCTACGGTGGCTCGACCGAATAAGATTCCTCCAGTTATAATGGGCCGAGAAAACTTCACGTTAAATGAGGTGAGTGATTTCATGAACAAAATTAATATTAATCAATATTTTATCAAACAGACGAGGACTGAGATCCATATTTACCTCGAATTAGAGACCGACCCATTAGACAAATTTAACAGAGCAGCAGCAATGAACAGGGATGACTGACGGTTGATGTGGGATCCCTTGTATGTATTCCATGACTGTTCAAACATGGTTGTTATATTTTTATAATTATATTATATATTTGATACAATCATGGCAAGGGCAGAGTGAAAGAGACATTTCTCAGAACACCCGTGAAATCGAAGTAGCAATGAGCAATCCGATCTTAAAGCCGACTGAGAACCTCACATTTCTACTAATTTATTCAGGTAGTTTCCTCGCCATTACTTATGTTCTTGGGATTATTTTTAATCCTGCTAATCCCGGAGTTCCTTGGCTCATCCTGCGGGAGGTATTAGAGCTAACTAGGACCCAACCTCACCAAACACCGGTCGGAAAACGATAATCTCCCCTCGACGAGCTAAGCCCCTGTTCCCAGTTTTAATTAGGGATGAAATTAATGAGTGAATTTAAAATTAATCCAGGATATTTCTCCTTTTAACAGTGGCTTTGCTTCGTAAACCGCTCCTCGCTACGCTTTCTTAGCACCTGGCTCTTGAAAGATGCAAGAACTCCTCAAAAGAGGTAAATAGAACTTTGAAAATTTCTGGGATTGAAACAAATCATTAATGTTTTGATTTTCGGCAGCATAAGGCGTACCTTAGCCAACAGAATTCCTTCTCAAGGCAATTAAATATAAATTAAGATTCTGGTATCAGCGTTGGGCAAAATACTGAATTTATTTCTATCCATCTCCATTTCGAAGATAACTAATATTCACCAAAAATAATTATCTTATTATTGTTCTAAGGGTCCTCTAAAGTAAAATGGCTACGGGTGTTTTCATGTAAAATGGCTACAGGTGGAAGAAAATAATTTAAAAATGTCCGAATGAAAAGATTTAGTGGAAAATAAATGTTTGACGTTCTAAACTATAGAAAAATCTATTTTAGAAGAGTATGAAATGTAAATATTTTATTTATGTAAAATTTATGTATTGCGACCCCTGATCATTTTACATCCAATTCAAGATTCTTACATCCAATTCAAGGATTTCCACAGCAGTCAAAATCTATATTTTTGTTTTAAAATTTTTTTCATAGTTCTTCAAAGCAAAATATTTTTCAATTTCATCCAAATGTTAGGGGCCAATTTAATTCAGCTTTCATAAAATTTCCTCAAAATGGTAAAAATATAATTTATGGGAATTTATTCAAATTATCATCTACAGAAATGATAAAGGGCTCATGGAGAAGGGTGGTTTAATAATAAATTTTAATTAAATTTGAAATTTAGAGGTACTCGAAAATGATATTTACATATATAATGTTCTAGAAAAAGTTTAAATATGAGTTTATTTATTTGTTCTTTGAAATTTTCTTTATTCCATGAAATTATAAACTTCGTTTCACTTTATTTATCTTTCGATCCTTTTTGCTCCTTCATTTTCGCTACATTAATTTTCCAATAAAAAAATTCCCATTAGATTTGGTTCAAAGCTTAATATTAAGTTCTTAAAATATAAGTAAGGAAAAATATTTAATAATTTTACGTTTAAAAAAGAACATAAAATATATATATATATATATATATATATATATATATATATATATATATATATATATATATATATATATTTGGCTACTATTGTACTACTACGGATGTTATACTCTTTTAATTTAAGAAATCAATTTTGTCTCATCAAAGAATTATAATTCTTGAACTGAATCCAATAATAAACAATAAATTTTTATACATTTGAAAAATATCTGAATTAATCTAAGGGACGGGGGATATTGTTACACAATTATTTTAATTTCTCAAACATAAATCGAAATGAAATAATCTAATTTGTTTCACGTACAAAAATAACAATTGTTGGTATCTGTTCTGCAGGTTCTCGCTTAAAGTCGAGTTACAAGTTTTAACTGTTTATTCATTTCCTCTATAATATCTCCCAAAAATTATCGCGAGCTTTAGTCTGGAAAAAAAATGTATTATGGGAAATAATCATCAAGATATTATTTTTTTATGAAAAAAGTTTCAACAAAAATACGAGGTCAACTAATTAATTACCTACTTAAATAGAATAAACTATTTAATAGTACCGACGTTTCGAGCCGCATTGCATGCTTTCTTCAAGGCTGGCTGATAAACTATTTAATAGTATCGACGTTTCGAGCCGCATTGCATGCCTTCTTCAAGGCTGGCTGATAAACTATTTAATAGTACCGACTTTTCGAGCCGCATTGCATGCTTTCTTCAAGGCTGGCTGATAAACTATTTAATAGTACCGACGTTTCGAGCCGCATTGCAAGCTTTCTTCAAGGCTGGCTGATAAACTATTTAATAGTACCGACGTTTCGAGCCGCATTGCATGCTTTCTTCAAGGCTGGCTGATAAACTATTTAATAGTACCGACGTTTCGAGCCGCATTGGATGCCTTCTTCAAGGCTGGCTGATATTTAATTTTGCTGATATTTAATTTGAATTTAAATTCAACTATTTAAAGACTCAATTCTTTGACCTCCACCCGGACCATTTTCCTTCTTCTTATGAATTTTACGTTTTCCTCAAAGTCTGTGAATGGAGTAAGTATGATATTTCAAAGTTTATATCAACCTCTTCTAAAATTCATTTCCCGAGATTTCCCTCTCTGTTCCACTTCACTTCGTCGTGTTAGGAAAACTCTTCCCGGATGTGAGAGTTCGATCGAAGTAAACGAAAATAAAGCGGGCGAGCGATGCTATCCATCATTTGAATATCGAGCTGCTCAAGGAATACAAATCATGCATAAGATAGGACTGAGGGTAATAAATATACAATGGATTTTAGGTAGTTGGGGAAACTGAATTATATTCGTGGGTTTTTCTTCATCCACCGTAGGACCTGCCAAGGAGGTCGCGGAAGACTCCCCTATAGTTATAGCCAGCCGGGATGATACCCTTTGTCGTGCAGGGGGTAACTTTTGAAGGGTCCTATATCTTAGGATATCCAGCTTCAGGGCCGACATCAATCAAGGATCTCTTCTGAGTCCTATCATATATATAGTCTCTTATATATTAGCTTTGTCCGGGTAATAATTTAGGATACATCAGGTTTTGTCGAGATAAAGTTTTATTATATAATAAGAATCAATAATATAAATAATGAAAATATTGAAAGCAGCTTACTGTGATATTTATTGTTATTTTAAACCCAAAGTATAAACTGATTAATATCGTATATAATATTCATTTAAAATACGAGAGATCATGAAACGAAGCATAATTTTATTTTATTAATGAGAGACTTAATGTTAGTAAACTTTTTTTTTTTTAATTTTATTTATTGAAATATACAACTATAATAATATTACAATAAGTAAATATGCTAATATGTACAATATGACATGAAAAACACTTGTGGAAAACTACCCATCGGTAGCACTCCAATAAAGTTCTATAGTAGATGGTCTCGATGCCATCTTCTTTTGAGACATCTTGGAGGATTATCAGGAATAGTATGGGAAGCAAGTTCAGAGACTAGCGGATTCAAGCGTGTATGGAGCTTGTCATGGAATGTTAGGTATCTAGTTTGGGCCAAATCAGTAGCATATGGGATATTAAGATCATGATGGATGAGTTTGAGTGTGACATAATAAGGAGCATTGAGGATTTTACGAAGGATTTTGGATTGCAAAAATTGGATACGAAATGAATTGGATGGTTTAGTAGAGCCCCAAAGCTCAACTCCATATGTCCAAATAGGACTGATAATTGTCATGTAAATGAGTCTTTTGTAATTAATTGGAGCTTAGAGCCAGTAAATGTTGAAGTAGGCGAAAACGACGAGCAGTTTCTTGTCTTTTCAGTCGTTAGTAAAAATTAAAAAAATATTAAATATAAAAATTAATATAGCATTAAAAAAGAAAAAAAAGATAAAGTCTCCAGATTAATCTCTTTTATGTCATATATTGAAAATGCCTTTGTTTCATAATAGAATTAATTTATTTCAAAAATATGTCGGCAAACTATTAAAATCATTCATTTTTTGTAATCAGAGAATGAATAATAGTTAAAAATAATTTAACTTCTTAAAATAACATAAGTCCTTTAGCAGGTGGAATATTGTGGCATGAATAGATTGGGCAAGGTTAAAGAATAGATCACGCTCAACCGTCAGGTTATTCCCCGATTACAACATTTCACTTGGTGATTCCCAGGAAAGTCTCCAGGTTTCAGAGCTTTGAAATGCGGCCATTAGTGAAATGGTCATTTTTTTTGTATTTTTTTCTTTAGTTTTAACTTGGACAAATTAGTACAGCAAACGAGGAAGGGTGTTTAACGGACGGACTATTTATTGTTTTAGAAAATTTTTAGCTGGTGACAAAATTTAATTTATAAATAAATTATTTCTCCTTTCTACCCAAAGGTGAAACCATCACATCCACGTCGTACTGCAGAGATTCTTTAAAACAATTATCCTAAAAACCTGCATTGGTCAATCGGACGGACTGGTATTGTCGTGTAAAGAATAGGTTCCTTCTTTACACGACAATTCCTGTCCTCCCTCCTCCCACACCAACCTTATTCGCCACTTAACTCGAACAGATTTCTATCTATTCAAAGATCTGGTTAACATTCTTAAAGCTATTAAAAAAAAAATGATTTCCAAGTCAAAAACGCACTTTAAGACTTAATTTCATCACAAAACTCCTTCATTTTTCAGTTCTGGAATTGATAATTTGATAACAGATCGCGAAAAAAGTATGGAAAATGAGAATAATAAAGGTTATGACTCGATAATGTGGTTTTTATTTATTTATAAAAATATGCATCATTCAATCGTTTAAAGAGCAAACTTTGTTCATCAAAATAGCCCCGTTGAGAAGTGTGGGGTAATAACATAGTTGTGAGCAGTAATGTTTATTGCAGTTGAGAACTGACTCAGTTGTTAATATGTATATACATATATACACACATATATATAAATATATAGAAGGGGCATGGCAATATGGCGATCCCTTGGTCATAACCCTCACCTGACAGTAAGAAAACTTTGGAATTAGAAGAGTACGTAGGGCCGAGTCCCGAGTCCAAAGCGGCACTAAAAGGGAGTTATTGTGCCTCTCCAGGGGGGAGTGGTTTTAACTGAGGGCTTTGACTGGGCAAAACTTTGTCATAGCCGCCCCGACATATCCTTCCTGGCCTCCAGAGCGGAGGATATCGCTCAATAAAACCTAACGGTTATTCTTGCAGGGAAATTACCGTAAAGCAAGCCATCCTAATCTCCAGGACTCATCTCGGCTGACCGCGGATCGAATCGATCCTCTGTGTACAAACAGTCTGTGGAAACTTTTAGTGCTTGAAATTATTTCGGTTAGGAATTCGTGAAAGCAAAAATGACACACCCAGTGCGCACTCTTGCCCCGACCTACCCTACATGTTGAAGTAGCCAAGAGCAGTTTCTTGTTGTTTCTGTAAAGTATGAGTATTCCAAGTTAGACGTTTGTCAGGAAAACGCTAAATTATAAAATGCATACTTAATGTTTTAACATTTAGCCTGTATAATCTTTTTTCCGATTTATTGAGTTTTGTTAAGTTTAAAAATATAGATCTTTAAAATTGGGTACTCCATGCGCATTACTAGTTTATTCAATACCTTGAAACATTGAGCTAATATTCTTTTTGTTTGTTAGTTCATTTAACGTCACTTTATGATGCTATGGCTAATCGGACGGTGTTAAAGTGGGAGCTCTAAATTTTGCCTGACCAGGTTTAATTAGGATAGGGATTTTTAACGAGTACCTGATATCGTACAGACCCAGGACCCCCGTTTAACGTCCTTTCCGAAGGACGGCATAACTAAGGAGTTTTTACTCCCTTAAAAAAATTCTAGGGCCACCTGCCGGACTATGAACCCTTGATCTTGGGCTTAGTAGTTTGTTACGCTAACCACTAGACCACAGGTGACCGTTGGAAGTATGGCACAAGTAAGCTGTGTCATTTACATATTTATTTTTGACCTCTTTATTATTTCAGAACTGCTTATCGTTGATCTTTGCTATAGTTATAAACTTTTTACCTTTTTCTTTTTAAAGGTCATTTATATTGTTATATATGTCAAATTTTGTATGTACATATAATATAATTTTAAATAGAGTATTTGAAAGTTCTACGTCTTATCAAAATTAAAGAAGAGGATTTAAATTTAGCATTCTTATTGTATTGATAGAATTCTTTTATTAATCATTGGAAAATTTTTAAAAACTTGAAACTTTTCTTTTTAACTTATGTAATTACGCACATGAAATTTCAAGTTCAAACATGTTACAACTCAAAATATGACTTTATTAAGAAAATGTTACTTTTTCGTTTTGGACAAAATAGCTCGACTAAACCTACGAAAAAAATTGAAAAAGTAATTTTTTTTTTTTTAATTTTGAGTTATCCGCTTTTGACCCTTAACCCTCCATTTGATAATTACTTGGGCGAAATTATTGAGTGTTGTGATAGGGACATAATTTATGGTATATTAAATTCTTTTTTGTTGTCTTAACTACTTTTTTACTGCTAAGCGTCTAAATAAAAATCTGCCTGGGTTCAAGTACGAATTCTTTCACCGACGTATATACATTCTTTATCAAACCGGAATAGATTCCCTCACGAAGAAATACCATACACAGTAAAGAAAGAAAACCCCAAAGAAAGGAAAAAAAAACGACGAAGTTATTTTTTTCCTACTGGAAGACTTCGAACGGTATTGTAGAATAAAAAAAAAAACATAACAAGACAGAATAAAAGAGAGAACTAACAAGAGTGACTGATATATTATTTAGGGAAGGGGGCGCGGAGGAGAGGGATGGGGATGGGTGAGGGGCGAGAGGGGCAGGGAGAGGGGTGGAAGGGGGAGAGGGGTTCATAATGCAGAGGGTCCTAACGACCGTGGCCCCTGCTGGTTAGTATTCCTAGCGCCGTGCCTCCCCGAGCCAGCTCTCTATAATTCACCTATGCAAGGGTCGCTGTAAACCCAGTCCTCAGGTGTCACTGTCCTTTTATCTTCCGCAGGACAAATGTCCTTTTTAGGAGTCGATCGTGTCCTTTTCTTCCGATAGTCCTGCTGATTCCGCATCTCAGATAGTAATCGCCTGAGGTCTTTCTTTCGAGGAACGATAAAGAATCTTAACCTCAGAAATGTTTCCACGGCTTTATGAACATGAAATGTCCGTTTTTATTATTTCTAAATTACAAATCAGTAGTATTCTGTATTCACTATGTTTATGATTATAGTTTATATCGCTCCTACTAAAGAACGACTAAACTGCGCAAAAATTAATAGGGATACCACAGTTTGTAGTATTTACTTGGCAGGCATTTTAATATTATTTTTTTTATAAAAAACATTAATATTTATTAGAAACTATACTTCATTAAACATTAATGTAGTTATTAAATATATAATATTATAAATACTACAAAATTAGCATAGGTAAAGTAAACAAAATTAGCTAAGCCTCTAATTATTTCAGCGCAATATTAAATGAACCAACAATAATTCATACACGTTCATACTTGGAAAGTCTTAAAAGATAGATGACTATAATTTTGGAAGACTTGGTTGATTTAGTCTATTAAGTCCACAAAATAATTAGAGCAGAAATCTTTTGTATAATTAATACGTTGAATATAAGCAAAAAACCTTCTTTAAATCTTTTAATCTCCTAAATATAATGTTTAGAAAACGATAAATGTTTATTTATAAATTATATTTTATTTATTTTTATTTGATGGTGATTATTTAAATATTTTTATTTTAAAGATATGTCCTGGCCGGGATTCGAACCCGGATCTTCCGGACGGTGATTATTTAAATATTTATTATTTACTTGTACAATAGACGAAGTGGATATCAGAACTAACAGAAGCTCAAACATTAAAAGCGTTCTATGCCATGATGCATTAAGTTTATTTGATTACATATTTTAAAATATAAATCTTAGTTAAAAAAAAAAGTAAATCCACAGGTAGTACTATCAAATTGGACAAGCAAGATCAGATCAGGTTGCTTGAAAAACAAAATTTAAAAAATTTCTGAATGAACCTAAAAGACAGAAATATAAGGATTTCCATTCGAAAATGGCCCGAAGCAGTTTAAAGGGAAAAAAAGTTCTTCTAAAGTAAAAACCTTCTTCCAAAGGATTTTTCTCAAAAGGTTTTTCACAGCATTTGGTTGGCCTATTCTGGTTCTTTCCGTCTCAGTTCACTTCACAATATATTTTTAGATAAAGTATTTAGATAAAATGTTGTGAACAATATTTTTATAAAATACTATTAAAAATTATTCAACTAATGCAGAAATAAGTAAACAAAAGCAAAAATAAGAAATCCTTTTTATGTGACTAGAGGTTACTACTTCAAGGCCTGCGACAAATAGCACACAACATTAAATATCTGACATAATTTTACTCATAATTTATATTTCAATCACAAAATTAACAATATCCTGATCCGAGATATTCAATAATTGCCTAACTTACAGGGAAAAATCACTTACTTTATTATTAATAATACATCAATATAATTTTGTTGAAAATGAAACATATGACTTTATAGGCCACCCTAGTCCAAGTCAGCAGCACCTATTTTAATATTTCATATAATTAATATGCTACTATTTTTAAGCTATCAATGATCGTAATTGTATTAAATAATATCGTTCTGAATTTATTACTTTTATTGTATACCATACCCATTCAACTCAATTATATCCTTTCTTATATTGTAGTTATTTTTTTTTTAGCACTTTTTATTTTGTAATCATTGGTATCAAAATAATGAGAGTTTTATGTATCTTGCCCATTTTCTTTAATATATAAAATTCAAAACTGTATAAACTACGTCAGGAAACAATAAAATTCATTTATCTATTTCTATTGATAATAAAATACTTTTTTTTCTTTTTAAACTAAAATTTTATGATATATATATATATATATATATATATATATATATATATATATATATATATATATATATATATATTAATATTAAATATAATTATTTTATTTATAAATGTAAAACAAAAGAAATCAAAAAGGTCATAATATATAAGTGTTTTTAAATAAATAAATACACACACACATATGTATATATTATAATGCTGGAGATTGGGGTCAGGGTGATTTGTCAGCACTTTAATATTTACCTTCCACTGGACTGCGACGTGCATTTTTCTCAGCCGCAACTTTTTTTTATCAGGTTTCTCTAAAACGTACACTTTCAATGATTTATGCTTCTTTTTCTAGGAGTTGTGAGTTTGCGTGCACAACGAACGCCCCGAAGCACAATGCTTTTCCAAGACGAATGATATCGGCGAAGTGAAAATAAAAAAAAGTCGATTCTTTTTGCAGATTAAAAAATAAATTTATATTTATTGCTGATGAAAAATGACCTTTTATTTTTATATCGATTCAATTCCTTCCAGTTAAAGCTAATTAATGAAATAATAACTGCCTGTAATTATCTATCTATTACCTAACTGGATAAGTTTTACATGAAAAAAATATATGTAACGACATGTAATATGGTTATCTTGATGCGATGACAAAAAAGAAAATCTAAACAGACATTAGAGAGACAGGATATGTATCACTATAGATTTTCCAAATGTAATCATGATCATACATATATGGTATGAGTATTAGTACATCAATCTTATGCAATAAACTTGTAAATCATTTCATTTTATATATATATATATATATATATATATATATATATATATATATAAATATATATTTATATATATTGATTTCTTTATTTATGTATGACATTATTTTCTGATCATCCATTAGTGGTCGATTCTCTGGTGTTTTCCTAGTGAAATGTAAAGGAAGCTTCACAACTAAATGTTATTGATATTCCAATAACAAAATTTAAATTTTTTTACAGACTGCAAGATATTCAAGAACGCACGACATAGCTACTTATTAAGTACTCAGTACTTGGTGGAATCAGGGATTTTCCTGTTTAAATCTGATTATTTCTGAGAAGTAAATGGGTAAAACCGTTTCAAAGTTCATAATATAAGCTCCTATTTAATTACAAAATATACATGACTAATCCCTGTTTGGGCTTTCGGAGTGAGAGAGCTAGACTTATGATATGAATTCATCAAGTACACAATCCTTACAATTCAAAATCCATCGTACAACCCTAAATGCTCCTTACTTTGTTAACAATTGGCTTTAATGCCACATTTGTTGCTGATTTGGCCCAAACTAGATTCCAGTCCTATCATGACAAACTTTATTACGACTCTAACCCACTAGTTTCAAGCCTCTTCAATATCTGATAATCCTCCGAGGCGCCGGAAAAGAAGATCGCCTCGTGAACTTCTAAGTTGAATTTGTTATTTGAGTACTACTACTGGGTCTTAATTGATAATACATGCCTTTATTAATGCCGTTGTATATTATTCCTGCCATTATATTTAATTGTTGTATTATTATAATACAGTTTTAAATATCATTTAATAAATTAACAAACCAAAACTTGGAAAGTCACGATGGAATCTACTTTTCAGACGCTTCAGAGGATTACGGGTTTGAAACTAGTGGGTTTAAGTGGGAATAAAGTTCGCTATGAAAATGGTACATTTTTCGTCATTAAGGATGACTTTATTCCTAACAAAGTGAGAAGGAGTATTGAGGATTTTTCGGGATGGTTAAAATGAATATTTCCGTTGAAATCTTTACAAAAAGAAATATACAGAACCGTTTCGAATTTGATATCTTATGATTTGTTTCTTATATAATTATTAACAAGCTATAGGAGAGCTTCCTCCCCCTGATCCTAATCAGGAAGGTACACCCGACCCCAGGGCGGACTGTACACTCCCGCCCCTCCGCCCTTAGCCTCAGGTACTCGACTACTCCAAATGTTTACCCGTTCCTGTTTACTCCCGCCAGTGAAAGGGCCCGAAGAGTCCTCGGCCGCTTAAGGAGGGATTACCTGAGGCCCCGAGCAAAAACAGAGGCGAGGAGCTGAGCCCCAATTAGCTGACCACACCACACCACTAATCCACAATCATCCCTCCCCTAATCGATAGATAGGCCCTGATTAGCCCTATCTCCTCGCTCTCTGTCCTCCGTTTTTCCCTCCTTTCTTCCCCATTCTCTCTTTTTTCCCCTCCCACTCCCTTTTTTTCCCTCTCCGAGGTCCGGAGTCCTCGTAACACGGGATCCGATCTCTAGGGATGTTGTTAAAATCGCTCTCTCCCAGCTTCCTCTTCTAACTAAAGCCCGGGATTTGAAAGTGCCGAGTACGCTATTTTTACTCCCTTTTTTCTTTTTTTATTTTCCTTCTAACCTTATCGCATTGTTGTTACCCTCTCTTGCAAAAACGCATTTTCGTACCGTTTGTATACCTTGGTAGCAATATTAACGAAAATTTTCCAATTCGATCAATCCAAATATTAAAAAAAAAAATAGGCATAAACATAAAAAGAGACAAGGAACAACTTTTAGGATGCAATCGGAAGGCTTCAAAATAAAAACCTCTAGTCTCATAAATCTATGATAGGACTAACTAAGTGAAATATTCTTTTTATTTGTGATTAAATTAAAATTAAAGAATTTTTTTCCAATAATTTTTGTTGTATAATATGAATTAGAATCGTATATGATTCTGACAATGAAGGCGAAATCCTAAACGAAGCTTTAAAACTAAAGTAGATTTCAAAATAAAGAATATTCATCTTCCTCTTCCATTACATTATTAATTTGTTTTAAGTAAACAGTTGATTAGTCATTTATTTTATATGCAATAAATTATTATTTTCCATTTATTACAATTTTAAAAAGTAAAGTGCTAACGTATTTATTTTCGTTTTGACCACGAACCATGAAAAGAAAATTTATTAAAAAACGAACAAGATATTTCTGCTACAGAAGCCAACTACGAGATAACTCGTAGACCTTTTCGTTAAAAAATAAACATATTTTATATCCTTTTTGATAATAACTATGCACTAGAATAAGAGTTTTTAATAATATTATGTGATTAAATCAAATTGACATTTTGGGCCAGATTTCTGAAAATTGCCGAGGCAGTCAACGTGTTAACATAAGAGTGATGAGTCACCGGTTTTTTCTGTCCATTTTATGAATGTATACATTATTGATGATCAATTGGCATGTGCAATTTAAGTTAATCGTTGTCAAATTATAACGTAAGTTTTATATTTATTGAATGAACTTCAAGACGCCCCGAAAACTTTCAAAACAAACAGTCCAGAAATATACATACCAGTATAACTCGATAAATAGGAAGGTTATGCATGATAATGTAACCTACACCTACTACTAGATAAGTAAGAAAATCTTTAACAGATGTTTAATAATCGTTTGTCATTAAATTCTATTTATTCAAACTGTATTTCAGTATTATACTTGTTATTAACTTTGTTTAGTTTAATACATTTTCCGACATTGGAAGGTTTATACTAAGAATATTTCTTAATTAGCTAATAGAATATAAACTTAATTTAATATACTTCTTTACGTTCTTCATTATTGTATAACAACTGAACATTAAATATATTTTTTAAAGATTTTCTTACTTAATAAGTAGATGCAGGTTACATTATCACTCTTACATAGCCTTCCTAATTTTAAAGAATCTTACTTACACAAACGTTACCACTGCTCTTTGGTAGTAACAATTCAACAATTACATTAGATAAAGTTTACAAATGCCTCACAAAACACCTTGTAATTAAAGTAGATCTATAAGGGGTTACAATAAAATTGACAGAGAAGGGTTGGGGTGGAACGGATCGAGACACCTCTGACTATTACATTGTTCGACTCGAGCTTTGATGTCTCCTGTAATCTCAACAGCTCTGTCAGAACTTGCAAATAACTTTACTACTGTCTTCTACCACCTCGCCCTTAATATCCCCCTGGATAATTCCTCCTCCAATCACATCTACAGGCTCTACTGCAAAGTCTATGTACAGCAGTATGTGCATTATGACATTATATAGTACTGACGCAAAATCAAAGCATAATAAGGATCCTTAAATCAGATATACCACCAAACATCTTTAAAAGCATTTTCTCTTTTAATAATACTTAACTATAAACTTAATTAAGTAACTTAATTCAAAGCATTAATCCGCCGATGTACGGTCTTATATGCATAATGACATTATGTAGTATCAATGCAAAACCAAAGTATGATAAGATAATAAGAATATCCCTTATGTTGTCCTCCTAATACCATCAATTTTACATAACACCATTAAAGCTTTTTCGACATCAATAAACCACGATGAAATTAATATTATGATGTATGAATCTCTTTCCAAAGCTTTGTTTATAACAAGTTATCATAATTTGTTAATTTACATGCATTAAAGTCCATTTATAATTAATAAATCCTATAATATAGTAATAAATAATGGGAATAAATTATGGAAGTGAGTTATAACGATCTGTAGGACATTGAGTTACTAATATTTAGGCTCCAGAGTGCTACATCAGGAGTGGCAGAAATATTATTTATTCCGTTATCAGTTATGGATTGAACCAATGGGATAAGGCTAACCAAGCTTAATTGCGGAAAAAACAAACAATTATGACGAAATCACCTACTTTCACAATTTTTGGTTTAAAACCAGCACAGTCTTTACCCTAGTACTTTAAAAAAGACCCGTGTTTTTTTCTCATATTTTTTGCATATAAATAGCTCTACAACTTAAATGGAACATACTCTAAAATTGCTGAAGATTTCTAAACATTTCTTACTCATGAATAAAGCATTAACAAATAAAAAAAGTATTAAATTTTTAAGTATTATGATGAATCGAAATGATTAAAATTCATTTTAAAATGAAGATTTACAATTTTAATTAGTTCTCCATAAGGATTATCTTAGGTAAATTGATAAACACAGTACATACATACATAACACCCAGTTTTTTATTTACTTCTTTAATTAAACGATTTTTAATAAAAAAACTACTGAGCTTGTGATCTGATTTTTATTTATTTAACATTTATCTGTTGTTTATAATATAAATTATTTTCTGAAAAGTAAATATTTCACTGTGATATTGTAATCTGTAGAAACGTCCTACTAAGCTCATTTATTCGTTTTTCAAATAGATGTGGTTTTTTCCATACATAAAAAAATGCGATAAACATTTAATTATCTTATAAAAATTTGATTTCTAGCAAATTAAATCAACAACGGGGGAAAATAGTTCATTGATTAAAATGAGTACAAATGTAAAAAAATAAAGATGTAGTTCAACGCAATAAAAAAGCTTCACGATTGAGAAGAGATATAGAAATATATATATGTATAGATATAGAAAAAGTAAATTAACATTCTGGGAACTGTCAAACAAGAAACAGAAAGAAGAAATAACAAATATTATACAAGGAAACCGAAAAATATTACTTTGTGTCTAAAAATATGTTCACATTCATAAATATATATATACTGTTGTAGGGTATGAATATATATACCGTTGTAGGAATGAAAATATATATATATATATATATATATATATATATATATATATATATATATATATATATATATATATATATATAAATTATATCCTACAACGGTTAAGAAACCATAAACATAATGATTTAATAAAGTTGGATAGATTACACTTGTATGGATCCAGAAAAAATCTGATAACTACCGAAGAAATTGAAGGATCATGGCATATTGAACATTAAC
This sequence comes from Arma custos, assembly GCA_037127475.1. Taxonomy (NCBI): domain Eukaryota; kingdom Metazoa; phylum Arthropoda; class Insecta; order Hemiptera; family Pentatomidae; genus Arma; species Arma custos. The sequence goes on along the minus strand of CM073759.1, from coordinate 205,294,295 downwards.
CTCAATTGTTCTAAAGATACTTTTTGTATAATCGAAGCCGGGTATCATTTTATAGTACCAATTATTTTACTTGCCCCAAATCATTGAACAATAATTAATTTAACTAGATAACAAATATTTAAACTATAAATGTAATAAAAGATAACAAGAACAAAAACCTAGTACTGAATTAAAACTGCACAGTTAACAGATATTAATGCAATCAATATCTAAAATATTTTTAATTCCGTTGCTTTTTATATTTTTGTGAACTGACCAACGGAATATATTTTTGTAAGTAAATGGAATTTTTCAACATGAAACACTTGTACAAAGACACACAATTATGTTACTAATTATGATATTACAGTGGAAAAACAATCAATTAAAAAATTCAACAGCCTTAACCGGATGTCGTATATAACTATAACTCTACAAAATTGTATGTTAGTAATCAAAATATTCATTGAAGAGATCCGTCAAAATATATCAATCAAGTCAAGTGATTGTTTACTTCATAACTCCGAATAATATTAAATGATAAAATTATCTAAATAATTCGCTCAATATATTTAGGCAAAAATCAAGGGACATTTTATGAGTTATGAAATAATTATACCAAGAAAAAACAAAACAAAAAAACATTTAGAATATGAAAACACATAGAATAGATAAAAATAATATCATGGCATAAAACATAGAAAGCTAACATATAACATAATAAATCTGAAAATAGAATTAAAAAAAATAAAATATAAAAAACCGACTCACCATCCGATTTGGGGCCGGGTGGTTTGCGAGTAGCCCAATTTGTCCGAATGCTTCTGCTACCGAGCCACTGTCCGTTCATTGCAGTTATGGCGCTTTCTGCCTCCTGAAAAATGAAATAAAAATATATTTAACAAAGCATTGTATTAAATACCAGGCTTATTTTCCCGGTGAATATTCAGGTACTTATGTAGTAGAGACTAGAATGTTATTTCAGAATAAGACATAACCTGATTTAAAACCAGACCTGGAAGTCCTCTACCAAACCATAGATTTCGTGACCAAATATAGACGACAAATATAGTTACTTGTTTTGTTTGTTGGTTTTGCTTTGAATTATTATTTAAAATTTAAGATTAATTCAGATTTTAAGAACGTATTTAAATATTATCCTTTTGTTAATTTTAATTTATTTGTTTTTTTCTTTTAAAATTTGAATTCTAATTAACTTATTTATAATAATATAACTTAAAACATTATATTTTGAATTTTGTAAAAAAGTTTGAGTCGTTCTAGTTCTAAGCATTTAAAGCACGAACAAAAATTTAACAAATGGCCCTTATGTTGGATTACCACTTAAAGAAATCAATTGATGATGATGTATTTATGTGGATATTGGTATATATTTTTTCCTTGACTGTTTGTAATATAAGTTTTGGGGGTTCTTAACAATCTAAAGAACAAAAAAAAAAGTTGATTACAAACAGTCGTGAAAAATACATACCAATATTTACAACAGTGAGCGGAAATAAGGAAGATATGGAAATTTTACGTGAAATAAAGAGATCATGGGATTAAATTGGAACACAGTACAGACATAAGTTCAAACGGATACAGAAAACTAGGTGCTGCAGAAAATAAAACAACATTTCTACTACCATATCCACTACCACCTATCATTGAAAATCGATTCAAAAATATAAATTTCACTTGTAAATGTGAATAGGGTTATGAAAATAATACTAAATATAGAAATAAGAAGTTCGATATATAAAGTAGATGAACTAAAGAAAGATATGAAAGATATAAAGAGGAAATGGAAAGAACAGTTGAAGCAGATAATAACCAAAGTGGCTCCATCGTAAAAGAAACATAGATGTAGAAACCTACACATCCTAAATTAGTAAACAACTACCATACAATATGTCTACAGCTCCGGTGAAATAGTGGTTAAGTCGGATTTTTTCCAGAAACTGCTTTCAGATAACCGGAATCGTATCATTCTTGTAGTTTTTGGCCTGAAATGGAGCTGTAAAATAAACAATAACACCTTTTCAAGGCAATGCCTTCCTTAGCCCTTTATTCACTACGAAAATAACTCGATTCCGCTTACTTAAGTAAAAGAAACTCATTTTGGAGAAAATTAGGCTTAACCACTTATTCACAGGTGCTGTGGATGTATACCAACAATTTTTAATAAGACCAATAATATGTACTATATAGTTTTATTTATTATAAACAGCATTGATATATTTTTAAATGATCATGTTTTTACTACAGGATGAGATCGGAGTGATTCAGTGGTAGAACACTGAGTTGCGATGCCGGAAATCCTGGTTCAAATCCCGCTCAAAGACTTATATTTAGTCTGTTAGCAGCCGGAGATGTATCATATAGGATCTAGGACCATCCTGGGGCTCACTCAGCCTCTATAGAGTGGGTACCCAAAATAAGAGGGAAAAATCTGGCAGTTGAGCGTGATCTAGGACAAATCACCTCCCAGTACAACCGTTGTCCATGAAACAGTACTGTCTCTACCATGTATTGAACCCCAGACCCGTTCATGGATTGTAGTGGTACAGGTATAATAATTAACCTAGTAAAAAAGATAAATAAAGCCAGAAGATAGCTAAAAATTTATTGACTGCACTACAACCTGACAACCCAAAACATTTATGAACAGTTGAAAAAAATACATACCAACATATGGTTTAAATATAAAATCTCGAAAACATACTCAAATTTAAATATATATTAATCGTGAAAACCCTAAAATTCTTTTAAAAAACAGCTTATGAATACTCGAGAGAAACCCATCTACGTAAATATGCATACACATTTATGTATCAATATTAATCTCTGATATAAAGAGATATATCTATGGTTGCCCAGGAGCCCTTCTTGCAATCCATAAAATAGTTAGTAGCCATTAGAGTTAGTAGCGGTACAAGAGCGGGCTATTAGTGAGGGACCTGCAGACAATTAGCTGATCACATTACCTTGCCCGATCCCCGGCCCGGGCTCTCGTTTCATTTCTAATTTAGTTGCCTATCTGATCTGCAATAATTTTACAGTCAGTCCTTCAAGGAATACAAAAAGATTATCATTATTACATTTTATATATGATATAAAAAAATTATATTTCGCACAATTGTATAGTCATAGCTCTAGCATATTATAACGATGAAGGTTCCGGGTTCTAATCCGGCTCTGACGGATAAATTATTATTTATAAATTATATTTATATATATGTGTGTGTGTGTTAACAGTCACGGATGGACGCTGTGGGATTTTCAGCCTTTGGTGGGTATTCTTAATTGGGAGAAAACCTTGGGAAAATTGGGAGAAAGCCGAACCGCTGCTTGATATCAAACTAATGTCCTCCTTGCACATCCGTTCTCCAAGAAAGAGTACCGTCAAAGGTAGAGTCAAAGTATCTGACCTCAAGGAGAAGTCAGATATTTTGATCTGAATAATATTTAAATAAAAAAATAGGATGGGATGCTGAGATCGTTATATTTAATACATAGTAATTCTATGTAATTAATGAATAAGAGACATATCTCTCTCTTCTCCAAAGGTTGATGTTTACTGACCAGGAGTTGGTTATTAAATAAAGATCCTTTTTAATTTAATTGAATAACATTATATTTATTGTGTTTCAATCTTAGTTACAAGATAATTATAAATATACTGACAAAGAAAGAAAAGAGAGGCCCTTTTGCTAGATGTGACAGTATACATGTTGAGTTGATCACTTCTTGCCTACAACTGCCTAAAGGACACTTAAACTACCTCAAGGAACCTCAATGCCCCTTACCCTATTTAGCTAGGTACTCTTAATGGTCAAGATAGTGTCACATATAACAGTACTAACTCAAGGGTGTATAAAGTATTTTTATTTGATTTTATTACATTTTAGATAAGTATATTTTGAAGAATGCGTATATCGTTAAATTCTTAATTTAATATTTAAAAAAAAAAAACTTCGACTGTTTAGAAATACCGCAAAAAATTGGTTTGTTCTTTCAGTATTTAAATTTATCAGCGGTCCCTTCCATGTTATATAACAAAATAATGCAGACAAACGGTACGTTTAATTTTGGAATCCAGAGGTTTTATCATATCTCAATAAATAACAAATCTCACAATGCTGAAATAATTATATTCCCCGCTCAAAATATATATACATATATATATATTTTATACAATTTTGTGTTTTTACTTCAATTTTTTTATTTAATCCTCATACAAGACTGAAAAGACAAGAAACTGCTCGACGTTTTCGTCTACTACAACATTTACTGGACAAACGTTCAAAGCTCCAAATTAATTACAAAAGGCTCATTTACATGACAATTATCAGACCTATTTGGACATATGGAGTTGAGCTTTGTGGCTCTACAAAGCCATCCAATTCATCTCGTATCCAATCCTTACAATCCAAAATCCTTCGTAAAATCCTTAATGCTCCCTATTATTTCACAAACAAACTCATCCATCGTGATCTTAATATCCTATATGTTGCTGATTTGCCCCAAACTAGATACCTATCCTTCTATGAAAAGCTCCATACACACTTGAATCCGCTAGTCTCTCAACCTGCTTCCCATAATATAAATGATAACCATCCGAGGCGTCTGAAAAGAAGGTGTCCTCGAGACCTTCTACTATAGAACATTAATGGAGTGCTGCCGATGAGCAGTATCTCCACCTTTTTTTTTTTCATGTCCTTTGTTCATACAGCAGATTTACTTGATGTAATATAATTATAGTTGTAAATATCAATAAATTATTGTATTCTAAAAAAAAAATTATTTGTCATTAACAGTAATACTTGTCGTAAATAAATAAAATATTCGATAAAAAACTAAAATATTTCTATTCACCTCAGCTATGGTAATCTCCTTAGCCTATAAGAATTTAATGTAGTCCTAACTTAAGTTGGAAATTCGGCTACGAGATGTTTCACCTTGGCGATACTTAGGCAGACTTGATATATATTTCACATTTAGCAAACCGAAAGTAAAATAACTTAATACTAACTGATGATCCGGCCCAACTTTATAGGCCACTACTAATTCATGAGCTTTAACATGTTTTACGATTTTCATTTATCATTTACAGACTACTAAGGTACAAGTCTTAAATATAACTAAAACATATTTCAATAATACAATTACAAAATATGGATAAATATATTCGAAGGCTCATTATTATACTCCTTATACAACTGTATTAATTTTCTTATATTATGTACATGTAATCTCTAGAAATTAAAAAAAAAAAACTAACCAAATGCTTCCAATCAACAGAATCATCTCCAATCATCACATTTCGAACCAGACTAATTGTATTTTTTGTTTATTGTTTTTATACAATACCAATTGAAGTTTTTATTATTTAGCAGAGTTCCACACCTCTCGGTCCATCCAATCCTCTTCCTGTAGACCTCTACCGGCCATCTCTTCCTGGACTCCCTCCATCCACCTGCTTCTGGGTCGTCCGCATCTTCTCCTCCCTGGTGGAACCCAATCCATTACTCTGTTCGGCCAACATTCAAACGCCATTCTCTTCACATGGGCTTGCCATTTTAGGCGGCGTGCTCCGATCCTTTCATTTGTTGATATATTCATATCCATCCTCTGTCGTGTTTCTTCATTTCTAAGTCTATCCAGCCTAGTGAAATGGAGACACCTCCTCCAGAAATCCATTTCAACAACCTGCACCTTTGAGTACAGACGGGAGCTCATAGTCCAGGTTTCCGAAGACTAAGTCAGAATAGATTCGACAATGGTTGTGAAAATATGCGTGAATGAAAATGCGGCGTTTATTATCTGCGGATATCTCTGTATTCTATAGGACCGGATGTAGCATTCTAGTAGCTTTTCGGGCTTCATCCACCTTTTTCCTGACTTCATACTCAGACGACCTGATAGTATCCAAATAAGATCCCAAGTACTTAAATATATTTACTTTCTTACAAGCCTCCCTGTCCACCAGAAGCGCACTTGTATCAGGATCTCCAACAGCCATATACTTGGTCTTCTCGAAGTTAATTCTTAAGTCCGCTGTTTCGTAGCACATCTTTAGGGCATAACCCATCATTTCAAGGTAGACCTTCCGTCTCGCAAATTCGTTTTTAATTTGGAAAAATGTTACAAAAACTTTTTTTTTCTTGCTTTCGGTAGTTAAAAAAGTGATATAAATACTATATTACTCGATGTTATTATAATCTCACGATACCAGACCTGACTATATACTTAATTATCGAACTTGGAGAAAATCCGGAAGAAGGGACGGAGAGGAAGAAGAGCTTAGACCTTATCAGAGCTCTCTCCCGCCATAAATCGCTTCTAGTCCATTGGTTAGAAAGCGCGGGCACGGGAGATCCCATGTCCCCTACGGCTTACTCCACGATGGACAGTAATTCTAAGACCTGTCGGAAGATAACCATTATAGGAAATATATCTAACCTAAGAGCATTACCAGCAGTTTCGTATCTCTAGTAGTAGCAGTTTATTTTTTCCTCTTCGCAAATTTAACTATCGACAATTATTTTTTTGAAGTTTAACAAACAGGCAAAACTACAACCGGAAGGCCGACGACGATAAATGTCAGGTACTGGCTTGACTGAGAGCGGCCGAACACGGAATCAATATCAGATATAGGGGGCAGTGACGAAAATTCACTATCCCAGTCACGTATCGAAAACGTGTCCAATGTTTTATCCACTAGACCATAATCCTCCCTTACAGAAGACAAAAGCTACATTTTTATTTTTTATTTAATATATTTGAAATAAAAAATAACTTATAGATCATTCTGACAACGTTTTTCACAAATTGTATCATACTAAGTTACACAATTACTAACCATGTCTATAAGTGGCTCATAGTCAAAATGATACACCAGGATATTGATATAATTCTTTGAATAAATAAATAATTTTAAAAATAATAATTAATAGTAATCACTAAACATCCTAGGAATATGTTGTTTGTGTATAAACATATAAAATAAATATGGATTTAATTATAAAAATAAAACAAATTTGTTTATGATTACCAATCTCACAGTGAAAATGATACACCTTGATAAGACATTTTTTAACCAAATAGCCGAAATTATTTTTAAAAGCCTTTTAACTATCCTGCATAAAGTGGAGAGATTCAAAAAGTAAAACCGCATTTCCAGAAAAACAGTTAAAAGTGCAAGAGGAAATTTAAATGATAGGGATGAGAATTGGGTCTTCAGAGAAATGAATTTAAATGTTAACATTTTTGTTTCGTTTGTTATTACTACTTTTCATTTCTTTCTATTTTTGTGATAATATTTATTTTTTAAAAATACGATACTGTACAATATTTGCAATCATTTATGTGGTATGCTATGTTATCTGGACTTACCAAGTACCATAAAAATTTACAGCATCTATATATAAAAAACATATTGTTATCTGCGAAAGGCTTCAGTGGTTTCTTCTGGTTGAGATCGTGCAGCAACATTTTACGCCAACGTTTCGCCAGATATGATGCTGATTTTCTCAAGGCACCACAGAGAAGACATCAAAAGTACTGAAGAAGATTAAGATAAAAACAATATACACCACGGACAGGAAGATAAGTCAGGTTTTGCCGAATGCGAAAGACGGCTTAGGACACAAGACACCGAGGTTATATAGCATTCCATGCTCCTGTGGAAAGGAATATATTGGACAAACGGGAAGGATGATACTCACAAGGCTTACAGAACACATTAATAGTGTGAAGAAGATGGACAGCAAAATATCCGTTTTGGCAGAACATTGCGCTACCACGTACCACGCAATAGAATTTGAAAAAATCAAAGTAGTTAAGAAGTATAGTAAGGCCACAGAAAGGAAAATACTGGAAGTGATAGAAATAGTTAAGCACCCAGAAAATTTCAACAGGGAGGACGGGTACAAATTAAGTAAATTATGGCTCCCGAACATACCACAGAATAAGAAATAACAAATCAACTAAGCAGAAACAAGATAGCCGAACTCCAGCCAATCAGAGCCCGATCAATCAGAAACCAGCCAATCACAGTCATGGAAAAGTAGACTCCGACCCCGGACACGAAAAAAAAACCGATCGACTAACGAAATGATCCGATGAACTACGATTGGACCCGAGCGACGGCTACATAACGCCGCGGGTTAGCGGAACATCTTCAGTCTCAACTAAGCCTGGAGGAAGCCAGCAGCATTTATGGCGAAACGTCTAACCCAGAAGAAGCCACTGAAGCCTTTTGTAAAAATAGTGGCCGTGGAAACTTAAAAGAGTATATTATTATCTTTAGACAAACTTTAAATGTTGACAGTTCTCATTACCATGCTCTATTTTGTAACTAAGCGAGACATATATTTTATTAATTTACTACATTAATAATAAGTTTAAAACAACAATAAAAATGCTTCAAGACAAATTTCAAATTTAGATTATATATTTATTAGAATATATAAATAAGCGTTATTTTTTTATAAAATTCAGAACCTTTTTGCGCTCTGATAGGATGTAAATATGAGAACAATAGAATCTCGAAACATCATCTGAATTTAATTGTATATTTATCAGCCGAAGATCCATAAAATGTATAAAAACAAGAGCATCTTAATTTTTGTTTATTATTTGTGTTATATTTCTGCAGAAGAGACATTAAACCAAATCATTAAAGTTAGTTAGTTAATAACGTTAAACATTAAACATTAGGTTAAGATAATTAAAGATTAGGTTAAACTTCTACGTGGTTTTTAATAATTCCAGAGAAACAGAAATAAATGTGTAGATATTTAAAATTAAGTTTTTATATATTTTACTCGTATTAGCATGAATGGCTAAATACATTCAAAATTAAAAAGCTTTTAGTTACATTATATACAGGTTTTAACTCACTATGAAAATAATTTAACTAACCTACATATTCTCCCAAATCAGATAACGGCATTAAACAAACTTTATATTATACAATTATTCACAAAAGTCTATAATTATTATTTAAGTAATTTTATATAACAGCATCAATTATTGATATTGAATATTATAAACTAGTCATTGCTAAGGATGAAAAAAGCAAATGTATACTTAACTTTTTCGACCAAAAAAGAAATATTATATCAATAAATATTATATATATTAACGCAGTTCACTTCTTAAAAATTGCTCTTTTTCTTAAAATCCTAACAATTTCATTCCTTGAATATAATAATCACATTTCAGAAAAAAATTGCATTAACCACTTTTCCACCGATAATCATATTTCCTTAAAATAAGGAAAATACTGCGGACTTACTTCTGTCTTAACAATTATTCTGCTGCTATCTTAGTATTTTAAAAATATATCGTTGAAGAAAAATGTTAAAAAATAATAATTACAAAAACACAAATAGTGCCTAGAGTTTCGGAAAAACCTAATGAATCAAATATCCGGCCTGTATAATTTTTAATTTAAACAACAAAAAGATTTTTATGAAGGTATTATGGAAAACAGAAATGCCATTGTGAGATATTAATAATGAATTCAGTCGCATTCTATCATCACAGATATGAGTGAACATTGTTCCTAATAATAATGATAATAATTAGGCTTAGCGAACCCGAAGGCTCGATGCCGATATCATCAATCTCTGCTCATAAACTCCTGTCCACAACCACAACTCCAAACCGCTTGATCACTCTTAATGATATCCTCCCATCTACGCTTCGGTCTAGCCCTCAGACGCTTCTTCCCAGTCGGCACAGCACTTATTAACATCTTAGAATTTCGTTCGTTACTCGTCCCAGCAACTTTACAGCAATTCGGCCCATCTTAATTCCGAGATGCTATCACTTGAATAATATTTACTGGATGCATGCTTCGCAATTCCGCGTTATGTTATATCCTATATTCCCCAGTGGTCTCATTCTTATTTGGACCGAATATTTTACGTAACACTTAATAATACTTTTTTAAAATTTACAACTTTATTATAGCAAATAAAAAGAATGATTGATTCGTAATATCATGAGATAAAGACAAGCAGAGACACTACCCACTGGTGCTCGAATAAGAAATTCAACTTGGAATTCATCTTCTCTTCAGATACCCTAATATGTATTATTGAGTATTGACTAGGTTTAAAAATAGTCGGTTTGGGTGAGAATAAAGTTTGTCATGAAAGGAGGTGCCAAATGAGACATTAAGATAATTATGTGTGACTAAAATTGGCTGCGAGCAGTTTCATACTTAGTATATCATTATTATTAAATCATATTTTCTAATAATTCATCAAAATTTTCCATATTTTAAAAAACTAAAACACAACAGATTTTTATGGAACAGTAAATAGCAAAAAGTGCTAAATATATAATGTGTTAAACCGCGGAGGCGAGCAGGTGGTGGCCGGCTGCGGCTAGGATGTGGTTACCCGCCAACCGGTAAAGTTAATACAATCATCTTAGCACACTATTAGCTAAAAATAATAAAAAAAAAATATTAACAAGCAGTTGAGTTGTTCAACGAGTCTTGAAGCACATTCGATATTAAACATTCAATCGATTGAACCAACTCGATATTTAATATAGGGACGGAACTGTACGCACGGAAGCCAATACCCCAGTTGTAGTGGTGCAGATTACTTATTTATTTTTATTTTTTAACTTGTCAATATATAGTAGATGGTATATGGGAATGATGGGACTACAAGGAAGAACATTTTCTGTAATTATATTTTAAAAAATGCTATAAAAATAGATTATGATGCCAGTGATAAGAATATTGCCTACTTATTATTCATCGACATTTTGTTAGCCTAGAACTTATCCGGTTCAGAAGCTAGTTCCGTTTCGTGAGTGGTTACAAAAGAATGAAGACGAGGGGAGTGGGGGGGGGATACGGTAACCTGAACGGACACCGAGCAAACTCTTCCTCTTCTCGTGTTTATTAGACAGTTCTAGCCTCCCGGGTTCTGGTCTTTATGGCGCTTCGGCAGGCGATAGTTAAAAAAAACATCAGCTACAATCAACCGTTATTTTCAACAGATTCGTGGCCACTTACTCAGCAATGAATCGTGTAATCGCATTCTTCGTGTCAGTTTGGACATCCTTTGTTTTGTTTTTTTGTATATTAATTTATTTCCTTTTTTTAAATTTCTTGTAGATTATTATTTTATTTATATAGCGCCAAATGCTTAAAGAATCTTATCTAGATCTTAGTCGAGATTTTTAGGCGACACTCAAAAAAATTTTTAAATATTTTTTTACCCTGGATATAATAAATACCATGTCAATTATTTGTAATTTGTTCATTTGTTAAAGAAACCCAATTTTCCATAATTTTGAACTACTAAAATTTGTTCCTTCGTTACTAATACAGCTTAAAGAAAATTTTTCACATTGCTATTTACAATGATAAGTAATTGGAGGTATTGATCAACGAATTTATATACGATAATTTACCTAAAATTTTACATATTTTGTGGACATGGAGTCCTTTACTTTACCACAAAAGCTTAACTTACCGAGTAAAATGATCAATCAGAGGTTGCTTGCGTTAAGGCTGTAAAATTTCTTAGTATAATAAAAAAAAATAGAGATGTTATCCTACTCTGATTCTCCTGCATGAAATAATGACTTCTAAAAAATATCATCTAAACGATTTTTTTATATGTTTTTTATATTCATTTATTAATTTTTAAAACTGTATTACAATAATACAACAAGTAAATAGGCTAAGTAATACATAATGTCATGAGATAATGACAAGTAGAGAAACTACCCACTGGTGGTACTCAAATCACAAGTTCAACTAAGAAGGTCACGTGGCCAACTTCTTTTCAGATGCCTAGAAGGATTATCGGGGATTGAAGAGGAAGCTAGGTTTGAAACTAGAGGGTTTGGGAGTGGTAATGAAGATTGTTATGAAAGGATAGATAGCGGGTTCGGGCCAAATCAGCAACAAATGGGACATTAAGGTCATTAAGGCTGGCTTTATTCTTAACAAAATAAGGAACATTGAGGATATTACGAAGGATTTTGGATTGTAGGGATTGGATAAGAGAGGAATTTGATGGGTATGTGGAGCCGCAAAGCTCTACTCCATATGCCCAAATAGGTCGTATGATGGTCATGTAGATGATTGGGAGCTTAGAGCGTTTGTCTAGTAAGTGTTGAAGTAGCCTGAAACGTCGAGCGGTTTCTTGTCTTTTCAGTCTTGTACGAGGATTCCAAGGTTAATCATTTCTCGAGATGCAACCTTAAGTATCGGATCTGTTCTACAGGCACTAGTGGGATAATATATGATATTATTTTATCTTAGGTTCAAATAATGAATTTGGATTGGTTTAAGAATAATTTCTAATATCTTAATAATATATTAGATGAACTTTAGTCCAATGTCTATATCAGCAAAATAACAAGCCTGTAACACAGCTGCTATGATAACAGACAAGATAATAACAGATAGTATTATATATAGGCTCAAGAATGAAGCACGGTGGTGGTTCGGCCTGAGTAGAGGAAGGAACAAGGTCGCTCCTGATCAGCGATGTAAATGAGGCGAGGACTTGACATTCTGTCTTGCCTCCGGAGTTCCTCGGCATCGTCGATGGACGAGAAGCGGAGGACGCTCATGAATTTCTTCAGCAGCCGATCACTGCCAGGCTATTTTTTTTTTCCGGTGATGGTTTTCCATCAGAAAAAGGAAGGTAAGGGGAAAAGGGAAGAAAAGAAAAGTATTCAATTTTCCGACGCAGCTGAACCTCTATTACTTTTATATGAAATGATTCGATACATTTCGCTATGGTGTTGTCTGATTGTTTTCAGCCTTAAATTGGAAAAAATAAATTCCCTTAAAAATATTCCTGTTCTTATTTTAAAATTTTGGAAATATTAATATTATGCATGCATATGTTCGATATATAAACTAATATTTATACCCACTACATACGCACTACATTTTGTGTTAATATATACACGTACATACTATATTTAAGACTAACATATTATAATAATAATATTATAATTTTTTATTAAACGGAATGCTGATGTTCGATTTTGATTTAAGTGTTTAAGTTCAAAATTGATGCGAAATCACATAAAATTTCTTTTTTTTTTATTGGAACACAATGAACATTTTCATAATATCGTTTTAACATTTTAATAATATGTTTATTATTTTTTTAAATATTTTTAATTGCATTTTTTAAAAATTTTATTATGGAGAAAATTGATATTTAATATGTAAAATTAAGTACCAACTGCTAGTTAGTAAAAGTTCGTGTAGCATGCCTGTGACTAGGTAATGCTGGTATATTGTAATGTACTACAGTAAGTTTTAGAATTATTAATTTCTATAGTTATTCATTGTTATATGAAAAACTTTTAAAATAAAGATAGAAAGAATAACGTACAAAATCTGAAAACGAGAAATTAATTTGGGGAAAAGAGTTAAAGTGGCGCTGGGTAACTGATCACAAGGTCTCGAGTTCGAGGTAGATAATATACTTGTAATGTTATCTGAATATTGAATCGACTGGAGACCCAATCGTGGCTCACCCAGACTATTTAAAGGGCCACTTTTGTGGGGTGCACCAGTTGAGTGTTATTTTGGACAACTGCTAAGAAACATTGTGATCCAATCGTTAACCAAAAATTAACTGAATACTCTTCATTGATTGTAGCAGTACTGGAAATAAATCGTTCAAAAATTATATTAGTTTATTATTACTATTGCCGAATCTTCTAGACAACTAAGAGAGTTATTTTTGTTTTCCCAACAATTCTTTATCCCCTCCTCGAAGTCCTTCCTTCTTTCTTCCGTCAACTTTGTTCTCGTTTTGATTTCGCATTCACAAGAGTAAATTACTATTTAGTAATCTTGTTTCTGTACGTATTTTTATACAAAATTATTTCCGCAATGTATTTTTTTTTATTCTAGCCAAATCTTTCTCAACTTCAATTACCAGTGTATTAATAATTAAATGTAAAAGAACTCAACAGCACAAAGGACGTTTAGTTAATCTGTTTTTATGTGAATATGTTGTGGTACGCAAAGCAATCTATGACCAATGTTTTTAATTTTTGTTTTTTTAAAAGGAGATTATGTATCTATGCATGAAAGTCCGGGATAGCATATATCTATGTTTTAAGGTTACAATTCCTATTATTATCTTCTAAAAGATTGGTTAAGTACTTATTTCGGAAGCTATTTAGACGGATACAGTATTATTTCTCAACTTAAATACCTTATCTACCTTGAGCATTCATGCACATTATTAGAATATTTTAGGCTATAGAATTTAAATCAGTATCTAAGGGGTTATCGCTAAAAAGGAATGCGCGTGAAAAAAAAATCCTATTATAAAATCTAAATAATAAAATACTTCATGTAGTATAGACATTATGTTACATTTAAATGTAATCCACATATTCAAGGCATCAAACTGATGCCATTCTACGACAGAAAAAAACCGTAGGCATAAAATGCCCTACTTCCCGTGCTAAGTCGGGTCGCTAGTACAATTATAGGTTATAGAAATGATTCTGTGTGTTTGGAGAGTATTTGAATGTGTGTATTAAAGTTTTACATTGTTTTAATTTCAGTTCGTAGTGTAGGTCGGTAACTCCGTCTAATAATATTGCTTCCTGATCTAGTATTTTTTAAAAATTAATTTTATAACTTTTTTTTCTTATTTCTCGTTACGATCCCTAAATAACCGATTGGTATTGCTTGCTATTTTCCAAATATATATCTACTTTATTTTTAACTAAGTTTAATTAATATTTAACAATGCATAGTAAAAATACATTTTTACTATGCATTGTTAAATATTAATTATACATTCTATATTAAAATTTAGGAAGAGACTCTAAGGGCAGTTAGTGGGGCTACTGAGATGGTATCGCGAGCGGGAGGGAAGTTGCCCTAATGTAGAGAAGTGAGATAAGATGGCAACAAATACACTTGATTATCCTCTCTTGTCTCTGAAATATTATCCCGTCAGGTTTAAGAACTAACTCTGTCTTCAGAGATAAAGAACTTTCAAGTCTTAGCTCTCACGGTTTTATAGGAGCCTCCAATCCAGGTGTATAGGCTCTTCTTTCAAAACCTAACGTTTAAAATGAACGATGTTCAAACAGATGGAATAAAATATAAAATAAAGAATGTTGGTGAAGTTTAATGATTTATTTGTATAAATGATTTTTATTTTCGCCTACTATAGCTACTATACTACAAATGCATGAGAATATTAACGTCACTACATTCTGCGGACCGAATTAAATAATGAATACTCTGAAATATAAAATAATTACTTCTTACTTGCAAGATCTTTATTTTCTCTGAAATTATTTTTTAAGCAGTGAAGCCAATGTAGCAAAATTCAGGACCTTCTTAACAGCAACAGACCACTCTCCCACATTTTGTAAAAAAAAACATATAAAATTTATAAAACATAGGAATACGAAACTGATAAAGACCCTAATTATTATTAAGATCTCGGCTTTCAAGCTCTCCTGTTTTGGTTTTGATGAACAAAACTCCGCAACAGACGTTGCTTTTTTCACGAGGTTTGAAACGGGGGATTGCCATTCCCTTTGAAACAGGATTCGAAGGGAGGCTACCGGGGGATTAGAGCCACCAAGAGCATGGGGAGGCGATGCAATTAGTAAAGGCTCCGATTACAGATGACATGAACTGTATCCTCTGTTCTCTCTCCACCCAATGCGGCTTTCACATTTCACTGTACAAACACGAGAATCGGGATTGTGTCGAATATAGCAACGATGTAATCAATTAATCGTCTTATGTAGCGCTGTAAAACCCAGACAGATTATTTAAATTTTTTCTTAAGAAAACGTAAAATTTTCTAAGAGTTAATAAAACAAACTTGGAAGGAATTTTCAAGTAAAAATTTAAAAAAGTATTTGTTAAAGCATTAGCACTGTGTCATATCTGACTGTGTCATATCTATTACCATGAAATGTGTGTTATTTAAAAGTATTTAAATAAACAAAATAAAAAATAATTCTACACTTAGTTGGTGCGATTTATTTACTGCATCCTCTGACCATTTCACAATTATATTTTACACTCTTTTAAGATATATCTAGTCAAAACATTTCCACATGAGCAAAAGACAAATATTAAATTTTAAATAAAATGAAATTATGAAAGTAAACTTGTTAAAAACTTTAGTAAAATAAAATAAATAACTTGGATAGAATCAAGCAATAAATATCTCAATGGAAAATACAGGTCAATAAATATTTTGACAAACAATGTCCTTTTTTTTGTTTTTTTTTTAATAATTAATAAAATAAATTGTTTTAGAAACTACTATTTTAACAATTACAAGTTTTTTTTAAGTTCATTTGCGAATATTTTTTAGAGTAATATTTTGTTAGATACATGCATTACTTCTATAGGATAAGTATTGGTATCGTATATATAATAAATGTTTTACAGTTATGTTTCTTGAAATATGACATATTTAAATTAAAACCAAAAAAAACAAAAACATTAAAGCATTACAATGATATAATTTTAGTGGACGACCTTACTTCTGCAACCCTGAAATTGAATATCAATAAACTAAAGCGATTGGATTCAATATTTAAAAAAACAATACGATTTCTTGGCTGAGGAACCCCAAATGGAATTCTCCATTTCGTTATCCCAGGTCTTCCTCGTCTTCATGTTCCCCTAATTTCCCATTGGTGGCCTACTTTGGGTTGTCTCCCTTAAGGCATTCTTTTCAAGTGTCCATACCATTTCAGGCGTTTTTTCTCAATATCTTCCAGAATGGTTCTTTCAGCCTCCATCTTTTTTGTGATGGTCACATTTCTTACTTTGTCCATTCTGGATATTCCCTCCGCTCGTCTCCAGTAGTCCATTTCTGTAGTTAGGAGTTTTTTCCTGAAGTTGTTTTTCAACGTCCAAGTTTCTGATCCATATGTCATAATGCTTAGTGATATACTGTAGTATATATTTTTTTGCTGTTTCGGAGATGATGTTTCTATTCCTTAATACCGAGTTGAGCATTGGTATGGTGTTTTTACCATCTGAAATTCTTCTTTTTATTTCCATATCACATGCACCATCTATCTCAGTTATGGAGCCAAGATATTTAAAATGTCTAACTCTTTTTAGAACCCCTTCTGTGTTCAGTTCTATATCCTCACTATTGGCTGTCATGTGTTCCGTTTTCTCAGCAATAATAACTAGCCCCCATTGCTGGTATTCCTCATTTAATTTTGTTAACATATATCCTTAACCTATAACAGTAACTTCTGTGTCTTGTTCAATGATGACCCGGTCATCCGCGAAGGATAAGTTACATAGGAACACACTATCTTTCAAACGAATCCCCATGGGTTTCCAGTTTCTTCTCCATGCTTTCAGACAAATATCAAGATAAATCTTGAACAGATAAGGATAGGCACAACTAAATTTAAATAGTTAATCGATTTTTTTCAGCTCATATGTTTAATTAATACATACATAGGTAGATTAATATATCAATAAATAAACATCCACACAAACACCCTTATAGTATAAAAGAAGCCTATTAGGGGTGACACCGTAGACAATTACCTGCTCACATTACCCGGCCCTATCGCAGTTCCAGGATCTCGTTTCACTTCTAATTTCGCCCTTGCTATCTGATGACAGCTAATTATAGAGTCAGTCCTTCATTTGCCAAGACTATCCATTCATTGATAAGGATCATGAGGCCGCCATTATGTATGACAAATTAGATAGCTATGTTTTATAGAATGTATAAAATCGATTTTCAGAGGTCAATGATTCCTCAGGAGTGTATTTTTTTGTTGTAATAAACTAAGATACTGTAAAAATTATACCATTATAATAACTGTAATGCTAACCAATTACATACATTTCGAAAGACTTATTAAATTTATTACAGATAGGTCCAAGATTATGATTTTTAAGACTGATTTTTTTTATTAGGACTCTTTTTCAAGTAATGTGTAATAAATAACCTTATATGTAAAATTCTTCTGTCACTGAGTTGATGAAGTTTTTTGAGTGGGTTCAAGAATAGTTTAGATTCACAATTCGATCCGATAGAATAAGTTTTTTAAATTAATTATCTTCCTTCTAAACCTTTGAATAGGACAACATTATTATTATATGTATAAACTTATTTTGTATTATTCCTCTGTTCGTGTGTGTGTGTGTGTCAGTCCATCAAAACAGTTTTACGTTTTTATTTATCACATGTAAGCAAAAAGTAAACAGATATACTCACACTTCATTTATAAGTCAAGTTGTGATAACTGTTCGCATGATGATGTCAGGTATTTTATTGATTTTTAATATATATATATATATATATATATATATATATATATATATATATATATATATATTCATCCAAACAGTCCGAATAAGTATCATCTATTTAATTTGGTTTTGTATTTTTTAAATTCAAAACGTTTGTACAGGACAATACCTTTCGGGTCCACTAGTCCACTAGTAATGTTTATTGTTATTACTTTAAATCAATAAATATAATTTATTTGTAGAATCCACTATAGAGTAAAAAAAAAACCTGTACCACTACAACCCGTGAAGGGTCTGGGGTTCAGTACATGGTAGTGACAACGGTTGTGCAGGGAGGTGATTTGACCTGGATCACACTCAACCGCCAAATTTTCCCCCTTATTTTGGGTACCCACTTTTAGAGGCTGGGTGAGCCCCAGGAGGGTCCTAGATCCCATATGATCCATCTCCTGCTTCTAACTAACGAAATAAAATTCTTGCCTAAAGAGGATTTGAACCAGGATTTTCGGCATGGGAACTCAGTGCTCTACCACTGAGCCACTCCGCTCCCACCCTAGGGTAATGTCAGTTAATAAATCAAGTTTAAAAGAAAATTATTTAAACAACAATATCTTTGAGGTTTATTTTGTATTCATAGATTCATATTTGCAATATAAATAATGGGAGTGTAATAAATTACTTCATATTTATATTGGAAAATAATAGTTAGTGATTTTTTAAATACAATAAACAAAACCACTAAATATTTCTCTAGTATCACCGCCAAATTTAGTCTTACGAAACTATAGAACTGTTCTAGCTATTTATATGTATGTATCGATTCATAGTTAAATTTTGTTTAGGAGAGTCACATGAATTCATCACAGAACCAACCAATATGATGGTGAAGGTAATAATTTTGTAATGAATAGATTATAATGTAATTTAAGAATTCTTGTTTGTTCATTTATCGTCACTTTATCCTATAGCTAATCGGACGATGCTACAGTGGGAGCTCTAAATTTTGCCAATCCAGGTTTAATGAGGATAGGGGTACCTGACATCGTACAGGCTTGGGACCACAGTTTAACATTTCTTCTGAAGGACGGCGTAACTAAGGATTTTTTACTCCCTTTGAAAAAATCCTAGGGCCACCTGCCGACCTACGAACTAGCGATCTTGGGCTTTGTAGTTTGTTACGCTAACCACTAGACCACATGTCGCCCCCTTAATTTAAGAATATGGTCTTTGAATACTCACGGCTTTCTTGACAAAGGATACGAAGCCATATCCTTTAGATTTGAAGGTCTGTGGGTCTCTCACCACCCTGCAGTCTCTGTAAAAGAAGAACATCTATTAGTAACTGAATCATATTTTAAAAAAACAACACTTATTTACTAATATAAACGCATTTGTTAATTTAACTTGGATTTGAATTGGAAATAATAAATAATTTATTTAATACAAGTATACTCTTACAAGAAATCTCGCAATATATATATTCATACTTCTTCTACATAACATAATGAAACTAAAAGCGATAATCGAGAAGCACATGTTCGTACAGACAGTATAATGTTACCGCTAAAGTTTATATCTACTGCCAGGGTGAATAAGAGGTTAAGTCGTATTTTGTCCAGATAGAGTTAATTGAGCTGAGAGGATTTCGTGTCATTCTCGTTGTTTTACACTTGAAATAGAGTTAACCAATATAAGCATTAACCCCATTTTAAGCCAAGGCCTGACTTGCAATATCAAATTAACAGTTTATTTAAGTATTCAGCTATCCCAACTTGAAATATTTCAGTTTAGCATTTGTCTATTAGTAATAATCATACTTGACTTTAATAATGTAAAATTTACAAAATGTTCGTTAACACTGTTACCCTGCATAGAGTTGACACGACAAAAAGATCAGAAGGTCGTTCGACGTCACATTGTGCCTTTTCATGCAAATTGTATGTTTTGGAGCATTAAAAAGCGAAATATAATTAGTTATTATCGCGGTTATTTGAAAATAGATGCCTATGCCCACCATCATTAAAATTTGGGGAATTATTTCGCAGGTTGTCGCTTAGAGTTGAATCACAACTATTCATCCGTTTCTATTTTAATACTTTCTAAAAAATACTCGAAGCGAGGCTACAATCAGAGGAATAGATGCCAAATAATTTTGAAATCTTCAAGTTATTTTATTACATTTATTTAAGTCCTAGTAATAATTTAAGAATCGAAATTTAAATTCGATCTTTTTCCGTGTATTAGCATTTCTATTGATGCTTTCATATAAATCTATCAGGAGAAGGGTTCTATATTACAATATTGTATAATAAGCATTGCTATTGAAGCGGTGAGAAAGCTTATTGTAGAGAGGTTGCTAAAAAAATATATTAATGAATATTTAAATATTTTTAATTGTGAATAAGTACAAAAAAAAGTAAAATTTAAGTAAACGTTCTCAATAAATAAAAGAGAGATAATCTATAAATTTCAGAGATAAACAAAAAAAAAGGCAATGGAGGGGCGAGCAGGATGGGAGGGGAGAGATATGAAGGAGCCATTGTCCAAGAGAGGCACAAAGGAGCTCCTCCTTCAGGATGGCGCTCCTGATGAAAAGAAAACAGATCAAGGCGCTGAGATCCCCTTCGCTAAACATAGCCACATTCTCCCGGCCCACATTGTCGCCTCCCATTACCTGGCCCCTATTGGTGGATCGACTTTTTGCATTCTCGGAGCTGATTGGTCGACATCGGTGGGGTGGGGGCAAGGCAAGGATAACAATAGGCACTTAACTCCCCCCCTCCCTCTCAAAGCTTTAGCCTACAGGGCTACTTCTATCCTTTATAATAACTGAATAACTAAGGAAATTCCATAAATCCCTGCTTCGGCATCCGTTAAATGAAAACAACGTCTACGATCGTAGTCTTTAAGGAATAATGGGAAACGTCCTAGTTAATTCCGTACAACTTTGAATTTAGTATTAAATATCTAATAGATATTTTTGGAACCATATCTTCAAATTTTTCTAAAATTATCATAAATACGGAATGGTGGGGATAACTTGTGGTGTAATGGTTAGCATAAAAACTTATTACGCTCAAGATCCGTCTCTCGGAAATTACGTAAAATGGTGGACCCAAGCATGTGCGAATTCAGGTAATCCTTAACGATTTCTATCCTAATTATGCCTGGGTAGGCAAAACTTAGAGCTCATGCAATAACCACGTATAATAAGCCATAGTAGAATAAAAGAACGCTAAATGAATAAAAAAACAGACAAAAATACGGAATGGTTAGACAAAGGGGAAATAAATATATAGAATATCTAAAAAGTTCTCTATGGTTCAGAGGATTATGTTTAAATAATTTAAAAAAAAACCCTTGAACTTGTTGCACTTTCTTTTCTTTACTATTTTAAAATACAATAACACATCATGAATCAACTTTTCAAAATATTGCCCCAATCTCAGCAATATAATCTTCATTTATAATATACAAAAGGTGACCTCGCGAGTATTTTCCTCACAATGTGATTTCCATCGCTATTTGATTTTAATTTCAACTTATTATTATTCAGAACAAAGGACCAAGGAATGAATAGGATATGAATGTGATTAGAGAAATGAAAAATAAAATAATTTATTTAATTGTTATATGATATAATTTTTTTAAATATTTCATTTGAAAAGAAAAGATATGGCCAGGACCGGGATTCGACCGGTATTTCACCTCTCCGTGGTGATGCCTCAACCATCTCGGCCACCCTGGCACATTTCTCGACCAGCCCTATCAATTCCTTTCACCCATCCGATCACCATATCTTTTCTTTTCAAATAAAATATTTAAAAAAATAAAATATATTTGAATGTTTTACATTTTATTAATAAACGATAAATCGGCCACTATGGAAACAAATATTGGGACGTCAAGAATGTCTCTGTGGGAGAAATGCCTCAATAAATAAAATATTTATTATTTATTTCCGCACAGAACTTGAAACTTGATTTTTCCAAGTCTTAACTCTCAGCCCGTAGTGTGAATAGGACCGTTCTGACAATGTCCATTGCACGTATATTCAGGTCCAGCTAGACGAAATCACAATGGAATAGAATGATTTGTGGCTTCATTACAAGTATTTTATTTTTTTTAAAATATATTCAGCAGATTTAGATGACCAGATCAAGTGGTGCTAAATCCGATAACGCTAACAACCAATTTACACATTCAGTATATATTTAATTAAAATTATTTAAACCTCAACAATATGGACACAAGATTACATAAGATATTTTTCAAACATCAACAATTTTAATATCTTGCAACAATTCTAACTAATAATTCTACACGTTACTAGTTATTAATAACTATTTTTTTAAATAGTCAATAAAATGAGGATAGGGCAGAAAATAATCCATTTCTCTTCTGGTGAGGGGGGGGGCGAAGGAGTTTCCTCCTCTGCCTTCAATTTAATCCATTAAGGGCAAGTACATTCACAAACAGCTTTTTTCTTGTTAGGCGTTCCCTCCTTGTTTCCGTATCTTCCTAATTGTTTTAGAATGGCACTAAACTTACATGACGCTTCTTTCAATTCTTTTCTCTCTCTCCTTATCCTTTTTTCCATTTTGAAATTCTTTTCCTCTTAAACTAATTTCGTTAGGGCTAGAGGGATATATCTATAGCGCACTCGGAGAAAAGCTCTTAGCCTAATAAATTCAGCAAATTGATAAATAGGCATCTTTATTTATTGTTTTTTAGCTAAGGGCTGAAAGCTTTATTTCTAAAGTTAGATAAAGTTGTTCTGTGTCTTATAGTGTGCGGTTGATATACTAACTAGGAAGCACTATAAAAGCTAATGTAAAAAAAAAATCTCATAGAAGCTTATTATATTATTATATAATTATATTATATTATATTATATTATATTATTATATAATTATATTATTATATTATTATTCTTATAAATTCATTAGTTGAAAGATCTTTCTATGAAGATCTGTATTTTTAGAACCTAAGAAATAAATTAGTCCAAAGAAACGAAATATGGGAAGCACTAAGAGCAAAGAATGTTCCGAGAAGCCTGGTTGAGGCCATTAAATCCAGTTACCAAGATCCAAAAGGAATATAGTAAGACTGAATGGACAGGAATCTGGCTATTATAGCATAGATAAGGGGGTCAAAGAAGGTGATAGTTTAAGCCCTTTGCTATTCACATAATATATGGATGAAATAGCTGCAATCTACAAAAGGCGAACAGAAAGGACGTTTCTGGGGAGAAGGAATCTACTGTCAGTTGTGGTGCAGCTTCTTTTGTATGCGGACGATATTGTTATAATTGAGGATTCCGTGGAGAAATTGCAGCAAGCGGTTGATGAATGGAACGAAGAGCTCCACAGGAAGGGCATGGTCATCAGCACAAGCAAGAGCAAGATCCTACAGGTTGGAAGGGGGAAGTTGTTCAGGTGTACTGCAATGGAGAGTTGATGCAAGTAGTTTCAGATTTCACTTGTAGTTCCTTGGCACTGTTATGGATAGGTCTGGAAAAGTGGATTAAGAAATTCTGAACAAGATAAGCAAAGCAAACGCTATAATCTGCAATACGGTGATCGGAAAGAGAGAAGTGAGAATAGGCCAGAAACTACACATATTTAAGGCAGTGTACCTCCCTGTATTCCTATATGGCGCTGAAAGCTGGGTGCTGATAGACTAACTGGAGAGAAAAGTCATGACTGCACTCGCAATGAGAGAATCAGGGAGGAGTTTGGGGTGCCCCCAATGAAGGATGTCCTTGAGACTCGGCAGCTTAAATGGTTTGGACATGTCGTCAGAATGAAGGATCACAGGGATCCATTGAAGTCTATGGACTATGTCCACGATGGTAGAATACACCGTGGCAGACCGAGAATGTCGTACCTCGAATACGTCAACCGGGTTTGTAAAAAAAGAAACAAGAATATATGCCAAGCCAGAAATCTTGCAGGTAGCAGGGAACGTTGGAAATCCTGGTTAGACGCTCCCCTACGCTGAAAGGCACTACAGAGTGATGCAAAAGAAGAAGGAAATAAATTGAAAAAACATATGATATTTTCTCCAGTCACTACTTTCATTAATTAATATTAATTAAGTTGATTAAAAATAGGATTGATGGCAGCTTTTTGAGATTTAAAAAGAAAATGCTCAGCCTAACGCATTATTTGATTTAACGTATTTTTCAGTTTTCGAATACACCTACCGGTTCCATCGGAAATATAAATTTTCTATAACAAAAGAACGCTGACGCAACGGAGTGATTTATGAGTTTCGGGTTGGGGCTGGGAGAAAATGATACCGTTCATGGCCATAGGGTCATCTTCAAGAGTTGAGGCTTCCGACATTTTCTTATTATTATATAAATAAATTAAAATTATACATTTCCCATTTCTGAGATGATTAAATTCTTCGTTGGAAGAATAAGTAATAACTCTAAACTAGATAACTTCATTATCTCAAACGTTCATTAGTATTTACAATCTTTTTTATGCTTGTAGGCATTATGGTGTTCTATGAAAGCATTATACTTGAGCTAATAATTAATAAATAATTTATAATTTTAATTTTAATTAATAAATAATTTATAATCTATAATTAATAGATAAATAATCTATCTGCCAAAGCTGGTTTCGAATCCCTACAGCTCAGTTGTTATACACATTATACTACCCACCTACCTAATGAATGAAAAAAATCAATGTTCCGTAACGCCTCTAACGCAATTATTTAATAACATTTAATTTTTTTTTATTATTTTAAAAATTATAAAATGAAAAAAAGGCGATGTTTAATGAAAGAAAATTGAGTAATATTGATTTTTAAAATATTGTTCTGAGAACGATCATAAATTAAGGATTCGAAAAATTAGAAGATATATCTTGCGGATGAATAATCTTCTCGTATTATGTCTTTTATTGTTGTTCACATTTTTTTTTCTATAATTGCGAACAACAATAAACAAATTAATAAAGGAAAATCCTTCATTCACGAAAAAAAATCTACTTAATTAAACAAGGTGCTACGTGAAAAAGAGTATTTAAAATATTCATCCAAGCGAATATCCAATTAGCTCTTTAATTGAGGAAGTGAAAACCAGAGTCGGCTTTTCCACACGTTTGTTTGAAAATTGTCAAAGATAAATTTGAATCTAATTAGTTAATTTAATATATTTTGAAAATCTCTCCTTCATTCGAACTAAAATAATAAAACTGTAAAGAACAATTTAAAATCGTTCTTAAGTACTCCTTAATAAAAAAACATAAATGATCCAATCTTATAAGAGTTTTTATCAAAACCACAGTTAATTAGATTGATCTGGTTATCAACACATATATTTTATATAAAAATAAAAATATGATTGAAGAATTTCATGCTTGAATGAAAAAAAAAAATATTATGGAGTAGAGTCTCTTACGAATAATTGCAATGTTTGTTTTTTTCTGGCTTAATATATAAAATAACAATGTAAGTTTTTAACGTTCTTAACATTGAATTGTCTAGACGCTTATTATTATAGAAACACACACTTTTTACACCAGTTACGTTTAAAGGACAGGAATGTTCAGATGGGATAATAAATTTTATTTTATTGTTAGATGATATATTTTTTTTTGTTAGATGTTATAATTTTTTTAATATTTTAATAATAATATGATAATATATAATAAATTTTGTTTGGATAATAATAGGGTGCATACAAAAAAAAAAAAAAAAAATGAACGTTTTATCAAATTCCTGAGTTCAAAACTCTGTAAATATTTTAATGCTATTTATTATTTAGAGCAATCTCTAAGCTTGTTTACTAGCACTTGATTCTTCAAAAAAAGCCTCAGGTTAGTTATTTATTTCAAAGAAGAAACATGACAGTGTCCTACGAAATTCTCGCAATTTCAAGACATTACTGGAAAACAAATTCACAGCCGCTGAAGCAACTCGTGAAATTATTAAATATGAAGGGGAAGGTGTCCTTGAACAGCGCCCTGCGCGGCGTTGGTTTGAAAAATTTAGCAGGGGAGATACGACGTTGAAAATAGAGAAAGGGCTCTGGGTGGCTATTAATGGATATTGATGAAGTTCTGAAGGAAGCTGTTGAGTCAAATCCGTCCACAAGTACTCGCGAACTTGTCAGAGAGTGTGGCGTGTCGAAAGATATTGTTCGTCACGATCTTCTCTCCATGGGGAAGGTGAAAATGGCAAGTAGACGGTCTTCTTTTTTATATACCCTATTAATTTGATTGAAATAATAATTTTTGTTTGAAGAAAACTAAGGAGAAGGATTGAATTGTAATGAGGGGCAAGAAATTCCAGGAAATTGATCAAATTCTTTATAGATGGCGGTAAGATAGTGAATTGAGTAACGAGGAGGGACGGTTAAGTATTTTTACTTTTAATATATTTTTTAATTTATCTAACAAATCTTTTTCCCCTCACGACAACATATGCTTTGAAAACATTAACGTATCACACTGGATGTGTTTATATTAATAACTTCTTTTGTGGGTGCGGAGTAACTCAGAGTGTAGATTGCTGGTAACAGTTACGGATGCACCCTGTGGGATCTAAAAATCCTCCTGGGGACCACCCTCTATAAAGTGGGTACTCTAAATTAGGGGAAAAACCTGGCGTTTGATCTTGATCTCGGCCAAATCACCTCCTTGAACAACCGTTGTCCTTTACACAGTTGAGTATATCACGAGCTAAACCAAGACCGTACATGGTTTGTACTGGCACTATAACTTTTAAATCCTAGTTAAGACTATTCGAATTCTGATATAATGCACGGTAAAACCAAACTTTAACACTTCGAATCGGGTACGATCCAGCAGCAGATATAAGATTCAGGACCAATAATGTCAATTCAAGAAAATTAATTTTAGGACTCCATCTGGACAAACGTCTCACTTGGAATCCTCATACAAGACTGAAAAGACAAGAAACTGCTCGACGTTTTCGCCGACTTCTATAATTACTGGACACACGCTCTAAGCTCCCAATCAATTAAAAAATGCCATATAGTTATCAGACCTATTTGGACATACGGCGTTGAGATTTGGGGCTCTACTTAGCTATCCAATTCATCTCGTATCCAATCTTTACAATCCAAAATCCTTCGTAATATCCCATATTTTGCTGATTTACCCCCAACTAGATACCCATCCTTCCATGACAAGCTCCATATACACTTGAATCCGCTTGTCTCTCAACTTGCCCCCACACTATTCCTGATAACCCTCCGAGGCGTCTGAAAAGAAGATGGCCTCGAGACCTTCTACTACAGAACTTTATTGGAGTGCTACCGATGGGCAGTATCTCCACAAGTGTTTTTTTTTCATGCCATTTGTTCAAAGCAGATATACTTGTAACATTATTACAGTTTTAAATATCAATAAATTAATCCAAAAAAAAGAAAATTAATTAAAGATGTATGAATTCATGTATGAATAACTAGAAGCTGTGGCTATTCCTTAGAAAGATCTGCGATTAGTTGAAAACACATAAATATTTTAATACTGAATGCATAGAAGGAAATCAGTAAAATATTAAAGTCGAATAAAAATCGATTACCCAACTGCCATGACCTCGTTCGAAAAATAAAAATCACTACTGCTTTGGTGAATACTATCGATTGTGAGTAAATCCTGAATCAATAAACACTAATTAAGCCGGAGGGGACATTCAGGGCAGTTATTAACATAGTAAAAGGGAAAGATAGGGTCATAACTTGCAGTATTTAGTGCGGATAGGGAGCGATGAATTTGGTTCGATAATTGGCGAGTTATCGATATTTCAGGGGGGGGGGGAGGCAGATAGTATCCTGCAGTCCGCGGTTCCTTTATTACAGCCCAGATTAGATCCACAATTATATCATGGATGGAAAATGGTCGGCCATAGAAGGGAATGAGAAGCCGTATGTATTTGCTATCTTCTGTAGGAGACTTATAAAATTTAATGTGAATTGTCCGTATTAACTAGAATTCTGCTAACTATTGATAAAATATCAACAGTTACCATGCTAAGTCTCAAGAATCGAGTATCAAGTTCTTAAATACATCATAAGTATAAAAAGAAGAATTAATAAAAATTTATATCTAGAGGACAAATTACTAAATATATTTATAGAAACAATATTTGAACGTTTTAGTAATTTATTGCTTAAATTTAGAGGAAAAAACCTATATCCAGTAAATATTTTTTATTGTTTATTTATCAAGATCATAATGATAATAAAGAAAATGCAGTCAACGATAGAAAAGAAGCAGGAGATATTAGCAAGTTATATTCATCCGTTATTCTAAAATTGAAAAAGAAATAATATATAGGGTTTATCTGCTCCAAACATAATAACCTTCTGTGCTTCACAATAACCTTCTCATCAATTGCCTTCTGAATTTCATCTTATTTAACCAACAATAGTAATTTAATTTATTAAAACAATTGAAGAATAACATAATATTAGAATAATTTTTATCAATATGATTTTTTTTAATTTTTGAGAGTTGTTTTTGTATAATATTAAATATAATTTTATTTAAAGATTTTGAAAAATAATATGAAAGATCATATTATACTAAGATCAAAGTTTAACTTATTATTAATTGACTATAGAGGACATGGTTCCCTCTGAATTTAAATGATTTTTAAATAGAATAAAACCACTTAAAATGAGGTATCTATGCTTGATTTAGTTATTTGTTGGACAATAAAAGAATTTATGTACAGATTTATTTATTGAATTATTTATGTTGTTACAATTGTAGAATTTGTGCATGATTTTTACAGATTAATGACTTATAGTTGAACTGTTAACCATATAATAGGAAAAAATTAAACAATGTTAAAGAGAAGATTGAGAATGGCCTAGGCTGAAACATATATTGATAAATAAATAATAAAAAATATATACTGGATATAGGTTTTTTCTCCAAATTTAAGGAATAAATTATATGATTGAGTCCAGTTGACCTTTTTTTAAAATGACGTTTTAGTAATATATAATACAATGCAAATATGGTATTAGGAAAATAAGTCTCTGCTATAATATCTGTCAGTATGATAATTATCTATGTTTATGAAATCAATTATCTTCCATTATTGTTTAATTAATTATGTTTAATAACTGTTGCATTTTCGGCTATATGGAGTACAGTAATCAATATTTCGAGGACAAAAAAAAAAATTAATCACTAAAACATCCTTTAAAAACTTTAAAAGGGTATATCATTATATTTTCAACTTTAAAATATGGTGGTACCATTCTATCAAATTAAAGGAATATATGAGTAAGATTAAACATGAGTGAGTAATGCATGAGAATTAAATAAAACTTAACAAGATTATATCTAGAGCACTAGCGAATAAGTAAGTCAAATTTTGTCCAGAGAGAGTTTTTTGTATTGAGGGGAGCAGAATAGTACCATTTCTGTAGTTTTTGGATTGGAAAATATAAGAAATAACCCCATTTCAAGCCAAAGGCTGAGATAGCCACTTATAATTTAAAAAAAACTGTACCACTACTACCCGTGAACGGGCCTGGGGTTCAATGCATGGTAGAGACTGTACTGTTTCATGGACAACGGTTCTGCAAGGAAGTGACTTGTCCTATGCCACGCTCAACCGCCAGATTCCCTCCTTATTTTGGGTACCCTATTTTCATAATATTTTATAGAGGCTGGGTGAGCCCTAGGAGGGTCCTAGATCCTATATGATCCATCTCCGTTATTTTTACTCATAATGAATTTATGTCATTAAAACATATTTTTTAAAAAGAGAAAGGTTAAGATCGATACCAAATCTTCCAGAAAACGCTTTTTTTTATTTGACTTTGTTTAACGTCGCTTCGACTCAAGGGGTTCATTAGCAATGGAACTGCTCTTTGGCAAAAACGCTTTTTTAAATCGGAAAAAAGCGACAATACGTTTCTATTGCATAATAGATATAAAAATAATTCACAAACATTATATTTTTTTAGTATTTTATATTATGCGCTCAATGGGGGTCCAATTGGAATTTCTTTATCTCCTAGTGACTGGAAAACAAGAGAAGAAAATACAAAAGGAGACATGGGAGAAAGACGAGCGGGTCGGGGAAGAGACAACAGAAACCGGAAGTTAAAGAAACGGAAATTTATTCCCGCGGATGGTCACGAGAGAAGTGCCATTTAAATCGCAATGGCGGCCATTTGTTAGGAGAGGTCGTGGGGAACTAACCCAATTCGGCCTCATTGCATAGAAACGGTTATAGTTGGTTCGGAGATAGCCTTCTACCAGGCCTGACCTAGAATGCACGGGCCGCATAGGAGCTGCGGGACTGCGGGATGAAAATTAAATAATAATAAGTTTATTAAAAAGGAAAAAGAGCTGGCCGGAGGGGGCCAACTTATGATACATGTTTTGGCTATTGTTTTTGGCTGCTGCACCGGCGGGAGATGGCTCTTGGAAGTGGTCCATCTTCGTGTCGGCTTCTTTATTTAGGGGAGCCCCGGGGATGGGGGATGGGGTTGGGGATAACCCCTAGCTGGGGCTCAGCTAACAGTC
Organism: Arma custos; assembly: GCA_037127475.1. Classification (NCBI taxonomy): domain Eukaryota; kingdom Metazoa; phylum Arthropoda; class Insecta; order Hemiptera; family Pentatomidae; genus Arma; species Arma custos. The sequence goes on along the minus strand of CM073759.1, from coordinate 205,263,479 downwards.
ACAGCTGGGGATCTCCTAATATGGCCTACGTGGGATTTACAGGTCGTAAAACGGCAACTAACCCCTGCGGAACATCATAAAAGGAGTACCTTACCATGTTTTAGTCATAAATTTCTTAACATTATTATAAGAGTACATGATTTGTAATAAATATAACAATCAATTAATCTTATTCCATTTATATTTTTAAAATATATAATTAATTCCTTGGGTCTGTTCAATGATCCGTAATAGAATTAAAAGATCCCTTCGACCTAAGTTTTAGACTATCTTCAGGTCTTAGAATAAAAGAAAATACTATAACATTCTCTTCAATATATTAATATAATGATTGTATTATTTATTATTAATAAATATTAATAATCATTATTAAATATAAAATATCTAATATTAATTATTAAATATTTAATGGATAAATATTATAGATAAATTTAAATTTAGCATATAATTACATTTACAAAATATTAATAATCAATTTTAGATATTGAGATATTTAACATATACATTTATAAAATATTAATAATCCATATATAATAGGCCCATTATATCTTTACTATATGGGGAATTATAGTTCAGGTATGTTAAATTATCTTCTCAATTTCCCATCAGGATATTCAATCATATTGCAGCATATATCAAGCATAATTCAAGGATTTAGTTTTGTTTTATTTAATGTCACTTTATGCTGCTATGGCTAATCGGGCGATGCTACCGTGGAAGCTCTAAATTTTTCCTATCCAGGTTTAATTAGGATAGGGATTTTTAACGAGTACCTGACATCATACAGGCTTGGGACCCCCGTTTAACATCCCTTTCGAAGGACGGCATAACCAAGGATTTTTTACTTTAATTCAAGGATTTATCAATGATAAATTGGATACAAAATTCTAGGCTTACAAAAGAAAATGTATCGGGTGATTATAAGGTACATATTACCAATTCCTAATCATCCTTCGAAGCGTTTGTAAATAAAATGGTCTATAGACCTTTTAAATTGAATTTGTTATTTGAGTATATCTTGGAATCCTCATACAAGACTGAAAAGACAAGAAACTGCTCGACGTTTTTGCTTACTTCAACATTTCCTGGACAAACGTTCTAAGCTCCCAATTAATTACAAAAGACTCATTTACATGACAGTTATCAGACCTATTTGGACATACGGAGTTGAGCTTTGGGGCTCTACTAAACCATCCAATTCATCTCGTATACAATCCTTACAATCAAAAATCCTTCATAACAAACTCATCTATCACGATCTTAATATCCCCCATGTTGCTGATTTGGCCCAAACTAGATACCTATCCCTCCATGACAAGCTCCATACACACTTGAATCCACTAGTCTCTCAACTTGCTTGCCATACTATTCCTGATAACCCTCTGAGGCGTCTGAAAAGAAGATGGCCTCTAGAACTTCTACTATAGAATTTTAAATTAACAATTTTCAAATAATTACAAAAAAATCTATACTTTTTGCAACTATCTCAATCTCAACTATCAATCCTTTTCAATATATTACAAATTAAACCTTGAATATCGGAGTTATTCCACCATCTAATTTTTTCTTCTTTGTATTGACCACTTCGGATCGTGTAATAACTTTATTTCCATTTTTTCTGCTGGGGTTTCCACTATATAATTATTAACTTAATACTAAGGAAAATAATTTTCTTTTGTTATACAACGGAATGGAAACTTTTCACCATCACTACACGCTACAAATGTGACATTTCAATACGGAGACAGGGACAACAAATCAGTGCTGCCAATTTCCAGAACGTCCTGGGGTTTGGGATTTATGCCGTGAGGATATCGCATGCTAACCCATAGTAATTGGTTTCATGGATCAGCTTACTACTCTAAGGTCTTCCATGTCCTGATTTATAGCTGGGGGAAGGGAGCATGATGGATCTTAAGGACAAGAAGCAGACTGCAGTTAATTTCATTTTAAGTATTATACACACAATAAATCAAATTATATTGATTAAATAATATAATTTTAACATAATATTTACATAGGCTGGTTAATTAAACTAATCCTAAAGAAGCATTAGAAAAATCAACAATAGGAACTACAGCACTGAAACCCAACGGCCAACGGATGTGCACGGAGAGGATTTAACTGTGATCACGCTTAACCGCTACGTTTTCCCTTAATTAACGGTCCCCACATCTCAGATACTATTTTATTTATAATGGATATTTATATATTATCAAGTTATAAGTAAAATGTAATAGTAGTATTCATAATTCTGCGGGGTCGAATCTACTTTATAGCCGGATGATCTGATAAAAATTCCACGTCAACAGGGGCCAAGTTTATGAACCCGGCATGAATTTTTCATAAGCTTAATGGTCAACGGTATAAAAAATAAGCTCATTTTTGTTTCGCTAATAATACTGAAAATTGCCTTATAGATTCCCCCGCTAGGTGCCAGCACTAATTTCCATCCAAATGAGCCTCAGCCAAAGTTCTCCTTGGCATGAATAGAGTGAGAGAGAGAGAGGGCTACCTGGAGTATTGTGTACGTTTCGTCACGGGCCCCCAAACATCTAAAAAGGGTGTTGTTTTTTTATTTTTATTATTATTATTTTTTTTTTGCTTTTAGGGGAGGGTAATAACAGGGTCCCCACGGTAATTATATATGGTAATATTGTCAAGGGGGGGTCGCCATTATGAAATTAAGTCACGAAACTCCCGCTATGATATAGTACCGTTCGGGGACCGACACCAATTTCGCGCCGCTTTTAAAGTCTTGCCTATAATTCTTCAACACTATCTGACCAAAATTTTATTTTTATTCATAAATTTCAAAATGTGTGATGGAGTGGATAAAGTACATTATTATGCAAGGCTGTGGTTATAACCGATATTCGCGAAAACGCATTAATAAAACTGATGTATTTATGATCATTTACATTAATAACTACATAATAAGTAGTATAATGACATGTAGTAAGTTATATATTTGTATACTTTTTTAATATATACATATCTGAAGAATAGGAAGAAAAAAATTATATAAGAAACAAAGAAAGTTTTTTTTTCTTTATAATTATGATGAAAAATTATATTTAAATTATATTGGCCATTACAACAACTATAGATCAAATAGATCAGTAAAACCAAAATAAAATAAATAACGAAGTTTAATGTAATTATTGGGTAAACTAGACAGAGCCGACTTATAAGAAAGAATTCTACATATGATTATACAAATAGACTTTCTGATATGAACTAACTAGAATAACTATTAATTATAACCAATTAACTAACCTAGTGAATACTCTCTTAATCTATACTCTTAACTATCCATACTCTGTTATAACATCTTTCTGTTCACTCTCCATATCTCTACTCTACAACCTGCCATATTTTAGAGATGGTGTGTAGAGTAGAGGGGAGGTCAAGAAGGTTTTTTGACAAGAAGGAAGCAATGACATAACGTCCTGGGTTAAAATGCATATTATAAACAAATACGTCATCGAACCATTCCATAACATTTAAGTTTTTTTTTAAATGTTAATAATGTAATTTGAATATTTGGAAAAATTACAATCTGCCACATTCTTTGTAAATAAGTAATATTGATGACAAAATATGTAAGTAGTTTATTAAATATAAATCGATACATAAATATATAAAATAACACAGAGGGGTTTAATATTAAACAACTTAGGGGTATGGTATTACTCGACGTGCAAAGAGCTTTCGACAGTATCTGGCATAACATACTAATATTCAAACTGACTCTGTATAATTTCCCGCCATATCTAATGGTGTTAAGGCCGGATAGTTGAATGGTCTTATGGAAGAGTACATATTTATTTTAATCAAAATAATCGGATAAATATTTTGTAAAAGAAAGATTACTTTAATTTATTTTATTTTTCATTATTTATTTAACATAATAATTTAAGCGTTTGTTTCTTAATTGTATAAAATAATTTAATTAACTTATAATAATTGTTTAATAGATCAATAGTTATTTGTTTAGTTATAAGTCTGATATTTATGATAAGTTTGAAAACATATGTTATAAAAGTGAAATAAGAAAAACAAAAGGTAGTCGACCGGCTTTTGTTCGCTGCAGCTATACCGAGCGGGACAGTACTGGCACGAGCCTCTTTACTTGCACATCGCTAGCTCTAGCTCTCAGAGGTTTTATTGTGGATTTGAACTTTACTAATTCGTTGCCCTACAGCAGTTGGGAATTAGTTCAAGTAGAGTCAAAGTCTCGTCGTCAAAGTCGCCACAGCGCATCCACCCGATCATTTTATGGACATTTTTTCTCACCCTGCTGAGAAAAATTGCTTTGAGGTTTCGCCCGCCCTGCCGAGAATTCTATTGACGCATCGACATCTTCGATCTTCGTCCCGCCGAACTCTACAAGTCAGTTAAGGAAGATTTTTTTATTTTTTATTATTATTCCAATTGGCCAAAAAGACAAACATTATTAGTTAGTGTCTTAATAAACATTAATTTTATTTTACAATCGATCAATCGAAATTTTTTATATATAGTCAAAATAGTTTAGATTTACCTTCATAAGAAAAAGTTATGAACTGTTCTTTTTTTTCTTTCCATTTTGTTAATTGTTATTGTAATTTCAGTCTAAGTAATTTATTTTCATTGCATAACGCTTAAGTTTTTAATTTAATTGAATTAGCTTTAATATCAAAGTTTGTTTTTATTATATTATATATATGTATACCATGATTTTTATTTTTAATTCAATAAACGGTTTCATAAGAATGACATGCGATCTGGTGTTTTGAATTCAGCTTATTTTCCCATACATAATTTCGGAGCTCTTATCGAGAGGTCCTACTGTCTCGCGAGAGCTCAAACAAATAGCATTAATTAAATCATACTTAGCAAACCGCACAATTAAAGTATCTACAGAAGGCCACTACTCAACTGTACGTACACTTACTGCCGGGCTCCCGCAGGGCGGGGTTTTATCGCCAACGCTCTACAGTATTTATTTTAATGATATACCGAATACATTCAAAGTACGAAATTCCCTCAGCTTTTTATACTTCCAGTTATAGAACAGACACAATTGCAAATAGACTGACTACAGCTCTAAAAAAAATAGAGAGATTCTACAATAAATGGAAAATTAAAATAAATCAGGGTAAAACTCAAGCTATATTATTGACAAAGAGATGAGCGGATAATATCACCTAACTAAAGATAAACAGAACTTTAGCACCTTGGACAACACATATTAAATACTAAGGGCTTAACGTGGACTTAAGCCCTTTAAAGGTTAACTTTTCCTTTCCACACTGATTATGTGTGCAACAAAGCTAACCGAGCTCTGTGTACTATATATCCTTACTTTAATAGAAATTCTAAATTAAGCACAGATGATAAGTTATTATTATATAAAGCTTGCTTACGACTACGTATGCTAACATACGCATGCCCAATATTAATTACATGTCCAAAACTAATTACACAAAATTACAAATATTCCTAAACAAATTGCTTAGAATTGCTGGAAATTATGCATATGACTAAAGTTAAAATTATGCATAAAGAATTAAGTATACCTTACATTAATATATTCATCAACAAACTAAGTAAACAATTTTTTGTAAGTGTAAAAACAATAAAAGCCCGCTTATAAAAAATATTGGGAACTATACAAAAAATAGTACAAAACGGTATGTACATAAACGAAACAAACACTTATTGTTGTAGGGTACCAACTTCTTTCATTTCATTGATATTGTTATATATATATATATATATATATATATATATATATATATATATATATAAGTTACTAAAAATGTAAAGCTATAATTTTGTTTATTTCATTATTATTATTTTGTTTCTTTTTTTTTCTCTATGTTGGAAGTTTTTTATACATTTTTTCTTTCATTGTAAATTATGATTATCCACAGATATATTTAAATTTGTACAATTGTTTTTAATTTGAGACAGGTCAATTGGCACAGCATTTCTATTTAGTGAAATGTAGCAAATTATACAATAAATAAATAGATAAATAAAATATATAAAATAAATGAGATTAAAATAAGAATGAATAGTCCTAAATGAAAGTGATGGGACGATTCTAATCACATCTTTGCTTGTATCCGTCTGTTGGGTCAGATAACTCTCTATAGTCTTGGGCTGAGTACGGTAGAGACTGTACTATTTCTGGTTCTCGCGGTAGGTGACTGGCACGAGATCACACTTTACCGCCCAGGTTTTTCCCCCAGTTCTCACTTTATAGAAGCTGGGTAAGTCCCGAGAGAGTCTGTAGAACCAAACATTTTCATTCCTGGCTGTAAACACGTAAAACAATTTATTTCCACAACTGGATTCGAAGTTGAGGATAACAACTCAGCAATATGCACACTACCCAGCTCCCAACATCTATTTAAAGTGCAGGAAGAATTTATGAAATTCCCATCATAACTAATGAATCTATACTGATATTTGAACTGATTTGAAGAGAAATAATCGATACAGACATCGACTGAGTGATCCCGTAGCGGAGGAGCAATTATGCAAAGGGCACCCCTCGCCTATCCTCTCCCCTGGCAAACACACCGGGCGAGCTAATTCCATTATTGCGGCATTAATTCTACCCGCGCTGGATTTCAAAGCAAATGGCAAATCCAGGTTGTTTTTTGTTTCCGTCTGGGCCTATCTCTGTCAGCGGCTTTCGAATCGAGTTAGCCTTTAAGCAAAAACAGAAAGAAAAAAATCTAAATGTTGCTATGCCTTAGGAGGGTCATGGAAACAGATCCGTGTCAGGAATAATAACCAGGAATCTTCCATGGCCGTATTTAGGATTATTCTGACATAGTTATTAAGCCATTAATCGCTACACAGAAAAATAATCTTGAGCCCCGTTCCAACTTCAGTAATTCCATGCTCAATAGCTAGTATGAATAAGATCAACTATACAAGAAGGTCAGCATATGGCAGCAGCTTAAACAGCATAACATCAAGGTTTTTCCTGAATCCAATCAAGGCTAAGCCAGATAGGCCGTTACGCTTGGTACACAGTATGTATATAATGTCTGTAGTATATGTATGTAGGGCAGTTATAGTTATGTACGTACGTAGGATAGAAGATATAGTAGGATCTCCGAACATACTTTTATTTTAATCAATTCTCAGTTACTCCTTAAAAATATTCTAAGAAGCAGCTAGTTGCACCTTGATATCGAACTCCGATCAAAGCAGCCAAAAGAAAGAGTGTCTAACCATATGATATTGTTTTCGAGTAAAACTAGATTACAATTCTATTATTTTTACCCTCCATAATTGACCCAATGGACTAATGCTAATTCTAATTCCTTATTCGCTCTTGTTTTACAATTTATTTTTGCACAAGTTCTACGAATGGAGCCTGTGAGATCTAAAAATCCTAGCATAGTTCATCCATTCTCTATAAAGTATGTAATCTGCTTTATAGATTACTGCATGGTTGATCGTGATCTTGGACGAGCTATCTCTCATCACAACCAGAAGCAGTATAACACTACATACTGAACCATTCACAGGTTGTGTAGAGGTTTTAGTATGGACAAACGACAACGCGAAATAAAATAATTTTTATTTAAAAAAGAATCGTTTTAAAACTTAATGAACCAACTTTAGATAAGCGTCTTACTTGGAACCCTCACACAAGACTGAAAAGACAAGAAACAGCTAGACGCTTCCGACTACTCCAACACATAGGTACTAGACAAACGCTCAAAGCTTCAGATCAATTACAAAAGACTTATTTATGTGACTGTTATAAGACCTATATGGACTTATGGAATTGAACTATGGGGCTCCATCAAACCATCGAATTCCTCTCGTATCCAATCCTTGCAATCCAAAGTCCTTCGCAAAATCCTAAACGTTCCTTATTTTGTCACAAATAAAACCATCCACAATGACCTTAACGTTCCATATCTTACCAATTTAGCCCATTCCAGATACCTATCAATACATAATAAACTTCAGACCCATCCAAACCCACTACTTTCCATCCTTGCATCCAATTCCATCCCGGACAATCCTCCTAGGCGTCTGAAGAGAAGATGGCCTCGGGACCTTCTATTATAGAAATTTTATTGGAGTGCTACCAGTGGGTAGTGTCTCTACATGTCCTATCATGTATTATTTATTCTTATAGCAATTGTACTAGATGTATACATTACAGTTCTAAATCTCAATAAAATAATTAATAAAAAACATAAAAAATGAACTAAATAGCAATTATAAAAGAAAATCCAAACCATGACATAATAAATAATTTATATAAACAATAAATTAGCGGAAATACACCAAAAATGAGTAGTTTTGAAAAGAGTAGAGAGGTTGTTCGGAATGAGAATAAGCATATAATAAGTAGAAAAGAACTATCACTTAGTTTCGGCGACTTCCATATTGAAATTGAAACAGTTGGAGATCGAATATATTGTTTGTATTTCATGAAAAGAACCAAACTATTTAAACATTTTACTAAAAATAAAATCCTCATATTGTAGAATGATATCATATATATGGGAAAAATACAAAACTTAAAAAAAAAAATTGCAATGGCATTTAAGTGAATGAACTAAAAAAAAAAATAAGAATTTGCAAAATGGCGCCTAAACACCTAAGTACCAAAAATAACAGGTGATGTCGTACGTAGTTATTGATAAGCGTGGCTTAAGGATTAATAATTAACAAACTAAAAGGTTAATTTTTACTTTAAAAGGCCAGTGCTAGCTGAAGTGGTCCAATTGGAAGCTTCAACCGGCATAGCGACAAGGGATAAGAACTGGCCCCACTGGAATTCGAACAAGTTTTAAGAATCGTAACCAGGACCTACTACAATAGACCACGTCCCTCTTTAACTGCTTGGCTGGACACCTAGTCAATGCATATTAAGAAGATTAAATTAAAAATACCTTATCAAAGTCTAGCAGATTTTATTCTAGTAGATACGTATTCTTATATTTTCTTTATTATGAGCAGTTATTTTATTTTAATATTAATCTCGAGAGGACAAATAAATTTCACTTGGATTTCCTCATATTAGTCTGAAACGGTAAGAAATAGCTCGTCATAACACTCCCTTGACAAATGTTGTAAACTCCCATTTAATGACAAAAGATTCATATACATGACTATTATAAGATCTAAACAGTAAGTTTAAATAGGTCTTATTATAGTTATGTAGATGAATCTACCCTGTAAGCTCAAACAGAACTTTGGGTCCCTACTAAGTTACCGAATTCCTCTCGTATCTAATTCTTACATGGAAAATTCTTTCTGCTTCGTAACCTCCTAAATTGAATTTGTTAGTAGAGTACTCCCTGAGATAAGTTCCTCTATTCGCCATTAAATATCATCCATTCTATTTTCTTGTATTATAAAAGTAATGTAAATTTCAATAAATATATTTTAAAATATGCATATAATTGTTGGTAAAACCAGTGAGAGAATACTGATGTGGTGAATTGTTAAAATAAATGTATGCCCTGAGTATAAATAATGTATAGCAAGGAATCATTTTAGGTCCTTGAGGTAAACCAGCGAAAACTGGTTTAATTGAACTTCCTCAAAGCTTATGTAATAATAGATTAAAAAATTAATTAGAACAAACAAGTTATTGATGCCATCCTTGACATTTAGGCTATTGGTTATTGACGTTTCAAAAAGTTTTAACAGGACCGAACGCAACGCGACCCTTTGCGTTGTGACACGCGCCGAAAATAATATCGATCGGGTTTGTTGCAACGGTTGCAAGGGTGGCACGGAATTGTATCAATATTCCATGACGGGGTGAGTCAGGGGGCTTCCGCTGCGGCCCACATGCAAAATGTGGCCGACGTCGCATCTTATCGAATGCGATTTATCTTGGAAATTGCTCGAATGGTCACGATTAGATCAGCCAGTCAGGAAAAAAAAACAGCTCTTTCTTTAGGATTCATAAATTAATTGATCTTGAAAAATTATTCCCGCACTGAATAAATTATATGTCGTAATCAGAGTTAAATATAAAAACATTAAAAAAAAAGGAAGCTATAGAAAAATTCCCAAAACAAAGGCTCAAGTCTCTACAAAACTGGAAATAACATATCAATCAACGATTCGCCAAGTCAGACATCATCAAGATGGAAACCAAAGAAAAGTAAATCACATCAAAGAAGAAGTGCAGCACATCTCACAATAATGGACATTAGATATAATATAATACAACATGATAGAAAACAGATAAAGCAACCTCCCTCCCTTACGTTCCACAAACAGGACGATACCTGAATTGGCGAAACGTAGACTGATTGGTTTTTCGAGGTTGTTAGAGGCTTAAGCTTTTTATTTTTTGATTTTTCCAATTTGCATTTATTTTTGTCATACTTTTTATTAACCCCTGACGTAGAGACGCAATGCTTGTCAAAACGTTATTAAGGTATGAGACGAAGGAAAGTTACGAAACCACACACAAACTTAGGAGGCCACAAGGCCTATTCTTCTATCTTTCTTTATTAGTTTATTTATTGAAATTTACAATTGTATTATTATAAAACCAATGAATAGAATGAATGATACATAATCGTATGAGGTAAAGGCAAGCGGAAAATTTCCGATTGAGTATTCGAATAGCTAATTCAATTTAATAATAACTGTAAGCTACATAGCACTATTACTTATTGCCCACAAGTGGCAGATTGTAATGTTTCAATAAAGTGTTTAAATAAAAAATTAAAAAATTTAATAATAATAATAAATTCTTTATTTATTCTGGGACAAGTCCCTTTAGAATAACAATACAGGTTTACATATAGGGTATTATTATGTCTTGGAGTATATAGACTCTTATTAAGTGAGAATGAATTAATGAAAAAAAAAAGTTGCGAATTATCTACAGTGATAACATTTAAAAAAGCAAAAAGAAAACAGAGTAAAAGAAATAAAAAAACAGAAATAAGATTACAATAATTATATAAAGATAAACAATAGATAATTACATATATATGCAAATTACATAGTCATGTAGAAACTAAGAAAGCAGAAAATGAAACAAAAATATGAACTATATCAACTAAATATATATATATATATATATATATATATATGTATATATATATATATATATATATATATATATATATATATATATATATGTATATATATAAATAATACACTATAATATATAATATACAATAATATACTATAAATATATATAAATAATGATATTAACATACTTATATATAAATAATGATATTAATGTACTAATATATGAATAAAACACATCATTCATTTATCTATTAGAAACTGAGAATGTTATTTCCGATTTTTTGGGGATTGTAAGGATATAAGGTGATTGAATATACGGGATTTGAAGGTCGAAAGATTATTGGAACGACAAATGGGAGAAGGTATAGAGTTCCAAAGGGACGAGGAACGGATAAGGAACAATTTAGAAGGTCACGAGGGCGCCTTCAATTTGAAACTAGTTTTGAGCAGGAGTAAAGTTTGTCATGAAAAGATTGATATTGGGTTCGGGTCAAATCAGGAAGAAATGGAACATTAAGGTTATCATGTTGAACATTATACATGACTTCATTTATAACAAAGTAAAAATATCACTGAGGATTTTATGAAGAATTGTGATTGGATATGTATGGAGTTGGGTGGCTTAGTGGAGCCACAGTCTTTTTTAATTAATTAGGAGGTGAGAGCATTTATCTTATAAGTGTTGAAGTAGCCTGAAACGGCGAGGAAAGGTCTTTCCAAAACAAAACTAAAAAACAATACTATAAAGATTCCATGTCTTGTGCTATAATTTATAATTAACTGTATTAAATATAAATGATTAAAAGGAAAAAAAATCTAGAAGATTCTGGTAGAGTAGAAAATAAGAAAAAAAAGGAAACACGGCTCCAAGGATATGTCTGTCCCAATTAAACTCAGGATACATCGAACGGGAACACAATCGGCAGAAATAATAACCGGTGATAAACCAGCTAATTATCAAGGTGTGTATAGAAGGAAGTTTGATAAAGGTGTTGCTATATTCTTTAAGAGCGATTAATTAAGAGAAGGCTGTTAATTGTGAGCAGTTAAGAGGATATATAATGCTCAGTGGAGTTGAACCAAGTTAGTTGAGGCCAAGTTTAGTTGAGCCAGTATTTCCTGAGGACAAGTTGTGTTGGGCCACGGCTACAACCACCTGCCTCGCAAATCTAGTCTTTTCGCATTCCAACTTCCCCAGGTAGTCGAACAAAAGAACTAATTCTGAAACATTTCTTATGTTCCCGTCTACTTCTTGGTGTATCTTTGCTGTTTCGGAACCCTTCTTCATTATGTTTTTACAAAGTATCAATACGTAGTCCCTGATTAATTTGTCCAGTTAAAGTAACTTTATGTTGCTGTGGCTTATCGGACAATGCTACAGTGGGAGTCATAAATTTTGCCTATCCAGGCATAATTAGGATAAGGATCTTTAACAGACACTGCACAGGCTATGTAACTCAATTTTACGTCTCTTCAGAAGCACGACATACCAAGTTTTTTTTATCCTTAAAAAATCCTAGGCCTCTCTGGCGGGCTGTAAACTCGCGATCTAGGCTAACCATTATACTACAGATGGCATTGGTCACTAATTTTAAAAGATGCCTTCTGCACGCATTGTCAGAGAAATGGTCTCATTATGACATGCTGTAATTATATTAACTTGTTTACGTGCCTAGTAAAGAGGTATTGATAATTGACAAGCATCGAGTGAACCAAATCAAAACTAAATAAAAGATCCCTACAGTGTAACTTAGATAACTGAATCCTAAATAAAATTTCGACATCAGTCTTTTGGAGTAAGACAACTCTGTGTTTGAGGGCGTTGAGTCACTAATCCTTAGGATCCGATTTTGAGATCGGTTGCGGCTCATAAATTATTTATTCTCTTCTTCACCAAGGGTTTTTTTAACAGGAGGAAAAACGTGGCCCATGTTAAAGCTTAGAAACGGTATTAATTACTAAACCCATGACCATGCACATTTTAACCACAATAATGTAGTATTTTTCAATAGTTAAAAATTTATTGTCTAGGATAGGAATAGAGAATCAGGTTCATTTTTCCAGAAGAAAGGGGCTGCCAAGGTTATGCTATCTCGGAGGCTAAGTGGCAGGACTAAAGACTGGAGACGAAAGTCGTTGAATATAACCAACCGGCAGAAGAATTGTAGGTGTACCAATACGAAACTAGGATTTGAAGAGATATATACAATTATAAAAATAAATAACGAAATAGAAAAATGCATTTCGAAATAGATAACATTCTAGAACTTTAAAAAACTATAACATTACAATTTACGAAGAAAGGTAGGTGAAGGCAGTATTTTTCTAGACAAACTGTTGTGCTGCTATTCGCTATGTTTTTATTACTTTTTTATTACTTTATTATTTACAGACTAGGTAGGCCGCTTGTCTCTACTGTTCTCTTGAACCTGATAGGCCGAATAAATCGGTCTCGAACCCGATATAGGTAGATACAATACTAAGAGTATTAGTAATTCTTTATCCAATACTATCTACTCCCATCATTCTTATAAACCTAATGAATTAACTGATTATTTGTGTATGAGATCGTGTTTGTAGTTTTTTTTTTACTTGATTGTTTCAATTATCATCTATTTGTTTTAATTAAGGGGATACAGAAAATTCTCCAAGAAAAAAATGAATAATATCATAGGCATCAAAAAAGAATGGAATACTCCTAAATTTTGCAAGGAAGAGCTGATCCAGATCGGCCACTATAGCCCATCACATCCACAGGTGTTCATAACAGGCCCTCCTCAAACTGGAATCGTAAAAGGTACGTGGGGTGGAGCAAAAATGTTTTACCTCGGGAGGGGGCCCCCGGTCTTAAAGCCACCGTCGGAATTTTAGTGATCGTATAAATTCAGCCCCGTTCCCGGCCGCCATCTCTTGTTATGAATAAAGATGGCCGGCCATAAAATCCGCTGTAAAAGTGATCAGGCGATTATCCCAGGAGCTACATAATGACCGAATTAAAGACAAGAGGTTGTAAAGGCAGCGTCGTGGGACCCATCCAAGATGTCCGCTCAATTGGCCCGATAAACCCGGTTCTCGATTGGATTTATAAAATTCGACATAATGCCCGCGTATCATAATGGGTTATGATCAGTAAAATAAAAAATAATCACTTATCAAAACCCATCATCTTTAAACTTCACGGCATTCCGTGACTTTGATAAGAAATATTTGTTTATGTTGAAGAGCAATGAAAAGTTTTTGATGAAATTGGTTGTTCGCACCCTTGTTATTATTTACGGCGAGAAGTATCGCTTGTAAATTTCGTTCGGTACCATAAATTTTTAATACCAGGAAATTTTAATGAAACTTAATAAAATATGTTTAAAATTAAATACATTCGAATTGCTAAAAGCAGAAAGTCACTTTTCTAAATTTTACAATAAAGGATTTTGACTTTATTAAGTGATCTTGTCCACGACTAGTTTCATATTTGCAGTAAAAAAAATATATTGAAGGCATTGTATAGACTGTGTTATCTGGCGGACTTGTGTACTTCTGTAGTTAACGGTACTTTAATCGGTACACGAATCCGAAAACAGTAAAAATAATAATAATACATAAACGGATTCATTATGGTAAAGAAAATATTACTGAATAGTTCTGTGTAGTTATCTCCTTCGACTTCGAACATTTTACGTAACATCCGTCTTAAACAAGAAACAAAAATAGATTCCAAATCAATTCCAATAAAGACAGTCAAATAAAAAAACTCATTAATAATCCAATGAGGTATTGTTAACGTTACGAAGAATCCCACTACAAGGGAGAAATTATGGATTTAAAGGAATTAATACAATTGTTTGTTACAACTTTTTGAATATAGTTATTACAACTGGGATGTAGTACAAAATAAGCATGGCGTTAATGAATTATCTTTTTTATCGTATTTAGAGACTTCATTCATAACTTAGGTTGCTTAATGTATAGTGCGTGGAGTTGCTGGGCTGAAAATCCTGGGATTAAATGTAATTGTATCAGACAAATAATTTAGTCTGTTAACAGCAAGATTAATTTTTTTTTCAAGTTTTTGGATTTATATGAAAGTCGGTGTTGGTTACTAAACTATGGATCGGGTCCTGGGTCTCGCAAAGCAAAGTAATGTTTCAGATTCAGTTTTAAATTTCAGTAGCCTCCACTAGTTTTTCTGCTAATTCTCATGAATTGATAATAATAATCTACTTAGGTATAGCTAATAATAAAAGAACCATCTGAAAATTCTATATAATAGTTAAGCTAGTTCCTGAGAATACTCGGCGAGAATAAGATCCGATCCACCCGCCTCGCTAATTGCTGATTATGCTGATTGGCCACCGTCACAAAGACTTGAGAGCCTCCTTTGTAGAACTTGAGGTGGGAATTGATCAAGAACCTTAGAGGAGTCAGAAAAAATCCGGCGATGAAGAAGGTGGGGAGATTTTCATGTCGCTGCTCAAGAGCTACTGAGGTATATATATATATATATATATATATATATATATATATATATATATATATATATATATATATTACAAGTATAAGTAGGCACGTATAGTTGTATCCAATGCAGTATTTTTCTGCTGGCATAACAACCACATTCATCAGTGTTAAAAAAATGACGCAAAACACGTAAAATGTTTGAATAAAATGACAAAAATAAAGACAAATACATAAACCTGAACCATTGTTTTTGTACAATATTTGTAGAAGTTTTAAGAATTTTAAATCTATTTAAAATTGTAAATATCTATAAATTACCATTACGATCAGAAATTAATCCCAGTTAAAAAGAAATATAATATTTATGTTTGAATAAGGTTCAATTATTAACAATTGTGGAGGTATATAGATAAAGGTTATTATAAGTGTCAGTAAGGTAAATAACTGAAGTACTTAAACCTATCAAGTTGGCAGCCCTTATAATCGAGAACGCTTGTTCCCTGAAATTGTATAATTATCTTTGTAGTACCTATTTTTTTTATCTTTATTAATAAGCTTTTTTTATAAAACTGATTTATTTATTTTTTATTGTTCCAATTACTTCCCCACAACTGATTATTTATATTAGTCTATCTTTAATTTATTTATCTTGTATATGTATAATTTATTTATTTATCTTATATATATCTTGATTTTATTTATTTATTTATTTGAATTTAATTATTTATTATATTATTCTATTTTGAAACTTAAAACACCTTTATATTTAGCTTTATTTTTATTTTTTTGTATTTTGGTTATGTTTATATTTATTTCTATACATTATATTTTATTTCCGGAAATAAAGTGGGTGAAATTGTGAAAGGTACACTGTGAAAAGCTGGCACACATTAAAAAATAAGCCAGATCTACTAGTTTAACAATTTCTCCATAAAATTAACTAAAATCGTCTATTTTTAATGTAAATGTGATTAAATTAAATCATTTTGTATCTACTTCTCCCTTAGTTACATTTACCACGCATAAATCCATGGTTTCATAATATAGATCTTTGGTAATTCATTAATAATAAAAATAATAATAAATCCAGTAAATTAATATTTTTATTGATCGGAGACTAAAAGAGGAGAACGTGAGGTAGGGAGGGAGGAAATAAGGAGGACATAGGGGGAGGAGCGGGAGGTTAATGATATGATGGGGCGGCTAGGGCTAATGAAAAACTGAAATATGCATGCCTCGGCTCTGCATACACGGGAAAAAACACAATCTCGCTCACTCCCTCCCTCTCTATATCTCTCTCCTATTTGTTCGGTTTAATTAATTAAGGTGGATTATCTTAGCAACGAATTAAAACAAAATATCCAGTTAGTTACTGTTGATTTATTAATTTTTATGTAACAGTAATTTTATAAAACCATTACCCCGAACGGTACAGTTCAAATTAAAATATCCCGTGTCTTTAATAACGTTTTCGGAGGAAAAGTGAGTAAGAGGACATAGCTTTCTTCAGATCCAGAATTCGAGACAAGTTAAGGTATATGAGTTATTTACTCTGCTATCTGACGTGGGTCTACTCTGTACAACTGAAGACCATCCAGGGGCTCGCTCAGCCTTTTTATAGTTATGTTTAACAATAGCTATCATAAGAGCAGTACAGTCCTGAAACCTAGATCCTTCATGAACTATGTATGAAAACAATTGGTTAATAACTATTCAAATACATGAAATGTAGAATTAATGTGAAATAAATTTTCGACTGACAAGAAACTAAAGAAAATTAATTTAAAATTCGACCAAATTGAAAGGAAGGCTTTAGTAATGTATGTCGATGCCTTAATTCACAAATGTGTTTAGTGCAAATTTTCCAAAAATGGGTTTTGTTATTTTTAGTGTTCAGGAAGTCATAGATCATATGTTGATATTAAGTTAATAGAAAACCTGTGAAGATTACACAAATATATTGTGTGCATAAACTTTAACTGTATTTCTTGTGTTAAATTATTATCAAAGTATAAAGAACCAATAAATAAACGGTCCTTTCAAAGGGTTACTTTGAAAGGAAAAATTGGAAAAAAAAACACACTAAAAAAAATAAGAAAAAAAAAATAAAATAGAAGAAGAGAAAGGAGAAATATAGTAAATATAATTAATCAAGGTGAATTATTTTTGCAATAAATAAAAGAAAATCTCCAGTTAGTTATTTCTCATTTGTTAAATTATATTTAAACGTAATTAAAAAAAAAGTTTTTATACACATGCGAGCTTCATGTACACTTAAGGAAACATACTTCAGAGGAGGAAGGCTAAACACCAATTGAATAAATATCGAAACGCATAAAAGAATTATCGTTTATAAGAGTTCATATACATTTTTAAAAAATGTTACTAATCTAATGCTTCGTGTTCAGAAATATATTAATTAAAACGATCTAATTGAAAAAAAATTATATATAATTGTTGGTAAATTTTTTTATTTTTATTTTTATAATTTTTCCTTTTTTTAAAACTGGATTTATTTGAATTTCATCTTCAAGAAAAAAAAAATCGGCTTCCAGTCAACTCCTTTATTGTTTTATATGACAAAACGTTTCGACAATTATGGTGTCATTTTCAATTATTTATTTTTCTGCATTCCTGGAAAGTCAATATTTTTTAAAAATCATTTTTAAGGAGATCTTTAGTCCTCCATAGTCAAACTTATATTCCATTACACAAAACATTTTTGTGTAATGGAATATAAGTTTGACTATGGAGGACTAAAGATCTCCTTAAAAATGATTTTTAAAAAATATTGACTTTCCAGGAATGCAGAAAAATAAATAATTGAAAATGACACCATAATTGTCGAAACGTTTTGTCATATAAAACAATAAAGGAGTTGACTGGAAGCCGATTTTTTTTTATTTTTTTTTTCTTGAAGATATTTTTATTTTTAAAGAGAAAAGATAGGCCCTCGGCCGGGATTCGAACCCGTGACCTTTGTCTCTCCGTGACAGCGCTCTACCATTTGAGACACCAAGGCCGTCTGCCGGCAGAGGACAAATCTATTCTCTTATCCGATCCCATGTCCTCGTGTTCTCGCAATTTTTGCGATGAATACACTAGAACGAAGTTCTTTGAACATTAATTTAATTTATATTTAATTTATATACGTCATATTACTACTAATATTTTTTTATAATTATTGGTCAATTTTTTTTATTTTAAATATTTTTATTTTAAAGGGAAAAGATAGGCGCTCGGCCGGGATTCGAACCCGGAACCTTTGTCTCTGCGTGATAGCGCTCTACCATTTGAGCGACCAAGGCCTCCTGCCGGCAAAGGACAGAGGACATCTTTTCTCTTTAAAAAATGAAAAAAAAAATACTTTGTTATTGGATGTATATTTATATAAACGGAAATTTTAAACCTAAGTGGGACTTAAGGAAGCAGATTAGGTCAGTTGGAAGAGCTCTGAGGTGCTTTACTGTAGGTCCCGATAAACTATCTTTTAACAGACACGGACAGACCTGTAGACGGTCCTGGGGCTAACCCAGCCCCCATAAAGAGTGGGCCTTAATTGGAGGAAATCCTGGCTTGTGTGATTGAGTGATTATGCAGTACATTTTTTTCTAGATATTAAAACTATCATGTTATATTTAAAGTTCTACAGATTATAGTCCGACTAACCGTTTCTTCTATCGCTTTAGAAGAATGTTTATTCAAATACAAGGTTTAAAAATTAAAAGTAATGGCAGATTTTTTGCTCCTAAATAAACATAAATCTATTACATTATTCAAAAAGTTGAAGGGTATATGTACACTTGAATAAAAACTTCTGAATGACACACAGTATAAAAGTAGTATCTAGAATTCTAAAACTTGAAAACATTGACAGAAGGGTAAAAAAAAAGTTTGTGACATCTTCTAGCCCCCGCTTGCTTGACAACTTCATGAAATATTATTTTACGTTTTATTTTTTTTCTTGAAGTATTATTTCCACTTCATATAAACTGATAATAAGTGGAAAAGTTCAGTATTATTTTTTTTTATATATTATAATACTAACATATAATAAAAGGTAATATGATAGGTAAATAATACGCGAGGAAGGTTATTATAGGTAGAGAGGAGACCTGAATTATCACGAAGATAGAATCTTTACTAATTGTGCACTCGCACCGCAGAGGGATTAATTAATTTTTGAGGTAAAGTGTCTTGCGGGTGTTGTCGCATTGCGCACTCCCCAGGGGCAACCTCACCAACATTAAACCTTAAAATTCTCGGCGGAGTTTCTTCAGGCCAAGTCTCAAGGTTCTTGCTTCGGAGGCTCTGGTGCTGCAAATGGGCAAACTTCTGGCGAATCTGGGCGGTTAATCACTAAATATAAATATATAGCGGGTGTCACGTGGTCCCCCATTCTTCAAATTTTAGAATTTCGTCATTCAATATAACTCATATATGTATAAATAAATTAGTTACATGTCTAGAATTTTCTGGAGCTACGAACACTGTGTTTGAATAAGGTTGTAGAAGATATAATTAAATTGGTCAACTTTTGCATACATGATTGGTGAAATAACTTATTTATATATTTAGTTAAGTATTTTCGTATTCAAAAGGAATAGATAACTCTAATTAATTAAAAAAATTAAAAAAGGTAATTAATTAACTCTTGACTAAAACAGACGACAAACCATCCAAAGAACTTAAGACACACAATGTATAATAACAGGAAATTTTTTCCAGGTGTTAACAACCAATTAGCAGGTGGAGGAGATGACGTAACCTGGCCGGACACAGAACGTCGGCTCAGCAGCTCTCGTTAGGGCCCAATCAAACCAAAGTCCGGCCTTTCCACATTCCTTCATTAGCACTTTCGGCTTCCTTTATCCCGACTATCGTAGAGAATCGACAATGGACCGCAACTGTACCTGATTCCGGTCCTAGGGTGGAGAACAATCACACCGGCACGGACAAAACCTTTTCATTAGCTGTACAAGAATGGTTCTTGAAAAACTGTAATGCTGAGAGCAACCATGAAAATAATTACGTTAAAAGTTCAATAATAAACATAAAATACGGTTCACCTCATTTAATACTAGATCCCCTCCTTGTATAACCGTTGGATTAATGCGATGGATTGGTTCAGGATTAATTTTTTTCATTATTCCTTACACATTTTGAGCTAATTACAGAATAAGAATATTTATTTTATTAATTTTTCAAGAAACAGGAAATGTTATTTATTCTGATAATATTTTCATTATCAGTTACATGTTTCGAGAAATAAATTTCTCGGATCTTTAAGTATCTGAAGTTACGGGTAATAATTATTTGTCAATTTAGGTATCATCAGGACAGAGAACTCAGGAGAAGATCATAAGGGAAATTAAAATTTTTATATTAATAGCAAAATTTTAAAAAATACCAAAATACCTCCACACTGATTAAAGCACATCCCACTTCATGATTCCACTTCGATCAGAAAAACATTCCAGAACCGCCATACAGTTACTTAAAGAATAGGGAGAAATGAGTGAACATTACTTATTTATTAGCCCTCTTTCGGTCCTTGGGGTTTTTAACAGTTAACTTATACTTTAGAGATTGTTATTTTATCTGAAAATATTATCTTTTTCTAGGATAATGTGCATTTAAAGAACTCATGCTTTTTTTTCTGACCCTTCTTTATTTTCAAATTGCATATGTACTATACTGCAAATGAAACCTGTACTACTACAACCCGTGAACGGGTCTAGGGTTCAGTACATGATAGAGACTGTACTGTTTCAATGACAACAGGAGGTGTTTCAAATACCCCAGGAGGGTCCTCACCCAGGATGATCCATTCATATGGTCCACCTCCGGCCGCTAACAGACTAAATAGAGCGGGATTTGAACCAGAATTTTCGACATGTCAACTCAGGGCTCTACCACGGAGCCAATCCGCTTCCACACTATATTGCATATGTACACTATATAAAGTAGAACTCATGCTTTATATTTCAATCAATGCATGAATACTAAAATAGCAAGAAACAATTATTCGTCAATTTAGACGTCATCAGGATAGAACTGTAAAACCATATACAAAGACCAAATGGGGTATTAAGAATATCTTTTGTTTGCCTTCTACTCACTCAAGAATACAAAATTCAACAAACACCAAGATAGCACAATTACATTCTAAATACACCTTATCTCATGTCGACAGTCTAAAAAGCGCACTAAATAGATAAAACATCAAACCAAGGCAATCAATAATTTTCTGAAGCAAAACAAGGTGTAAACCAAGGTTTAATATAAAAAGCATAACTCATATGTTATTATATTACCTATATTATTTTTCAGTACGTTATAGGATTTCTTGGACCAATGATCTACTTATTATAAACAATTAGTTTAAGACTTATATATTTGATATGTAAGAATATAATATTGGTGATTTAGTAAATTGTATCTTTGAGCAATAAGAAATAGTTATACAACAGGGAAACTTTTTTTTGTACCCAAACTTCATTAAATTGAAAAAAAAAAATCAGGTAAATAAAATTTAATAATGGAATCTGTGGGATAAAGGTAGACTCTTACAACTAAAAAAAAAAATGGGAAATATCGAGAGACCTCATCAAAAGACCGTTAGTCAACTGTGATGTAAGAGCAAGGAGCTCTTTAAAGGAAAAGAGGATTCGATTTGTCAGAAGTAGACTACTCGGAAGGAAACTGATTGAGGATGCCGAAGAAGAAAAATCCTCTCGTAGCCAGATTCCGAGAGGTATTTCATTAGAGGAGCCACGTGGTCCGCCTCCCAAGTCCTCCTTCGACCAGCCTCACACTCTTACGAGGTCGCTCGGTGAGTCTTTTAAGGATAATGAATGGAACGTCAAAGGGAGGATCTCTTGTATATCAGTCAACATTATTGTTATATATGTATATATTCCAATATTTAGACATTATTGTTATATATGTATATATTCCAATCTTCCTCACAAAGCGATAAGGAAAAATGATGTGAGAGAATATAAAACGATTTTTTCCTTCAGATTTAATTAGTTTGTCAGCAGGCTGCCAAAGACCGAGTTCTCGAATTATATTTCTATATTATATTCATATTGTGCGAAAACGAGAAAGATTGTGAGAGTTCTTTATTTCATTATTATTGAAACTTGCACTATTTATTGGATGCGTTAATGAATGGATTCACCAATCTTGATGTAATGCCAAGGCACAGTACAGTTTACCGTTAAGAAAAAAACAACTCAGGAGTGTTAACAGATACATAAGAAACCGATGTTTGCAAGTTAAGAAAAATCGAAGAAATCATTTTAAATTTCACAAAAAGATGGTAGAATACGCCTAATCTATAACTAACAGGTAACATTCCAGAAGATGATAAACACGATTGCGTTTGAGAATATGGGATTAATCAGTCAGAACAATATCGGAAAAAGAAAAATCTTCATATTGTTCATCTTTATACTTAAAATACTAACAGCGAAACACGTAGCGTCCATAAGCTACCATTATTTCTATAGATTGTTAACACTACTCAGCTAAAAACTGTACTACACTAACAATGCAGAAAAAATGAATCAAAATTTACATAATGCATATGTTATGTGGTATTTTCGTTTGTTTTATATTCCTAAAACATTCCAAAAATTTTCGTTTATAAACATAATTATATTTTCCTTACATGTTACCCTCAAATATAAAAAATATTCTTTTCGTGCTTTAAAATGCAACTAGTTGCGATAGAATTTTAGAAATTCTATGTACTGGAGGTAGCCTGCTACAAAACGGGATTACAGGATATTTTAATATCTATATATTTTTTAAATATAATTTATTTTATCTTTATATTATATAATTTTTTAAATATTTTATTTGAAAAGAAAAGATATGGACAGGACCGGGACTCGAACCCGGAACCTTCACCTCTCCGTGGTGACGCCTTATCCATCTCGGTTATCCCGGCTTCGCTTCACAGCCAGCCATTTCCCCTCATTTCAATTGATTCTACATATGGCTTTATATAATATAAAGATAAAATAAATTATAATAATATTAACGACTAAAAGTCAACTAGATTCAACATAAAATAATGTTAAAGTAGCATTCTCCCCGTGTATACATCGCAAAGTGCGAGAAGATTACATATTAAGAAGTACATCGAGAGATGTAGGATCAATTGAAAAGAGGGGATATGGCTGGCCGTGAAGTGAAGCCGGGATGGCCGAGATGGTTGAAGAGTCACCACAGAGAGGTGAAGGTCCCGGGTTCGAGTCCCGGTCCTGGCCATATCTTTTCTTTTCAAATAAAATATTTTTTAAATAGTTTGAAAAAACTCATTCCCTTATCATCGTTCAGAACAATATTTATCCTTTTTGCTGAATATCATCTCTTGGGGCTCACCCAGCCTTTATAAATTAAGTATCAAGCCATATCTCTTTAACGCGATTTCGTCCAAATCACTTTTCTGCACGATTGTTAGCTTAGAAACATAATAATCCCTACCATTTACTGAACCCTGAATCCTTCAAGGGTTGTAGCAGAAAAGGTTTTAATAACTAATCCGATTTACTTTTTTTGGCATCGTTTCAGAATAAATCCATTTTTGGCATGTCTAAAATTATTTTTAAAAAAGGGGAAGTGGAAGAATTATTCTAAAATAAAAAAAAGAACAAGGAGGAGAGGCAGAGACTAGACTAGGGCAGGATCATTCAAGTTGAATAATATATATTCATGTTAATTGAGTGTTGGGGAGCCGACAAAGGAATTGCCCGGAGCACAATGGGGGCTGAAATTCATAAAGTGGGGAGAACAAAAGGCCTATTATACTGGATCAGGTGAGCTTGGTTTTTCCCCAGAGCAGACACCTGCTCGCCCGCAGCCCTTCCCTGTAGCCCCAACTTCACCCATTACTCCTCCGCTTACCGGAGCTTCTTCCAAAAACGCTGGATACTCTCTTTATCTTCGTGGTGGCGCAGTCTATTGTCGGCTGAGGTCCAGTCGTTCAAGGGAGTCGCTAATGGGATGAGGAATTATGGCTTCAATATCAACAGAGCATATTGTATTGGGTATAATTGGGTTGAATGCTAGATATATTTTGAAAAATCACTTTAATAATAACAAAACATAGCGTGCCCGAAGGATACCACTAATTTCTGCTTACAAATTTCCTACGCGGCCCACTATCCAAACCAAAATCCACCAGATCACTTTCAACGCAATCATCCCACAATAAGCATCGGTCTATCAACCAGACGTTCACACATATTAACTTAAAATTTTTACTTTATGGACTAATATTAATTTTTATCATCATTTTGAAAGGAAAAAAACTTGTACTACTCCAATCCGTCTCGGGTTCAGTGCATCTCAGAGACTTTGCTGTTTCTTGGATAGCGGTTGTGCAGGGAGGTGTACCAATTCTAGGTACACACTTTCTAGGATGCTATTAGATTAAGTGAAAGTCTTGCCATGAGTGGGATTTGAACCCAGGGCCTTCGGTCTGGTAACTCAGCGTTCTAACACTGAGCTACTCCGCTTCCTCATTACATTTTTACAGAACCTAACTTAGAAATATCGTAACATGGCGTAATTTGACAAGACTTTACTACTCCTACAACCAGCGGAATAAGTACCAATTTGAACACAGCTAGATTGCCGTTTATATTTTAATTTCCTCAAGGTAGTATCCTTGGTCCAATCCTTTATACAGTTTTTACAGCTGAAATCCCAACTCATTCTAATACTATCCTTACCACGTATGCTGATGATACATGTGTATTATCAGTCAACACCAATCCAGTTATTGCATCCCAAAGCCTCCAATCACATATCATTGATCTTGAAGAATGGTGTCAAAACTGGAGGATTTAAATAAATTCTCAAAAATCGCATCAAATCACTTTTACCTTACGTCGTAAACCAATGACTTCCTGCCCTTCAGTATCCTTTAATAATGTCCCACTGGTGCCAGTAGAACAGATCCGATACTTAGGGTTGCACCTTGACAAACGATTAACCTGGAATCCTAATACAACCTAATATATAATCCAATCTGAAAAGACAAAATACCACTGGACGTTTCAGGTTACTTCAACACTTACTAGACAAACGCTCTAAGCTCTTAATTAACTACAAAAGGCTCATCTACATGATCATCATACGACCTATTTGGACTTAGGGAGTAGAGCTTTGGGGCTCCACTAAGCCATCGAATTCCTCTCGTATCCAATCCTTACAATCCAAAATCCTTCGTAAAATCCTCAATGCTCCTTATTTTGTTAAGAATAAAGTCATCCTAAACGACCTTAATGTCCCTTTTGTTGCTGATTTGGCCGGAATCCGGTATCCGTCCTTTCATAGCAAACTTCATTCCCACTCAAACCCTCTAGTTTCGATCCTAGCTTCCTCTTCAATTCCCGATAATCCTCCGAGGCGTCACGAACAGAAGAACAGAAGATGGCCACGTAACCTTCATAGTTGAATTTTGATTTGAGTACTACCAGTGGGTAGTTTCTCTACTTGTCATCATCATGTCATTATGTATCACTTATCCTATTTACTTGTTACAGATTATTGTAATACAGTTGTAAATATCAATAAATAAATTAAAATATATATATATTTTAATTAAGGTATTATTTTTTATTATTAATAAGGTAAAATCGATGAATTAAAGTACCATTTAATTATCCAGGCGATTAGGAAGTTTAGTCTGAGACAGCTAGCGGAAAATAGACAGGTAGTTTGAATCCAAACGAAAGAACTCTTCATGTCTTTTGCTTAATCTCCAAAATCCTTAATCTCGACTGGCGTCGATTCCTCAAACCTACTCCTGTGAAGCAGAACTAAAGGAAAGAGCAGATTATACAGACGTCGCCCTAAGGGAAGTACTGAACCATCGCAAACAAGTATTGGACTGAAGGTGACGCAACGACCAGGACTTCATAACACTGATATCTGAGGACTGCCTCAAGGACAAAGGAAGAGAGCTCAAAGCAGGAGATCGGTCGTCATGGGGAACAGTGGTACGGCAAAGCTAATTAACCAGTATCAGTATCAGAGCAAAAGCAATGTCAAATGGCCTTCCTGATATTATATCATGTTTATTATTATTATGTAGCAGGTCAATAAATGAATGACATGGAATTGTTAATATCTCATATTCAACTTCATAAACTGCATCTTGTAGCCAACTTGAGCTGGAACATTACTTTACTTCTCATTAAAGGTTTTAAAAACATAATAAATAGTTTATTTTATTGTTATATGATATACATAGAAAAATTGCGAGAACACGGAGATGTAGGATCGGTGGAAAGAGGGGACATGACTGACCGGGAAGCGAGCCAGGGTGGTAGAGATGGTTAAGGCATCACCACGGAGAGGTGAGAGACTCGGGTTCGAGTCCCAGTCCTGGTCATTTCTTTTCTTTTCAAACAAAATAATAAATAGTTGTAGGAAATCTCCTTTTATTTGCCTTATCTACAGTTTGAAAAATTCAAATTGATCTAAACACCTTATAAAAGCATTTTTTTCATTTTATTTGCAACTAAAAAAACACAGAAAAAAACGCTAAAACTACTGAACCTGTTTTCCCAAATTTTAGATGCATCATCCACATGGTCTCCAAAAGTGTATTGATTTCGATAAATCGCCTACATAATATTAGCTCAAAACACTTCCTTCTTTGAATATAAAGCAAAATTCTTCCTAAAGTGCTCTCAATAAAGCTTTTTGTTATCCGTACATGAATCCCGTACATTTCAGAGAAATAGAAGAATGTTTTGAAGATTTTATTGGTCCATAACGCGTGAGAGAAATGTATATTTTTGATTACGCGAAGGCTGATTTGAAATACTCTTAAAAAATACGGGCCTTTAACTATAGACGACCAACAGGTTGTAAATTTTAACCATTTTTTTTCCTGCAATCTTTACAGTTCGAAAATAAACGCCCAAGTTAGTTAGGAAAGAATAGCAGTCAAATCTAATTCAGCTCAAATTAGTATAAGCCATAATTTACGAATGAAATAAAAGCCTAACAGTGTAAAAATAAATTTCATAAAAAGAATCTTGAATAATTCCAACTGTTTAACTCATATTTGCATGAACAGGTAACACCTTTTACGTACTGGGTTTGAATTAAAGTTGTAGAATCAGTGAGTTAACGTATTACTGAAGTATTTTGCTCTATCACGTAAATAGATAACTACAAGTTAAAACACAACATAACATCAAAATAGTAAAGGAATTAGTAATAGTAGACAAAATAATAATAATAATAAGTGTTCGGTTTAGAAAAACAATGCATTTTCGTCCATTGCTCTTAAAATATGTCTATCTGTGTCTGAATTGTTTCCGGAACAATTGAACTAAAACTTCTTTGAACTTTTTAGATACTTTACATATGTGTATAAATATATATAAAACAGAATCCCAATTATTGAATTGATGTACAAAATTGATATATATTTTTTATTTTAATGATTGTTAACAAGTTCTTTTACTAGAGTACATTTACTGATTGTTGAGAAGTTCTGTACATTTACTTAAGACCCAATCGAAGTACTGTACTGAACCTATTTTATTATTTTTTTATTTTTTAGTACATTAGTTATAATAACTAATTGCTTATTTACTAATTATACTTAGTTACTTACTAATGGCAAGTGATTTTGTTTGTTAAGATCACGATCTAATTTGAAAGCAACATTAAATTATTGTCAAGTACTGAAAATACATAATTTTAAGTAATAAAATTGAGTTAGCTTATACATACATAATGAAATAAACAATATCTGAGGATTTATGGATCAGCTAGTAATGAAATATGTAACTGTAATTGACAAGAACCTTTCAGAATCTAATGTTTAAAAAAAAAATATTATCACTGATCTAATTTACAGTAAAGGATCGTCCCCAGCGAGCGAGCAAACGGAAATATCATTATGAAAATTCCTTTCCTCTCCGCAACCGAGAAAAACATATAAATTATAAAAAATAAATGAGCTTGATAAAAATGTTAGGACTTGCAAATTGCTGGAAAAAGGGCGAAAAAGGATAATAATAAACAAGGAAGGATATTGGATGAAGAAGAGGGAGAAATAGCAAGGATTGTGTTAATATTTTAAATAATAAAATAATATTAATTATTCAATATTGATACCAGTGACAGTACAAAAATTTTCGCCTCGATAAAGATAACACTGTTTATTTTAAAGTGAACGTTTCAAACGGTATTGACTGAGTCAACTGTCACCCCTTGATCTCATCATAAGCCAAGAAGAAGAACTGCAAAGCAGGTCGAAACGTTGGCTTTAAAAGTAAACGGATGTTCTTATTAAAGAGAATTTTTCCTGACCTCCATGCGGACCATTTCCTACCTCACATAATTAAGGTCAACTAATATGATTCAAGATATTTATTGATCTTTACAATAGTCTCAATAAATAGCTCAAACTATTGTAACTTTTTTTTAAATTGTCTTCTAAACAATGAGCCATAAAAAACACATGTCTCGACCCTAAACTGTCCCAGACCTATACTTTCTCTTTTAGGATCCGAATCTTCTGACATGCACCTCCATTAACACTCTATTGTACTTGTCGCTTACAATGCCTGGTCACATTATTTGTGTCTCGCAGCTGGCCTGTCGATCTTTTTTGTCCTGTACCCTCTATTTGACACCCTAAAAGGGACCTGTGCAGAGAGTACTAACAGCTGTAGCAGTGAAGTAGTAATGTAGAGTTTAATATATTTATATATACATATACATATATGCATGTGCATGTAGAGATAAATATAGAGGGAAAAAAAGACAGATAAATAACAGTAATAGCATCTTAAAAACTAAACCTACTCAAAATAAAATTACAAACTTTTTCCAAATAGCAAACAAACATACACAGCCAATAAATAATACAACAACACATAATTCAGATAAAACCACAATAGCAGAAATAGTACCAGACAAAAAAATATATAAAACCTTAACATGCATAAAAGGACTGTCAGAAACTATAGCACCGACCTTTAGAATGTACGATAATCCTTTTTTTTTTTTTTTTTATTTTATTGAGTTGTACAACTGTAATACATACATCTAGTACAATTGCTATAAGAGTAAATAATACATGATAGCACATGTAGAGATACTACCCACTGGCAGCACTCTAATAAAGTTCTATAATAGAAGGTCCCGAGGCCATCTTCTCTTCAGACGCCTAGGAGGATTGTCCGGGATGGAATTGGATGCAAGGATGGAAACTAGTGGGTTTGGATGGGTTTGAAGTTTATTGTGGAATGATAGGTATCTGGAATGGGCTAAATCGGTAACATATGGAACGTTAAGGTCATTATGGATGGTTTTATTTGTGACAAAATAAGGAGCGTTTAGGATTTTGCGAAGGATTTTGGATTGCAAGGATTGGATACGAGAGGAATTCGATGGTTTGGTGGAGCCCCATAGTTCAATTCCATAAGTCCATATAGGCCTTATAACAGTCACATAAATAAGTCTTTTGTAATTGATCTGAAGCTTTGAGCGCTTATCTAATATGTGTTGAAGTAGTCGGAAACGTCTAGCTGTTTCTTGTCTTTTCAGTCTTGTGTGAGGGTTCCAAGTAAGACGCTTGTCTAAGTTGAGTCCCAGGTAGCGAATCTGTTCAACAGGGATAAGTGGAGTACTATTAAAGAATACAGTAGGACAGGAAGTCAAGGGTTTTCGACGAAGGGTAAAGGTAATTTGATGGGACTTGCTGGGATTGATTTTAATTCTCCAATTCCGACACCATTCTTCGAGGCTTGATAGGTGTAATTGAAGAGATTGGGATGCAATATATGGGTCGTTATTAACAGATAACACACATGTGTCATCAGCATACGTGGAGATGAAGGTGTTAGGATGGGTTGGAATGTCAGCTGTATATACTGTGTAAAGGATAGGACCGAGGATGCTACCTTGAGGAACGCCAGCAGACTGGGAATAGAGGGATGAGTAGGAACCTTTATGACTTACTTTAAATGTTCTGCCAGTTAGAAAGGAGCGAATGATTAAAAAGTATGTAGGAGGAAGGAATTGTCGGAGTTTGTAAAGGAGACCTGGGTGCCAGACTCGATCAAAAGCCTGTTCTACATCGAGAAAGGCTCCCGTACAGTACAATCTACGCTCCAATGCAGAGGAGACAACATCCACCACACGATGACATTGCTGGATAGTGGAGTGGGATGTTCGGAAACCAAACTGGTGGTCTGGGATTATGCGGTTACTATCTAGGATGGGATAAATACGTTTTAGAATGAGTTTTTCGAGGATCTTGCCCATTATGGGTAAAAGGGAGATAGGACGATAAGAGGATGGGAGTTCTGGAGGCTTTTTGGATTTTGGGATCATTTTTACTATAGATAGTTTCCATGTATCAGGAAAATAGGTAGTACGGATTACAGAATTATATATGTATGTGAGGAATAGGATAGCTTTTCGAGGAAGGGATTTTAGGATGTGAGCTGTAATAAGGTCATGTCCAGGAGCTTTACGGGAAGGTAAACTATGAATAATATTGGATATTTCTGACGGATGAAAAGCCTTAGGTGGGAGAGACATTTGGAGTGGGATATCCAGTTCTGCTTCAATACGCTCAATGTGAATAGGGTTGAGAATATCAGGGTGTGGATTAAAGGTTTTGAAGAGGTGTTGGGCGTATATGTGAGATTTTTCTTCATCAGATCTGGACCAAGTTTGATTTTCAGTAAGGAGAGGATGATTAAAATCTTTGAATTTAAGGATCTTTTTGGCGGTCGTCCATAGTGATTTGTTAGTAGTCGTAAGATTTTCAGTCACACTAAGTAAATTTTGGATTTTGAAGTTTCTAATCTCCGTTTTCAGTTTGTTAGTCAGTTGGGTGTAATACGTTTTATCTGATGGGTAACGAGTCCTATGCCACTTAGATCTTGCTCTGCGTTTTTCGCTTAGCAAGATGCGAAGGTGCTGTGGCAGGTTAGTCTGTTGTGTGATATTATTTCTGTTTATGGTAGTGTTATCTCTTATACTTTGTGTTATTGTTGCTGTAAGTATTTCTATTGCGCTGTCAATGTCTTGTTTAGTTTTGAGTGGAATCCGTAAGTCTAGTTTGCTTTCCAAATCGTTATTAAATTGCTCCCAGTTAATTCGTCCTGTAATCAATGAAGGAGAGGAGGGCTTAGGAATGAAGGTTGAGTGTAATGAGAGCAGAACTGGACTGTGGTCTGAGGAGAGGTCATCCAGGGATTTGATTAATACATGGGAAGGAGAAATCTGGGATGTGACAAATATATCCAGGATATCAGGGCGTTTTTTCAGGGAAGTTGGCCAATAGGTAGGATTCGAGGGAGAGAGAATTGAATAACTACGAGAAGTGGAGACATGAGACAGGATGTTGCCACGAGGGTTACGATAATCCTGAAATCAAATTCGCACACAAAACAATAAACCCTATTAAAAACATAATTAATAACCAAAAGGACAGAATCCCACTACTAGAAAACAAAAATGTAGTTTATAACATAAATTGTGAAAATTGTAATAAAAACTACATAGGGCATACCAGTACACACCTTAACAATAGATTTTATTACCAAAAAAACAGTTTAAAACCTACATATAAGAATAATACATCATTATCTAACCACAGTAAAACAGAACTACATACTTTTAATTTTAACAGACCTAAAATACTGCGTAGGGAGAATAATACAACAAAACGTAAATACTTAGAAGCCCTTTATATAACAGATAACTTAACTAATATAGTAAATGATAAAAAGGAGGGAGGGGATTTGTCAAAATACTACTCCTCCATTTTTTAAAATTAAATGAACATAAAAATAAAAATAAACATTAATTCTACAGATTATCAATTTCCTTATATCAATAAAATAAGTTCAACCTTATAACACACCCATTTCTGCTTCTTTATATTTTACCTATCAGATTAGCAGTTTTATAATAACAATAATTAATGATTTTTGGATATTTATAAAATAGAATAAAAAGATAGTTCTCAATATATATTAATAGAAAGAATATTCTGTAATTGTAATAGTTGTGTTTTTGGCCTAGAAATAATAATTAATGTGAGACAATAAAACATAACAAGCTATTATTACTCAGTTAATCCAGACTGGACAAAGTCCCAGTTCTACTTATTATTTACAGTAGCTGACTATGGGTGACCCCACCCAGCCTTCTTCTTCTTTCTTTATTTAAATATTGGTCTCCAGGAAAAAAAAAAATAAGGTATATCTATCTGTGTACTATTGTGAGGATAACAATAATGTAAGAATTGTAATTTATATGCAGTGAATTTTTGATGATGCCATGAATAATGGTGTGGCTGATATGATAATACTTAAGAAGATTCATGTTTTTCATATATATTTATATAAAAAATTTTATAATGTAATGTTTTGCTTTTTTTGAATATTCTATAGATGTATTTTGCGGATTGAAATCTGCTGACTGAATGATGATTGGAAACATGTATTGAGAATGACCACATGGGTAGAGAAGGGTTTACATATAAAGAAAAAATAAATAAATGATTGCTTGGACAAAAAAGGGTTTTTGTATTTATAAAACAAAAGGAAAATATAATTCAAGTCCAGTACCTTAAACTATTAATATTAAAAAAAGACCTTCAAAAGGTGTTATACTAAAAATATGTATATACAAGCGTTATAAATCGGAATTAATACACCTTTTAAAAGCAACATATATAAATTTTTATCGGATTAGTGCCGCTGAGCATAAAATTACCGGACCATTTGGGCGCTTTCAAATTCAATATTAAGCGGCCCTGCGGTGCACACAAACAAGTCTCGCTTCATTAAAGAGCCGTTTGGTTCTCTTTCATTGGTTCCGATAATTGGAATATCACAGTCGGCTGCATACCTCTGCCAAGGAATATCTCTTTCAATACTCTAAAATACCCAATAAGTTATCATACTATCACTATAAAGTTATACTATAAAAGAATAATACAAAATAATAATAAAGATATTATGTAGCAAAGCAATAACACCAATGTCGATACTATAGGGATGGTTTGAGATATAATACTGACTAGAGTCCGTAATAACTTTGAATAAATAATGGATTCAATATTTATGGGGGCGAACTAATAATCAAGGACCACAGAGTAAAGCATAACCGTCCGGACATTTTGATTATTTAAATAAGAAAAAAATGCAAGAATAAAAAAAGTAGCAGTCTCTAATGATACTAACGTAATGATCACTAGAACAGAAAAAATGAGAATTTCTCTTTGAGTAGAAACAAATCTATTTGGACTAAGTGCTAATTACTCCAAAAGTGATTTAGTCGAATGGCCTGATACTTAAAACTAAAGGAAAAGGTACTGAAAACACCTACAGAATTTTCAGAAAATTCTTAAATTCGTATTACCTTTGAATTCTTGAATTTAAATACAAAGGAATCTGATAGAAAAAAATATGAAATAATAATAAGGTAAATATTTGAATATGAGGTTTATATCCTTTTAAAAAATATGGTAGGTTAGTCGAAAAGAATGAACCACAGCGATCCATTAAGTCAAGTATAATCGAAACAGAAAAATATAAAATCATGTTAATGACAAATCTCACTTCGATAGAATAAAAACTTATTCAGAGTTTCAAGCTTATTTAAAAATCATTTACACCCATCGTTTACATAAACCGACAACTAACATCCACAAAGTAATAAAATCAACAAATTACAAACTAACATAGGTTTCAACTTGACATCTAGACAGAAAATATCGTATCATTTTATGGGTTACAACGCATTCAACCACCGATTTTTCCCTAATAAAGAGTTGTTCGTATATTAGTTGTCCCTTAATGAGCGCCAAGCGGGTCCGCAGACCTTAAATGGTCAATTTGAATCTGGGATTGTAGATCAGAAACTCAACACTTGTACACTGAGCTAAATCGTATATCAGATATCAGAATACGCAAGTAGTATGTACCGTAAACAATTTGTCAACAATATTCAATTATTACAACAACAATTCGCGTTCTTGTTCTTCTTCTTCTTTTTTTCTGCTTTTATTTATTTACTTTTTTAATTTGATATACTTTTCGTTTATTTTATTTTATCCTTTAGATATATTTATATAGGTTTATTAACTTATCCTTTAACTTAAAAGTTGATTTATATAAAATAATATTAATCAACCCATAAAACGAAATAAAATTTGTGACAGTTATGTCTAACCAACAATTTTTTTTCGACTTATTTAGAACGGCTTATTTATGTAATTAAAATTTGTAATTCAATATGTTAATGTTCAATTAAATGCATATATAAACACTCACAAAATGATGTATAAGATGATATTCCACAAGTGGAACTGCACAAGATTCCGATCTGGCAAAACTTTCCGGCAAGTTGGTTCTAACTTTGTCACTTTTGATATCATGATTTTGTGATAACAATATCAACGGTAGCATATCACGCTTCCATTTCGTGCAAGTCCTGGCAATTACGGAATAAATCATACAGAGTCGGTAATACTTAAGGACACGTAGAAAGAGAGTGACTTGGGCTAAAGTTTTTACTCGCAATATGACAATGAAAGCCTTTAAATTATTAAATGTTTTCAGAAAACGATGCAAAGGTAAAAAACTTTCTTACAGCCCTCGGATTGAGCCAGTAAATATGGTATCGATTTCGACTGACCCCCTTCCTGCATAATTCACAAGGCGAGAATTATTGAACATTATCGATAATTGTAGCTTGGCTACGAATGCACCTATTGGCAATAGCTAAGCCGGGAACGGGTACCTGCATTGGCGGCCTAGCCTAGTACATATATAATACATATCCCCCTCCCCCCTCGCTGAGGTAAATGGTTATTACATACATAGAATGAATAAATTATTCATTTGATTAGGGGTGGAATACTGCTATGGGTCTATATTCAGAATAACTTTACCACAATTCGCAATCATTTAAGCTATACAGAATTAAGCCAACGTACAAAGCTTTTGATTAATTATTTCCAATTTTTTACCTTCAATAATTTCATGTACTATTTTTTTTTAAGTTAAGAAATAAAAGAAAAAAGAAAAATATTTAATATCCATTCCTTGTACGCCTAATAAACTTATCACATAAGCTAAATACAAAAAGTAGTTAGATTGTTATAGAAAAAAATATGAAAGGTAAACAGAATAATAAAATAAAAAAACAGTATAGGGAATAATTAAATAAAGGTTAAAAGATAAAAGTAACAATTTTGAGACTGTATTTTTAAATGTAGGTTATATGACGAAGCGGAGATGCTCAGTGATAGAGCGCTGCTGAGTTACCGTATCGAAGGTGGCAGGTTCAAATCCCCCTATGATAGATAATTTATTTCATCTGTTTACAGTCGGGTCGGGTTAAATATTGAATTCAAGAGTCTTGGGGGTGGTGGAACAGGTTTCTTAAAACAATTTAGGTGCTGAAAGGGAGAAGGACAAAAGAACAACGAAAAATAAGTTAAAGCTACAAAATTTTATTGCGACTTTTGTGCAAAATAATAATATTATAAGTCATACGATTATAAATTATTGTTATACTATAAGTTATTTTAACATACAATACAACTTTCATAGTGATTTTACATATGAAAATCGTGATTTGTTTCTTGACTACCTCTAACGAAAATTTACATGAGTAAATTTTACACGCCATTAAAAGATAAAATACTTACACAGCAACAATCGGATGTAGTGTATGAGATCAGATGTTTACAATGCCCAAAGATATACATTGGTGAACCATCACAATTGCTGCACAAAAGAATGTATCAGCATCAATATGGTTGTAAAAATATTGGTGGCAAGAAACCTAACACAGCATTGGCCCAGCATACCAAAATCTGTAAGCATCAATTTGATTTTGAGAATGCTAAAGTTATTTACAAAGAAAGTGATGGCTCTAGAAGGAAGTTGTTGTATCTTGGCAGATTGCGCAAAAGATTGACATTTCGGTTAATTATAAAACAGATTGTAGAAATTTGAACCAATATTAATCGGAAACTTTGAATATTTTAAAAGAAAAATTTGGCTAACTTTGCTAATGTGTATAAATTTATATAGGTTAGTATTACTTGATATTTTTTGTGGATCAGCTGATTCTATAACCTTCCCAGCTGGTTGCGTATTACCTTCTTTTCAGTTGTATGTTGAACGTCTTGGTGGTGGGGTGCTGTCTCATGTTTGGAGACTGTTTGGACTGTTGATCTTTGGGATGTATTGCACCTTTTTCTTCGAAATGTGATTCACATAACCCCTTTTTATTTTCGTGTCTTGATAATGCCTGAATAGACGAAACGTCGACTGGTAAGTGGGTGTATTACTGGATTTGAAACATAAGGCTTTGCATTGTGGTTTTTCCCAATTGCATTATAATAAATAATAGTGTTTCTTTTTGAGTTCTTTGCTCTGGCTTCTTGGCTGTTTTTCCAAATATCGTTTTTGAGTTTTCAACTAAGTTTGAAAGTTTTTTCTCAGTTGCAGAACATAACATTATCATTCGCCACTATTTTCTTCTATTGAAGGAAATTCATTTCTACTCTTGATTGGAAATCCAAAATTTATTTTAATATTAAGGTAGACTACAGTAGTATGTCGTTGAGTCGATCAGATTTATTATAACTAGTACACTTTTCAGTGTGTCTTCTTCTTCTTCTTTCACTTCCTCTTATGCTATTTCTAGCGTCGGGCAGCCTGGATGCTGTTTTGTTTACTTTGAATAGATTTTCTACCATACGGGTCATAAGCCCAGCGATGGAGGGCAAGGGTGAGCAAGGGTGGAAGGGGCAAGGGTGACCGGGCTATATCCCCGGTACTTCGTTTCCCCAATTTGGAGGACCAGTGGCTAATTGCAGTCAGATGACTGGATAATGGGGCCAAGTCTTAAATCCACTCTGAAAAAGTCTTAGATATTTTAAATTACACAATGTCAGGTCCAAATTGTAAACAATACAACATCGGTAAGTGATTTATTTATAATTAGGGGCATAGATATAACTGTAATAATATTTGTCTATAAATGAATATATATTTTTTGTTTATTATTATGTTATGATTTGTTAGAAACCTGTCCATGTACCATAATCCTCTTGAAGGGAGTTGTTTTGGTTAGAAAATTGAAAGAGGGTAGGTTCTGAAAATATCGAGTATTTCCTACGAAACTTGGACCATAAATAAGCTAATCGGCTTAATTTAAAATTCATCAGATGTAAAAAGAGAAAGGACTGGGCTAAGATAGGGCGGTAAGCTGGTGGCTTATCCTCCGATGAATATGCAAGTCCTTGGGCTCTTATTAGGGCACCTCCCACCCCCACTCTCTCTCACTCACTCTCTCTCTCTCTCTCTCTCTCTCTCTCTCTCTCTCTCTCTCTCTCTCTCTCTCTCACTCTCTCTCTCTCTCTCTCTCTCTCTCTCTTCCTCATAGGCTGCCCTTATTTTTTCCCCGGGAAGAGGCTAAGTACCCATTGGGCCGTTCTTTTCGGCAAGTTTTTATAGCCCTGATCGTTAACCGGGATTGGTGGGAGAAGATCGAGAGAGGATCGGAGAAAAAAAAGGCTTTCGATTCGGCTAATTATAGCAAAGAACTTTCCTCATGGATTGTTCCGAACTCAACCCAGTGACAAAATGGTTTGAAAAACAAAAATATTTCAAGAAATAAAAAAACAAACTCAACAACGATGACAAAACCGTTTTAATGAGATAATAATAAACTGTCCATCCCTTCGTTCAACCAAACGCAAACACTATCCGGACTGTTGCATATTGGGTGACAATTTACTGTTATGCTTTAAAAAAATATTAAACAATAGATAAATACAAGGAAAGTTTTATTTTAATTAACTTTTTAATGTATGTTCGAGTTGCTTTGCGGAAGATTTCGGATTAGAACTGTGGCAGATTAATTTAATCTATTAACAGCCGATTATAGAACCTTTGGGATCTGGAGACCCTCCTACTGGGGCTCAGCCAGCCTCCATAAAGTGTGTACTCTTAATTAGGGGATCTCGAACAACCTACACAGCCTGTCCTAGGAACTGTTCAGTCTCTACAATTCATTCAATCCGAGACCCGTCATGGGTAATAATGGTGCAGGCCTAGGTTTAGAAAGAAAAATGATTCTTTATTGATATTTGATCAATGATATAAAGCTATAATGAGCATCGATACATATTGAAACATAAACATTTTACTTATTTATTTGAAAAGAAAAGATATGACCAGGACCGGGACTTGAATCCGGGTATTCCACCTCTCCGTGGTGGCGCCTTAACCATCTCGGCTATCCTCGCTGGCTCGCTTCTCTTCTTTTACTGATCCTATATCTCCGTGTTCTCGCAATTTGTGATGTATACACGGGGGGATTATAATTTATTTTATTGTAGGATCAGTGAAAGAAGAGATATGAATGACTGAGAAGCGAGCCAGGATAACCGAGATGGTTAAGGCGCCACCACGGAGAGGTGGGAGACCCGGGTTCGAGTCCCGGTCCTGGTCATATCTTTTCTTTTTAAATTATATATTTAAAAAATAATGTCATAAAACAATAAAATAAATTATAATAAACATATTTATGAAGAAATATTTATTTTATTTCTTCATTAAAAAAACACTAAAAACTGCATTATATCGAAGTAACTCTCTACAACATACTATCCTTCATTTAATTTTTATCAAATTTTGTGCAAATTGGAATATAGGGATTGAAGATGTAGAACGTGCTATAGCTTCAATAAGCAGTGATCCCATTACAACAAATGTTGTATGTTGATAAAGATAATACATTCAACTGTGTAATTAAAGTAAACAATTAAACCAAGTGTTCTTAATTGTATACATATGAGACTCGAAAAATATAGACATTGAAGCATGAACAATCTCTCTCCTGCTTAATTCGACTCTTTTGGGTAAACGTTGTCTTGGTCATATTCTTCATTAGTATTGATTATGTAAAGTCCCACATAAATGTTAGAGATATTATTTTCGAAATGTATTTCTGCTATTTCTCATAGTAATTATTTACTTTAATTAGAGATTACGTGCCATTTAATTCATGAAAAAGCGTCTTTGAACAAGTATATAAACGGAAAATTACAAAACAAATAAATGGCTAGGTTTAGAATAAGAAATAGACAATGACGGTCTTGAAACTTGACCGAGAATATAAAATTTATCTCGCCACCGTATCGGGATATAGCATTAGGGGGGGGGGCTCTCAGGGGGTGCTCTGGGCTACCCTCGTCTATATAAAGTGAGTAGCTGGCCCTGCATACAAATGGTCGACAGAAAAAATGTGGCAGATACTAACCACATCACCACCCTATTTGTGTGCTATAAATAACTACAACAGGTATAGAATTAAAAATGGTATTTAATAATAAAAGTTCTTATGTCTTCATCACAAGAATAATGTCGTTGATTTATTGAAAAGAAAAAAAAAAAGGAAAAAATATATTGCGTTACTTGTTTTTCAAAATTAAAAAATATCTATTATATTAGAAAATATCTGGGACAACTATATGCACAACCGTAGTCCTAGAAAGAATACAGTCCCTACCATGTACTGAACCCCAGACTCTTCAAGGCTGTAGAGGTACAGTTTTTTTTTCTCATATAGTTGTAACGTTTTCCTTTCTTTTTGACCATCAACCGTATATATCTTCCTTTTGGCTAAAAAAAAGCCAATTATCATTTTTTTTTAATTAACTTAATCATGAATTATTTTTATAGATGAGGTTATTTAGATTTACAATAAAAAATATATTTTGGACTACTTTTAAACAAATAAAATTACCATATTCTCGTATGGTAAATAGTTAAAAGGCACATGAAACACATGTAGCACATGGTATGGAATGTGCCAATAAATAATCAGTCCTTTCAAAGGTTTACTTTGAAAAAAAAGATTACCTAGCTATATTTTTAAAGATTTTCTCAATATACGCCATCCAATAAAGCTAACAGAAAGGGGGCTCTAGTATATACATATATATATTTTTTATATATATAAAAGGACCTTAAAAGAATACCAGAGAAAAAGGAGAACGCTTCCTAAATATGAAAAAGACTCGTTGGTGCCTCTGCAGTGGAGGGCAAATAAAATTTTGGCCTCCCCAACCCTCAGGCCTAAGACAGTGTCTGGGGTATTTCTCTCACGTAGCAACGAGCAAGGATGGCGGTTAATTCTAACAGTGAGACATAGGGCCCAATATCACTGTAATGAAATCTGAGCGCCAGGATCAGGATCAAATCGTTCATAAGCCGAAATTACTTGGGGGGGGGGAGGATATTTCATAAAAGGGCAGGTTTTTAGTTGTATTGGCTAACTGGGGGATATCGATCTTCCAAGGATATGCGACGAGGACGGGTGAGACCTACGTAATGCTACCCTACTTGGCGAAATACAGAAGGCCAACATAAGTTGTATGTTTAAATTGTCTGTATTTATTAATTCTATTCTTTGTTCGTATATGAAATTAACTTGATTTTTATATAAACTACTTTTTACATAAGTAATGAAAGATGGAAATTTTAAATTAATGTAAATTAAGTAAATTTTACGGGTAATTTCGGGTAAAACAAAAAAAAAATTAGAAGGATTATCTAAGCATCGCAATTATAAATCCACATAGGCTAATTTTTTGTATTTCAAAACCGATATGTAATGAAGATATTATTACAAAATTGTAATTATACATTTGTTAAGTTGATAAATAATAATAATAATGAAAAAAAAACTCAATTATTTCCTGTTATGCATTTCAGAGTTCCCAATTTTACGTATCAAATCCTACAGATTATTCTATAAATCCTCAATTATTTTTTGTTATTATTATTGATTAAAATGTAAAATATGTTTATTAATGTCCTTATTTATTTAAAGGTTCAAGCCTAAAATGAAGTAAACTTATTCATTTATCTATTTAAAAAAAAATTTAAATAGCTATCAATAAATTATTAGAAAAAAAAAATAGAAATGACCTTTTATGGGAATTTTGTACAAATTTTTCAGGATTGAGAAATATATAAGAATATCAAAATTACTTCTATTAAGGAATATATTAAAACACGTTTTTTTCTTATTAATTAAGCCTAATTCAAAATTAATGAATTAATTAAATTTAATTGGTATACATTTAAATATCACTTAATTTTTTACTTAGTTTCACCATAAAAACATATATCTTAATCATATCTTAATACCTAAAATATTCTGCCTTGTAAAATCAGCTAAAAATAAATAAAAGATAATAGTAAAATAAAAATAAATACTTTTTAACTACAAGAATTATCTTGAAGAAATTACAGTAACACCAGAAGAATCACTTGATCTAATATATTTCTGGGTTGCCATCAGAAATTCAGTCCATATCTAAGTTGAGAAATAAACAATATAGATAGAGTAACAGTATAAAATAAAGATCAATCTTGTGAGTTTTAAGTTAATGTGTATAAGAATTTTAAACGTTTTTTTTTTCCTTCACGATCAATATGATTTTGTTCTATATTGGAAAAACTTGTATGGCGGACTTAAGGTGTATGAGCGGGATTGAAAGTTTTCCCACAAAACCTGAAGATTTCCCATGAGGGCCTTCTATTGTTTCCTTAGCCCTGATGGGTATCCTGTACCATTACCTCTATTACCCCTAGGATATTATTAATAAAGAAGAAATTGTACCACAATTTACAATATCTTGCTGTTGAAAAGAGAAAATTTATGAATTTATTGATAATACTATTATTTATGTAATGAAAAAAAAGTAATTTATTCAAATTATAGATGGACCTATAATTAAGTATAGCATAAAGAATAAAATAGTCGTTTAAAGATGAAGGAAATAATAATTATATAAAACCAGGATTTTAAAAAAATAAATTAAGTTTACAATTAGCAGAGTAGTGTATGATCGCTCAAAATAATGCATTATTATTTTCTGCTATACTTACAATTTACAAGTACTCCTTGAAAAAATATCGAAGCCCTAATCACCTAAATATTGATAAATATTTTCACTGGGTCGAACTACCATTTCGATATCTGCAAGATTATTGATCGCCTTGTATATTTATAATAGGTCATATAGCCGCCTGCTTGGGAGAAAGAAATATAGATTCTATAACCTCGAAAAGCCATAAATCGTAGAACTTGACCGATCTGTCACCGTCCACGGACAATTTCGCGTGGATACACACTAGTGGATTGGCCCAAGAGATTATGGAGGTAAAGATAGTCTCCTACTGCACCACAAAAGGCGTTTATTGCCTGGTAATGTAAATCTCTCCAGATTGTCTATAAGTGATATCTGTCTGCAGGAATACCGCACGCATTATGTTCTTTCATTGAGAAAACTCAATTTCTGTCCGGAAAGTTTCTATCGGAATTTAATGTAATTTGTATTGCAATGGTGCACCATTTTGGCTAATTTAATAACTATTGATATCTTTTAAAAATATTAAAAGTATAGTAAAGCTCTTAACTGCTATACCGAATTATTATTTTTAATTAATTAGGATTATGACCAGAAATAACATGTTCTATATTGTCAGCACTGATGCGGGCGGCAAACATGAAAGGGAATATGTTTTGGACAAAGAACAGACTTTTTGGTCCCCTTATGGAGCTAGGTCCAAGATGGTGGAGAAAGAGGAAAATGGGGAGGGGCAAGCTACTACTAAAACTAGGCTGAAGAAGAAACTCTTGAGACGAAGGCGGAGCAGGAAGGAGCACCCTGGAGACGTACAGCAAGGAGGAGAGATCTGGCAGAAGATTGAGAGTCCCGGAGATAGCAACGCGAAGACCGACCAGTAACCCAATCTACCCCTGTTCACAGATAAGTTTAATTTATTTCCTGTAAGGCATCTTATCTCAATCCTTTTTATCTATTAAAATCTGAATCATTAATCTTGTTTGAAATCGAATAAATAAAAGATCCTTATTGTAATTCTTTTGATGCCTACATACCCCAGATACACTATTTATTTATAAATAATATATTGAAGGTATAATAGATGAGTAAAAAACACAAGAACAGACCTTTGGAAAGGAACCCAATTAAGATAAAGGCATATAAATAATAATTTGAGTACTCATCCTAAATGAGACTCTGGCATCCCAAATATCAATATACATATTCAAGATAGATTTAAGAGTAGAAACATAGCAAATAGGATTATTTTAATTTTTAGGATTAAATAAATTATATAATTACTAATAAATTTCAGGCCCTAAATTCTCCAACAATAAATTACTCCAAATACGAAATGGGAACCTTTACGAAAAAATAGAAATGAAGGGCAAAAGGGATAATATTCATGGAAATATCCTTGGAATGAAAAAAAGTAGGCTATCGTAACGACCATTATGATTCCTTAGAAATACGAAACATAAATCGAATTGGTATGAGGAAACAGGGAGTGACGTGAGAGAACTCAGTGTTAAAGAGGATATGACTAGAGATGAAACTGCCAAGAGCATAACCCTAGACAAGATGATGAGGCTTGAGGGGAGAACGAAGGGAACGATCAAATTCTCCGATGAGGAAAAGAGTAGATAAGAGAGGGTGAGGAAATACTGGGCGAGTGATAGTCGCTAAACAAGAACTCATGATTGGTCCGGATAAACTTATAGAGAATGAACTGATTTGTCTTAGTTACTACGAGGCGATCCCGCGAGTCACATCACAATGATGAGTTAATGTGGCTCTTCGCTCCCATTCGTAGACAATATTTCCTTGGTGCTTTTCTATACCAATCCAT
Organism: Arma custos; assembly: GCA_037127475.1. Taxonomy (NCBI): domain Eukaryota; kingdom Metazoa; phylum Arthropoda; class Insecta; order Hemiptera; family Pentatomidae; genus Arma; species Arma custos. Next base: position 205,219,179 of record CM073759.1, on the reverse strand, counting down.
TAACTCGCAACACCCTTCATATATCTACAGTCTCCTCCAATTCAAACCCTCAGTCCAGCACCACAAGACAAGATCCCAGCACCACAAAACAAGATCCCGCCTTTTCGATCTCTACACTCGTTACGTTCTCGGACTCTCCACCACAGTGTGGAATTCAATCCCTCCTTTTATACGCCATGCTTTTCACTGGCTTATAAGCAGGTCCATTATTTGCTTGTATAAATCAGTATCGAATTATCTATTACGTTGCTTACGCGTTTTTTGTTTATTTTGCTGTTGGTATTAATATATTTATACTCTACAATTGGTTAAAATCCTTTCAAATTTCGAACATTTTAGTTATTTCATTTCTATCTTTATTTTTCCTATGTTTTTGTCACTTTTAAATACTTCATGATCTGTATTATTATGTAACCTTCTGGCCAGATATATATTATGTTTGTTTTTCTGTTCATGTTTTAAATCTAAAGGGTCTTGGTATCAGAATAAGGTTTGTTTTCTATTCTACTCTATTCTATAGTTGTTAAAAAAAATGTATAAACATAAAAAATAACTTTTTCAATTTATAATGTTTAATTCTCCTCATAGCAACTAACACTCATGATGTTTTGATTTACATGGCAAAATACAAAGTTTTTAAACGGTATTCACTACAAAGCTTTAACGTAAAAAAAAAAAAGTAAAAAAAAAACTGATTCCTCTAGCCCTCTCGTATATTATACATTCAACAATAAAAACAATCAATTGCTAACGATTCACGGGGGTTCCTGAATCGTTGCAGCCCCGGTTCGAATTTTCCCCGCGGAAACAATGGAAAGCATCTGACTAACAAATCAGCGATAGCCATTGCTCAAGTGCTCCGCATTCCAGCAGCAGCGAGCGCTCTACTGAGGGCCCACTTCTCTGTATCATGTTAATCCCACTCCATGTAATCCTCTTGTTTATGCTATGTTTACAATTATCTATTTCTCATTTAACAAAGGTTTGAAAATTATCTAGCTTCAAAGCTATAAACTATTAATCTTTTAATTATGTCAAGTATGATTTTATTATAAGATCCTATAATGAAATTTGCATTGCCTACTAACGATCATGTAATCATAAGTTTATTCTAAGGATGAAAGTTGAAAAGTCTAGAAGAAAAGCTATGTTTGAAATCAAGAACAAATGAAAGGTATGATAAAACCATTTTTATAAAAATCATGAAAAACGATAACTCGCTAGGTATCTTGTGTGTCCACACAACATTGCATACAGCTTTGAATGCGAAATCTAATATTAAACAATTTTTTTTAGAACTATTGCTTTATTTTGAACTGATAAGGATCTGAAAACCCTTTATCATTACTCCATCCGTGAGGGAGTTCAGTGCTTGGTAAGAACCATGCTGTTCATGGACAATAAAATTTTCAAGTTCCCCACTAAGTTTTAATTCCTAATGAAGTGAACCCGCTTAATATAGGCCGAGTGATCCACCACAGGCCTGGTCTGATAAAACAGGATGATTAATCAGCCAATTATAGATAGATCAGAGGTTTGGGCAAAGCGATACTGATATTATTTATTATTATTAGTTTATGTAATATTTACTGTGGATCCTGGGGGATTAGGGATCCTCCTGTGTATCATGCAAAGTCTAAGAAGTTCATACACTTAATTCAGTTGAACTTGATCACGGCCAAATCGTTTTCCAGCGCCAAAGTCTTCATGTATTGTAGTGGTGTATGTTTTATAAATCTATTGGCTATCTATCTATCTTTTTTTTTTTTATTCATTTCACCTGACTTTATGCTCCTATTACTAATCGGACGCGCTATGGCTACAGACGGAGCCCTTAATTTAGCATATCCAGTTATAATTAGGGAAGGGATCTTTAACGAGTATCTGACACATTACACGCTCGGGAACCACAATTTACGTACCTATCTAAGGACGACATAACCAAAGATTTTTTTACCTTAGTCCAACTATAGGGTTGCGAACCCGACATCTCGGGCATGTTAGGCTGTCATGCTAACCATTACAACACAGGTGGCCATCTGTTTTTTTTTTAGTTGCTTTCCTTTTATGATAGGTTTAAATTAACATAAAAAGTTATGTTAAAACTTTTTAAAAATTAATATAAAATCTCTAAAAATCTTAAATTTTGTTGTTTGAATAAACAGATTTAAATTACAATATTTAAGAACGAAAAATACCTTTTTCTTCAGTCTGAATACTTAATAAATATAATTTAATTTATTATTTCAAGGACTCATATTGATAATGTGAATTCGCAAATTATAAGTAATTTACGACTGGATTAGTTTTCATAATCGCTTTTAAAAGTGATTCGACTTTTGGTTTTAGATTGATTGATCGGATAAAACACGGAATAAACAAGAGCTAAGTTTATACGACAATCGATTAATTGAGGATTCATAAGGAAACCTGGGTCCGCTCAATTAGCATTCCCTTCATATCTCGGGTCCATCGCCGGATCTGCAAGTCAATGCCGGCTCGGTTTTATATCATCCCCCCCGAACAAATTTATCCACAATCCCCCCTGCCCCGGTTGTAAAAACGATTTCAAATTTAAATTCGCTCGAAAGGGGGGGGGGCTCTTAAATAGACTCCCATATTTATGGTGGCCCTGGAGTAGACAGCTTCAATTGTATATCCAGGTTTTGGCCAAGTGCAAGCATTTTATTTGCTTTCGGGGTAATTTAATTTAATTATTCAAATTTAATTAGCACACTAGGGAGAAGTAGGACTTAATTGCATTAATTTAAGATAAAAACTATTAATAAAAGTGAGCGATCCGGCGTAATAAAAATTACGTCAATGCGTAATAAATATGAACCCCTGAAGATGAAGTTTGCAGCTCACTGGAGTTTCCAAAAAAAACCTAAACTCAAAGTGGCAAAGAAATGGAGGAGGCAAGAACATCTAGAATTCATGCAACGGGCTAACGTTGAAGCTCAAGGGAGAAATCAGTTGGACTAACGTGGCCCCTTAGATGACCAAGAAGAAGTACAAGTAATAACAGTAGAAGAAATGTTAGGGATCAATAATATATATTCATGATATATATTTAATATTGTTCATAGGATTCATAATTATTTTATAAATTTAATTAGAATAAAGATGATAAAGATCCAGAGATGACAGGTGTGATTGTGCTTTAAAATTAACTAATTTAAAGTCATTATTTAATTTACGATAAAAACTATTTGAATGGAGCGAAGTGGCTCAGTGGTAGAGCACTGAGTTGCCATGTCGAAAATCTTGGGTAAATTTCCGCTGACGGCGAGACTTTTTTACTAGGTCTGTTGGCAGCCGGAGATGGACTTAGTCATCTAAGACCCTCGTGGGGCTCACACAGCGTCTATAAAGTGGGTAAACAATATAAGGGGGAAATCTGGTGGTTGAGACTGATCTAGAACACCAGACCCGTTCACGGATTGTAGTGTTACAGGTTTTTTTTTTTTTTTAATTTCGAATCGTTTCATACCTGTACCAAATCATTTTCAAACAATACATTTTTTTTTTATTACTAAATAAATATTAAAAAAAATCAGTTTAAACCTTCCAGGATCTGAAAATTTATGAAATCATCAAATAGTTAGTAATACGTAACTCAAGTTAAGACTAAAACACAAAAGGAAAAAAATCCTAAATGTTGGTTGTCCAGTTATAATTAGGATAGGGATTTATCAAGAGTACCTGACACAGCTCTGGCTGTAGATTCCCATTGTACATCCCTTGTGAGAGACGGCATAACTAAGGATTTTTCATTCCCCTTAATAGCCTTAAGATCACCTGCCGGACTGCGAGCACCACCCACAATGTTGGTCCTAGCATGTTGGTATGCTAACTACTAGAATATACGTGACACCCTTTCTGCCATGTTCTTGTACTATTACGATGTATGAACGGTAGTGGTAGAGAATAAAAATTAATAAATATTGAAAAAGATCTAAAATGCATTGAAAAATAGTTATAATAAATGCTAAAGAAATATTAAATCTAGTGCTTGTATTTAAATGTATATTCTATTAAATTCACTCACTCACTCCTTGGCACTACAGTCCTACAAGGACCTGGGCCTCATACACCACTGCCTGCAAATTCCTTCCCAAATCCCTTCTCCCTAGCAAGTCTTCTCCAATGTCTGATTACCAGCTGGTGAAGATCGACCTCCACATCATCTAGCCATCTCGTACGGGAGCTTCCTTTGGGTCTTCCACCACCGAGCTTCCCAAACAGTCTTGGGCATTCTTGTTTTCAGCATCCTCACCACATGGCCCAACCATCTCAATCGAGTTCTTTTTACACTAATTCTGGTTCTCCATAAAGAGTTCTGCGTTATTACGTATCCTCCAAGCTCTTTTATTTTATTAGAATTAATTTATTTCATTTGTGGGCCTATTGACATATATTGCGAATTAACACTCTGCTATACTACTATAGCGGGCCCGGCAGGATGCCTTCGGATTTTTTTAAAAGGGAGTAAAAACTACTTAGATATGCCATCCTTCGGATGAAACGTAAAAATCTCGCTAAAGAGCACTATCCTAACTATAATCCTGAATGAGCAAAATTAAGGACTCCCCTATTAGACATTGTTCGACTAGCCATAAAGTGAAGTTTAATGAAACATGTATATGTTGCGAATTATATTTCATTAACATAAAATTTTTAAAGGCATTGTCGTTGAATTGTTTAAAATAGCTCTTTTACAGTTTAGGATGTTATGTTAAAAGTGTATTTCATGATAATATTGCACATGACTATGCTATAAAGTAAAAATAGTAATATTTAAAAAGAAATGTTTTTGTTATAACTAGAATTAATCTTCGTATAAATAAGTGATGGGGGTTTGTTTAATCGCTATAAATTTCTATTTGCCCAGTAGGGAAGCTACCGACCTAGTCATGTCATATCAAAACCAAACAAAGAATTGTATTCTTGTTATTTTTTCTCCCTTTGTAAAACAGGAACCTCTCTGGATTAAAATCGATTGTACAAACAGACCGTCCATTGTTTCGTTGATGTTTTTTAATTATATTTCTTTCTTTTTTTGTGTGTGTGTTTGCCTTTTATGAATTATCAAATTAATTTTTAAAAGAATCGCTACGTAATAATTTTTGCTGTATTTTCCAGCTGTGTGCTTTGTACAATGGGGGAAGATAAGTCTGGGGGCTTTGTATGATTTGTTTATGATGAATTAATTGTTAGCGTCTCAATTTCTCTCTTTCCTTTTCCTTTCAGCTAATTTCACTTTTTCTTTTTTTTTTCTTAAACTTTATATTTTTTTTTTACATTTAAATTTATATCCAATATAAATGTATTACAAATGATATAAAAAAAGAAACAGAACTATTCTATTGTTTATTCTGTTTCTATATTTTACTAAATCTTCTGCACTACAGATCTTCACTTGACTTGAGGAACGAACGACTTATCTATAATATTATAATGAAACCTTTTTGGAAATATGGAGCAGAACTTTGGGGTTCAGCAAAAAAAGTTCACATACACAAGATACAAACAACACAGTCCAAAATTCTCAGAAAAATTATTAATGCACCATAGTATATTTCGAATTACACTATACACGACTTGAGCATTCCCACTATAAAATCATATATTCATAACAAATACATAACATTCCACTCATCGACACAATATCACCCAAACACACTCGTTCTTCCGCTATCCTACTACCTGTTAACTGGACTTAATAAAAAAAAATTAAAAAGACATTGACCTACTCAACAATTGATAAATTTGTTTTCCAAAATCACTGGATGATCATGGAGAAAAGCGAAGAAAAAGACACTTCAATCAAATTTGCTGGATGCGCCATTGCGCAGGTACAAATGAAAATTAAATAATAATAATAATATTTTACTTAGAGACAAAATAAAAATAGAATAAGAAGATTATACCTGTCCATTTGTAGATTTTTTTTGTATGATAAAATCACATTTATCACTTTACAGTGATTGAGAAGCGAACACTTCGAAATAAATCTTATAGCTTAGCTGCCCAGCAATTTTTACAGACAATAAAAAGTCGGCAGCTAAAAAATTCGGGGAAGTAAAAGATCCGTCAAGTGACGTCACGTTACAACGTTTACTTCACAATCATATCTACATCGTCGATGTCATCCACCGTTTCTTCCCAATAAACAAGTAAAAAACAATAACCTAAGTTATTTAACAATGGTAATAAACATTATTCAATTCAAAGGATCTAAATTTTAAATACTCTCTTAAATTGACAAGGCAAATATTTTTTTTTTCATCAGGTGTTTCTTCTGATTTCGGTCGTATGGATAAATTCCTTGCCGACGTTTCGCTGGCTATACTGCAAGCATCCTCGGGGCTTAACCTGAGATTATGATTTGGACAGTGAAGCCAACATAGGAACCTTTCATGGCTAGTAATGAATAAATGATATTTTCTCTCACAATTATCATCATATATTAAAATATATAAGGGATCAATGAAAGTCAAATCGTTTAAAAAGGCTTAGTAAGGAACAACATACAAGCTAAGGGTAAAGTTGGCAGATACAGTCAACCAACAAGTAAATAATCAGAGCCAGCGGAAGGACCTAGGCCTACAGGACCAACTTGCTCCGCCTGCCCGGCTGCGGGCTTTAAAAACAGGCTGCGGTGGTTTTGAGGGGGCGGTAGTGAGGGGTAGGCGAGAGAGGACGAGGGGGCCCTAATAAATAGCGCGGCAAAGTTGTCTCGTTAGCCTCTCGTTTCGCCCCGGCCCTGAATAAATTAAATTTTAAACTACAATCCAAGTCACATTGCCTTTTTCCTAATGTCTCCCCAGCCCACTCCTTCATATTTTGTTTTTAGAAAGTTCTAACTTTCTTCTAGAAAAAAAAAAAAAAATAGAAAGAAAATTCGATATTTATGTGTTTTTTCGGTATGAGATTTGATAACTTTTTATAATAATTAAGTTGGAATAAAGATAAACAAATTAATATACGCTTAGTTTTGTTTTCAAACTCATATAGATTAGGAAGTTCTGGAATATGTATTTATATGAATAGTATGCGAACATCCAAGACAAGAAAAAGTAGTTAGATTTTAATTCGTAGAGGGGACAAAATTCTCTTTAAAAAATATACCTTGTCTTAAATAAAGTAAAAGGGGGCTTTCATGTAGACCAAATACTTCCTTCTTAGCTTAAGTTCAGATCATAGATATTATTTAGAAGAGAATAATGGATAATTCGATGGCGTAGCTGTAGAAACAGGAGTCTTGGATTCAGAACTAAGTAGGAAAATATATTTTTCTGATGCTTGAGAAATCCCTCCTCAATGTACAAAGCAATTCAAAATGACCTTTATGTCACATTAGTTACTGATTTGTTCTGGACCCGATATCAATCCTTTCATGATAGACTGTATTCCCACAAGTTGCAAACCTGGTGGATTTGATAATCCTCTGAGGGGTCTGAAGGACATTTTACGTTCTATTTATTATTCAAGAACTACCATTGGGTAGTTTCTCTACTTCCCTTTTTCCGATGTCATTATGTATCTTTCACTCTATTTACTATTATTATTATTATTATACAGTTGTAAATTTCAATAAATGCATTTTTTAAAAACTACGTACAGCATTTACACTCGTAACATACTCGCATACCTAAGTATATTCAAAACTAATGGAAGCTTTAATAAGGTCTTGATATATCACAGATGCTTCTTATGTCTTATAATTTCTGATAAAAGTATAGTAGTACATTTGATAAAGTTATTGTTTTTCAACAGTAAAGGGTATACGATATAAATAAATACGAAAATATGTAACCAAATATTGTCGCAGTTCATGTAAAAACTGTAACTATCGTAGCCATGACATTTACGTGGCTGAAGTTCGTGGTGGTACTTGTCAGGTTAAGGGCCGCATGTATAACTCAAGCCAGTGACCTACAGGAGCGTGTTTGCCTAGCAACCTAGCCTTAATAGGCTAGACAAAAAAGGACATTAAGGTTAAAAAAATAACGGTTACTTAAAAATAAAAAACTTTTTTTTTTCTTAATTTTCAGGCAATAATATTTAAGTCCCTATTAAATTTATGTTAGCGTTAAACATTCGGATTTTTTTTTTTAAATTTAATTGAAGGGCTTTCTTGCACTGTGTGTTATGAGCGAGGCTACTTATCTCAAGGTACAGGGTTCGAGAACAGTTGTAGTAGAAAATAATTTATTTTATTATGATTTGATTGACCAATAAGTTGCAGAGGCTCAATCAACGTCTACTTATTATTTATTCATTTAGCGTCACTTTATACTAAAAACTGTCATGGCTAATCGGACGATGCTATAGTAGGAGCCCTAAATTTCGCCGGTAAAGAGTACCTGACACTGTATAATAATAGCATCGGGACCCCCATTTAATGATATAACAAAGGATTTTCAACTCCATTTTTAAAAAATCTAGGGCAACCTCCCGAGATGCGAACCCGTGACCTTGGACATCGTGGGCTATTATACTAACCACTACACCACGAGTGATTCCCAGCCTCTAGTAAGTCCGTACCCTTCATTGAGTGAAAAGCATAAAAGTGTATCTTGATTTCGGTTACTTCTTCGCACCAAGTACTGAAATGAAGAGAACTTTGATGTATAGTAATGGTTTTATTTTTTCCATTAAATTACAATATTGTATGGAATAAGCACTAAATGCTTCAAATTATATCATGTAGTCAGCAATTTCAAAGAACGACTATTTTTCAAATTAAAACTAATCTTTTTTGATCTTTAACCTGTGTAAAATGTATTGTGCGAAATGGATAATATATTTTTATATTTCATAGTATCTACTATTGTACCTTGTATATGCTAACATTGGACAATTATTTAAAAAAAGTAATTAATTTATTTATTTCTTCAGAAGCAACAACCTCTACTATAGAATCGAGGGATACGAAAATTGTATGAATTGAAGGTGAAAAAGAGCTACAGAATCAATATTCGATTTTAAAACAGATTTTTTTATTGTAATCATACAGAAGTTATCATAATGTATCCAGAAAATTTCACATTTTCAAAGTCATGTAGACGAGTTTTTTTTAAATAATAGTTCACAATTCTAATAGTTACAGTTAAGTGTATTGTAGCGAATATCAATAATGAATTGTATTAATAATAATCATTATTGCAACAGGGATACAGACTAAAGATTAATACATAACGAAAATTAGTGAAGAAGAGTCTAAATTAGAGTTCAGTTAATTGAGTTGGCTTTTTCCTGCCGTCTAAAGTGACTTAATGTAGATGTCAGCTCTAAGTAACACGAACTTTAATCGTTACATTCTCATTTCCTCCCTTTAATTATTGTTTTATACTGGCTTTCTCTCTTATGGTTACTAGATAGGTGTAAAGTATATTAGTATATATGTGTGTGTGTATTATACACACACCCAGCTAATACTTATAGTACTAATCTTTCAACTATTGATAGAAAATGTAACATTACAATAAAACTTTATAATTTTATTTCATATCTTGTATTAAATATATTATTGTGACCTTAATGTATAAACAATAACAAACCAGAATAAGTAAATCTATAAAGAAATTCCAGACCAATAAGTTGCTTATTGAGGTTAAAAATTTTTTTTTTTAATAGTTAAAAGACCAGCATTACACAATTAATGAGGGCATACATTTTCTATAAACAGAAGCAGATGTTTACTCTTTAAAAATTAGAAGACTGCGATGGGCTGGTCATGCGGCTAGAATGGATGGCGAGGCCATAGTCCAGGCAACGAAGACCAAAAAATGCCAAATGGCGGAAATAATTCATGTAGAACATTTTGGCACACTTGTAGAGAAAGGTGTCCTGAACAACATACTAAAAGTACTGAGGGGTGGGGGGTGAAGCTAAGGATGGGGGGGCCCTCTAAAGGTCCCTTTTTTTCAGTACTTTGTTAATAACTCGAAAAATACTGCCTCTAGCGAAAAAATGTTCATATATTAAATTAATATACATACAATTCTCTATAAAAAAGGTTCTATACACTTTTTTCTATAGGACAGTCCTACATCTAGAAATAGTCTTGAAATGATCGCAGATATAAATTCGTATGATAACATTACATTTAAACAATCCTTTAAGGAATTTTTGTCTCTACATGATACAATAAACAGAGTAGTACCATTCCATTAAACAGAACCTCTGTACGACACGAGAAGAAGTGGGAGACCGAAGCTGAGGTGGTCGGATGGTGTGGAGAGAGACGCGAGTCAGTTGCTGGGAGTCAGTTGCTGGGTGACAGCTGCGAAAAACAGAGACAACTAGAAGAAGCTGGTAGATGAGGCCAGGACTCTTCATTGTAGCCTTTTAGAATAACAGAATAATAATGATTTTCTATAAACGATACATAACACGTAAAATAGATAAATAAATATTATTTGACGCTTATTATTTATAATAGGTCTTATCAAGAAAAACAATAGCATTTGGTCATTTAAGAATTGCAGGTCTAAGCCAAATGGTTCACCAGAAATCCAATTATTTATTCAATTATTCTAGAAATAACTCCAATTTAATAATTAATAATTACAATTTTTCCTATATCTCTAGAATTAAATTAATACAAGGTAGGCGTTTCTCATAGATATTAACTGAATTGCTACCAAAAATCGATACCATTTTAAATATTCAAAGGAATTGCATTTATATTATTTAGAAACATTTTGTAATAATCTATCGTCCAATCATACCGTCTGAATAATACAACACTTGCCCCTAGGCGGTACACAAACAACAATATCCAATATCAATGCATATTAACAACAATTACTCCAACATTTGACCAGCAAGAGTCTATTAATATCCCTATTGTTGCTATGGGAATTAATACCTTGGGAATAATAACTAGTGCTACTCCAAGTATTCCTCTTATTCAATTAAAGCGCTGACGAAGAGGCATGAGGAATAACATACCAAACACCGGTGGAGGATTTCATATCGCCGAAGAAGGGGCTGTGAGAGCATTGCGATGGGTTTGTAATCTCTCAGGAAAATAATTCTAGAATTTGATGTTGAATTTCTTAATAATCCTCTCAAATAACTGAATAGACGGTAAAATGACATTTATATAACATATTTATTTAAATAAGACAAAATACAATTATTGAAAAAAATATGCACAAAAATAATTGGAAGAAATTAACATATCCAAATATATTTAAATATTATGGAAAAAATTATAATATATAATTTAAATTTTTCCTTAAATCAATTTTGCTTTCCCCAATGAAGCCAAAAGCTCGATTTAGATTCTGTTTATTTATTTTTTTTCATTGAATTTCTATAAAATGTATATGAACCAAGCTCTTCTTAAAATACTCGAGAAATGTATACGATAAAAAAAAATATAGAATAGAATAGGCGTGTAAAATCAATACAACTGAGGCAATCGAACTAGGGTTCAATATTACCGTATTTTGTATTGAATGATAATAGTTGACCTTGATTATATATACTATAAATATGTATTATATTATATATTACAACGTAGGTCGAAACATTGGCTATCAATAAAGATTTTCTCAAATTACACGAGAAATTCATTCAGTGACCTCTACCCGGATCAATTTCTTCAACTTACCGTATTTTGGATTAAAATCAGAAATTATGCAGATTATCATAATGATCAATTATAACCAAAAAAATTATTTTTAATTTTCATTAATTTTTGTAGAAAAACAAAAGTATACTACATTCGTTGGTATGCAATAATACTATTACATTCCATGGGGTCCTCTGGCAATAATCAGTAAATACTATAAATTCATCTGCAAAATATAAAACAGCATGTAGTTTTTAACATAAAATTATCAATTTACAAGGAAACAGAAGTTATATACTTGTTCCTGCTAATTTCTTTTTATAAGAAGATTATGCTCCTTTCTTGGGGACCACTTGTAAAACCGACTACTTCCTTATCCCACTAAACTTCTTATCTCCTTTCTCAGTTCCTTCTAGTTTGCATTACGTTCTATTCTAATAACAAGTCTTTCCTGTAATTTTTATTATTTTTCACAAAAATAATCGGATTAACAAATATTATTTCTAATAACAAATAATTGTATCTGTTTTAAACAAAAGGTTAGATAAACATACACCAATGATTTCAATGTCAAACAATTTCACGATCAACGAAGGTCATACGAACCTTAGCCGGTTTTTCACCAGAAAATAATAATTTAAATATAGAATTAATTAAAAAGTAAAATATATCGATAGAAAAATGAGTCCATGGAATGATTATTACATATTTATAATATGCGCCTACCGCTCATATATGTTTTGATTAGCACAAATTTACATTTTAACGATGGAAGTATTTGTATATAAGTAAAGAAGTATGAAATTTATTATTTATTAATTTAATTGTAAATAAAGTAAATCTGCAAACTATATATGTTTAATGAATTGTTCAATAAATGGTAGTATGCGTATGATACTAATTAGTATTTGAGCCTTTACTTTTGGTCAATGTGTTTTTATTTATCAGACATTAATCAAATGACAAGTTGAAAATTGAATAACTGGAAAACGAAACCGTTCAAACTGGAAATTTAAAAATAAATAATAAAATAGTTATACTATCTCCTTCTGGAAGTATAGAAAAGGCATTGATCTTTTTAAAATTTTATATATACTAAAGGCATTAGAGACGTCATACTTAACGAAGCCTCTTTTTGTGTTTTTGGGCTTATATTTTAATATTTTACTAACTATGTTTTAAATTGTGTTATTTTTAATATTTAGATGAGGTAGCGGAAACAAGAAGAAAACTGCGACACCCCTTTCCATATTTTTGTTCGAATGAGTTACTTTGGAACTTACCACCAGTAAGGGAAAAGTTAAAAGAAAAATTGGGATGAAGAGTGGTAGAAACTTCCGGTGAGCCATCTCCGTCAAACAAAAGATAAAAATTATGCCTGGCCCCTTACAAAAGGCCTAACTTCGAAAGAATGCGGCACAATAAGCAGGATGAGGATCGGAAACAACTGACTTTTCGGATTATATATCAAACAACGTGAAATATTTGTGGTAATATAACATAAAAATAAAGAAAGTAGAACATTTAATAATAATAAATTTAATAAATGTCGGAAAGAAAAACTACTGTTAATATCGAAACTTATCAATGAAAAGCTATGTTTAATAAATAAATATTTTATATTTTACCTTTTAATATTTATAAATTAATTAGAAATACTCTGTCAAAATCAACAACAAGAGAAAAGAGGAAACAAGAAAAGTTTCATTGTATTCAATGTGATGGTGGGATGCTGTCTGCATCTGTATCTTCTTGAACTAAGAGTTCGGGATGTACTTCATCATGTTAAATCCAAATGTTTTTCTTTATTTATATTTCAATTTTTTCATTACTGGTTATGCCTCAATTTGCTAAATATTTCAATTTTATTTTTGTTACCAAATTCGTTAGAGACCTAATATTCAAATAAGCCTCTATTTTAGCTTCTGCTCTTATATTTTAATATTTTACTTATTATAATTTAATTGGTATTTTTTTTAATTTCCCTAAACGGTCTGGGGTTTAATCTAGGCAGAAACTGTACTATTTCAAGCAACACGATTGTGCAGGGAGGTGATTTGTCCTAGATCACACTCAACCTCCAGTTTTTCCCCGAATATGGGTATCCACTTGATAGAGGCTAGGTGAGCCTAAAGAGGATGCCTTTGAGTCCAATCCAGCAGTTCAGATATTAAATAAATTATCTGCCGGTATACTATAAATATACTTCCGGATTTGGTTCAGTAGCTCAGCGCTCTAACGAAAAATATAAGTATTCTAATATAATTATCAATCACTAATATTATTGAAGATAATATAACAAATTTATAAATTTAGTATACTTCTTAAAAATTTGTAATGTTTGGTAACAAAAAAATGGTATAAGGTATAAGACTTTGATAAGATGGTGCAAGTATGTATAAAAACATAATTAATAATTTTAAAAATCCGATCCTTCATACATATCTTTTTACCTAGCAAACTAGTAATAAGCATGTCGTTAGCAAAACATCAGATACAGGAAAGGAACAAGAAAAACGTGGCACTCCCTACGATTTGTGACATCATTTCTATAATAAAACATCTACGTACATCCATTCTTTACCTATTATTATAAAATATTTTATGAAATGACAAAAAAAAAAAAAAGATTCGAGGCAATTAGGAAGGTAGAAGACACATCTGATACGGAAAACACTAAGAGGATTGCGGATTGTTATTACGCCCTATAAAAAGGGCGAAAGAATTTCGTTTGAAAAAACTCGCTGGGGCCCAGGCTCAGGAATTAAGAGTAATTTAGAGCAAGTATTAATCGCTGTAATGGGGAAAGGGGAGAGTATATTGCAGCAATTCACCTTTTTATAGCGTCTGGGGTGCAGCAAAAAAACAAAATTAATAAATAAAATAAAGACCCACTTAAAGTAGCTTGTACAGGTAAACAAACACCCATGGTTTATACTTTTTTTTATTCACCCATTCTAATATGGAAATTATAAAATAACTATTTATTATATATAAAAATCATAAATAGTTCATGGAGAACGGAGATAGTTGGGGGATGCAGTCAAAAAACACCAAATAAGTACTAGACTTATAATTAGTAAGTACCGACGTTTCTCTCTCATAGCCATGAAGATGACCAACACTGTAGGTCGAAACGTCGGCACTTACTAAATATAAGTCTAGTACTTATTTGGTGTTTTTTTGACTGCACCCCCCCAACTATCTCCGTTCTCCATTTTATCATCCAGTCAACTATTTTCCTCTCATACATAAATAGTTTATGTATCGGATATTACATGTAAATCGGAAAAATTATTTATTTTAACTTCAAAAGATCATTAGAAAATTACAAGTCAATATTACATCGGGACTGTTTAGACAATTAAATTTAGGGAAAGACACAGTTACGGTGGTTAGGTCCGATCCTTAGTACTAGATATAATAGGTAAATATTTCCTTTACGTAAATACTTTAAACCATTAAAGTAAACCATTTAAACTATTATAGTGAAATATAATATAAAACGAAAATATAATGTATAACCTGAGGACTAATTTTAACTTTGGCATAAAAAAACTAAACAAGATTAACTATACATTATTTTTATATATTTTTTTAAAATATGTTTTCAATATTTTTAAGTTACAGCTGTGGCAGATTATTTATTTAATCTGTGATCATATTCAATGGTTGACTTTGGGGTTTGGAGACACTTAACCTCCTCTGGGACTAACCCCACCTTCCTAATGTAGCCTGTCCAATACTCTAAGTTAGGAAATAAACCTGGTGACTGAGTGTGATTTTTGGCCAAATTAATGAATAGACTATAATAATAAATCACTTTTTGATTAATCGTAGGTCGTCGAATATAACTTCCTAAACCATGAAGTTGATGGCTTATAATATTTTTACATCGTTGATTGCTGACCATATAGATGTAGTTATAAAAAAAATTAAATATAATGGTAATTCAAAAAAAAATAATAATTACTAGAAGATCTACCCAGGGAAATTAAATATTTTCGGTATAAAATTATTCCATCTATAAATGTCAATATTAAGTGAATTATTTTAGTAATTAAGTTCTATCACCCGCTATAGCCTATTTAAAAACTTCTAATAATTTTTTTTTTAAGTTTAAAAATATGTATATAATATCATCATAACAGAAGTATATTGGCGAAGTTTCTTTTTTTAAAAATGAAACTATTGATTAATTACAAATGATATTCTAATTTTTCTTTTAATCATAAGCTGAATATAAAATTTTAGACGTTAATTTTAAAATATGAATCAATATTTGAACATTTTTCGTCTTCCACAATATGTATAAATATAAGTCAAAGGGGAAAAAAACTTAAACAATGAATGTTCAACAATGAGGTCATTAGAGCAGCCACCAATGAAAACTCTGCACACGTCGACTGCAGCTTGTTGTCTTGTTAAACATACACTGATTGGACTCTGGCCGACCAATAGGATGCAATTAGTGTCCTCATCACGCCAAGGCTGGGGAAGAATACAGATCGGGAGGGGGAGGTCTTTGATGCACAACGCGCTGCAATAAGAGTACGATCCATCACAAATTCTGTTGTGTTCGGAGAAGATGGCGTAAGCAATTTATGTTTTGTTATTTTTAATGAACTTCGATCATAACAAAAAGGCTTTAGAGCATTAATTTATGAATATTTCCGATCCATTTTCTTATTTATTGTTTGCTTTAAAAGGAAAACAAAAACTACAATGCAATATCTCAAAACCACAGAATTGTGCGTGTGGTAAGACTTTGTCTTTAAAATACAAAACAAAATTAAATTTTGAAACCTACAATAGTTGTTTATATACGTAATATAATAAAGTTTCCCAAAACAAATAATAGGATTTCAGATAATTTTAATAAAAAAAAAAAGGCAATCAATATCAATCAAGAAATCAATATGAATACCATGGAACATTTTTCTAAATACAAATCTAAAGAAAATCTTAGACTGCAGGATGGAAAAGTAGGAAACATTTAGTTTACAAAAGTTCCCAATTTAGGCTCGGTTAGTATAGCTGCTTAACTTAAAGCAAAAATTTTTTATTTGGACACTTATTATTATTATTATCAATAGCATAATTATCCTTTTATTGAAGACAAGTTCTGAAACACAAATATAATGAAAGAGTTACTTACGAAATTTCACCGAAAGCAGCGAATGCTTCCCGCAATGTCTGCGTTTCAATTTCTGGACTCAAGTCGCCGACAAATATGTGGTAGTGTTCTGAAAAAATATAAGACAAAATTATTGTAAAATTTTAAAAACTATTAAATTCATGTTAAAATAAAACTTTTTTTTTAAGAGATAAACATTAAGGTTAGTGGAAATAGGTGTAAAGTTTTGAATAAATTAATATTTATCGATTAAGACATAGGTAAAACATAACATAATGTTTTATGCATAGAATAGAATTATAGAAGACTTTATACGAGTTTTATTCTTCACTAATTCAGATTCCAATTTTTCTTCTTAGTAGTGCATAGGGCTGTAGAGAGAAGGACCTATGTATATTATGTGTATAGTCAGATTCCTTTACAAAAAGCCCGTGATCTTGAAGTCCTGTGCTCACTTTGTCAGAAATCTATCGAAGACACTCTAAATCATTTTATCGTGCACTATTCCTCTTGTTAGTTCATACAGAAAACAAATCCTTTAAAAGTACATATCTATGAAAATTAATTAACTTTCTTCACTAGAAAAGAGCTTGATAAATAAAATCAGGTATGTATCCCTATTCATCAGACCAGTCTTCGATAACTTGCAATCTCTTACAGAATAGCTGGCACGGTACTTCTTGATGAAATCCTATCTCGTTGTGAGGTTTAAATTCAAATGACGATATGTAGATGATACTCATAAACTTTAATTTATAGATATTATTTTTATTTTTTTAACTCATAAAACTTATTCTTTTCTATGGATATATTAAGTGGTGGAATCAAATTTTGTCCAATTTTTAATAAAATGAAGAAGAATGATTGCAGAGGCCCAGGTGCTGCAAGGACTGTAGCGCCCAATAGTGTGTAGATTATATGTTTGCACTGAATTTTATATTTTATTTTGGCACTGAGCTAATAATAGTTCTTAAGTTCTTTCACAACGACGGAAACCCTTATCTTATAAACAAAATTAAACTACAAAGCGACTAACTCATGACAACTGCAAATGAAATTTTTAGTTGTCTTCCAAATATTTAACAGGAGACAATTGTTTGACTTCCAAATAATTAGATGGGTATGGTAGTATCCTAGTTCTAATTAGAATTGGTAAGAGTGTAAGAAATTGGCTAAAAAGGAAGTAGATTGCGTAAAGAAAATAAATTGGGCATGTTGTTTAAGAAAACTCATCTCTTCCATTTGAGGCGAGAATTGCTTCCACGAGCAGCGTCTAGTTAAAGGACCATAAAACTGTGTAGTTTTCTCAGGAGTTCAACTTGTAAGAAATGTTTGAAACATAAAAAAGAACAAATATTCAATTATTGTATAGAACATAGCTGAAAAACTACAAATAAAATCAAAATCAATATTTAATTTAATTATATCTTTGGGGTAATAATACATCACGATCCATAAATAAATAAATAAAAAAACACATAAATAGATAAAATAAAATAAATTAAACTGGACCAAAAATAATATTCATCATAAATGTATATTTTAGCTCTTGACTTCATTGGAAAAAGTCATATCAGACGCAATTGTCCGCTTTGGTCAAATAAACCAATAACCGAAATTAATTTCCTTATCGAAATATACAGATTATATTTGCCTCCAATCAAGGACAATATTCGCCAAAACAAATATTTAAGTAAAGCAAACCGGATTTTTTTTTCTCTTATCTTATATTTTTTTGGTAAACTAATACCCCTTTTCCACCTAGTGGCGGACAAAATCCTACGGTTTTTTGGCATTTTTGTAAGCCAAATTCAATTTTGAAATGTTCACTACTGCACATTTATGCTTTTTTAAGACATTTGTATTTTTTACTATTTTCTTCTTCATCTTCTTTTTTCTCTTGTTCCTTCGCTTTTCAGCGCGGAAATCAAGATTCAGTCCATCCATGTGATTCGCTTGTATCGGTTTTGCTTCCAAATACCATTGGGTATTCCAGGAGTCCAAACCTCCTGAGTAGTAGTTAATCTTTTTTTTTTTTGACTGAGATAATACCTCTAGCTCTACTCTGATTCATTTCGCATACAGTCTTCTCTTTGAGGAAGATCATCTCTGCGGTTACTCTTGAGAAGTATTTCTCTAAGACCATCCAGTGTCTTGGTGCACACAATAGTATAGACAAGTATAAAGCTTTGAAAATCACCAATTTAAATTTTCTGATCATTTCCTTCTTTCCCATTATTGTGCTGCTGACTTGGTAGAAAACCATACCAGCTGTTTTTACTCTAATGGAATTCGAAACATATGGGCATAAAAATTACATGCTTACATGGTTACCGAACAAACCTGAAAATAAGGAGATCCCCTGCACTGAGGCAGATCTTGAAGAGGTCATGATTTTCGTTTCAGAACGGGTTTAGTTCTGTAATTAGATTTAGATCCTTTCGACAGGTGTGACTAACAAAAGCAAAAAGATACAGACATGTAAATAAGTAAATGAATTATGGGGTAATAGTTTGTAACCGATTTCAGCTACGAGCACTATTTATTTCAAGACGTTGCCACTCTATCTTACAGCATTATTTAGAATAATTCCATACTATGTACACACATCATCATACACTTGTATAACTTGTGTAATTCTAATTTTTGAATAGGTTTTATGTATTATGGATATCCATAATGATTATATAGCCGAAGAGTTGCCATAGTATAAACAGAAGAGGGACCTAGGCGGTGTTTGCTCGCGGAGGCAGGCTATCTCCGGCCTTTGTTTGCATTCATTTACCATCGAAGGAAGGGAGCCGCTTGTAGGCTGGGGGGCGAATTGTAGGGCGAGGGGGGCGGATTGTAGGGCGAGGGGGGGCGGATTGTAGGCTGGGGGGGTGCGCCTTAAAGGTAAACGAGAGCCATCGGATTATACGGCTAACTTCATAGATAAGCCCCGACCTAATTTACCTGTGGCTGCCGGTCCGTTCCAAATTGACAGACACTCCAGGATCATCCTAAGGATTTCAGGAGGAAGATCTCCCGATCTTAGTAGCATCGCCAGGCGTCTTGTGTTAATTGATTAAGAAACGTGTATTATCTTTCTTTTAATCTCATTTATCGCTGCATTTTACTACAAATCTATTTATTTTTTAAATACTTATTGATGCATGCGTATTATCAGTAAACACTAATCCAGTTATAAACAACCCATACTCTTCAAGCTTATACCACTGACCTCGAAGAATGGTGTACAAACTGGAATATTAAAATCAATTCCCACAAATCCAATCAAATTCCTGTAGAACAGATCTGGTACTTAGGACTATATATTGACAAACTTATAACATGGAATCCTCACACAGGGCCGAAACGACACGAAACAGCTCACCATTTTAGATTACTACAACATTTACCATATTAATCACAAGAGACTATATTCATGATTATTATAAGACCAGTACTTAGGGCTAGAGCTTATAGGCACCATTAAACCATAGTATTTCTCTTGTATCCAATCCAATCCTTACAACCCAAAATCCTTCATAAAATCTTCACTACTCCGTCTGTCACTTACTGGACAAACACTTTAAGCTCCCAATTAATTACAAAAGACTCACATACTTTACTATTATAAGAGACCCATCTGGACTTACGGAGTAGAACTATGGGGCTCCACTAAGCCATATAATTCATCTTGAAACCAATCCTTACAATTAAAAATACTTAATGCTTAGTTTGTTACGAATGAAGTTATCTCTAATAGCCTTAATATATCATTCGTTGTTGATTCGGCCTGAACCCGATATCGATCCTTTCATGAAAAAACTTTATTCTTTATTCTCACACCTTTATTCAGTTTCAAACCTGGGTAGTTTCCCTACCTGTCTTTATCTCATGCCATTATGTATCATTCGTTTTATTTACTTGATGTATTATTATGATTATTACAATACAGCCGAATATTAAAAAAAAATATCATTGTCCTTAAGAATGGAAGAGAGTTTTGTATTGTTATTCAGTCAATAAGGAATTTATCTATAGAGGTTGAAACTGTCATAATCAAAAAATTTCCTACAAAATTATTTAATAAAAAAAAAAAAAAACTCGTCACAGAATCAAGGTTGTGATATTCTCTTTCCATTCAACGAGACAATTATTTGTTGTCATACTATTGGATGTTAACTTAAATCTGGCTATCAAGCTTTTTTATAAACATATACTAAATTTTAAATTTAAAAAAATATTAACATTTTTTTTTCGAATTTCTTCGTTCCATAAAATTTAAAACTGTATTTAACATTAAGTTATATTAATTTTTCTGTATTAATAGAACTTTTAATGTGTCTAGGATTCAATATATGGTATGAACCATAGTTTTTCAAATCCATTAAATAATCATAGGAACTGAAGTATTTTACATAAGTATTTTGTTTATAATTTTAGAAATAAAAACTCCGAGTTTTGGAAGAATTATTAATTTGTTCGGTAGTCCTCTTACGACAGGATTTGTATTTTTTTTTTTAATTTTAGAGACATAAACAGAACAATTGACAAGTCAATTGGAATTATTCCAAGTTATTTGTGTGAAGCCCGTCCTCCATTGATGAGAAACCTCCCACTACTTAGATTCTCTCCCTTCTCTCTGTACCACTTCTTGGTGGTAGGGCGTTCCACTATGGCGTTCCCGAATGGAAAACTAATAAAAGAAAATGACGCAGCAGACGCACTGAAATGGTAAAATAATTTAATTAATTCTACAACTCAAAGATCTCAGTTAACGGAATTATTGGCATAATTAATGAGGTTCATTTGCATTTCGGTAAACTTAAACAACAATAATGGAATGAATAAAAAAAAAAAAAAAATCAATTATTTGGATACCTTTTAAGAAATACTAAATAATTTTTTTATTTGAATAACAAATTCAACTTAGAATGTAACGAGGTCAACTTCTTTATCGACTTATCGAAAATTGAAGAGGCTGCTAGGTTTGAACTGGTGAGTTGAAATAAAGTTTGAGTGAGAGTAAAGTCTTCAATCCAAAGAAAGTTCGGGCAAGACTAACAACAAATGGGACGTTAGTTATGGATGAATCATGAGGAGCATTGAGGAATTTACGACAGATTTTTGATTGTAAGGATTGGATACGGTAGGAATTCGATGACTTAGTGGAGTCCCAAAGCTCTACTCCGTAAGTTCAAATGAGTCTTATCAAATTCATACAATCTTTTTCGATTAATTGGGAGCTTAAACTGTTTGTATAGTTAGTGTTGAAGTAGCCTGAAACGGCGAGCAGTTTCTTGTCGTTTCAGTCAAGTTGTGGATTTCATGTTAAGCATTCGTTAAGATGTAATGCAAAGTATCGAGTCTGTTCTACAGGAATGGGGTATTATTAAAGGATAGTGAAGGGCCAGACTTCCTGTTCCAAGAGAAAATTAAAAATAATTGTTAATTTTTTTTAATTACAAATAAACAATAAAATCTATATGGATACACAGGGTGTCCCATTTCAAGTGGATCAAACGTTTTTACCTTTTAAACGAAACAAAATTCAGAAAAACGATTCAGGTAAAAGTTGTAGTTATTCAGGCCTAGATCGAAGGAAAAAAAATATTTTTTGGTATTTCACCTTCAAAAAATGTAGTTTCCTCTTGACCCCCATTTATTTTTATTTTTCTGAAATGTACAATACAAAACATGGAAAAAATGCATGTAACATTTTTTTCTATCTTTCATAGGCCAAGTAGAAGAAGTATCTGACGCTCACTACTTCAGAATGCTGTCTTCACAGAAGGTTTTTAAATGTACAGACATTTTCTGAATGATTCAAAATACTTTGATTAGTAAGTTATATCGACTAAAAACTCTTAAATAAAATAACTTAATGCTACAATACTTTTCCTAGTAAAGGAGGTACACTACAGCAGTCAAATTCGAATGTATTTTCTACTTAAACTATGAAAGATAGAAAAAAATGTTACATACATTTTTTCTATTTTTTGGATTGTAGATTTCAGAAAAATAAAAATAAATGGGGGTCAAGAGGAAACTACATGTTTAGAATGTCGATATTAACCATTTAAAGTGAAAAACCAAAAAATGTTTTTTTTATTTCTTCAAACTAGGCCTGTATAACTACAACTTTTACCTGAATCGTTTTTCTGAATTTTATTTCGTTTAAAAGCTAAAAACATTTGATCCACTTGAAATGGGACACCCTGTATAATATAATTAAGACATTTTAATTTTATTTCTTAATACAGTGTAGAAAAGGATACCTAAAGATGTATTCTAATATTAAAAAGTATAAAATTGAGTTTAAAAAATTTCTAAAAATCAATGCTAATAATAAATCTCATATGAATCGGTTCATTTCTGCTCGGGTTTTCTCCTCCTTTATTTAGGCAATATCAATAATTTCCCTGCCTCGGGCACCTGATGAAATATGCTGACCGGTTTAAGTATTCATCGGGGGGGGGGGGCGAACAATGTATAATTAATAATATCACATTAGAGCTTCGGGCAATAATTAATACAATATGGACCTACATATGACCATCATATGAGGCATAACTCGTGCGTTGTATCATTAGCCTTGATAAATGATTAATTATAATAGCTAGTTATAGAGATAATTGAAAAAAGAGGAATATTAGGTTTGTAAGTATAGTTAAAATATATTTCAAGTTACTCAAGTTTTTATTAATTTTCTTGTCTGCTTTACTGCTGCGTATATATCCAATGGACCGTTTCATATGAAATCAAGGTTTTTATTTCTTCTGAACTACAAAGTGGAATTAGAGGATTTCTATTTCGGATTGAAATGAGCTGATGTTAATTTTTATATTTTTTTCATAATATAATTGAACGAATATTGTTTAGTATGCCATCAAGTATGACCACGAAAACACGCGCAGCCCAAGCTACAATAAACATTATCACCAACATGTTGTAATGTTGTAACGAACGGACCAAACGTTGTTAGTTTGAGAAATTTTTAACTGGACCAAACGTTGTTAGTTTGAGAAATTTTTAACTGGTGGCACAGATTTATTCATAAATCAATAATTAATTAATTTCACCTTTCTACGCAGAGTAGGAATCATATACCTTCATCGCAATTCACAGATATTGACATGATGTAACAAAAACTTATCACAAAATAGCCTGCATTGATTAACCGGAAGAGACCTATACTCCTCAATGACAAGAGTTAGTTTACGAGGTCTTCCCACACTCACCTTATTCATCATACTTATTTCCAATGGATTTTTATTTGTTCAAAAATTTGGACAGCTTCTAAAGAGTATTTTTTTTAAAATGATCAAGTAAGAAATTTATTTTTAGACTCATACAATTTCATCACACTCAAACAAGACTGAAAAGACAAGAAACTGCTCGACGTTTTCGCCTACTTCAACATTCACTGGACAAACGTTATAAGCACCCAATTAATTACAAAAGGCTCATTTACATGACAGTTGTCAGACCTATTTGAACATAAGGAAATGAGCTTTGGGTCTCTACTAAACCATCCAATTCATCTCGTATCTAATCCATACATTTCAAAATCCTTCGAAAAATCCTCAATACTCCTTATTATGTCACAAAAAAACTCGTCCATCATGATCTTAAAATCCCATTGATTTCACTGATTTGGCCCAAACTAGATACCTATCCTTCCATGACAAACTCCATACACACTTGAATCCACTAGTTGCTCAACTTGCTTCCCATACTATTCCTAATAACCCTCCGAGGCGTCTGAAAAGAAGATGGCCTCGAGACCTACTATAGAACTTTATTGGAGTGCTACCGCTGGGTAGTTTTTCCACAACTGTTTTTTATATTCATGTCATTTGCTCATATCAGCAAATTACTTGATGTAATATTGTTTCAGTTGTAAATATCAACAAATTAATCTAAAAAAAAAAAAAAAATCATCACAAAACCCTCAATCTTCCCGTTTTGGGACTGCAAATTTGATTTTACGTCGAGGAAAATGTATAGAAAATGAGAGTAAATATTTTGAGTGAAAACGTTTTTATTTTTTACAGTTGTTTTACTAAATAATCTTTCCTTTGACATGAACATGAATATTGCCAGGCTTCTCACTCACTACATTTCATTATGGTGCACTAACCTTAGCTTTAGCCTAAGATCAACTCAGTTCTCGCGAGATATTTGTCAACAAAATAATCATTCGAAAATTCACTCAGAGGTAGAGCACGCCGTTGTCATAAATTTAACGAAACGCCATAATTTTTTTTTTTAAGCGGCCATGTGAAAGTTGTTCTAACAAAGTGCCTTCGTGGCGAATAACTCCCTTCCAGGTAAGTATAATGGGATTCGAAGAGGCATGGATAAGTGGCAAAGTATTATAAATGGAGCAGAGTGTAGATTGCCTCTTCCAGTTTATTTTCTGGTTGGGTAAAACGCGAGTTTACTTATTGATCTTTGAATGTTCTAGTAAATATGTGAGCTCGAATTCTCTCACTGCAATACTATGGCTTAGTTCATTAATTATTACCTTATTGGAAAATTGAAGTAAACTTATCAATTATATGCATAAATAATTATCTATTATAAGTGCCGACATTTCGGTCCAATTCTTAACTTTAAGGCCATCAAGAAGGAAATAATGCTCCTGATTCTTTCTGTCTGTTTTCGTATTTTCCCTTTCTTCTTCTTCAACTATTTTGTGCCTTTACGGCTAATGAAGATGAGACACAAAGAGGGCTTAAAGCTACTTATGAGCCACACGGTAACTGCCTGAGCTCTAAGGCTGACTAAGATGCCCAGGAATAGCTAAGTAGGATATATTAGAGCAGGTAGCCTCAGGTAACTTGATTAGTTGCAATTAGCGACCGAGCTCAGGTTCATTCACGTCATTACTATTTCACTGCTTTGGGTCTCGCTGCTACCTGAACATTTTTAATCTCAACAAGCGATTAGGTCATTTATAAATGCAAGCAATAGTATATGTTATTTAGCATTCCCCCTGCACCCTAGAAAGAAACGAATAGCATCAGGAAACAGGTCTTATTCCTCACTACTAAGAGTGTTTCAGTTAAAATCACTCTCTAAAATAATACAAATTCAACTGTACAAAACCATAGTAATATAATTATGGTGATGAAGAATGAACATGATCTATACCAAGAAATTTTGAAGATAATCGATGGGTGCAGTTTATATAACATACACGAAATAAACATAACCGATTTTATCTGTGCCAACGTGTCGGCCTGATTTTCAGGAGATCATCAAGGCTGATAATAAAAGAAAGCAGTATAACAATGACCATATCAATAGAGCAGTAGATATTTAATGAAGAAATTTAAGGAAGAAGGAAGGAAACGAAAATGACTACGAAACCGAAGAGAGTGTTCTACAAGACGGCTTTTTAGATCTGCCGTATCGAACAGCCTTGATGATGGCCAACCTTCGGAGCGGAGATGGCACTTGAAGAAGAAGTCGAGAATAAACAAATAATGATTATTTATATTAATAAAAACTCATAATGAGTATTTAATCAAGAGTATACGAGTTATGCGTTGGTTGTACATAAACTAAGTCGTTAACAATTATTTTTATCCAAAAAGGAAAAATAAATGATCAAATATTAAATGCTTATATATATACATAAGTTTATAATTTTTGTTGCCGGAGTTTTGCAGTATTTCTCATATCCCGGTTCCTAGTATACCTTCCCTCCGATATCTCCTTCCATACAATCTTCCTCTGTCAAACCTCTAAGCTAACATTTCTTTTCTCGCTAAAGATAGTAGACTGTACACTGATTCCGAGGCCTACCACGTCTTCTCTTCCCACAGCAACATTTAAGAGCTCTAAATATTCATATAAAAATAAATTTACGAGTATTAAGTTTATCATTTATTATACGTATTACGTCTTAAAATATACTTATATAGATTGTAAATGCGTATATTATGCCTTGAAAGTCTTTTCGAAGTGTGGCGGATAGATATCAGTAAAGTTCAACTATTCTGGATTAACGACACAGTTCTTGGCATTCAGAAGAGCAGTTCCTTCACCTGACAGAGGATGAGAGAGAAACCATTTGAGAGCCAGAGAGCGAGTAGACAAATTAGCGCAATAATATAAAGAGCGGGGGTGAGATATGAGCGCTATAAGTCGCAGCTCCGCCAAGTGTTGGCTTTTAATTGGCTCCCGGATCTGTCTTCGTTACCTCTAGGGTGCACTCAGTCCTCTCATTTCCTAGGCCTCAAGATTAGTGAAGAGGTGTCAGGGGCATAACATGAAATAAGAAGGACCATCCACCATTCCTTTGTAAAAATCTTTATTTTTTATTGTTAATAAATAATAATGTAATTAGTTATACTTAATTAGATTAATTATGTAATTAATTACAATTAATTATGTGAATAAAAAAGGAGGTATGTTCTGGTGAAGAAAAAAATCAGAATCAAAATCATAAATATCTTTTCTCTGCTGAGAGAAAATAAAATACAAGCGCCTAACAGTATACAAAATAGTTTCGTTATAAGTGAAGAATGTTTACAGTAATTCATCTATCACTTCTGAATATATAAGAGGCGTGGAATGGCAAAAGGGAGTAAATCCAAATTTGAATTTTTTCAGGAAACACAGAATTATTTATTTGAGACAATTATTTTTAGAAAAATTAGATTGGATTTAGCATATTTTGAATGATGAACCAAGTACCACCGTATAGAGGACCCTAAATTAGTGAGAAAACATTAAAAAATTAAAAATGATAAAATATGGATTTACCCCTTTTTGCATATCCATGCCTCATATGGTCAATAGTACTAAAAAAAATAATCAAAATAAATTCAGATATTATCAATGTACACTTAAAAATCTGAAGAAAAAAAATACGTGATTACAGTACATTCCTACTAAAAACTAAAAACTAAATAAAAATCTGGAAAGATATTTATTCACATCGCATGCCTAACCGTTTAATGAGGAATCTCGACAAAATGAGCAAACTAAAATTAAAAGAACAATTATAAAAATAAAGAATTACATAAACAAACGATTTTTTTAAATTATTATTTTATTCTGGATAAAAGAGGTTTTGAATTTCTTTTCTTCCAACGTTCGTTATTCAGAATACCTGCATCAGGCAAAGTATTAGATCCAGTTTTCAACTCTTATGATTGAAGTGTATGTGTATTTAAAACCAGCAAAGTTTCTTTATAATTTATAATGATTTTTCTAAAATTTATGATGGTAAAGAATATAACCATTAACACCAAATAAAACGATAGCTTTGGAAATTAATCCGAAATGAGAACTGCTGTTTAGCAATCGACTCATAATGAATTTTTTAAGTCATATTCCAGGTGATTAACAATTCTTGAACCTAATATATTTCCCTAAAATTTAAATTTTAAAACGATCCTATAAATGTATGATAAAAATAAAATAAATCGAAGATGTATGTAAATTGATGGTCATTGAATGTCGTCAATAGTTAATAGATGAGCTGTTGATTTTTAAAGTGAGACAATTCCATTTTATGCTATTGCAAGATATTGCTATGTTTCTACTCTTAAATATGTTTTGAATATTTTGGTTGATATTTAGGATGCCAGAGCCCCATTTAAGATGAGTACTCAATTATTATTTATATGCCTTAATTTGAATTGGGTTCCTTTCCAAAGGTCTGTTCTTGTGTTTACCAATTTATTCATCTATTATACCTACAATACATTATTTATAAATAAATAGTGTATCTGGATTATGTAAGCACCAAAAAAATTACAATAAGGATCGTTTGTTTATACAATTTTAAACAATGTTAATGATTCAGATTTTACTATAAAAAAGGATTGCCATAAAACACCTTACAGGAAATAAATTAAACTGCGAACAGGAGTAGATTGGGTTACTGGTCGGTCTTCGCCTTGTCGCTTCCGGGATTCTCTATCTTCTGTAGGATCTGTGTAGCCAGTCTTCCTTGCTGCTCCGTCCTCGCCCTTTCCGTGTCCGTCTCCAGAGTGCCTCCTTTCTTCTCCGTGTTTATCTCAAGAGTTTTCCTGCCCCCCCTTTCCTTCCTTCTCAGGAATGGACCATAAAGGTCCCATAAGGGGAGCAAAAGGTCTGTTCTTTGTCCAAAACATATTCCCTTTCATGTTTGCAGCCCGCATCAGTACATAGCAATATTTACCTTCAATAACACATTTGAAATATTGTTGACCAAATAAATTGTTATTTGAAATTTATACTGATATTGAAATAATATTAATTGTTAATTTTTACAAAATATAAAATTGTGTTAATTTTTAATAAGATTCAGCTTTTTTTTTTTTTTTTGTTTGATTCATATTCAAAATCAACGGTTAAAATATTGAAAATGGATATATACAAATATAATTCTCACAAGCTTTACAAATAAACGGATGAAGGGGAAATGATAAGTATATACATAAGATTTTTCATTTAATTAAGCAATTATTAATTAAGCAAATATTGTATTTGCTGGGAAAATGATAATTTTCCATTTTTTTTCCTTTAGTCATAATTACCTATTCTCCTGTAAATATTCGACGTCGTAGAAATCCTAGAGGAGAATCGGAAGGATGAAATCCTGAGGAAGGGGACATATGTAAAAGGACTCGGAGGCGAAGGACTTTAAATTTTAATGTTAGTCCTGACTGGGAGCATTAGGTATTCCGTTTGTTCCCAAAGCAACTGAGTGACTGAAATCCGAACAAGACAAATATGCGCCTACACGTCTCTAGTTTATATCTTTGGTGTATATAAAAGTAAAGCAAAATATACAAGTGTCTATGGGTATTAGTATCTAAATTTGGGGGGTCTTAAATAAAGAATCTAATGGTACATCAATCAAGCATTAAAATTAAACATTTTAAGTGAAATCTATATTTGCCAGTAAAAAAGTAGGGTAATTTAATTAATAAGTTAAAGCTAGTACCTACTTGTTTATACAATATTATCAATAACACAACTTTCCCTAATAGGAAGTAAACAAAAAAAAACTGGATCAATTTTATGCCTTAAAATGCATCACCACCAATTCACTGTTATGATCTCAATTAAAATATGTGTAAATACAGCTACGTATAATGTGGGATTGATTAGAACACACACACACACACACACACACACACATATATATATATATATATATATATATATATATATATGACTAAATTCATATTAACTTAAAATATTCTAATTGATAGAAACATGACATCATTTTTGAAAATTCTTGTTTCATTGGATATCCAAAAATGCTTTGTCAAAATTACGTTGCGCTTCAAGCTTAAATTTATTAAATAAATATTAATTATTATTAATTTAATTAAATAAATTCATATCCCTTTGTAAATAAATAGAAGTTTGTGATGATTATTTTCCTAATATTCATATTAATTTAAATAAAAATTGACATTCTTAATGAACCAATTTGCTTCTTAATCCTATTAAATAAATAGTACCTAACCGAAATTTATCATATAAATTCTTTTTTTTTTTCTTTAACGGTTACATTTTTTTTTAGAGTTACTCAAAATCAGGTTCATTACATTTTACATTGAACGAGTATAATTAAGAAAACAAAGGAACAGAATTCTGATTTTTTAAATAAAAAGTTTTCAATTTTATTTAGGGACTCAATCATATATTTATATAAATAACCATTGGTAGGTCGATGGGTTGGCTCCTACTTATATTATGTTATATAGTTATATTTGCCAAGTCATTAATTAATGAAACTTGTAAAATGCATAATTTATTTATATTGGATTTAATATATTTTTTTATTAAAAATTTATGTTTTGTTTCCAAACATGGTGAGCAACATGAATTTGTAATCATTCAGAGTACTTGTAAAGACATAATTCCTTATTCCTGTGGAAAACACGAATTTATTGATATTTACAACTGTATTACAATAATACAACAAGTAAATAGGCTGAGTGCTACATAATGACATGAGAATGACAATTAGAGAAACTAGCCACTGGCAGTACTCAATTCAAAGTTCAACTAAGTAGGTCCCGTGGCCATCATCTTTTCAGATGCCTCGGAGGATTATCGGAAATAGAAGAGGAAGCTAGGTTTGAAACTAGAGGGTTTGAGTGGGAATGAAGTTTTTTATGAAAGGATAGATACCGGGTTCGGGCCTAACCAGCAACAAAAGGGACATTAAGGTAATCATGGATAACTTTATTCGTAACAAAGAAAGAAGCATTATTGATTTTACGAAGGATATTGGATTGTAAGGTTTTGATACGAGAGAAATTCGATGACTTAGTAGAGCCCCAAAGCTCTACTCCGTAATTCCAAATAGGTCTTATGATGGTAATGTAGATGAGTCTCTTGTGGTTAATTGGGAGCTTAGAGCGTTTGTCTAGTAAGTGTTGAAGTAGCTATTACAAAGTATAAATGGTAATTCGAAAATGTCAATAACATGATGTGAGGCGTGGAGATGCAAAAAAGGGATAAATCATTTTCTAAAAAAAAATTTCTTAAATAAATAATCATTTATAACAACCTCAATTATGCATATATTTGGGTACGATATGATTTTGTTATGTTGCCTCTTAGCCAGATATATCTGCAGCCCCGTTGAATAAGTGGTCAAGCTTTGTCCAAACAGATCTGTATTGAGCGAAGCGGAATCCTTTCATCTTAGTAGTTAGTTTTTTTGGAGTTGTAATATAGGCAGTAACTCCGTTTCAAACCAATGCCTCACTGAACCCTTTACCCACTACGAAAATAGCACGATTCTGCTTCCTTAAGTACGAAAAATTCAATTTGGAAAAAAATCAAGTTAGCCACTTATTCACTGGGACTGTAGGTACGAGTATATTCTATTACTATAATACACATACTCTTAAGGGAACTGGTCCTAGAAAAAAATTATTTTTGCATTCACTTCTATTTGGGCTGAAAATTAAAAAATAATTATCAAATTTATATTCCTATTTTTGGGAATAGAAACCTGTGGGAAGGCTGGAATGGTTATTTGTGGTTTAGTTAGTGATATCGGCATAGCAATGCTAATATAATATATTACTAGTTCTGAAGCGAACACTATATAAATGATGGATACGGGTCTAGTGCAGATTGACTGAAAGCAGAAGGGAGCACTGGACTCCACTACCTAAATCAAAGGTAGGTAGGTACTCAGGATACATCATCAGGTGCAGGATCCATTATGAGCAAACGATCCTGGCAAAAGGAGCCCATGGAAGACTGATGACGCTAATGTGTACCTAGCCAATCACGGATAATTAATGAGGATAATTTCCCCAGCGACAGGCCTCCCTCCCTCCCCCCCCCCCGGTCCTGAGGTAAGGTTACCCCTTCCCCCCAAGCTATATTATGCTAATCCTGGATTTGGACCATGTTGACTCTCCCCAGGAGCTACGATAAAATATTCATCCCTCAGAGCCTTCTCCATAATTAAACTATGGAGCCCTAAATAAAGAAAGGAATTGTGTTTACCCTCCATCTGATTCCTCCATTTTTCCTTATTAAATAGACCATTATGGGGAGAAGTAATATCCGGTATAGAGCTAGGCTGCCGAAATGAGACTTTGTAGAAGATGCGAAAGAATCATCTCAGTCTTACTTGTACATTCATCAATGTTTAAACAGTCGTTTAAACGTTGATGAATGTATAAACGAATTGTTTAATCAACCACAAAAAGGCATTAGCGTTAATGGTTCTTTATTGCAAGGTTAGATATTAAGACAATAATTAGTGAAATATTATCAATATGTAATATTCACAAAAACCACCCACGAAGCCAGAGGAAACCCTATCGAGGTCCGATTTACAAAAACCAATTCTGTTTAATTTTCACGACTTCCTGTCCTCCTGTATCGTACCTGTATCGTTTAATAACATCCCACTGGTTCCTGTAGAACAGGTCCGGTGCTCAGGACTAAACCTTGACAAACGCTTGTCTAGGAATATTCATACTAGACTGAAACGACAAGAAACAGCTCGCCTTTTCAGGCTACTTCAACATACACTAGACAAACGCTCTAAAATCCCAATTAATTACAAAAGACTCATATACATGACAATCATTAGACCCATCTGGAATTACGGAGTAGAGCTTTGGGGCTCCACTAAGCCATCGAATTCCTCTCGTATTCAATCCTTACAATCCAAAATCCTTTAAAAAATCCTCAATGCTCCTTACTTTGTTACGAACAAAATGACTTAATCCATAATGACTTTAATGTCCCATTTGTTACTGATTTGGCCCGAATCGGTTATCAATATTTTCATGACAAACTTCATTTCCACTCAAACCCACTAGGTTTCAACCTCTTCAATTGAACTTCTAAGTTGAACTTATTATTTGAGTACTATGATATAATCCGATGAAATACTCTGTATTTCAACTGTTCGCTTCTTTTAGACTTTTTTGATTGAAAATTTAAAACGAAAGGATTTCTATTTCTTGTAAAAGAACGAAATTATTTATTATTTTCATTGGAACAAATTAAAATATACCCATGTCGCGAAATAAACTTGTGAGTTCATTAAAAACAGGAGACATGAGGGTTGATTAATTTTTAAAATATTATAAAAATATTCTTCGCTTTAATGTTTTATTTCAAATCTGGTAAATATAAAAAATATGTGTGTGGATCATTTTCAAAGAATAAATATACTCCTGCATAATTTCACGACACCATAAGTGTTTATTTCTTGTAGTATAGATATATATGTCGTATATTATGTAGTAACCATAAAATAATAAAAACAGTTGTAACACTAGCTCTAAATAGAAAAACTTTATATAGATCACTAGAAAATCCTTTCAGCTTTCTTAACTTGTATGCAAAATTGAAATTTTCCTAAAACCTACAACACAACTGTACTTCAGGTTATTATGCTTACAAATTATCTTGGTATTTTGTTATTATTATTTGGTATTTATCCTTGATCATTATAACAAATAAACAATTATCTAAATATTTGGTAAGATATAGACAGACTAATATTGTACATATGGATTACCTTAACAGTGTTGCCCATAGGCCAGAATGTCCTAAAATTTTTGGGGATATTTTATTTCGTATAAATACTTCTTTATTTTTATAGTTTATTTTAAATATTAATTTGTTGATAATGTTTGTTGGGCGTTGAAAAAACAAGAAAGCAATGTTTGGCCAGGTTATTAAGTCTCAAGGTTCTTTTAGGCTCGAGGAAAATATATTTTGGGAATAATTGATGTAATATTTATAGATTAGTATTTAAATATTTCACTGATCGAGCTCTTTCCACAATTTAGAGTTAATTTCTGAGGTCTGTAAAGTTCGGAACTAATCGAACTAAGTACAAGGGATAATGACCAACAGAAGGGCTGCAATTACTAAGCATGACCCCTTCAAGCAATTACCTAATGAGAAGAAGCAAGTTGAAAACAAAGCACTGCTGCTAAGGATCGCTACTTAAGTTCTACCTATTCCTAACCTTAGTAGAAGTGGTGGGGGGGGGGGGGGCTTGAGTACACAAAAGCAGCTGTTTAATAACCGGCTCGGTGTGTTTGTGTGTATCTATCAGGGAATATTAATCATGTTTTCATTTGAGTAGGCTCTTCTCGTCGAGTTTTCTTTTCGAAATTTCAAATTCAAATCAGCTGCATAGATTTGCCATGAATCAACCCTGCAAGAAGGAACTTAAAATATATTCCGAGAGAAAAATCTTCATTTTTTTCTAGATATTAATTCAAGCCATACGTTCGTTATAACGTACTTATAATATTCTTTGTAGGATGCAATAGGAAAATCCCCCCAAAAATTACCTTATGTGTCAAATACTGAAAAGGAACCAGCAAGAGTTCGCCAATTCCAAGCATCATCAAAGCACCCATTAAAAGAAAATCGCATCAAAGAAGACTAAATAAAGCTCACACTAACATACAACACAGGCTGTTTGTTCCAGGATTTTAAAGACTTAAGGATTTGTTTTGGGGATTTTTCCTATAGCATGTTATTTATAATTTATATATATGTATGTGTGTGTATTAAAAAATTATTTAAATTTAGTTAATAAACATACTTCCAAAATTATTCTAATTAATAAAAAAATAAACTGTATATAGAAATACATTTAAAAATTAAAGGTAAAGAAAGAATGATGGTAAAAAAAGTAATTATTTTTATTAAAAAGTTATTTTTAACACTCAAATATAAGTTTACTTTTCTAAATTCCAAATTAGAATCAGATTGGACATAAACTAACCCTACGTAAACCTAACTTATGTAGTAATAAATAAAACTTTCCAACTGATAAATCAATGATGTGATTTTTATTTACATATAAGTGCGTTCTATTTATATTGTTGACGCTTCACTCATCCAGTTAGATAATTTTAAAAACAAGTTATCTTAGTTGATATTGTTTGTATTTTTGTTTCATTATTTGCTTTGTTTGTTTCTACTTGGCATTGTAATTTGCATAGATATGTAATTATCTATTGTTTCTATCCCTATAATTATTGTCATCTTATTTCTATGTTATTTTTTATTTCTTGTACACTATTTTTTTTTTCTTTATTCTAAAAATTATATCACTGGAAGTAATACGCAATTTTTTTCCTCATTAATTCTTTCCCATTTGTTAATTTAATTGTATTAATTAATTAAATGTAATCCCATTTACTAAGACATCATAATACTCTGTATAGAAGCCTGTATTGTTATTGTACAGGGACTTATCCCAGGATAAATATAGACTTTATTATTATTATTATTATTAATATATTCTGGAAAATAATAATTTATTAACAAGCATTTCAGGACCTAATTATACCGTAATCCATATATATTTATAAAATATATATTAAACAAGTTTAGGGTAGCCGACTTACATATTTTTAAAGCACCGTTCATTATGAAAAAAAAAATGTTTTTCTCTATAATTTATTTTTTCTTTTTAACATCTTAGACTAACTACCATTTTTCTTATAGTGGAACAATCATTGACATATTATGTTAATTTGTATTCTAAAACAAATTAAAGCTATATTACGCTTTCTACAAGAGGCAGGCAAGATCTGGAAGGAGAGAGACTTATAGTCGTTAAGTAGATTGTGTACGAGTATAAAGGCCCGGTAAAGGTCATCTATTATGTTCGGTCAGTTGTCATCATCACGCCAATAACACCTTGGGGAACCTTCAACGTTTTTCCTTCTATATATATAAAGGGGGGGCCCATTTCAAGTGGATCAAATGTTTTTAACTTCAAAAAAACTTAAAAACGAAACAAAATTCAGAAAAACGGTTCAGGTAAAAGTTCTTTCAGGCCTAGTTTGAAGAAATAAAATTTATTTTTTGTTTTTCCACTTTAAATTTTCAATATCGACCTTCAAAAATGTAGTTCCCTTTCGACCCACATTTATTTTTATTTTTCTGAAATGTACAATCCAAAACATGGAAAAAATGTGCGTAACATTTTTATCTATCTTTCTTAGTTTAAATAGAAAAAGCATTCAATGTTGACTACTTTAGTATTCCTCCTTTACGAGGAAACGGAATGTAGCATCAAGTTATTTTATTTAAGAGTTTTTAGTCGAAATAACTTACTAATCAAGGTATTTTGAATCTTTCAGAAAATGTCTGGACATTTAAAAACCTGTGAAACAGCATACTGAAGTAGTGAGCTTCAGATACTTCTTCTAATGACCTATGAAAGATAGAAAAAAATGTTACATACATTTTTTCCAGGTTTTGTATTGTACATTTCAGAAAAATAAAAATAAATGGGGGTCAAGTGGGAACTACATTTTATGAAGGTCGTGTCTTAAAACTTAAAGTAAACAACCAAAAATATTTTTTTTTTCTTCGAACTAGGCCTTAATAACTACAACTTTTACCTGAATCGTTTTTCTGAATTTTGTATCGCTTAAAAGATAAAAACCTTTGATCCACTTGAAATGGGACAACCTGTGTATCCATATTGATTTTACTGTTTATTTTTAATTAAAGAAAATTAAAAATTATTTTTAATTTTCTCTTGGAACAGCAAGTCTTGCCCTTCACTATCCTTTAATAATACCCCATTCCCGTAGAACAGACTCGATACTTTGCATTACATCTTAAGGAATGCTTAACATGAAATCAACATACTTGACTGAAACGACAACAAAACTGCTCGCCGTTTCAGGCTACTTCAACAATAACTATACAAACAGTTTAAGCTCCCAATTAATCGAAAAACATTATATGAATATGATAAGACCCATTTGAACTTTCGGAGTAGAGCTTTGGGACTCCACTAAGCCATCGAATTCCTACCGTATCCAATCCTTACAATCCAAATTCTGTGGTAAATTCCTCAATACTCCTTAGTCAGTTACGAGCCATTCTTTATTTCAACTCACCAGTTTCAAACCTAGCAGCCTCTTCAATTTCCGATAGGCCTCCGATGAGTCGAAAAAGAAGTTGGCCTCGTTACATTCTAAGTTGAATTTGTTATTCAAATAAAAAAAATTATTTAGTATTTCTTAAAAGGTATCCAAATAATTGATTCTTTTTTTTTTTTTTTTGTATTCATTCCATTATTGTCGTTTAAGTTTACCGAAATGCAAATGAACCTCATTAATTATGCCAATAATTCCGTTAACTGAGATCTTTGAGTTGTGGAATTAATTAAATTATTTTACCATTTCAGTGCATCTGCTGCGTCATTTTCTTTTATTAGTTCTCCATTTGGGAACGCCATTGTGGAACGCCCTACCACCAAGAAGTGGTAGAGAGAGAAGGGAGAGAATCTAAGTAGTGGGAGGTTTCTCATCAATGGAGGACGGGTTTCACACAAATAACGTGGAATAATTCCAATTGACTTGTCAATTGTTATGTTTATGTTTCTAAAATTAAAAAATACAAATTCTATCGTAAGAGAACTACCGAACAAATTAATAATTCTTCCAAAACTCGGCGCTTTTATTTCTAAAATTATAAACAAAATACTTATGTAAGATACTTCAACTCTTATGATTATTTAATGGCTTAGAAAAACTATAGTTCTTACCATGTATTGAATCCTAGATATAGATATATACCGTTTTAGATATACAGTTTTGCAGTTGTTAATATTTTTTTTAATTTAAATTTGGTATATATTTATAAAATATATACCTACATAGTAATATTAACAAGGCCTGAACAACTACAACTTTTACCTGAATCGTTTTTCTTAATTTCGTTTAAAAGTTAAAAACGTTTGATCCACTTGAAATGGGACACCCTGTATATCTTACCAACACAAAACCATTAAACAATTAAGATCTCAAGAAACATACATCATCAAGAGAATGCCTCATCCTTGTAACTATTAACCTCTGAGGGAAATCTGTAATGTTTAATATATTATTTTATTCTACACCCCGAAAATTGTATCGTACATATAATCTATACCTTAATACCTATTTAAGAAATGTTAGTTTTTTTACAAAAAACATTAATAGGTTAAATGCTACAAGTACACTTTACAAAATGAGAGAAAATACAAAGGTATCGAAATGTCTTCCTTCCTTTTCAGTTTGATACATTAGTATGTTGAAGAGATCTCGTAGCAAGCTCCTTTTCACAAACCTCCAAACATAACTAGACATTTCTGAGCATCATTTGCCCCAGATCGTGATTAATTAGTGTATTCCAGTTTATACGCGGGATTTCACCATCAATTATAGACTTAACACTGATATCGCATAAGGAACCAGGATCCTCTTCATTCCTGCAACCTAATTAATTATACCATCTAATGTATCAGATACAGGGCACGGTATATATATATATATATATATATATATATATATATATATATATATATATATATATATATAATCCTTTAAAATTTAATAATAGCAATTAAATATTAAAATTTATAAAAAAAATAAATAACTGTTAGTATACAAATAGAATATTGCGCCCTAAAAGAATTGATCTGGGTAATTCAGTGTGCTAAAGATTCCGGGCTCAAATCCGGCAGTGGCAAATAAATTATTATGTAGGATAAAAAATAAATATATGTAGAATTTTCTGACCACCCTAAGGCTCACTCATCTTACTAATATTATAAATGTGAAAGTTTGTATGTTTGTCTGTCTTTCACGCAAAAACTACTGGACGGATTTGGATGAAACTTTACAGTAATATAGGTTATACATCAGAATAACATATAGGCCATAGCAAGTGCAGATTTAAGGGGGGGAGTGCACGAGGGCACGTGCCCCCCCAACAGTTTTTTAGGTACTGTGATACCATGATTGTACATAATTAAAGGGAAATCACATGATCATAGTTGTTGAAATAACAGAAATAACATGAGTGAAACTATTTGTTTTGATATCCAACTAATCTTACTAATATTATAAATGTGAAAGTTTGTATGTTTGTCTCTCTTTCACGCAAAAACTACTGAACGGATTTGGATGAAACTTATTGAGTAAAATAGGTTCTAAATCATAGGCTACAGCAAGGGCAGATTTATGTGGGGGCATGTGCCTCCCCCGTTATAGTACATAATTAAAGGCAAATCAGGAACTTAGGATCTTGAAATTTGTAGTCAGGTTCTTTGTATAGTTTAAGAAAGAAATTTGGATAATTCCACCCCAAGGGTTTTCCCTTTAATATAATAGGGGTTCAAAGGTTGTATAAAATCCGTCAGTTTTGAAGTTAGACATCTGATATTTTGGATGTATGAGTAACGTATATTTTAAAAAAATAATTATTTATTTAAAATGATCTTTCACGAAACTTTATGTGTCAGACCAAATTCCACGCGAGCGAAGCCGCGAGCATAAGCTAGTACTCTATAAAGACGAAAGAGGTCACCCTTAATTGGGAAAAACCAGGCGGTTGAGCGTGATTTCAGACAAGTGACTTCCCTGAACTAGAAACAGTACAGTCTCTTTTTTTAATATTTCATACTCAAATATTTCACCTATGATCGGTTTATCACATACGCACTGAAGTAGCTGAGTCGCATAAGTTGCCGCATGCTTCATAAAAAGCAAAAGACGCGCTTGTCCCACTTTCCTCTATATAAATTGAAATATTAAGAATAAAGTCAGTTCATTACGAAATACTTCTTAAATCTAATATTCTGAACAGTGAGGACACAGAGATTTTTAGCAATATTTTACTTATGAATGTTATTGTTCAATTATAAAAATAATCGTGGTAAATAAATGCAAATATTTAAAATTATAATTATCTGCCGGTTAGCAATCTTGAGATATTTACACAAGCAAGAATAAGTTTACTAATGAGATAGCGAGCAAGTTGGTGAGCGAAGGTTACACGCTACGCCGAGCGGAATCCTCAAGACGGAATGGAAATAGGAAACTGGAAAAATATTCAATGATTTTCTCGGTACTATTACTTCTTGAATAGAGTACATAGAAAGGGTAAATATAGGAAATATATACGGTGAGTATATGGCAAGGGTAAATAATGACAATGGAAATTGATATGAGACAAATATTCTGGGATATGAGTTGTTTTAAGGGGAGGGGGCACCAGCCAATTCCGATATAGCAGAGCGGATGAAAACAATAAAGGAGAATTGAACTATTTACTTTTTACCATGAATCGTAAATTTTCTCGGTTGAGTTTTGTTTTGTATTTGTTTATGCCATTATATTGAAAATAATACACATACAGAAAAGAGTTTATACTAATTTATCCTAGAAAATCTTCGTCCGGTATGCATAATAATAACAATAGTTATTTACTGCAATGTACAGTAAGTATAAATAAAAGTAAAAAAAAAAACCTCTATTACGAAAATATTTGGTACAGTTTGTTTAGGCGTGATTAGACTGAATAATTTTAATAGGAAGCAAATGGAAGTACCACGGGAATTTGAATGAAGTCTCAGATATTAACAAAGCGTTTGATTTATTAATTTAAATAACATGCGAGATTTCTTAAATACTATTAAATATGCATGTAAAAGAAGATACAAATTAGTAATAGCGTCTACAAAATTAACTTAAAATTAAACATGTAACTTAGCGATCTAATGAACAAAGTAATTTAATACAAACAAAAGAAGAAAAATGATTAATATGAATGGGAGCGATAATTAACAATAACAGAAATGCTCCATGCTAGCATAATGGCCAAAGATATGATAACTACAAAATAAACTTGAACGTTGTAACGAAGTTTTCAATAAGGCGCGAAGATGTGCGAATTACTATTATCTTCGCCAGTGATCACGGCATGAAGGAGCAATGAGTATGATATCATGAATTAAATTGAACTGTCCGGTTGGTACCATGTAATACGTTGATCATCAGGAGAAAAATTAGTTGACAATTTGAGGCCTTATGGTAATGAAATGTGACTTACAATTTGTGTGATGTATACTCAATTATCATCTCAGCATAGCTTCTGGCGAGTGACAATCTTGAAACCTCTGGACGTCCTCACAGGAATAGCGGCTTGAAAGCGGATTACTAGGCGGCAGTGTGCGATGATCTTAGCTGCGAAGGGCTGATAGAACTAGTCCGCTCGGCGATCTAATAGCAAGTGAAGTGACTCAATAGCGTCGCTTCCCTCTCCTAGCTTTTGGCGGTACAGTACATTTTTCGATTTTAGAAGCAATGATCTGTCCGTTCCATCTGGCGGGCAGTCCAGGTTCGCGACTAAACACAGTTATTTAGCAGATGACACGGATTTCGGTTTTCACTGCAGCTGCACATACATATAAATGAAATAATAATCGACGATTATTCAAACTAAAATATCGATTGTTGTATAATTTATAGTAATATTAAATCACTATATCTAAAGTTTTAGCATTTGAATAAAGTACTGCACAATATTCAAGCGTTAGATTTGTAATTTCTTCACAAACACACAAAATCACAAAACAGCTATTTATGGATCAAAATCTGTCTATAAAAATATATCAAAGTCAGGAATAAAATATAAACTAAGCTAATAAAACATAAAATAAGTATAGTTAAATGGACAGAATAAAATAAATTTGAAAAAAATTAAACCATTAAAGTTAATAATGGCATTCTTTATTTAACAATATAAGCTTCATTACAGAGAACTAGAGAAAAATCAAACATGATATATTATAAATACTCTTTA
The DNA here is from genome assembly GCA_037127475.1 of Arma custos. NCBI lineage: Eukaryota > Metazoa > Arthropoda > Insecta > Hemiptera > Pentatomidae > Arma > Arma custos. The sequence continues at coordinate 205,177,336 of CM073759.1, read as the reverse complement.
AATTTTCCACGGCCACAATTTACACAAAACATCAGTTGCTTCTTCTTGTTCAGACCGCGTCGGTGAATTTTCTGCCAACGTTTCGCCAGGCAAGGTCTAACCAGAAGAAACAACTGAAGTTTTTTGTATGATATATTATATTTTGACAAGGAGGAGCGAATATTAACTTACTCAAATACATTTACTAATCAATTCGGTAAGCTTATAAAACAACCTTATAAAATATAGTTTTCCGATTCCCAAATTTAAGCAACTATAACGCATTATATAGCGTAAAAGAAATCAACAAAACTATTAATTTTTTTAATACAATATTAATACACCTTTACAACAACATATTATAACTACATACTATACCCAATATTTATATGATTGGAAAATACAATAAGATTTTTGTAAAATCTCTCATAACTAAATTTCATAAATTTCAGTAAAATAATTACACAATGAATAAAATAACATTAAAAATTATTTTTGAAAAATTAGGGGGGTACCCTTTTCCCTTCTAACGCAAGATCAGCAAGCCCCTATTTAGCAAAATATACAACTGTTCATTAAATTGTGCTAAACGCCGATTTACCTTCAACTAATCATCAGCCGAATGACTAAAGATCGATCTCTAACTTATTGATCGAAAGGGAAGCACTAAACATTGATGGTTAATAAAGAGGGCCAACATTAGAAGGGTGGATAGGACCCTTGGCTGGGATATTGGACCGCCGCCAGTTCTGGAGGCAAAAAGAAACCCATTTGGAAGATATATTGCTTGTCAATCTTTCTCATTTCTTTCGGCCCTTTCTCAATACATTTGCATTTACATCATCCACTGCGTCGCTTCCTATTGTTAGTAATACTGCGAAATGTTAAAACTGTACTCAAGAAATAATACATACTTAACGCTTGTTATTAATGAATAAAATAAATTTATTCCATGGAGAAGAAAATGGTCCAACGAGTGAGAAATGTGTGGAGGACAAAAATAAATAATTAAATAGTGTGCAAATATTTCTTAGAAACAAATATTTCGACATACATGGTAGGCATACTTTAGGTCTTAATAACAAAAGATATGTAATTAAAAAATTATACAAACATAGCAGGATCTATATGAATGAAATTAGAGATACAAAACATACGTTATTTAGGTGAAAAAACGAGTACAATCTCGTAGTTAAAATAAAATATTGACTATAAAAGATGGAATAAAAGTTCTAAATATAAATAATAAAGTACACAGTATCCTACTTGAGAGGTCACAAGTATGAGAGTCAGGAGAAAAGTATGAAGCAATAATTAAGAAGGAACAGAATGTGAAGGAGTGACAATTGAAAGATCGTTATAATTAAATTGAGAAGAAGTAAGGAAGGGTTGTGAATATGCAAATAAATTAAAAATACATATTTGTAAACATATAATAACGAATATACACCAAATAATATGAATATTTTTAAAAAAGGAGAATAAACTAAAGTAATTACAACAAATAAATAAAGTGATTGAGCAGTAGGAAAGAATAGATACAATAAATGCTAGGAATATCAATAATAAAAAAAAATCTAAATAATAATGTAAAATTAAAATCAAATTAAGATGAGATGAAGTAATAAAATTTATTAATTTATAAAAATATTCTTAATTTATTTATGTTTTGGGTTCGTACGTTAAACTATCATATGTTGATGCTATAAGGTTAGCATTCCATGTTTTTACAATTAGACAAATGGTGTGTAATAACTACAATATTGAGTTTTTTTGGGAAGTTTTGATTTTAATTTTCTCACAATTTAAGTAGCTTATTGAATTTTGTTTGTCTGAAATATTAATCATCATTGCCATTTTTATTTTCTCCTAGCTTGATTATATATACAGCTCATTCGTCATGATAAAGCTTTCTAAAATGCACCTCCTTCGTTTTGTTAATTTCACAACTTATGTTTATATTTCGTACTTTTCTTTCATGACTTTACAATTAAACAAATGCTAGTAGTAAGTATCTATAGTTATTTTTTTTTAAATTTCTTCAACATAATTTTAAACTGTACTTGTATAATGAATTTTGTCTCGAAAATTATTTTATCAATTTTGCGTACGGAATGATCTTTATTTCAATAATAAATTCCGAATTATTTATCATATTGGCATTAAATTTAGGTATTTCATTCTTCTTCTTCTTCAATCGGCGCAACAACCCATTACTGGGTCCTGGCCTCCTCAAGCAGCTTCCGCCAGCTTAACCGGTCAAGTGCAGCTGCTCTCTAATTCTTCTCTAGGGCGGATTTTAACCCAGGTATTTCAAACTTTTTTATAAATACTGTTTAGTTCTGTATTCTGTAACTGTAATTACTTTAATCTAATTAAGTATGTATAGTACTATAATTTCAAATTCATGACGTAATAAGAATAATAGGTAATAATTTCTAAAGTTTAATTGCTGTAATTAAAAACCCAAGAACAATATTTATATTTAACTATTATTGCATGGCTAAATATTTATAATGTAAAGAGAGAGGAAAACCGAAAACACCAAACATGATCGAAAGCACTGGAGACATCGAAATCCATAACAGATTTTATTACTCGAGGTTAGCCGTGGAAGTTCTATTAGCGAGTTATAATCGAGGCAATAAGAGAATATCGACACGAAGCAATATCTGGCCAAGGAGCAACAGATGATAGCCCCGATAATCTCTCCACTGATTGGGCCCTGTTAAATGAACGAGCCCGTGGCCGCCTTGTTAATTCACATCGAGATAAGCCGCGATGATTAAATCATCGATAGTATCGATACTAGGGGAGATGGTGGGTTGAAAAATGTGCGAGGTGCCGGGGGGGATCGTGCCCCAGCGCCCCCTCCCAATTTATCCCGAGCTCCCCAATTTAGTGGGTCAGTTGCCGCTGTTAGCCCCTCACCGGGCGCCTTTTAGCCGTGTCCTCTCAATCACGATAACAATTTACCAGATGGTTTTGCTTTCTTTTTTTTCTCTCGTTTTGTTGTCCATGACGGCAATAACGGTTTTATTTATACTGTTTGTTTATTTTTATATATTTTTTCAATTTCAATTTTAAAGAAAGGTATACCTATTATTAAGAACAATTTAAAAATTTACAACAACGAAATTGTAAAGTGCATATAATAAAATAAATATAAAATTTTGACAATGTACATTAATAATTAATGCACAATTCATAGTTATTACTGATACAATGATCATGGCGGTTGGTGTTAGAGAAGGCCAAGACAAACTTGCGGGTTTTAGCGCCATCATAATAACAATAATAATAACCCATGATTACTTTCTTTCAAACCATATTTAGCAAGCTACAATAAATGATAATACACGTAATTAAACAAGGAAGTTCAAGTACTGCTAAAACCGTTGTTACTAGGCACCGAAACTATAATTGACACTGTTCATAGACAGAAGATATGAGGGAATGGAGTATGTGCAAATAAATCAGAGTATTAGGACACAAAGTGCATTGTAAGGCTAAATGGTCAGGCATCTCAACTCTTATTTTTTATAAAGGAGTGAAGCAGGGTGATTGTCTTAGTCCTCTTCTTTCCGTCCTTCTTATGCATTAAGTTAGGAAGACCTCTAAGAGCAATAGTGGAATTTTGGAATGTGATACTAAGGCCATGGTTTATGCGGATGAAGTGGTTCTGATCGTTCAGCATTAAAAGTTCCACAGAAGAGATATTAATAAATCTTAATTAGTGCATATATCGAAATAATAGCAGTTAGTTATAAGATCCATTCATTGTTGTTTGTTTGTTTGTTGTTGCTTAGAGGCGTAAAACCCTAGGGTCATCAACGCTTGTATAGTTTTGATTTTTACAGATGATTGATGTATAGTATGTCCGATATGGATTGATCAGTATGCTGTATTGCATTACGGCAATCCAATATAGTTGGACAGCACTGCTGAAAATAAAGCATTTCTCTCTAATTATCTTTTAAAAAATAAAATAAAAAGATGAGAAAAAATGTAAAAAAACAACAAATGCATCTATAGTGGGGGCAATGGATGATCAAATATTGGTTATTAATTTGTAGTTATTAGTTTGTAATGAATTTCACCACTTTGCCAATTCAAGATTTGCTGTCTCTAAGGGGCCAATAATCCATTCATTGAAAAAATAAATCTTACTAATATAATAAGCTGAAGCAGGGCTATCTTAGTGTCCTCGGTCTTAGATTCATTTTATAACATTACTTTTTTTAAATTTCGAACTTATTAAAAGCTAAAACCTATAAGAAAAAAAAAGTGAAAAAATAACCTGATTATAGTGTAAAAAATAATTAAAGTTTTAAAATATAGAAAAGTTTATTTTTTTTATATGGTTTAGAAAACAAAGTAAAAAAGTAATTAAAGACAATTATCACTACAATTTACTATTGTCCGAGCTTATTTTTTTACAGATTGAACTTCAGATATTAATAAATACAATAAAATACTAACATTTAAATATATAAAGTAAATATTCCAGCATTCTTAAAAGAAGGAATGATAACAAAAGGTAATCATTGTACATACAACAGAAAAACAGATAAATAAATCCCAGAAAAACATCCGGAAACTGAAATGTCGTTTTAATCTACTATCACATTACTCGCACAAAAAAGTTACTGACAAAAAAAAAAGGGGATTAATCATTAAATACAACCGTTACAAATAACTAACCGCTATCATTGCAGATAATGATATAGTTAAATTTGTCTAGATCCTAGAGGCAATTTGTGCCCTTCGTTGATAACAGCATAACTTGGGGAGGAAGGGGGGGGGAGGGTGACCCAACTTTATTCTCCTTCTAAATTACCGGAGGGGAGAAGGGGGATATTAACCCCCCTTCTCCCTTGGCCCCGGCCCAACCGCCTCCGCCCGATATCAATACCCCGAGTCAGTCAGGAGCGATTTTTTATTAGGAACAGTCACTCAGTAAGGGCCGATTGATCCAGTTCCAGATTCTGGGTCGTCAGGGAGTATAATCTAAGTTTGGACTGGAGTAACTTCAAACCGCAAGAAGAATTGAATGCGTCTCATTAACTCGGAAAATGTATTTAGTAATGAAGTTTACTTGACATGAATATAAGAGGTTTTTAACAAGAAGTAAACCAACAGAGGCTTCGCCGTCCTTCGGAAGAGGCGTAAAAAGGGGTCCCAAACCGGTTCTTGTCAGGTACTCGTTAAAGATGGATGGATCCAAATTAAACACGGAAAGGCAAATTTAGGGGTCCTACTGTAGCATCGTCCGATTAGCCTTAGCAGCATGAATGCCGTTAAATGAATAAAAAACAAGTATGTAACTACTAATAAAAAACGGAAAAATGTCAATTATATTTCGATCTTGCCATGCCATTTATATTACTTCGCACCATAGAGAAATTTGTGCTTCTCAATTATTGTTGTGTTCCTTATCTGCTTTATTAATTCCTTCACGCATTCCTCTTGCATCGTATGCCATCATTTTTCCATAGATTTATTTATTTATTTTAACTTGCGACGGGAGTACGGTGATAACAGTAAGGTAGTGAAGGTTACAAACAGTTGAGTGGCCAAAGAGGTTTGTGTGAAAGGGATTTCCCAATTCCTCAACCGCTTAATTTATTTTATTTCATTCAATACTTATTACCGTTAAATAATTTATATTTATTTTTTAGTTTATTATTGTACAGTTTTCATTTATTTATATTACAGTGGCAAATCCATGCGTAACCTGTCCTCAGCTGTCCTGTTCTGTTGTGTTGCTTGCGGATTATAGTGAAGACCCATTGTTATTTTTTGTTATACTATTAGCTATTTTTAAAACAATATCCACCTGTACTTGTACCCGAATTTTAATTAAAGTGTTTTAAAAAAATAGACTTATTCACTTGAACCTTACTCATTTAAAAACTGATGTTTAACAGTACTGATTTCGGACTGATTTAGAGTCATTCCTAATAGAAAAAATTATGTTTTTAATAATTATTTTTCAGTTAAATGAAGCATTTTTGCCTCATAGTATTCCAAGATCTTTTCTTACTAGCATTGACAAATCGAGGAATTTTCTTGGAATGGAGTTCTGTACCAGATATTTTCCAATATTACCTAAATCTCAAGAGTTTGCTTAAAAACGTTTAATTGTTCAAAACATTTTCAAATACACCCTAGTCTCATATCTCATGCGACAGTAAGCAATAAAAAAAAATGCACGTGCCATCACTAAGAGCATATAGCCTCGAGTTCTATCTCGTAATATTTTCATTCAATTAATAAACATGATAATTTTGAAAGCTTTCCTTAAATAAAATTAGTATAGTATTTTTTCTGGATATAGGCCATATTGTAACAGAGGCGAATTTGCGGTCGCAAGTGATCGGCAACTGTCGTAGAAATTGACTGCATTAACAATCGATACTTAGATTCAATATTCGATGAAGGATTAATTGACGGCCGAAAGTGTTCCAACAGAGCATTAATCTCCTAGAAAACTTCATGAGGACGTTGTTACCTGTTGAATAGCTAATGCGGCAGTGGGGGGGGGGATCTTTCCCCATTCACAGCTTATCAGACGACAGCGAGTATCGCCGCTCCTATGAATGATTAAAGGGAAAGGCGTCTGATTCCTTTTCTCATACATCACGCCCTTTCCTAAGCCCTTTTCCTTCGATAAATCGCTCCTTATTTTTTCCTGTATAAAGAGCCGAAGAAGGCGGAGTCAGAAAGAAAAGTTCCGAGATGGTGAGGAAAAAGTTAGCGCGCTTTTCCCCCGAGTTGCTGAGAGCGACCGCACGGCACGGTTGCGGCCAGTTCATTCCCTGCGTTGTTCGCGGCGTTGTTCTTCAAAAATTAGTCCATATCGAAATATAGCACCATGATGTAACAATGAAGAGAAAATGAAACACGTAGAATGCTTCAAAAGATACAATTATGGATATAAGGATAATTGACTGACAAAAAATTACTTTAAAATATCTGGATGGGAGGTTTTCACGAGAATTCCTAATTGCGTTCATAGAATATTCCCAAACAAATGTCTTTTAACAATTAAATAAATCATTACACAAAGACCTGAAGATACCATTCTTATCTAACATGAAGAACTACAAATAATTTCATGACTCATTTGATAGACACCCAGACTTATCGGAACAATCATTACTGATAGACAAATTATCAAAGAATCCCACAAGAAGACTGAAACGTCACTTGAACAGGGACCTACTACAGATAGATGAAATACGCAAGGCGTGACTCCACCGGGAGTTTTCCCATCCAAGCTTCCACGTGAATCCCTTAGGAAAAGGTCACAAATACAATATGTGATCATTTTTCTTATATATACATTTTTATAATATCTATCAATAAATATTTATTATAGTTTATACACATATATATATATATATATATATATATATATATATATATATATATATATATATATATTATTATTATTATTACATAGGACGGTTTAAGGTCACCTGTGGTCTAGTGGTTAGCGTAACAAACTACGAAGCCCAAGATCGCGGGTTCGTAGCCCGGCAAGTGGCCCTAGGATTTTTTTAAGGGAGTAAAAATCCTTAGTTACACCGTCCTTCGGAAGGGACGTTAAAGGGGGTCCTGAGCCTGTACGATACCAGGTACTCGTTAAAAATCCCTATCCTAATTAAACCTGGATAGGCAAAATTTAGAGCTCCCACTGTAGCATCGTCCGATCAGCCATAGCAGCATACAGTGACGTTAAATTAATTAACTAACTAACATAGGAAGGTGCTCAGTGTGTAGGGTGCTTAGTTGCTATATTGAAGGTCCCGCAAAGAAACGCGTATATTCTGTTTTTGAGTCATTAAGAAACTGAACCATGAAGAGCAAAATGGAAAAGGTTTGTGTGCGGAATACTTTTTTGTTTTCTAGTTTTTATAAAACTTGTAAGAACATTTCGAAACGCTGTATCTAAACTAATAATATAGTCTAATTTATATGATTATTTTTTGTTTTGTAAGAAATTTAATTAACTTTTCTTATTTTTGCCTGATGAATCCTCTTAAGAAGAAACTTATCGAACATAATTAGTCTATATTTTAAATGATTCTGTGCAGAGAAAAACTGTACGATTTTAATGAATTTTTAAGTTAATTAAGTATTTAAATGCTTATCGACTGGTTCTAAATCCTGAACTCAAAAGATAATTGCATTTGTTTTATTAGCTTATAGGAGATTTTTATTATCACAAAACTTGATATTTTAAATTTATTTATATATACATAAATGAAAAAAAGAGAGCTAGAGAGATATTACAGGATATGTAGTGTCATTTTATACTAATGAAAAATTAATAATGGATTGCAATGTTCAGAGGGTGCAGTCAAAGACTAAACAAAATAAGAAAAACTTATTCTACTCTCCCAACGTTTATACATCGTCGCTGTCAAAACAATACCGCCTATCTGCAACTTTTGCTGAAAATGAGTTAGTAAAGGTAACGCATTCTACAGGTTGAATTACACACTAGTAAAAAAAGTTTTCAAGGTTGAACGCAAGGCAATGCTGTAAGTAGCAATTAAAAGATAACCTATATACATAACATAATAGAACGTATAGCGCGTTATTTTCTCTCTCCTGTAAAATCGCCTAAAGTGTAGATAGGCAATATTGTTTAGACAGCGACGATATACACGTTTATTTTCTTTATTGAAATTTGACAGAGTTTGGGTCGACACAGCCAGCCCTGGGGGCATCTTCATCTACATCTTTTTTTTTTTTAATTTAATTTATTGATATTTTCAACTATAATAATATTGCAATAAGTAAATCTGATAATATGTACAATATGACATGAAAAACACTTGTAAAGAAACTACCCATCGCTAGCACTCCAATATAGTTCTATAGTAGATGGGCTCGATCTTCTTTTGAGACGCCTCGGAGGGTTATCAGGAATAGTATGAGAAGCAAGTTGAGAGACTAGCGGATTCAAGTATGTATGGAGCTTGTCATGGAAGGTTAGGTATCTAGTTTGAGCCAAATCAGTAAGGTATGGGATATCAAGATCATGATGGATGAGCTTGTTTGTGACATAATAAGGAGCATTGAGGATTTTACGATGGATTTTGGATTGCAAGGATTGAATACGAGATGAATGGGATGGTTTAGTAGAGCCCCAAAGCTCAACTCCGTATTTCCAAATAGGCCTGATAACTGTCATGTAAATGAGTCTTTTGTAATTAATTGGGAACTTAGAGCGTTTGTCCAGTAAATGTTGAAGTAGGCGAAAACGACGAGCAGTTTCTTTTCTTTTCAGTCTTGTAGGAGGATTCCAAGTGAGACGTTTATCCAGATGGAGTCCTAGGTAACGTATCTGCTCGACAGTCCCTACATTTTAGGACAAAAAGTTGGCGCATTTATTATTTTGTGTAATCTTGACCATTTCGATGTATTTTTAGTATTATCCAGTCAACTATTTTCCACTTAAATAATGAAAAATTAGTTTTTGCGATTATTAGTGGACTTTCTTTAATTATAGAGGGATTTAAAAAGACTGAAAATCAATCCTGAAAAGTTTTCCTATTCGAAGAGTCTCATAAAATTTCAATAAAATCTTTGAATTCGATTTTATAGACATCTATGATTCTAAGGGGAGTCGATGATTGTAATAGGATTGTGGTTGTTGTAAGAGGAAGATATAAGAAAGGCGTCATTCATAAGTTTGATAGGATGTTGAGAGAATGGGCCTCATGTACGGCCATGACAGGGCTTGATACGTGTGCTGGGTTCGCCTCAAACTTTTCTGTCAGACTCGAGAACAAATTGAGTTTAAGTCTCAACGTCTTCACGGCTACAATCTGTCCTCTCTGACAGCCCTCCAATCAACGCGTCTAAAGGATTCATTGATTCTATTTATTATATACTCTCTATGGATGAGTATATATTTATTTAAGTATCTTGCTAGAGACTTAGTATATAGATGAGATGTGTAGATCAATCTTAAGAAAGATCCATGGTCTTTAAAAATGCTTACTGAGTGATAGGAATAGTAACATATCGAATTATTTTTCAATATTTAGCAAATCTTAAACGTTTTGATTATTTGATTAAAATTATTTGGATTATTTTTGAACAAAAAGCCGCAAGTAGTCTTAAATTATTGGATCGTTTTTAATAATTTCATTAAATATTTTAATTATTCGCTATGGAGTGTGAAGTAATAGAATTATTTTACTCATGAAAGACTTAGATAAGTTTCTGAACATAATTCAGAATATTTAAACAATTCTTTTCATATATTGTTTCTATTTTTTTGATTGGGGTTTTAAACACTAAAATGTTCGGTTTGAGGCCAAAACCTAAACCTGTACCACTACAACCCATGAAGGGTCTGGGGTTCAGTCCATGGTAGAGACTGTACTGTTTCACGGACAACGGTTTCCTCTGACAAGGAGGTGACTTGTCCTAGGTCACGCTCAAACGCCAGATTTTTCCCCCTTGTTTTGGGTACCTGGGTATATTATTTTTATAATATTGTATAGAGGCTGGGTGGGCCCCAGGAGGGTCCTAGATCCTATATGATCCATCTCCCGCTGCAAACATTATTGAGGCCAAATAATATACATAAAAAGCTGCATTCATTTTAATCGTTATTGTGTGTTACAGTAAACTATCTACATATAAACATATGTAATATATATTTATATCTAGATTAACATATAAATGTATATATTAACATATATATATATATATATATATATATATATATATATATATATATATATATACTATAAAGATGACACAAAGATCTCGAAATTTATTTGTAACCCTAAATGTTGTTTGTTACAAATAAATTTCACACTATACTCAGGAAGAAAAAAAGGGAGCAGCACCGTCGACGAATGAGGGAGAACTGGGCAAATGTCAAGAAGAAAAAAGACAGTTTAAATCGCGTGGTCCTTATTAGGACAATAGGAATAAAAAAAAAATATTAATAAGGGAAAATATGATGAATGTATTGAAAAAGTGAATCGGTGTTTTATGATTATGAACAATATTTAATAGTATTCATATCGCTAAAGTATCGAATATGAAAAAAAATTTCGGGAGGATGGAAAAACTGTTTCAAGGTTCATTTAAACTCAGTTAAAATACTTGATACTTGGGGGTTTAAGACTTATTAGATGAGCTGCGATGGTTCGGCCATGTTTCCAGAATGACGGAAAACAGAGTGGCGAAGGCCGTATATGAGACAAAGGTGGAGGGTATGAGACCAAAAGGAAGACGAAGGAAGACTTGGAAAGGCGCAATCCAGGAGGCCGTTGACAGAAGAGGTTTGGAATGGAGAAGGAGAAGACGATTGTTACATGAGAGGGATTCATGGATCAAGCTCTAAAGAAAGGATCCTCACACCGTTGGCGGTAGAAGAGGAGAAAATTAAATAATATACTTGAAGTGTCAATGTTGATGGGCTTATAAAGTAAGCGAACGAACTTCTGAAAGGTTAACAAAGGTAGACCAAGAGGTAGATGGGATGATTGCGCAAAATCTGTTAATAGCTAGCTACTGGTGGTATTTGCATTAAGCCTTGATGCCCGCTAAAGCTTTTACTATTAGGATTAAGAGTTTTGGACAGTAAAGAGATAAGTGTAAGTTGCGTGTAATGAGCAAAATTTTTTTCTCCTTAGTGTTTGTGACGGAACGATACATGTCATAGGTTACAACGCTTTGCTATCCTAAGGTAAATAATTAAGTTTTTTACGGACAAAATAACATATTTTCTACATAATTGTATGAATTGTAACAGTTAGTGTAAACTCTAGATAAACTGACTGTAACATATTTAGCAAATGTAGTTCAGAGAGAGGGTACTGGTGTGCCGTGGCGTCCAGCGTGTGGTCGGAAATCCTGGCCGAGCTGCCAAACTGTCCCGCACCCTTCCTCACAAATTAGTTCCTCAACATTAAACAGTAGCTCCCGTTGCCCGAACTCCTTCCTACACATAAGCCGGCATTATCATACAATAATATTAAAATATATGTCGCTGAATAATTTAAATTATTATTTTCAAGCAATAGAAATAAATTAAAACACAAAAGGCTATTCAGCCAAGGGGTTCTGTAAGTCGTAGAGACTGTACTATTTTTAGAACAACAGTTTTGCAGAGAGGCGATTTGTCCCAGAGCATACATAACCGTCAAGTTTCTTTCATTATTTTGGGTACCCACTTTAAATAGGCTCGAAGAGCAATAAAAGGTTCTGCAGATCCTTAAGGACCTACTCCCAGATTAAATAAAAGTCTGCCAGAAGCGGGGAATGAACCCAGGACCATCGGAATGGCAAATCGTTACTTTGCTTGTCGTTAACATATCTATCTTATTAAGAAATTTTACATATTGTGATATGAATTCTAAAACTAAAAACAAAACACAGAAAAAAATCAGTACTGTCCTTAATACTTTGTAAGGACAGTACTCTTCCTATGGCTGTATGGCGCGGAAGCGTGGATATGCAGAAACTCAAGAAGAATCTTTTTTTTTTTAAAATTTATTTATTTTTATTTACAACTGTATTACAATTATACAACAAGTAAATAGGATGCGTGATACATAATGACATGAGAATGACAAGTAGAGAAACTACCCACTGGTTGTACTCAAATCAAAGTTCAACTAAGAAGGTCACGTGGCCATCTTCTTTTCAGACGCCTCGGAGGATTATCAGGAATTGAAGAGGAAGCTAGGTTGGAAACTAGAGGGTTTGAGTGGGAATGAAGTTTGCTATGAAAGGATAGATACCGGGTTCGGGCCAAATCAGCAACAAAAGGGATACTCAGGTCGTTATGGATGACTTTATTCTTAACAAAATAAGGAGCATTGAAGATTTCACGAAGGATTTTGGATTGTAAGGATTGGATACAAGAGGAATTCGATGGCCCAGTGGAGCCCCAAAGCTCTACTCCGTAAGTCTAAATAGGTCCTATGATGGTCATGTAGATGCGTCTTTTGTAGCTTAGAACGTTTGTCTAGTAAGTGTTGAAGTAGCCTGAAACGTCGGGCGGTTTCTTGTCTTTTCAGTCGTGTATGAGGATTTCAGGTTAATCGTTTGTCTAGGTGCAAGCCTAAGTATCGGATCTGTGGGACATTATTAAAGGATACTGAAGGGCAGGAAGTCATTGGTTTACGACGTAAGGTAAAAGTGATTTGATGCGATTTTTGAGATTTTATTTTAATTCTCCAGTTTTGACACCGTTCTTCAAGATCAGTGATATGAGATTGGAGGCTTTTGGATGCAATAACTGGATTGGTGTAGACTGATAATACACATGTATCATCAGCATACGTGGTAAGGATAGTATTAGGATGAGTTGGGATGGCAGCTGTATAAACTGCATAAAGGATTGGGTCAAGGATACTTCCTTGGGGACAAGAAGAATCTAAAAGCATTTGACAACAATCGCTTACACTTTAAAAAGTGGAAATTAGAATTCCTGGGCCGCATGCGAAATAACAAATATCGCCTACTGGATAATGCAGGAAACAGTGATAGTAGGAGAGGAACCGGAAGAAGGAGGCAGAAATTGAGGCAAATGCTTGATCTCACAACTTTCCAATTATTTAGAAGAAAAGAAAGAAAGAAAAAAGATGGCCCAGTACTCTGTAAGTGCAGTAAGTAACCTTCTGTGCTGGCGGTTTTGCAAACAGGTGATTCGAAGTTCTCACACAACCGACAGCTGTTCTCTAACAACTTTAAACAGACTGGATCTACGGACATAAGGTATGTAGAAATAAACATAATGAATAATTTATCTGCCAACGCTTGTCTCAATCCTAAGACATTCAGTTTCCAAAAAAAATGTCATCAAGGTATAAATTTATAAAAAAGTCACACCGGTGGACCACTTAACAGAAGTGTGCGAATAATACGACAATATGGAACGAACTATTTACCAAATTTATGAACTAAATTGTTATTATTGTAACGTTTTTTATTATGGATCATTCCTCGATCAAATCGCCGATATAGCGGCAAATAATTTGAACAAAAATTATGATTCACTAACAAATTTTAGTTCCTTAAAGAGAAGAAAGAGTCTTTATAAATAAGGCGAAGAATGACTTCACCCTAATGGATCACGTTTTATTATATTATAGATTCTCTATTAATTAATTTAAGATTATTTTGTATTTAATCTCTAGCTGATGCCAGACCTCGTAACACTTCCGTTTCATTCGTCACGGAAAAAAGGGTATTTACTAATGTAACCGGAATAAAAAAATAATCCTTAAAACAAAACGTCCATTTGGTTTGAAATATTTTTAGGTATATCCGTTAATACCCTACTCCTGTACAGGCTGCATTAGCAGTATTTACGCCTCTGGTGAAAAAATGGACTGAGTATTTTAAAAAAATATCTTGAATTTACACCCTGGTTTTATGAAAAGTTTAATATCGGTTTTTATCTAATACTTACACTTTCATATTGCAATAATAAAAGAATCTATGAAACTTTTGAGTGCTAGAATATCCCGACTTAAAACACCCTTTTAAATGGCATTTTTATGCTTCCACATGTTTTTTAAACAAAAAGTATTATCTAGATCCATATAACAATATCATAAAAAATAAATATGAAGAATTCTTTATTAATTATAAATAAAGAACGAAGCTAAGTTAAACAAATGAAGTTAAGATAATTCGAAAGAGGTATAGCATGCAAGATGGGGCCATATATAACCCCCAAAGGGAAACATATCGTTGTGATTAATACAAGCAGTTTGTCAAGAGCAAGCTTAAGCATCAAAGTGCCCCACATATATTTCTCCAGAACAACCCTTGTCAAATGCTTGAACAAATACTTGTATATTGATAACTTTATTTGTATACAAAACCCACACGGATATATGGATATATGCTTGTATGTATATATACATACATATGTATACAAACATATAAACATGTACATACATTGTATTATTTATTCTCAATTAAATTGATCCTAAAGGACACCACCTTCCTTGCATGTAATGATAGGGCCTCATCTATCTTGATATATGTATACTTAGTCTTGTTGGTGTCAGGTAACACTGGTCACTGTTACCCATGTATGTATGTATGTGTTTATATATATATATATGCTACAAGATGCCGTGAGGATGATACCAAGTCCGAGTATTATATTTCTAAAAGACAATATTAATGAAGAAGAACATAAGAAAGTGTTTTTT
Organism: Arma custos; assembly: GCA_037127475.1. Classification (NCBI taxonomy): domain Eukaryota; kingdom Metazoa; phylum Arthropoda; class Insecta; order Hemiptera; family Pentatomidae; genus Arma; species Arma custos. The sequence continues at coordinate 205,162,142 of CM073759.1, read as the reverse complement.
TTAAATATAATTTATATAAGTAACTACAGAGATAACGGATACTTGGAGTTCCTTCTTATTCCTTATCAATTGTAAGGATAATATATATCAGATGATTTCTAGATAACTATGAACACCGAGAAAACTCTTATTTTTATTTAAGAGTATTTTCTCCGGCTATAGCGTTTTTAGTTCCACTAAATAGTTTCTGATGTATGAAATGATGTATTTTCATAAATGACAGATGAAAGATTAAATAATTCAAATATAGTAGGCATTATAAGCCCTGCGATAGCCTACTATATTTATAAAAAACTACAGCTGAGCTAGTTTTTAAATAATATACACTATTAAGTATAATAATTGATAAGTGCCTAATCAACCGAGGTATCCTATTTTTTATAAACTATTAAATATTGTTCCGATTATATAGTATAGAGTTGGAATAATCTCTTCCACCTGATGATCATAGAAGAAACAAAAAAATCATTGATTTATACTGAGAACCTAAGTTATTTAAACAAATATTCCCAAGGCTGAAGTACAATATACAATAAAGGATACAATAAATATATCAATTCAAAGGGATGTGAGCCAGCTCAGAAAATAAAGGGATTCTGGCTTTCTCGAAGTGGGCTCCAGTCCGCACTACGTCTAGCATTTTCTCTTTCCTTAAATGTTGCGGAAATTTTTTTATCGTAGGGGACTTTTTCATATTATAAATAAAAACAATTTACTATAAAATTTATTTTTGTTTTCAATTTATTTTAATCTTTCTATATAAATTCAACCCGAATTTCAATATGTTATGTTTCCTTTCGTTTGACATTAGAATCCTAATTTTTCAGTAGTGAAGGTTTTGGGTACCTATATGAAATTCAGATTATTAAAATTTATAAGACAAAAACCTAGTATTAAATGTATTGGCATGTAACACTACAACGCTCGAAAAAACTTGAGTTCCCCGGTAGATAGAGTATTTTTTATTCTAGGAAAACGGTTGTACCAGGAGGAGATTTGTCCAAGGACTTAAGATTTTTTTCCTAAATGTGGAACCATTTTACAGAGGCTCGGTGAGGAAGTAGATCCCACAGGCTTTACCCGTGGCTGTTAACAAATTCAACGGAGCAACTAAACACTGTACATAATGAGCTACTCTGCTCCTGAGATTTAATATTTTTATCAAAAATGTTAACTTGCAAATTAAAGGATTTAGTTAAAACCGTCAGGAGGTGCTGCTCGTTAATATTTTCTGCTATGCTAACGGACCATTAATTTTTTTTATATATACACGGATTATGACTTAAAAAAAACCTGTACCACTACAAACCGTGGACGGGTCAGGGGTTCAGTACATAGTAGAGACTGTACTGTTCCATGAACAAATGTACTGCAGGGAGGTGATTTGGCCTTGATCACGCTCAACCGCCAGATTGTTCCACCTTATTTACGTTACCCTATTTTTATAACATTTTATAGAGGCTGGTTGAGCCCCAGAAGGGTACTAGAACCTATACGATCCATCCCCGGCTGCAGACTGACTAAATAAAAGTCTTGCCTACAGCGGGATTTAATCCAGGATTTCCGGCATGGTAACTCAGCACTATACCATTGAGCCACTCCGCCCCCTGGATTATCACTTAATATGTTCAAAAATTTAAGTATACGATAATAAAAATAAAATTGCACCTAAAGTTGCTAATGACAATTGCAGTTCTAAAAGGATTAACTAATATTGCAGTCGTTTTGATTAAGACTGAGGGAATGAATGTCCAGAGGCTTTTACTGGCAACTCTCTTCTTTTACATCCTCCCTCTCGAATTTCTAAAGCCAACGCTTTCAGAGAATCAGAAGGGGAAAAGAAATAAAAAAGATCTAGTGGAAAAAAGTTATTGAATCGAGGATAAAGGGCGAGCCGACATAAGAGGGAAAACTTATTAAGCCGGCGATTACGGCCCAGCTACGACAAAAGGATCCTCTCGAAAAAGGACCGTATCCTATAAATGAAGGAGTCCTTAAGGATATTTCAGTTCTAGGTAATGGCAATCCAACAAGAGCGATCGACAATTCGCTTTGTCATGGGTGGCTGGATAGCTATCAGTCATGTACATATAAGTATTAACATACATACTAGTAGATGATGATTGGCTAATTAGGTTTAAAAAACAATAATATAAAAACTATAAAATATGGAGCAATAAAGCAAAAAAGAGGCCTGAAAGCTTAAATTCTCTATATTTATAATTAGTATATTATAATAATATATTATATAATAATACTAAAGAGAAAGAGATGGAATAGGTCCTTAATACTAATATATAATATTAATCCTACTAAAACAGTATAATATGGTAATACATACTATGCATCTCTAGTTTCTTATTTGGTAGTAACAATAACAGACTTAATTATGTATTTAGTTATTGCGAATTGACCTAGGAGGCGATGTATTCTATTCCCGTTTCATCCAAACGTCCATAATTTTTTCTCCATGAATTCATGTTCCCTATTCCATCTGTTCAGGGCACAACGTGAAATGTATCTAGAAGGCGTAGGACACTGAAAAAAATCAAGTTAAAACTAGTATCCTACCTCGAGACCCTCTTTTGTTTTTCCACATATATGGTTGTTGGCTAGCCACCTTCGAATGAACATCATGTGCAAGTTAAGTAACTCAATGTGCTATTCTCGAACAAAGATGAGTGAGTAAGTCCAGGGCTATCCAGAATGAAGATTCGGAAGCAGGAAGAGAAGGACAAGAGAGCCGGCTCAAGAAAATAACATGAACAATCCAGAACCACCTCAAAATATGTAATACATTTTTCTTCCTTATGTTACTCAATTGTAAATTAGAAAAATAAAATTATTATGTTTCTTTATTTCAATACAACTATACGTTCCACGCAGTCCACTTACCATTTTTATACAGAACCGGCATTAAAAAGTTAATGGTAATATCCCAATCTTAACGGGAATGCCTTAATTGAATACCATCCATGTTGCTCCTAGTTTCTTCAATGCTTCTTTCTTTCTGCTACTTTTCTACCTTTTTCCAAAAAATCTTTCCGTCTACACCTCTTAATTCTATTTTCACATATTGTTTATCTATTTCATCTTGGCTAATCCATGGTTCTACTTTTTATATGGGAGCAAGAATTCTACTGCTGAATCTTGTCCGGGGAAATCTATTAATATACCCATAAAATTTAAATCGTCGCTTCCTTAATAAATGAATGCTGCCAATTATGTATAAATATAAATTTTGTTTTATGTAATTGTATATTATAATCTTAAAAAGGAGGCAATTTCCCAAATCTTGATGTTTTAGACTTATTGGAAGGCTGACTGATGGTTAGACTGAACAGAAAAGTGGAGGAAGTGTAATATGATTCATGTTTTTTTTTTTTAATATAAAATAAATAAAAATAGAATACAATAAAATTATTTAAGTACAGGAAGTGCCTAACTATCCTTCACTCAAGCATAATTATTGTATCATGATTAAAATAATTTTGTTGATAACTTAAAATAATAAGCAGCATCAGAAGCCCATTCAATACAAGAAATAACGCTTTCTTATATCCCACCTTCAGATTTATTCCAACAAATAAAAGCAAATATCCTAAGCGAATGGCAACGGACTTGGACATCGCTAGAGAACAATAAACTGAAAATAATCAAACCGATTACCAGCAGCTGGGCTTAATCTTCCAGGCAGTGTAGAAGAGAAGAAGTAGTTATTACCCGCCTTAGGATTGGTCACTGTCGTTTGACCCACGAACACCTCATAACAAAGAGAGACCCGCCTCAATGTACAGTGTGTAAGGTGGCAGTTACAGTGCGCCATATCTTCGAGGAGTGTCCTAGATACAGTAGTGTAATGGAAAGGTGTGGCGTGCCTCGGCAGATGCTTAAGGTGTTGGGCGATAACGAACAATGTGTAAAAAATACTTTAGAATTTATTAAAAGCATCAACATATTCCAGTCAATTTGACATATACGTAAAGGTATTGTTTAGTCGCGGACCTGGACTGTCCGCCAGGTGGAACGGACCGATCCTCGCCTCTTCGATCGGAAAAATGTACTGTACCGCCAAAATTAAGGAGAGAGGAGCGACGCTATTGAGTCACTACTAGCTGTTAGATCGCCGAGCGGAGCAGTTATACCACAATCGCATTCGCACCATTCGCAGCTACGACCATCGCACACTCCACTTTCAAGCCGCTCTTCATATGAGAACGTCCAGAGGTCTTGAGGTTTGTTACTCGCCAGAAGCTATGCTGAGATGATGATAATTGAGTATACATCACACAAATTGTAAGTCACCTTTCATTACCATAAGGCCTCAAATTGTCAACTAATTTTTCTCCGGATGATTAACGTATTACATGGTACCAACCGGACAGTTCAAGTTAATTCATGATATCATACTCATTGCTCCTTCATGCCGTGATCACTGGCGAAGATCATAATAATTCGCACATCTTCGCGCCTTATTGAACTCTTCAGTATAACGTTCATTTATTGTTTATATCTTTGGCCATTACGCTAGCATGGAGCATTTCTGTTATTCTTAATTATCGCTCCCATTCATGTTAATCATTTTTTCTTCTTTTTTTTTTGTCTAAGATTTATTTTGTTCATTAGATCGCTAAGTTACATGTTTAGTTTTAAGTTATTTTGTAGACGCTATTATTAATTTGTATCTTCTTTTACATGTATATCAATAGTATTTAAGAAAATCTCGCATGTTATTTAAATTAATAAATCAAACGCTTTGTTAACATCTGAGCTTTCATTCAAATTCCCGTGGTACTTCTATTTGCTTCTATCAAAATTTATTCAGTCTAATCACGCCTTAACAGGTATAATGTGTATGTGTGTATGTGGGTTTATATATATATATTTATATATCCAATATATATATATATATATATATATATATATATATATATATATGTTTGTGTGTAATGTAATGTCTGTAGTGTGTGTATAACGTTATAAACTATGTTTGAACTATTAATTTGTGCAATGTTTATATAAATATTATAAATTTTATATTGTATTATATTTTAAATAGTATATAGAAATATGTATAACGTTTTATTTTAGTATGAATAACTTTATATAAGTATTTATCCTTATATTACCTGTTTAATACGTTAATATGTCTCCGCTATATGTAATATGTTTCTATTAGTAATATCCATTGTATCTATTATATATTTAATATGTTAATATGCTTCTACTATATGTAATATGTTTCTATTATTATTATCAATTGTTTCTATTATATGTTTAATATGTTAATATGCTTCTACTATATGTAATATGTTTCTTTTATTACGTATTATCTATTGTTTCTATTATATGTTTAATATGTTTCTACTATATGTAATATGTTTCTATTATTATTATTATCTATTGTTACTATTTCTATTATTATTATTATCTATTGTTTCTATTATATGTTTAATATGTTTCTACGATATGTAATATGTTACTATTATTATTGTCTATTGTTCCTATTAAGTAGTTGTAATTATCTAGATAATGTAAATATGTATATTTTCTAGTGGTGAGGGCAATAATAACCATTTGTAGTTGTTGGCCTTAAAAATAAAACAAACAAACAAACAACTTAAAATAATAGAAATGAATAATTGTTTATCTTCATCGGTATATACCTATATAATAATTGTAGTTGTTTGTTCATTTAACGTCACTTTATGCTGCTATGGCTAATCGGATGATGCTACAGGGGGAGCTCTAAATTTTGCCTATCCAGGTTTAATGAGGATAGGGATTTTTAATGAGTACCTGACATCGTACAGGCTCGGGACCCCCGTTTAGCGTCCCTTCCGAAGGACGGCGTAACTAAGGATTTTTTATTCCCTTAAAAAAATCCTAGGGCCACCTGCCGGGCTACGAACCCGCGATCTTGGGTTTAGTAGTTTGTTACGCTAACCACTAGACCACAGGTGACCTTATATAATAATTATATCCATATATCTATATTAGGCTTAAGAGAGCCTAATAAAAAAAAATATATGAATTTATGAGATATTTTATAAATAATGAAAAGAATGTAATTAGATGCCAAAATTTAAAAAAAACATAAATTAGGCACTATTAAATTTAATTAGTATTCATAAGCCGATGAAAATAATTTACCTGTCATTATTAATTTCCTTTCATACTAATTAATTACAAATTTTAAAAAGTAATCCTTTAGCTTTGTATAAGCATCTATTTTTTAAACTAATAATAATAAGCTCAATATTTACATTTATAAAAACTTGTATTAAATACCAGAATATAGAGTAATTTAAGAATAAATACTATATGTTAGAGAAGTAAATAAATACTATAATGTGTAAATGTGAGAGAGTCGTTCTAGAAAAAAGAGAAAGGTGTTGTCGTTCCAGCTAAAGGTGTAATTAAAGGTGTATCCGAAAAAGTACCAAGAAATATCTTATACATCTACGCATATTATATTACAAAGGTTGTAGGAATTGGTGCAAAAAACCTCTAAACAAATATATTGACAAGCAGAAAAAATACATGCAATTAACATTTAAACTAACACAAAAACTTATAACTTTGTATGGTCAGCTGGAGTCTAGTGGTTAACCTAAACAATCTACTATGCCTAAGATCCGCGGGTTTGCAGCCAGACAGGTGGCATTAGGATTACATGAAGGGAGCGAAAAATCCTTAATATCCTCCGTTCTTCAGAAGGGGCGTAAGATAGGAACACAGTGAAAAATACATTATATTTGGTGAACAATACTTCCAATAAATCATATTGTAAGTAAAATATAAAACATTGGACAATATCTGTTGACATGCAATAGAGATTTCATGAATCCGACAACTACTAAAGAACTCTGACCGTACAATAAGTTATTATCGATAAAGAATACAAAGAAAGGAAAGCTAAAGAATTCTTTATGTCCGGCCTGCTCCTGATAAAGTATTTATTGGCCTCTCTCCCTCCCTCCGAGTCCTCATAAAATATTTCTTAAATAGGGAGGCTCTTAATAGAAAGTTTCAGAAGGGGGTTCTCTCGAGGAAAACCCCAAAATTCCGTTAAACAAAAACGGATTTAATAATGCAAACAAATCACATTTTTTTTTTTTTTATTCATTCCCTGTTATAAATTTTAATTAACATTAGAGATCTTTGTTAAGGTAATGTTGATTTTTTTTTTGCGGAGAATGAACATCAATATTATAAATTAATTATAAAATGAGTGTAGTTGTCTCAATTATTGAATATTATATTATAAAATAATTATAAGCATATATTTAATAATAAGCCAATTTGAGTTAAAATAGTTCGTAATGTTACGGGCGCCGGCAGGAAGGCGGAAGCGGGGGATTAGCGGCTTAACTCCGTCAGCGGGAGACGTTTAAATAGGATTAGGACGGTTCTAGATCGTCTTCTTTTGTCGGCAAAGGATTAAGAATATTCCAGAATTATCTGGCCCCTTCGAGTTCTAGAATGTTCGGCTTTGCCTATAAAAAGACTTCCGTCACCTCGAGGCAGTCAGTCTTAGCCTGAGAGTAGACCAGTGAAGATCTGTGATAAGTGTAATAAGTGAGTGTCAGTGTGATAAACTAGTCAGTGTTGAACCGGCCCGTGTAATAAGTGTATCAGTGAACTGTGACAGTCTCGCGAGTGTAATAAACTGTTTCTGTTTGTTACTGTGTGTCAGTTTGTGATACTTGAGGAATCTTACGGTCGGTGGACTAGTGAACTGTAAGTGTTAATTATTAGTTATAAATTGTAGTGTAATTTTATAATATTCATAGAAACTATTGTACCTAGTTAAGCTATCTAGAATTAGTAAAATCTTATATTATTGTAATAATTAAATAGGAGTTAGGCCTAGATGATAATATTTAGAATATTGTTATTATAAATTTATATTAGTCCAATAATTTAATTGTGAATAGTTTAATTGTATCCTTTTTATCATTTTGTTAATAAATATTAGTATCTTTAATTAAGGGATTGTTTAATTCATTTTAATACCCAGTAGCCCGTAACAAATTGGTGTCAGAAGTGGGATAATTGTGTAATTGCTATTATTTTGCATTTGGTCTTGTATATTGTAATTATTGGGCTACTGTATGAAGAATGGCTTCTAAAAGTGTTAAGTTAATTGATTTAAAAGTTGCGGATTTAAAACGTGAATTGGAGGAACGTGATCTTGATTGTTCCGGAACTAAAAGTGTACTGCAAGAGCGCTTGCGTCAATTTTTTGTAGATTTAGGGGAAAATCCAGATGACGTTCTGTTTGAAACTGATTTAAGCAGGTTGTCTGCAACTTTTAAAAATGAGTTAAGCAATGTTAAAAATGAGCTAGGTAATGAATTAGGTACTGTTAAAAATGAGTTAAGCAATGTAGAAAATAAACTAGGTAATGAATTAAGCAATGTAGAATCTAGGTTAGGAGAAAAATTGAGTTCCATCGAAAACGAACTTAGGCTAAGAGTAGAAGCTCTCGAGGGACGTAAGAGCAACCCACCGACGAACGACACCGACCGTTCCTCCGACGGCAGCCTTCATAGCACCATTACGCCCGCCAATGCTGGGACGCCACCTACTCACAACACCATTCCAGTGTTCGACGGAAAGACGCCGTGGGAGGACTACATGACTCTCTTCGAGACGGCGGCTTCGATCCACGGGTGGTCAAAAGAGACCCAAGCTTCAGCGTTGTGCCTGGCCTTGCGTGGAGACGCCTTGGGAGTACTGCAAGGGATGCCCATGACAGAGCGGTCTAACTACGGGGAACTGGTTAGAAGACTGGAGATGCGTTTCGGCCATCGCCACATGGACCAGCTATATCGCTCACAGCTGAGAAGCAGGATCCAGAAGACCAACGAGACGCTACAGGAATTTGAGGCAGACATTGCACGGCTGGTGAGGAATGCTTACCCATCGGTCACCGATGATGTCTACGAGAGCCTGGCTGTCGACAAATTCCTGGATGGACTTCGGGACCCCGAGACGCAACAGGCAGTGAAGCTCGCCCGGCCAAAGACTTTGGGAGACGCATTATCTCAGGCCATGGAGTTCGAGGCTGTCAGGCAGTCAGTACGGGGCCATGCACGTGTTCGAGCAGCAGAAGCGGAGCCTAATGTGATCCCTAGCGTCGAAGACATAGTGACAAAGGTTTTGGAGGCTCTCAGGACCCGTAAGAAAGAGATACGCTGTTGGAGCTGCGGCCAACTTGGACACCCCAGAAGCAAGTGTCCAACAAAGAAGCAAGAAAAGCCACAGGAAAACTAAGTAGGGTTGATGGGAAGGGGCAACTGTCAACCCGTAAAGTCAAAGGCCCCGGGAAGACCATCAGAGTTGCGTCAATAGGAAGCAGAACGAACAGTTTCTACGTAGATGGGATGGTGAACGGGCAGCTGCGAAGTCTGCTACTGGATACCGGCGCAACCATGACTATCTTGAACTTGAAGACACTTCCGGCTGATAAGATCTTACCAACGACTTGGACATTACGGACTGCCACAGGAGAGCCAGCCAAGGTCTACGGGGAGACAGTTGCCGACTTCATCATCGGGGATCAACATCTGAAGCACCGCGCTCTCGTGGCAGATATTGATGAAGATGCCATATTGGGCACGGACTTGATGATCGCATATGGGATCAAGCTGGATATGGCGAGAGGTGTTATGACGCTGGGAGACGAAGAAGTCATCCTTCAGCAGGGAAAGGACATCTACGCACGAGTGCGCCTACTAGAAGACACCACTTTACCTGCACGGAGCCAAATAATAACGCATGGGACGATCGAAGGACATCTACCTGAGGATCAATGTTTGCTACTTGAACCTGGAAGGCAAGAAGAACAGGAGATCGGACGCGGCGTAATGGTTGCAAGGTCTCTCATCAAGGTCGGACGTACCACTCCGATTCGGCTAATGAACCTGAACAGCTTCCCAGTTACGCTGAACAAAGGAACACCGGTAGGAGAATGTACAACCGCTACCTCAGTGTTTCGTCAGCTGCAACGTCATCCCACCGAGCTGCGAGGACTGCCGGAAGAACTAACAGGATTTGTGGACGAATCCTGCCGGGAACTCTCGCCTGAACAGAGCGAGGAAGTGAAGAAGATGATAATCCGATGGCAGGACGTCTTTGAGATCAGCCCAGGGCCACGGGGTAGAACGGATATCGTCCAGCACAGAATTGACATCGGGGATGCTAAGCCCATCCGACAGGTCCCGCGGAGGCTGCCGTTAGCCAAACGGGAGGACGCCGAGAAGATCATCAAGGAGATGGCGACTGATGGTGTCATTGAGCCTTCGAGTAGCCCCTGGATGTCTCCTGTTGTACTGGTGAAAAAGAAGGACGGCACAACGAGATTCTGCGTGGACTACCGCCTTCTGAACAACGTCACCAAGAAAGACAGCTATCCGCTCCCCAGGATTGATGATACGCTGGACACTCTAGAGGGGTGTGAACTTTTCTCTACCTTGGATCTCCGCAGTGGATATTGGCAGGTTGGATTGAAACCTGAAGATAAAGAGAAGACAGCGTTCTCGATTGGGACTGGACTCTGGCAATTTACAGTAATGCCATTCGGACTTTGCAATGCTCCTGCAACATTTGAGAGGCTGATGGAAAGCGTGTTAAGAGGTCTCTCTTGGGAAATTTGCCTGGTATACCTAGATGACATCATTGTGCTGGGAAAGTCCTTCGCTCACCATCTGAACAATCTGGAGAAGGTCTTCGAACGACTGCGTGCAGCGAACCTTAAATTGAACCCGAAGAAGTGTCATCTCTTCCGAAGGCAAGTCAACTATCTGGGGCATGTTGTGTCGGACAATGGAGTTGCCGTTGACCCAGAGAAGATTGCAGCGATCACCGACTGGCCAGTACCTCGAGATAAGCACCAAGTAAGAAGTTTTCTCGGCCTCTGCACCTACTACAGGCGGTACGTGAAAGGATTTGCAAACATATCAAAACCTCTTACCAGGCTCACCGAGGAAAAACGGACTTTCCTTTGGGATCGCGAATGTCAGGCATCCTTTGAGGAGTTGAAGAAGAAGTTGAGTAGTGCTCCTATTCTGAGCTATCCACGTCCCGAGGGCAAGTTCATACTTGACACAGACGCTAGCAACACCGCTATTGGAAGCGTCCTCTCTCAGCTCCAAGATGGAGAAGAAAAGGTTATTGGATATTTCAGTAAAGCGCTCTCAGCTCCGGAACGCAACTACTGTGTCACAAGGAAGGAGCTTCTGGCAGTGGTGAAATCTATAGAACATTTCCACAAATATCTATACGGCAGAAGATTCCTCCTGAGAACGGACCACGCGGCTCTAATGTGGCTGCTACGATTCAAGTCACCAGAAGGACAAGTGGCGAGGTGGATAGAGCGCCTTCAAGAATATGACTTTGAATCTGCTCATCGTGCTGGAACGAGTCACAGAAATGCGGATGCGCTCTCTAGGAGACCTTGTGACGAAAAATGCGGGCATTGTTCTCGACAAGAAGAGAAGCAGGCAGCAGTGTTGAGGACAACGGTGGCCATGGACAGTTGGCAGGATGCAGAGGTGTCAAAGGAGCAGGACAGGGACCCGGACTTGAAACAAATGAAGCAGTGGAAACTATCAGGGCAAGGAAGACCAACCTGGCAGGATGTTGCTCCAATGTCGAAGAATGTAAAGACTTACTGGGCCCAATGGGACTCCATTCTAGTGGACAACGGGCTGCTGAAACGGGCATTGGAGAACACGGAAGGAGATCAGCGCAGACTTCAGCTCATCGTTCCAAAGAGTAAAGTGCCCGAAGTACTCAGGGAACTTCATGACGGAGTATCTGGCGGCCACCTTGGAGTTCACCGTACATTGGAAAAGGTACGTGAACGCTTTTACTGGGCAAACCTTAAGGACGATGTGTTGGACTGGTGCAGGCGTTGTGCGACTTGTGCGGCTTCTAACGGACCCATAAGAAGAAAGAAGGCCCCAATGAGGAAGTACAACGTGGGAGCACCGTTTGAGAGAATAGCAATTGACATCGCTGGCCCTTTCCCTGTAACGGATGAAGGTAACCGGTATATTCTCGTGGCCATGGACTACTTTTCCAAGTGGGTGGAAGCTTACGCCCTTCCGAATCAGGAGGCAGTCACGGTTGCGGACGTACTGGTGAAGCAGCTCGTCAGTAGGTTTGGAGTACCCATGGAACTTCACTCTGACCAGGGACGAAACTTCGAGTCTGCAGTCTTCTCCGGGATGTGCGAAGCACTGGGAATACGGAAGACCAGGACGACACCTCTTCACCCTCAATCCGATGGCATGGTGGAGCGCATGAACAGGACTATGGGTCGATATTTGTCCAAAGTGGTCTCCGACCATCAGCGAGACTGGGACCAGTATCTTCACCTGTTCCTGCTAGCCTACCGCAGTTCAGTCAGTGAGGCAACGGGGCAGACTCCCGCAAATGTGGTATTCGGCAGAGAACTTCGGTTGCCTTGTGATCTGAAATTCGGTTTCAAGCCTGACGAGGAAATTGCCGGAGAGGAGTACGTCACGGATCTACGGAAGCGAATGGATAATATCCACGAGAAGGTTCGCACAAACATCCAGGGGGCTAGTGACAGAATGAAGGAGCGCTACGACATCAGGGCTGAGAAGGGTGGCTACCAACCTGGAGACTTGGTCTGGCTACATGATCCTCGAAGAAGGCGAGGCTACTCACCTAAACTTCAGAACTCCTGGGACGGCCCTTATGAGATCGTCAAGAGGATCAATGACGTCATATATAGGATCAGGAAGCAGCCGAAAGGAAAACCCAAGGTAGTCCATTTCAATAGACTGGCCCCGTACAAAGGAGACCACGGCCCGAAAGAAGACCAGCAGGTCAGGTACCTAAACAACGTCAAGACAAATAACTCAGTTGCTCATACTAAAGTACCAGGGACCCGTGGAGTAACTCAGGTAATCTACAGAGATATCTTCTCGTTACCAGTGGAGTATTCTCTGGCCCATTGCGTTGCCGAAGATCTGAGGACTTCTCGAGGGATTGCAACGGTCTTCAGGAAGAAGTTCGGCGGAACTGAGGAGCTGGAACGCCAAGGACCAAGTGTCGGGAAGGCACTCCACCAGCCGCACGAAGGACGACACCTGTTTTACTTGGTTACCAAGCGTGCCTCTGATCAGAAGCCGACATATGACGCACTGCGGCGAAGCCTCGACGACCTTCGGAGTAAGCTTCTGAGACTGCGTGTCACTAAGCTCGCTATTCCGAAGTTGGGCTGTGGATACGACGGCTTGGAGTGGAAGATTGTCAGGGACATGATCGAACAGACATTCGCCAACTCTGGAATTGCCATATTGGTGTGCACGTTCAACCCCTGGAAAGAAGGTGCGTCTCCATCAGTAGAAGCTCATAAATGCCCGATTTCTCCGGACTTGCTCTGGGGCAGAGCACTTTTAAGGAGGGGGCAGTGTTACGGGCGCCGGCAGGAAGGCGGAAGCGGGGGATTAGCGGCTTAACTCCGTCAGCGGGAGACGTTTAAATAGGATTAGGACGGTTCTAGATCGTCTTCTTTTGTCGGCAAAGGATTAAGAATATTCCAGAATTATCTGGCCCCTTCGAGTTCTAGAATGTTCGGCTTTGCCTATAAAAAGACTTCCGTCACCTCGAGGCAGTCAGTCTTAGCCTGAGAGTAGACCAGTGAAGATCTGTGATAAGTGTAATAAGTGAGTGTCAGTGTGATAAACTAGTCAGTGTTGAACCGGCCCGTGTAATAAGTGTATCAGTGAACTGTGACAGTCTCGCGAGTGTAATAAACTGTTTCTGTTTGTTACTGTGTGTCAGTTTGTGATACTTGAAGAATCTTACGGTCGGTGGACTAGTGAACTGTAAGTGTTAATTATTAGTTATAAATTGTAGTGTAATTTTATAATATTCATAGAAACTATTGTACCTAGTTAAGCTATCTAGAATTAGTAAAATCTTATATTATTGTAATAATTAAATAGGAGTTAGGCCTAGATGATAATATTTAGAATATTGTTATTATAAATTTATATTAGTCCAATAATTTAATTGTGAATAGTTTAATTGTATCCTTTTTATCATTTTGTTAATAAATATTAGTATCTTTAATTAAGGGATTGTTTAATTCATTTTAATACCCAGTAGCCCGTAACAGTAATTTTAATTATTATTTTATACCACAGAGAATATCATTAATCACATTAAAAAAAATCGGAAGACGATCAAAGCTGGAATTCATTTATTTTTAATAATTATATTGTCCTCGAAATTGTATTTTATAATTCATGATTTGTGATGATTAGGCTATATAAAAAAAAAACATTTTAAATTTGCAAAGGAACATTTATTTCCTTAAGATTAAATACATTAGTGTGTACTACAAAGTATTTGTTAATCATTTTAAAATTTAAAAGGAGAAGTGATTATGTGTGTAGATTACTAAGTTACTATGCTGAACGTTCCGGTCTCAAATCCGGCTGAGGAAAAAAAAATATGTATGGCAACAACCACAGATGTTACTTAATAAAACGTAATGATTTGGCATACAGTTTTCTCTACCATGATACTAACTCACTTTAGATAATTTGTAAGCTACAGAAGGGGCTGCCATGACATAACAGGCTCTGAATTTCATGTATTTAATCTATAATCGTTAACTCAGAACGAGAAAATGATAAATAGAAAGTAATAATAATAATAATAGTAACAGCATACTTTTTCTGGTAATAATCGCAAAGATTCAATTATCCAAAAGGCAGCGCAATTTTAATCAGTATAATTTCAACAGTTTCTTAAATTATAACGTCTTACTTACAGTACAAGAAGAACCAATAATACGGGTGTTCAGATCACTTACCTGAAAAATAAGTATTAAAGTAAGTTAATTGAATTGTATTATAAAATATTAATATATTTCAATACAAAAGGTGTAAAACCTAAACTCAGATTTATCTACTGAAATACATTACTAATACACTATAACTCATAAAAACTGATTAATTATGGTAATTTAAATTTAAATTAAATTTGTTAATTAAATTAAATTGATTAATGATGTAGTATTTTATTGTTTCCAGAATTTGTCTTCTTCCTCGGGACATTCCAAATACTCACATGGAAGATAGCACTGGGATGCATAGCTAGACTTATTGTATTATATTATATAGTAATGCTAACATAAAAACTTTTGGGTACCATAAATTAAAAAAAAAACGCACTACTGTATTCGTCAATTCTATTTTGTTTTTCATAACTTGATTTTTTTTTAATAGTTTTAATAAATCACGTTTTGTCTATTTGTGGTGAAATGTATAACCATAAGGAGTTTTTTTCCATTTAATACTAAATAACAAGAACTAATTCATTAAAATTAACAAATATTTTTCATTTTTATAATGACAGCTACAGAATAAAATTCATATGCTAAGCTCATTTATAACACATGAGAGGCAACAGAAATATCATTGGATACTTCCATGGAGATTTCGATTTTCCACAAGAATGCTTTAGATGTTTTCCCTTTTCATTTTTATTTTTGAATTTCGATACCTCAAAAGGGAACAGGACTCATCAAGAAGCTTTGATCTTCCGTGCGTGGTACCCGTTTTTCCTCTTCCATCACCCGTAACCTGGGAGTGGAAAGAGAACCTATTCCACGGCGAGCGGGTGTACGCATCACGGGTTGGCCAAATTGTTTCGCAAGATCCAGGCGTTATAAAAGAAACAAGATTAACTGAACAAAAAAAAAATCTATTTTCACCGGTAAATTGTCTGGCACAGAAGACGAGAAAACCATGTTTTGTAGAAAAGGGGATATGATTTGTAGGAAAAAAATAAAGTAAAAATACACACATCAGTAATTGCCGCATCAAAACTCTTTGGAGTTCATCAGAGTATAAAAAGCATAGTAATTTGGGCTGTCGGTGATTCATAAAGTATTTGATCATCAAACATAAATCTTTCAAATTTTACCCCAAAATGTTTAAATATTGTGGTTAAACTACTGATAATAATAATGAACAAGAAATTATTTACTGTTATCGATAATATTTCTTAAAAATAATCATTCATTACGAAATTAAAGTAATATAGTACTTTCCTCTGTTGTGTGCTGAGGAAAATAATATAATATCATAAATAATGAAAATTGCCGATAGAAGTGAAAAATCAAAACTTTGGAATAACTGTGTTCTTTTATTAATTTCTTAAACAATTATTGTCTGAATTATTTAAATGGGGTAATTTGTAAATTTAAATTATTACCATTAGTCTGGTTTTCACATCTAATGGCACTCCGAGGAAAAATGATATATATTTTCAAAAAGTTTATTTAATTGTCAAAACCTATGATGGGCTGTACGATACAAAATATCAATTCACCATAATTGAAATAATAATTTTATTTACATTTGCATTGCTGATATCATCCAAATTTGTATGTATTTTCATCCATCAACAACATAAAACGAGATATTTATATATGACAAATAAAATATTTTAGACAGAACTGTTACCAGCATAAATAAAATATGTAACACTTGTTTTTAAACTGTAACTCAGCACTCAATACACCCTGAGCTCTGTATAGTAAATATTTATAAAATTGCATTTAATACTTCAAGAATATAAAATTATATTCAATATTTTAATTACTGTTCGAAGAAAAAAAGAAGAAAAACGGCTTCGAGATTATTTTGACAAGCAAGATCCTTCTATATAAATCTCTCGATGAGAATAAATAGAGGACTAAGCCTACAAGCTAGCTTGGCCTACAACTCAGCCGGAATTGCCTGTACAGTCGGAGATAACCGCGCAACAATTTTTGGCTAAGAGGAGGACGTGAACGCGATAGCGACAGTCGCTATCTATGTTCCACCCCCCCCTCCTCCCCCCCTTCACTCCTCCCCCCCCCCGCTGCTGACCACTGCATACTAATTGCTAATAAATTGATTGCACTCGGCAGATAGCGCCGTGTCGACGAGCGCAGTTAAAATGCATGGTATCACCGCCAGGGGGAGCCTGTAACGAGGTTTCGGAAGCCCTCTGCCCAATAAGGTTAGTAACCTATAGAGGGATTGGCTTTTTATAACATAGGCTTATATAGGCGGAACTTATATAAACGAAGGATTATCTGATAATGAAAATAATTAGATAAACTCTCTAAATAACTATAGAACTGCAATAAAGAGTAAAAAGTGTTCAGTATGTGGTAGAGACTGACTGAGCACAGGAGTATCTCCACGATCATACAGGATCCATCCCCAGCTGTTAACAGATAAAATAAACTGTAATTGTGAAGCTCCACATTTTCAAATCAGTATATTTACCTGTACTATTGTATGGTGCGGAAATTTGGATACTAACAAGCAGACTGGAGAGAGTCAACGCTGCAGAGATGAATTATATACAAATGATGCGAGAAAAACAAGCACAGATCATATCGGCAATAAAACGATCAGGGGGGAAATTCGGGCCACCTCCATGAAGGAATTCTTAGAGTCACACCAAATAAAATGTTTGGTCATGTAGTCGTAATGGAAGAACTTAGGGGCCCGATGAAAACGATGGATAAAGCTAGAGGGTAGAAGTCCCCGTGGACGCCCAAGAATGTCGTACCTGAACTCTGTTGAACGCTTATGTAGGAAAAATGTTCAAAGCATCAGGTAAACTTGGAACCTGGTTAGAACCACGAATTAATGCTAGCCACAACTAAACGCTCCTCTAGGCTGAAAGGCACGGAAGGGTATTGCGAAAGACGAAGAAAAAGAAGGTAAACAATGAAGTTTGAGTGCCAATGACAAAATAACAATGAGAAGAACGTGAATGCTTAGATTAGAATGAAAAATAAAATAGATGCAAAGCATGACACCGAGTGCGACATACTTGCTTCTGTTTCTACTCCTTAAAATGATGTTACTTTATTTTGAAAAAAGTTCGTTCAAAACTATCTAATAGGCGTGTAAACAATTACCTTCAATGATATTTTAGCCATTATTTCAAATAGGTAGCCTATTCACTTTTTTTTTTGGATGCGACAGATCAGTCAAAAATAAACAGTAATTGACAGCGTTTCTACGAAGTCTATGCCTAGGGCTTTCTTTTAATGGCAGATTTCTTTTTTTCATTTGACAAATGAAAGATAAGTAAATGAATAAATAAATAAAAGATTTTTTTTAATTAAAATTTGTTTGAAGCTTAATAAGGATTTTATATTTTTCCTTAGATCGATCCAAAGCCTATTAAATAAACAAAAATACTTGAATATTTCATACTTCATCAAAAAATTGTCTTAACTATAAAGCCTTACTTTGTACAATATAAATTGAATAAACCACAATAACACTATATATTTATACCTTGAAAGATCAGACAAGTACTTTTCGGGTAAATTTATATTTGCCTGTAGCGATGATGATGTATTTTACTCATGACACCTAAATATTTCCCGGAAATACAATCTGTATGCAGCAATATCAATCCATACCAAATTATTTCTTTTTCATTCGATCGGGGCATCAACATATATCAATTTTCATTGTGTATTAATTTAGTCCAAAATTCTGAAGTAAACTGCTCACAAATTGAAGTGGACCACTTAAGAAAATGAAGATATTTTATAATTTAGCTAACTTGATTGATTTGAGGTTTTCATCCATTTAAAAAAAAAACTATTTTATCATCACTTTCACGGTGCTAAAGAGATAAAAACAAAAACAAAGTCTGAGTATCACTACTTAGAGCTGAGCTGCTTATTTGCATTTGCTTATTTTGTGTTTTGTAAACATTATTTCCCTTTTATCGTCAGTGTTACTCCAACCAGTTCACTAGCCAGTGTTTAATAATGTCTTTACGACGACTTAGTGTTGAAGAACTCGAGAGGGCTTTTGCACTTTTAGAGATAGGTCAATCTCAACGTGATGTCGGTCTTAGGCTTCAGTGCTCTCACACAGTCATTGGACGAGCATGGTCTCGATACCAGAGAACAGGTACTGCTCAGTACACACATGGAGGAGGCCGAATTCGAAAAACCACCCTTCAGCAAGACCGATATCTCAAAATCCAAACCACTAGCCAACGAGGTTTAACAACTCGGCAGCTGCAAAGCTCCTTTCAACAAGCAACGGGAGTCTGCATTTCAACTCGGACGGTTAGAAACTGCCTACATGAAGTTGGTTTGAGGCCAAGAAGACTGGCGAGGAGGGTTTATTTAACCAGACAACCAAAGGCAGCAAGACTCCTATGGGATCGTGAACATGTTGATTGGACTGGTGAGGACTGGGGCCATTGTTTATTTGCTGACGAATCGAAATTGGTTCTCCATCATGAAGATCGACGTTTTAGAGTGTGGCGAGAGACAAACCAGCGATTTAGCCCAGGTATGACTGAACCAGTTCGCTCTCATGGAGGAGGCTCAATAATGGTGTGGGGAGGGATAATGAGTAATCGAAAAACTCAGCTTGTACTGTTTAGAAATGAACATGTAACCACACGAACATACCTAAGCAACGTCATCAGACCTGTAATTATCCCTTTATCCCAAGAAACGGGTTAGAACTTCATTCTTGTTGATGATAATGCTCTTCCTCATAGGACAAGGATGATTCAACGTTATTTAGCAGAGCAAGAAATAGAGCCTTGCTTGTTCACCAGACATGAATCCAATTGAACATGTTTGGGACAAACTCCAACGGCAATTACACATGCGTTCACCTAGTCCAGATAACTTGGATGAACTTGCTGCCGCCTTAATTGAGGAATATTTACCTCAAGATTACATATTGAGCTTAATTAGGAGTATGAATCGCCGATTTGAAGCATTAATTCAAAGTAGAAGGGGTCCAACACCCTACTGAAGAAGGTTAAATTGAAATGAAAACCAATATTTGTAAAAATTTAAATGTTCATTTTGTAAAAAATTTTTATTTAATTTTAAAAAATAAGTTTTTCTTAAATTTTGTTTGGTGTATTTATTTTTGTTGAACAAAAACCATTAACAATCGATAAGTGAGGTACTATAAGCACAACTATACAAAAAAATTATCAGAAGTACGGTTAAAAAGAGAGGTACCTAAAATTTGATGAATGGTCCA
Organism: Arma custos; assembly: GCA_037127475.1. Classification (NCBI taxonomy): domain Eukaryota; kingdom Metazoa; phylum Arthropoda; class Insecta; order Hemiptera; family Pentatomidae; genus Arma; species Arma custos. Next base: position 205,142,043 of record CM073759.1, on the reverse strand, counting down.
CTTCAATTTGTGAGCAATTTATATTTTATACTAAAATAAATAAGAGTAAGTTTGATACAGTTGACTTTGTTTTGTGAGCTCGCTCACTCACAGACGGGCGCTACAGTCCCTGTAGGACTAGGGCATCCTCCAACAGCCAACTCCAATGTTCCCTATCTGCGGCCTTCTGTCTCCATCGCCGCACTCCCATTCTTCGCTGGTTGTCCTCCTTATCATCCAGCTATCTTAACCGTGGCTTCTCTAGTTTTCTCACCCCACCACCAATGGCTACACGTCAGTTGCTTGGGGAGTTTAAACTGATTCATCCTTTCTTCAAGACAAAGCCAAACCAGCCTTCTCTGTTAGATCTATATGTTTTCTCATTCGTTAATCTTCATTGACTCCAGTGAATTAGAAAAGACCCATGCTTTGCTGCAGTAAGTGACTACAGGCTGGATAATAGTTTTATAGATGTCTTGTGAGCTACTTAAATAATAATCGTGTGAGAGTTGAATATAAAAATAAGACGGAATATTCAAATTAGATTTTTAATTTTTTGAGTGAAACTTCTTGGCATTTGGTGGAAACTTATTAGTTCGCATTCACGAAGTGTCAGTGACTGGCGACACCTAGCGGCCTTTGCATGAGTTATTAAATTTGTTTTAATTTATATTAATATAAAGGTTTGAATTCCATAGATATAAGAATAATAATGTTTAATTAGAAAGCCGTTTAGTAGTTGCTCAATTGAAACTAATAATAACTTAAAATATCAATAAATAATTCATCTTTTCGTTTCCTCTAAAATATTTTATTTGTTATAGTTGAATGTCTTGTTTTATGAAATGATTGAAAGCACAAATAATCTAACTGTTGTTAAACTTAATGATGATAATAATGCTAAAAAAAAAAAGATCCTTAGTATCTATGTAAATACAAATGCAAGGTATAAATAATATTACTATATACTAATTATTATTCCAACTAAATTATTTATATTTGTATTGAGCTTGCGCAGCCATTTATATGTTTTGATGAATAAAAACACTAATTGAAAATGTAAATAATTATTGTTTGGAATGCCAATAGCTGCTAAAATTAGACTAATACTAATAACGTCAATTTACACATTACGAAATTTAAGTAATTCAGACTATAATTGATATAGAAAAAAAACGTAGTTATTCTAAAGTTTTGAGTTTTCACTTCTGTCACCAGCAATCATGACTGCCTATTTAATTTATTTTATTTTTTTATATTTCTAAAAAGAAAATTAAGTGAAGTGGTTGAAATTACCTTAAACATTATAAAGCAAATGTTTAGTATCCTCCAAGATCTAACTCGTCGTCAGTCCTCATGGACTAAAGAAGATGGCAAGCCTAGATACATCATTTCTTTATTTCCCGCCTAAAAATAACTCCACGAAAAACAAGAAGTTGAGTTAAAAGAAAGAAATAAACGCGGACGGAAAAAAAGGAGGAGATAAGCGGAGTGATTATTCCCGAAGTGCAGGAGAGGGAGGAGCGATTAGAGACAGCCTTTGCTGGGAGTTGTGAAGGAGGTAGGATCCACTTTTTAAAGAGTAAATCAAAGAGGGCCAACTCCGCAACGAGTGAAAACAACTCGCGGTATCTGGCGGGGAGATAAGGACCCACTCCTTGCCAACTTCCCAGCCGAGTTCCAACTTTACTCGCTTCTTCCAGGACATTAGTTATCCAAGAGTCGAGTCGATAGCATGCCAACCCAATCGATACCAGTTCTCTGTGGGCTAATAATAACTTTATTATTACTCTTGGTGTAGAGATCGAGGTGGGAGGGGATGAAATTTTCAGTCGATAGTTTATATATATATATATATAATTATGCCTGCAGGATAATTTATTTTGTAAACGAATAAAAAATATAGTACTTATTACGCATGTTGCTAGTCAGTTAGTTGGGATATTTAAAGTCCGTTGAACTTACACCATTCCTACCTGAGGATATCGGCGGCGCCCTTCCCCACGATTTCATCCAAATAAATAAGTAAAAAAAAAATAACCTAGGACAGCGGTTCCCAAATTTTATAGTTGTAAGGACAACTAATTTCGATAGGACAACTAACTAAATATAAATATATAAAACCAATAGATTGCAGTGGAGGGTGAACACTAATCACGGCTTGTTAGCTTATATTTAGGATAGTTGCAGTCACCACCACTCCTGGATTAAGCTATGCAACTAGCAACTGAGTAGTCAACGTGTTATCACTAAGTTTTTTAAATCCGCTCTGCGCTGCGCAGTCCTATGAAGCCCACGCGGACGGGAACCGCGGACCTAGGATTTAAACTTATTAAATATTTACTTATTTTGATATTAGAATCGGACATAATTTTCTGTTACATCAGCCTTCACAGATAACGGGAAATTGTGTCAGTTGAGAGTACTCATCTTGAATTATCCATTACTGACAATGTTAGTCATTCTCAAAAAAGCTGCCAGTTTCTTTTATTTTTTCAAGCCAACTTTTTTTTATAAACATTCCAGTTTTATTGAGTACAAAACTGACGTAATACGACGTCACATGATGAGACTTTAAGTACCCCTGTGACTAAGCTGGCAATATGTTAAATAAATACCGAAAATAAAGTCAATTTTATCATGTTATTACGTTTTCAGGAAGTTTTACTTGAAATTTAAAGGAAGGTAAGTTGAGCTAAGCACAAACATAGAATTAAAATAACTAAGTGATAAAAATAAAACAAAATATCATACTATAAAAGCTAAAAACTATATATGAAATCAAAGCTAAAAGTAACAATTCTCAAACTATTTAATAACTTTTTTAAGTCATTAATATTATTATAATTTATTTTATTGTTATATGATATAATTTTTTTAATATGTTATTTGAAAAGAAAAGATATGACCCCGGGTCTCCCACTTCTCCTCAGTGGTGCCTTAATCATCTCGGCCATCCTGGCTCGTTTCTCGGCCAGTCATATCTCCTCTTTCACTGATCCTATATCTCCGTGTACGCAATTTACGATGTATACAAGGGGAGAATGTTAATTGAACATCATTAATATTATTATAATTTATTTTATTAATATTATTATAATTTTGAAAGAGGAGATATGACTGGCCGAGAAACGAGCCAGGATGGCCGAGATGGTTAAGGCACCACTGAGGAGAAGTGGGAGACCAGGGTTCGAGTCCCGGTCCTGGTTATATATTTTCTTTTCAAATAAAATATTGAAAAAATTATATCATATAACAATAAAATAAATTATTTAATAAATTTTTTTATTACTAAAACTAAAACACTAATAATTTTTAACTGTTGCACAATTTTATTAAATATTCTAAGAAGTGTCCTTTTTTTCCTTATGAAATTATTAATTTAACTTATTCTTGTTTTTATATAGTGTTATTTATTCTTTAACTTTGTTTTTGTTTTTTTGTTAGTGGAGGAGCAGCAGTGCGTAAATAGCTGGTTTGATTTGATGCGAGACCGGATGTTACAGATAAATGATTTAATCAGTGAACAGTTAATCACTGAATGGACGCAGTGAGATTTGAAGACCCTCATTGGTTCAACCATCCTCTTAAAAGTGTGTAACCTTAGTTGATGGTATAATTGGTGGTTCAGAGTGATCACTCTAAAAGGGTAGAGGAACGTGCATTTTTGTTGTCTTTCCCTTATTTTACAATAATGTAAAAATGTTGCAATTACATATTTATAATCCTAGTATCTATCAACGAAATTAATCAATTACTCCATTACATTTACTACCGTAGGTACAAAAAAACTACAAAATTCGGTGAAAAATTCATCGTGTTTTCGTGAAAGGACAGGACAGAAAAGGGCAATGAATGCTAAGCAGGACCCTTCGTGGGAGGGTACAGTTAGCAGCCGCGGCAGCGATGGAAATTGCAGGACAACAGCGATGCATTTATTGCTCCCTGCTGCACGTGTCTCAGCCATCCTGTCCCTCTGCCGATCGAACAGCTCCAAAATATTTACTTTACGATCAAATGTACACCCGCTAACTAAAGGCCGTTCAAAACAATTGTGGAAAAAAAGAAGTCCAACAATGTAAAGTATTTCGCATTTTATTGAAAAAGTTTCAATCCCAACCCATTCTGTCACACAAATTAAAGAGATGAAAAAAAATACTAAATACTGTATTTGACTTTGTAAATTTCTTATATTTAAAAATGATTTATTAAGACATGACTATCGGCCAAAATTGTCATTTAAGTATATTTCTTTATCACTTTTAACAATTATTTTTTTAATCAAAATAAAGTAATAATAAAAAATATCCTGTATCCTCAAATATTTAGAGTTTTTTGTTTAAAAGTATTTTTTACCCCTTCCTTTATGATCACCCTCCAACTCCGCATAAGGATTAATTGTTAAATTTAGGATCACGCTTAATACCTTGCTATATGAACCAACACGTAAAAATAATAAATAAAAATAAATAAATCAGAAAGTTCATGTGCTACTACAACCCATAAAAAGTCTTTGGTTCAGTCCGTGGTTAGTACAGGCAGCTGTTTCTAGAACATCGGCTGTACTAGAAGTTGAATAATCCTACAGTGTCCATAAGTGACCGTAAACAGATTAGATAATTTATAGATTAGGTAAGTCATATTTTCGTAAATTATAATTTTTCAATTCCTGATAAAAGGTGCAAGCCAAGCGGTATCGGATTGTAATACCTTATTTTCGATAAACATAACAAGTTGTTCATTCTTTAAAGTTAGACATTAAGTTTCATACCAATGTACAACAGATGTAAGGCATATAGTTTTGTTTGTTTATTCATTTAACGTTATTTTACGCTACTACGGTTAATCGGACGATGCTCGACGTTGGGAGTCCTAAATTTTGTCTATATAGGTGAAATTGGGATAGGGATCGTTGAGGAACACTTGTTAATATTATGATTAAATTTGAATGCAGTTTTTACCTAGAAAAGGTAAGTGCACTTTCAATGACCGGAAAAACTTCATTCGTTAAATTATAAAAATAGAATTTTCTTTCTATAAAATTGTTTATTAACGGGCCATTAAAAAAAAAAAAAAAGTACAGACTTTATTGTAACTAACGTAAAGCATTTTTTTTTAGCGATATCTTGTTTAATTAAAAGAACTGTAGTCCTACCCTTAATTGTTTTTAAGGCTAATCACAAAACAACAAATTGATTGTCTTGATCAGAGTATAAAAAAATGTACCGTATTTTCAAATTAAAGACCAAAGACACAACTGTAGGCATCTGCTCACTTCTGTTCATTTCTTGCCAGTTAACTGTGTTAGTGTTGCCACGGAATCAACTTATGTGATGCAGTTTATTGGACAAATCTGAGGACTAATAATTTTTTTTAAGAACTACATATTTAACCTTGAAGAAGGATTTCCCCTTTCAAATACGTAGCTCTATATATTAATAAAGATAAATGGTGATGGTAAATTTAAAAGATTGTTATTCAGTACTAAACTACTGTTCGAAAAATTGGACAGTAACTAAGGGAACAAATTATGACATCCACTTGCAGACAATTTCTCACCTATCAGCTGCGAGCAATCTGAGCGAATGATATTTATGGCTCAATAATATTAAATAAGCGCTTATAATTGAGAGACTGAAGGTGACTAGGTGAAAGTGATCAATTGTTTGGAAAGGATACTAATACTTCTTTTTGAGAGCCTATAAAAAAATAAAAAAAATTTTTGTTTTAAAAAATAAGAAATGGACACGTTTGCACTCCTGAACCAAGACACACAGCAAGGACATCTTAGACTTGGATGGAACGGGAGGAGACGAGTCCTGGGCGTGCGATCGAAGAAGTTAAGAGGCAGTTTGCCGAGGGTCAGCTGATCCGAAGACAATTAACAACCCCCAATCCCATTAGCCCGAGGACAAGTCAATTACTTAGCGACACTCAGCCGAATCGAGCAAGGAGAAAAACACCAGCCCACAAAGAGCTTGAAGAAACCGGGCCATGTATAAGAGGAGCTGATGATATTAGGGCCCCACTTCATCAACACCGCCTTCCCCCTCTCTATCTCTCTCTCTCACCCCCCCCCCCCTCTCTCTCTCTCTCTCTCTCTCTCTCTCTCTCTCTCTCTCTCTCTCTCTCTCTCTCTCTCTCTCTCTCTCTCTCTCTCTTCCTCCCTCCCTACACCTCCCTTCCCGGCCTAGGTACGAATGAAAACCGAGAACTTGAAGGGAGGGAATTTATTAACCCCAAGAGGGCTCTCCCATTTACTGGCGGAACGGATTAGGCCTCTTCTACTTTTTCTATCCGATACTCCGCCTCATCTTTAGTCTCCTCTGCTTCAGCCGATTAAGGGTAATTCCTATATAAATATTTAAAACAAACATAGATCTGTTTTAAAAAAGCTAATAATTATAGTAAAAACAACATCTGTATTAATAACAGTAATATTAATGACTTAAAGTCAACTAGATCCAAAAATAAATATTCAATTAACATTATCCCCGTGTATACACCGCAAATTGCGAGAACACGGAGATATAGGATCAGTGAAAGAAGAGATATGACTGGCCGAGATGGTTGAGCCATCACCACGAAGAGGTGAAAGTCACGGGGGGTTCGAGTCCCGGTCCTGGCCATATCTTTTCTTTTCAAATAAAATATTTAAAAAAATTATATAATACAAAAATAAAATAAATGATCATAAAATACTTTATCTGAGTGTCCACAGCTATTAATCAGTATTCTTTAGTAAGACATATATCACAATAAATTTGTGTTTGAGAATGAAGGAGTCGAACAACGTTTTGTGGCACTACTCCGTCCACCCACATCCGTAAAACGGAACGTAATCCCATGGACCGCGATGATCGGGAAATAGACAAATCCCCGAAGAGAAGAGGATGAGAGCCTATGACCGGGATTAGAGGAGCTATAAAGGGGAACAAACAGCCGCTGCTCGTTAACCTATTTGGCCGGGGCTCGGTAACCTATAGGTCTACTTTATAGCTCTACTGTTTGCCCCTTCTAATCTCCGCGGGTTTACTCTCCGACCCGGGGAATTATAATGGATCTGCCTCCCCCCCCCCACCCTGCCGTCCCGTTGGAGAGGAGTTCACTTAATAATCTGCAAGAGCGAGGGCTTCTTGTTCAAACTTCTTAAATTTTAATTCTCATGAAGTTCGTTTTCAAACAGGATAACGAAATTATAATCTTGTGGTACCATGGGGATTGAAGTTTTAGAAACACAGAAGTAGAGTATCAATATCATCCTATCATCCTCAATATCATCATGCCATCCTCTATAATTGGATTTGATACGTATTATATTAATCATTAAAAGAGAATAATTTTAATTCAATAAAATTTACTCTAAAATGTAAAAATGTGTCTAAAAAGGCTGCTTGAAAAATGAAAACAAAATATATCATTAATGATTCCATGGTTACTGTCCGATTTAAATAGAAACAAGGTAAAGGTTATTTTTGGAGTTTGCTCCTTAAGAAACGATTTTCATATTTAGCCCGCGGTATAAAAATTTTATGAGGAATAAAATCGAGCGTTAACTAAAAGTGAGACGTTACCTTCCTTTGCGCACCTTTTACTTCTTTCTCGATAAGATTGTAATAAAAAATATTTGGGATACAATGTTACAATACACACCCGTGAACAGAAGGCATGTACAACATTGTAAAGAACTTCGCCTGATATTGAAGTTTCTATAACATATGCTAGTTAACTTTTTTGTTTGCCGGCCAAAAAATCAACAGGTTTATGACCGAGGTAAAGTTATTTATTTATTTAGGATACCATGTTACAATGTAAAAGTAACAGAGGCAAGGTCGAATTACATAGTAATAATAATAAACCATTTACAAATTTCTGTTGACGGATTACCTTCCAAACCCAAATCCGAGAGCTTATTACATTTTTAGGAATTTATTAATACGCCAATGAATTTACAAATTTATTTCGGTACTAGTATGTTTAAGGGCCTGCTGACATCAGCTCGCTCAGGTGTCACTTACCTCAACTATTTGGACCTTGTCAGGTTATGCATGAATTTTAAATAGGCATTTCCTTGCATTATGATACAACAGATTTATAGGAAATGAAATAAATGAGAAACATGTAGACAAAATTAAACTAGAAATAATAAAACATTTATTACAAGCAATATTCATTAGATAACAATTTGTAACTAAAATATGATAATTTTAGTTACAAATTGTTATTTAATGTTTAAAATAGAAATATTTAAAATATGATGTTATGATAAACAATGAAAGATTTATTCCAAACAATGCTCATTAAAAAGAACAATATCTTCGAAAATTGCATCAAAAGGGTCTCTTCCCTCTAACTTCGTTATATAAAATGGACAATAGTCTCCAAAAGTAAAGTACTATTCCTCAACCACGTATTTTATCGAATACCCAGGGTCTTGTTGCATCCTTTTTTATGGCATCTCCATCTAATTTTATTCCCCACTTGCAGTTTCATATCATGTCCATTTCCACAACGCATTTTCTGCGGAATGACATTCCGCTCCTGAAGAAACCTAACAGCTGATTTTTAATCGTTCACCGCGCGAAAAATCTTCTTCAAATTCCAAGTCATATTTGAAGAATATAATCAAAAACACATTCAACTTCACATAGACAATAACAAAACAATAGAAAGGTTACTATAACAGTAGGAAATGGTTAAGAAAAGTGACACCTGAGCGCGCTGATGTCAGCAGGCCCTTAAACATACTAGTACCTTCATTCCAAGCTTGGATATGTTATTACTTCAATTATATTATATCAAACAAACTGATAAATACTTCCAATTAAAAAGCAAATACTCACATTACTTTTTTCGGTATTTGTTGCTCAATTACTAATTAGAAAACATATGTAATTAATATTTAATCAATTTATTTAGTATCCTATTGTTTTATTATATTTATATGGAGGAATTCTGTACAGGCTTCTCCAGCTCTGCCGGTGTTCCACCAACTGTGCTCTTCTGCTCCAATGGAGTCCCCTCTTCTTTAAGTCCTTCGTCACGTCTTCTTTTCCCACTTCTTCCTAGGTCGTCCTCTTCCTCGTTTTCCCTACGCTTTGGCTCGGTAGGTTTCGCTAGAAATTCTGTTAGGACCCATCCACAGGAAGTGTCCTAGCCATCTCAGTCTGTTTTCCTCTATTACCACATTTAGGTTCGACCTTGTTTTGCCCCCAATCTTCCTGAGAAATCTCATTTCTGCTGATTGTATTCTGGATCGGTGCCTCTTAGTGAGCGTCAATGATTCTGAAGCGTACGTGAGGATAGGGAGGATTGTTGACTTAAATACATCCACTTTCGTTTCGTTTTCTACTTCCCTGCAGTTTAGAAATCCTTTCTTAAGCACTTTAAACATCCTGCCCGCGGTTCGCTTGGTCACTTCCAAATCGATGTGTCCGTTTTCGTTTAGGTGCGCTCTCAGGTATTTGAAGTACTCCGCTTGTTCCAAGACTTTATCATCGAATCTTCTAACCCTCATTATTCTCCTTGGCTTAGTATGACCAGCAATTTTTTTTTAACCTTCTAACATTGTGCTGAAGGTTTCCGTCATTCTCCGAGAAAACAACAATGTCATCTGCAAATGCCAGCAGTGAGACTGAGGCTTATTGGCATATCCTAGATGGAAGTTCCTTATTTTTGTCTTGGCCTTGCGAAGAGCTGAATCTATGACCGGAATGAACAGTAGTATGCTCAGATTATATCCTTGCTGGATTCCAATGGCGCAACTTCCTGAGAAGTGCAGTTGCAAATCTTACTAGATTCCTCGTTTTCTTATATAAACTTTGACCGTAAGCGTATGACCTTTATCTATCCCTTTTCCTATTTAGACTAGCAAGATATCACTATTCCGTACACAGTCAAACGCTTTTGTGAGATCGACAAAGCACTTTTTCAAAAACCTGTCTCATTGCAAAAATCAGGTCTTGTGTGCTCCAATTTTCACGAAAGCAATGTTGTTCCTCTTGGAGCAATCCTTCGGCTAGTCTTCTCATTCTTTTTTTCAAGATTATCCCGTTGTTTTATTAAAAGGAAGAAAAAATGGAGTGGCTCTGTGGTACAGAACTGTGTTGACGTGTCGAAGGTCCTGTGTTCAAAATCCAGGGAGCGGTATTTACTAAATCTGTTAGCGGCTAGAAGTGGATCCTATGGGATCTAGAGAACATCCTAAAAGCTCACCCAGACCCTGTAAAGTGGGTACCCAAACTAGGAGGAAAGTCTTGCTGTTGAGTCACATTAAATACCAAATGAAATTACAATTCACATTTGTAAATTAAAATTTCCGTTAAAGTTTTATGAATAAGTTTCTAGAAACTTCTTCGGGGGAAAGGTCACCTGTGGTCTAGTGGTTAGCGTAACAAACTACTAAGCCCAAGGTCGCGGGTTCGTAGCCCGGCAGGTGACCCTAGGATTTTTTAAAGGGACTAAAAAATCCTTAGTTACGCCGTCCTTCGGAAGGGACGTTAAACGGGGTCCCGAGCCTGTACGCTGTCAGGTACTCGTTAAAAATCCCTATCCTAATTAAACCTGGATAGGCAAATTTTAGAGCTCCCAATGTAGCATCGTCCGATTAGCCATAGCAGCATAAAGTGACGTTAAATGAACAAAGAAACAAACAAACTTCTTCGGGGAAGTATTCGCCGGACTTCATTTTTTAGATGACAGTTGGTTTTTCTTTAATTTCGACATTTCTAAAGCTAATGAAATATCGGACACCAATCGACCTGAGACCTTTGAAACAGGACGAAGAGTATTGATGGGAAATTAAAAGAACCCAGGGTTGGGAAGGATAGTATGGAGTAGGACGGAGTATTCTGGAAGAGGCAATAAGGACCAAGCATAAACAGAACGGGACTGTCCGCTTTAATTACTTCTGCAGTCGGCTTTATTTAGTACGCCCATTACTGCAACCGCTGCACCCTAGGCCTATATTGCCTCCATAAATTGTTATAAATTCCTTCCTGCCCGGGAAAAGAAACTACCTCCGCGGGAGGGAGGGAGAAAAAAAAAATCCAATTTATCTCTGTGAAGTTAAAACAAGATGAAAAAAAGAAAGGGAATAAAAAGAAGACGCTAAAGAAAACCAGCTTAATAGAAATTAAGTTGCCCTACTCCGACTGCCATAAAAAGTTTCGAAAAGAAAAAAAAGTTAACTCAATTATTCATTTAACAAGGAAGATGTACGAAAATTCAGTTAGATTATTTTTTTGTTGGAGAGAATACCTTTGATTAGATTGTTCAGAATCGATAGATTATTAATGATTAAACCGATAATAGGGGACTTAAATGCTAATAACATGACATGGCAATATAATCAACAAATGATTAATTTCGAAACAGGGAAATTTCCCTAGAAGCGAACAGGGATCACGTTCTCATTTTCATAAAGGCTTAATTAAAACACACTGGTAATTAAAATATTTTTCATTCTTAAATTTATTAATGTTCAATATGTTTCAACTTTATTCACTTTTTTTAATGTCATTTACTCAAATAGCATCATTCAATCTCTTTTCTTTTTTATTGAATCACCTTTAACCTTTTAATATTTTGTCTGACATTTTTACATCTGTTCATTATCAAAGATTCCCCATCTCATATTCTAATGCTCTTTGTATGTCTACATGGAAACTCTTGTATACGAACTATGCATGTTAATGGCACTATACAAAAAGAGATTGTCCCCTCCCCTGGATCATGTCTACACACAAGTCATCAAGCTGTTATTAGCATGCACCTAATGTTGTTTTCAGGGTAGAATAATGTAGTGTAGTTTAGTGAAGTGAAGTGTAGTGGATTGATACAAGAGGGTTAAACTTCTTCATCGAAGAAGATATGTTTGTATCAGTATTCTATGCCTAAATTTACTTCAGCAAATATTCCTTCAGCAATTATTAAAAAAAGAACGTATATTTAATTGAATCTTTCAAAATCATTAATTCAGAAAAACCTTTGGTGACATAATCAATTTACTGATTGAGCATAATCAATTTACTCATGAAAGTACAGTAGAACGTCGATTATCCGAACTAATGTTGTCAGGGGTGGTTCGGATAATAAAAAATTCGGATAATCGAAATTCACTAAAAAATAAATACCAAACAAATGAATAGGAAGGTGATTCAGAGAAACAAATGAAATTACCTAATTAGGGTTACAGTTATTAGTAAACAAATAGGTATGAAATCTAAGTACATTTTTTTGCCGTTTAAGAGAAATGATTAGGGACGTTCATGGAAAAAATCATTTTAATTTTCGTCAAATTTTATTTAAATTTAAAATAACAATAATTTTAACAATGCAAATAAGTAACTGGATGATCTGATCTAATTAATTAAAATTACATTTGAAAAAAAAACAGTTCCCTTATTTGAACGTTCAGATAACTGACGATCTGATAATCGACACTCCACTATAATAGTACATGTTAGATAACTATTAAATTTAAAAAATGTTAATTCATGTAATTGATAGATCAAATTCTCAATTACTTTTTACAATAACTACGATAATGCGCAATTTCAATGTTCACTTCTACAGATTCATTTCACAGGTAGATTTTTTAAAATATTTCTTGAAAGGGGTAGTTAGTAAAGTTTTCTTTCAACTCGTTTGATCTAGATTTTAATAATTTCTATAATAATATTTTCCACTAATATTATTTTAGACTAAAATTCGGCATAAAATTATCCGTATCGGTCTAAAGTTTCGAATGTTTTATCTTCGATGAAGTAGATCAAACAGCCAATTCGGCATCCAGATTCAGCATTCCTCAGATTCAGATTCTTATGAACATTGCAGAAGAAACTCTTGATTGCTAATAACCAGGTATATAAAATCAAAATATACATTTTCGATTCGACCGAGGTTGAGCAATTGGTCTGAAGAATTTGTTGGTTGGTTTTGGTATTGGTATCAAACATAAAAGTTAAGTTAATATATATATTTTTTTTGGTAGTTGAAAAGACAAAGGTTCAATAATCAGTCCCCTACATTGAGATGTATTATCCCATAGTAAGGCGCTGCATTGCACAATGGTTGAAAGTTGTATTTTACGATTCTACAAGGACGGAAATACAGACAAGTATAACTATTGGTTAAAAAGGGCAAATTGTTAGATTGTAATTACTGAAAAAATATCTTGTCTATGGTTAAACTTAGTCAACAGAGTCGTTCACCTGTGTTCGACTTGTTTGCACAGCATGCCCAATCGTGGGTTCACAGCCCTGCAGATGGCTTTAGGATTTTATGGGAGTAAAAACCTTATTATGCCGTTTTTCGGAGGGGACGTAAACCAGGGATCCCGACCCTTTGCAGGGTCATATATGCTATATACATCCTATTCCTAGCTGTACCAGCACAAAGTGACATTATCCTAAGCCTCACCTTATGTACAATATTTTATTCTAGCGGTAGAAAAACGCTTGTGTAAATATATCGCTCAAACCGGCATTTTTTAGTTAATCCTACAGTAACAAATGCATTGGTTGTCAGTTTTTAATGCAGGGAAGACATATTTGATATTCCATTTCTTTCATAAATTTTTTTTTTATAAATTTTGAGTTGCAAGAGATAAATTAAAAAAGTTTCAAACTTTTAAAAAATGTCTAATGGTTAATAAATGAATTTCAATATTTCATCACTGCAATGGAAACGCTTTGTTTAACGTATACCCAATTTGTTTAACTAACATGGAACTTTCAAATACCTCTGTTGAAAAATTAGATTTCTTGAGTTATTTAAAAGAAAAATAAACAATAGTATATATAAATAACGAAATACGATCATTACTTGAAAAATAATTTCCTGTAAAGCCATCTGTTAATTAATGTTAATTGGTTTTAATTAATGTTCTGTTAATTTTCGGAGAAAAGAAGAAAGGAGACTGTTGTGGAATTATTATCAGCTCTTGGATTTTTGCTACTCGCTAAGGTAATTGGGCCCCTGACGAGGAGCTAGTTTCGCGGAGGATTAGAAACCCCCACGACAAAAAAAATAACTTCTTATCTCGGGTAGGCCAAATTTTAGCCTTTCATCTCATTTACATCTTGAAGGCTGCCGAGGAATATTCTGCACCCACCGGGCGTCTTCCCGGTATTATAATAAAAAAAGAAAAGAAAAAGGTTTCCACCCCGAGTCGTGATGAACAGGGGATTTTCGAGATACGGATTACTGCCCCATTCCATTTCCCGAGAAAAATATGCTTATAGTTGACTAAAGCCTGGTGCCTCCGTCTTTTTTTTTTATGTAATTATTTACAACAAGGAAATGAAATTAGCTTAGCTACACATGCATTAATGCATAAATAACAATTATATTTTGTTAAAAGGATTTAATCTGGTAGTGAAGCATTGAAAAATTGTCTATTATTTGAAGCCAACTACCACCACGGTGACCAAGCAATTTAGGTTTTCGCTTCGAATCATTTCCAGAGCGTCGTAACATATTATACACGTTGCATCCTTAGCTTCTCGATTTTTCGTCTTGTAATAAACACATCGCCTGCCCAAGCAAGCTGTTAAGTAATTCTATGAAATGTTATTTAAATTTTATAAAATTATGAAAGATATTACAAGATTTTTTACATGACGTGGATAAGCCATTTACCCTACCTTTCTAACTAACGTAATACTTGGCTTTTTCAAGACAATATATTTTGTTTCTTAAATTAATTGGGTTGTGCCACTATTGACTGTTATTAATAACTATCATTTTCCATGTCTGGATCTTGTTCTCCTACGTCGTGCCATTATCTCTTGACGCCCTCACTCCAATAGACTTCTTCCGTTCCGTTTAGTTAAGTCTACGGAAAGACTGTAATATAACTAAGAAGTCCTCTTTGCCTTTTGCGCTCTTCTGCCAATTCAAAAAACTTTGTAGCTTTTTACCCTGCGTCAGAATTCATCCCTGCTAATTGCTCCACTGTAATTTAGACCCCATTAAGATGCTTCTTACATTCCTGGAACCATGCAAACCGTCTTGCCTTAAGTTTTATAAAATTCTATATGTATTTTGTCCAACAATCATCGGATATTTTGAAGATGTGTCCATAGTACAACAAAGTTTTCTTTTTTTTTACTTTTCTTGCTTCTCTCTTTCAGGATAGTTCCTCATTTGATCTCAAACATATGTGCCCAAGACAACTTAATCTTATGGGATTATATATTTTATACAATTAATAGCGATTTTGCTAGTTTATAATATACAATATTTCGCCTTAGGGCCATGTTACTGTATATCCTATATTTTAGCCGCAAATGCTGGCAATACTAAATTTCCGTGCCAACTGATTCCATCGGATTGGTTGGTAAATATGGATTAGGTCCACTATGACATGTGAACAACAAACACACCTTTCCTGCATATCAACCTAACCATGTGGCTGTATGGAATATACCAATGCCACCCCTATTGGAAAAAAAAAATCGTATTATTATTTTCCAAGAAATAATGATATATGCCGTCATTTGTGCAGTATAGTGTTCTCAGGTGTAAACTTTTTTGTTCTTTATATAAGAATTGTTCTAGTTGCTACACTGAGGATCTCAGATTCAAATCCGGCATTGCTAGATAAATTATTAATCTCTAAAGACCCTCCTGGGACCCAACCAGCTTCTATAAAATGGTTACCCTTAATCAGAAACCTGGTTTTTGAGTATGAACTAGAAGAAATTACCCTCCACAACCGTTTTCATATAAACAGTGTATTCTCTACCATGGACTGAATGCACTCCGGGTTATAGTAACTTAGTTTTTTTTACTTTATTATTTTTATAAAATTTATATCATCAAGAGTTATGGAAAGCTTGTGGCTTAATATAAACATTCAGAATTCTGAATCAAAAAGTATTTCAGTTATAAATTATAAAGCCAAGCAGTCCCCTAAGGATTTCACATAAAAATACTCCTAATTATTTTTGAATTAAAGTATATTAAAATCTGATTCTCATGAAAATAGAACCACATGAAAATATAGATAGGCGAAATACAAAATCATATAGAAATAGCATAACAAAGGTGTAAATCGTGAAATTCAATTTATTTAAAAAACAAATTGAATTTTTTTTTCTATGAAATATTATTTGTTATTAGAACATTCAAAGAGAGAAATAGGAGAGATTTTAAAAATATCAAGATCCTAGAGGGATGATTTTAATGATCAATCAGCTGTTCGAAATCCGCCATTATTAAAATTATCTCCAAAGTTTGCCTTGAGCGTGTAAACAAAAAATTTCCACTGCCCCCTCCACTCTATTGGCAAGTCGATAAGCGGGTAATGTAAGTCGCAAATCACCTCCTCCCCCCTCCCCCCTTCCGCCAGAGCAGCCATTATGGGACCACCAAGTAATTCCATGGCTTTTCACTCAAATCTTAATTGAAATTTTCCATTCATAAGAATAATGAACGATATTGCTCATTCAGTAAAACTTTACGACGTTCGGATATCGAGCTGAATGTTGTAGTCAACATTCAGGTTGAATAACCCTAGTCAATCATGAACTACTCAAAACTTAATGCAATCATTTTTTTTATGTATTTTTCAATTTGAAAAAACCTAAGTTTTTATAAATATTAAAGATATATATGGAGCGGAGTCGCTCAATATGTAGAGCATTGAGTTACTGTACTGAAGCTAGGTGTTCAAGGCAGATAAATTATTTATTCTTGTTAACGGATGGACCCTATGTGATCTACAGCTCTTCCAGGGGCTCACCCAGGATATATAAATTGGGTAACCTTGATTGGGGGAATAACTAGGGAGTGATCTCGGGCAAATCACCTCCCTGCACTACTTTTGTCCTTTAAAGAGTACAGTATCTACCATGTTTTGAACCTGAGATTCTTCATGGGCTATAAATATAGTTTACAATGTTAGAGATGAATCACGCACTAAATCGCCAGAGCAGCCATAGGATTAGTTTAAAATATGACTTTTAAAACAGCAACCAAATTTTTTTTGTTTTTATTTTTTTATATTTTATATATTTTTTGTGCTGAAAATCAAATTTAACGATATCTCAATATTATGCCATATAATAATGTTTTGAAAAATTCAAAAAATGAATATAAATCATTGTAATTGTATTTCTAAACTACAACCGGTAAGGGAATCGGATAATAACACTACCAAATAAAAAAAAAAAAAATGATAATAAGAATAAGAATAAAATAACTTCAAATGAAATAAATGAAAGGATTGATTCGGAATTCGAAGACATTGATTTTATAAGACGTATATTAAACAACAACAAATAAAATCAACAAATAGTTCAACATTTTGTTGCTAGATTTTGTGGAAGTTTGTGCAGTGTTCTCTTACTCAGAATTTCTGACAGGTTAAAATAAAATAAACAAGCAAGCTTTGATGAAAAATTAAATCAAAAATTTATTGAAAGAGACAAAGCTATGCTCAGAAACTTCTAAACGTTTTAGAAACGATAGTTATTTACTTAACACCACGAATATTAAATCATTAATTATAGCTAAATAATTAGGAATTTAAATTGATAGCTGTGTTGGTGCAATGGGAATCCACCGTTATAATTCTTAAATAATGGTAACATTAAAATAATCTGTATTCTAAATGACTTGTACTCCAGATGGTTAATTTCTCCAATAACATATATGGCTTGACCAATATGGGACATTAAGAAAGCATTTAAAAGAAGCTGAATGAGAGATCTCCTACATTAAAGCCTTAATTCAAAAGCTGGAAAAGGTCCTGCTGGGTATTATCCTTCCCAAGGCCTAAAATATCACACTTTTCCTTTCTTATTTGCCTATTGCCAATCTTCTGACTCCTGCCAATGAAGATACGAACGAGAGAAAGAAACAGAGAAGGAGGGAGGAGAACAAATAAAGTAAGTGTAGAAGAAACGACGTCAGAATGCTTTAAGTGGATAAATGGGTAAAATAAATAATTTATATATATTGGAGATTAGGCATTAATTATTTAAAAGATATAATACCAATCTTTTGGAATATCAACAATTTATTACCATATCATTTATCCTAATTAGCATGCCCAAGTTATCTTTAATATTGATAATTTTCCATTAAAATTGTTTATAGATTAATAGGTCCATATGAAAAACCTTACAAAACCGACCTGCAGAAAGTTTATCTACTTTTATATCACAGTAGTATTTCTAAAGTGACATAAGTCAAAAACAGGAAAAACTATTAGTGAGCTTGGGATAGCGTAGTCCACTAATATTGTACACAAAGGCTTCTGACAGACAAGCACTGAAGGTAGGTTGATACAGCTTTGATGAGTGATTAATCTACCCATTCCATACAGCGTCATAACTTCCAACCGAAAAAACTCCGATTTTTGAGTTGCCTCAGTTCAGAAATACAAGTGCGATATGTTGAATATTGACAGGAAAATTTAAATATAAAGGCATTAATGTAAATAAGTTATTGGATAGCGATGATAATAATTTTGTAAATTTACCAAAATAGGCTAAAAGATTAAAATATTAGTGAAGCAGTATATGAGAAATAAACTATTGAGATTTTTTTTTATATTTAATTAATTTTCATTATAATTATCATTTATAGTATGGAATATATTTGTAATATTGTTTTATGCTTCCATCTCTCTTAATTTTTTATTTGTTGTAGTTGAGTTGCGCCACCTGTGTATATTTTTCTATTCTTGGAGACTGAAACCCTACCTCGGCGAAGAGAGAGAAAGAAAGGAGGGGAGAAAATAATACAACCTGGCAGGAGATGACAAGTGCTCTCCCGGGCGCGGGAATAAAACGGCGGGAACCGCCATTAGGGCGGGTTTTCATTAGGTGACATCTGGACCACAATGGCGCAGATCATAGGCCATTTTTTCCTTCTCTCCGGCCATTATGATGCGCGGGTGATTGATGCGCCTCGGATTGATGCCCGCCTAATGAAAGGCCGACTCTTCCAATTATACTCCACGGCCACTACTATCGGTTTCCCATACATTACTCTCAGGATCGCGGGGGGGGGGTATCAATTTATGACCGAATCGTTCCCTTCCCCCACATCGCAGTTTTATATGACGCGGGTTGCGATAACGATTCCATATAATTCACCGGTTCCCTTCTGCACCTTCTAATTCTTCAGGTTTTATTGAGGCGCTATCGAAATTGGAGATCTCGACGCAGCGTCTGATTTTATGCGGTCTGATGGCACTGTACCATAAATCCAACACTATTTTGAAACTCAAATTGAATTTTTGATTACTGAAGAAGAGAAAGAAAGGATTACTATGTTGGTCCTGATTTATACTACACTACCTGCATGTATCAAATATTCAAATACGATAAACTGGAGTAGGTACTTATACAAAAAGCAATTAGATGTCTGTTATCGAACCGAGTCCGAAATCAGTCAATTAAATGTCAACTTTTATTGCCAATTATACTCGTTAGTAATATTTTAGTTATTTCTATTGAATAGATTTCTTAGCAATAAATTTGGATAATTTTTATATGTAAAGTTGATATATTTATAATTTTTTTCATAATAATTAGACATTTACTACACAGAACTACATCACTACAGACACCTGAAAAATATTGCCATTTCAGCTTTCGGTTTTCAGTTAAAAAATAATATGATATACAGTCATAACACAAAACTATATATTAAATGTTTAAACCTTAGTATTATTCATTAAATAAATCCATTATGGATTACAAGCCATTTAACATTTCTAAAAAAATATATGAAAAATGTACGATACATGCGCCTTATCTTCGAATAGTCTTGAGTTCAGTGCTTGTTTATAATCCAAAGGTTGTGGAGAGAGGTGATTTGAGAAATAACACGTTCAACCTCCAGAATTTCCCTCATTTAAACAGGTTGGGTGAGAATAAATAATGTGTGCACAGACGGTCTAGAATCCAACAGATTATCCATCCATACTAAATATGTACTGTTTGTAAAATCCATACCTAAATGAAATAGTTAGTTTCTATCAATATCGAAATAATTTATCCCACTCAATCCTAAGAAAATACTAGAAGAAATTATTCAGTATAAATGTCAATGGAGTAGGCAATTGTCCAATATTTCATATCTAAGGTACTGAATAATGCATTTTCATTCATATGCCAAGCAACAAATAACAGATACTTTTATTGTCCGTAAATAATTCTATATAATTACATTAGGTGACGTTTTGGGTATAATTAGAACTGTAATAGTTTTTATACAAGTTAATTTTACATATATTCTCCTCATAGCATCATTAATTAAACTCATAACAAAAATTTTAATACTCTCTGTTATTGTTTGTTCCGTGTAATCCGCAACTAAAGTGCTCGTTTTTTTCACACTTATAACTTATGAAATTATTTGTGAAAAAGGGGTTTAAATAAAAAACTACAAAATTTCAGATAGGTTCTTTTTTTAGATGTTGACATATTTTCGCCTAAACAAACACTGAAAGAAACACATTTTGCCTTGACGTACGAAAAATAAATTCCATGAAGTTATCCCCTACAGCGGCGCGCCGACGGGAACACAAGAGTTCAATGGCAACTCGTGAATCCTGGGCCTCAGCTATTGGCCGCTTCCCAAAACTGCAGCCCTTTTTCCAGGCCAATAGTGATTTTCCACATTTTAGCAAAATATTTTCCATTTTCTCCAGATAACATAGTTTCCTTAAGAGCGCGTTAGCCTTAAAAGCTTTAGTAAATATCAGAGTTCTAAAAAGGCCTAAAATTAAATAGGGAAGATATAACTGAAGTTGAATAAAAAGAAAACGTATGTAATTTAATGAAGTATACAAACGACTCGTGAAGTTAGAAATTGGTTTTGAAAGTAAGAATAGTTATTTTTTTATATTGGTTACTTTATGTTTCTGGCTGGTTAGTTTACATTTCAATAAAATTTCCTTACTCAATGCGCACATACCAGTAACCAGTATACACAACATTATAAAACCATATAAATTACATGATAATATTAATTATAATTAACCAGTTTTTGCCAGCGACTTCGTCCGCGTTGATTTTAAATAGAAATTTATGAAGAGTTTAAATGGAGAGTGAATTTTGAATTTCATAAATGAACCCCATATTATAAACACTGACTTAAAGCATTCGTGAATTCAGCCAGCCTACCAATGCTTATCCCTTTGCTAATATATTTTAATATATTATGAAATGGCATAATTACAGAAATATCGATAAGTTTTCTTTTGAAATCCACCATTTAATATCCAAAACTGTAATATTAAGGGGTTGATTTTGCAAAATCATGAATACAATTATTATTATGATAAAATGTAAAGCCCGCTTACATAGTTTGACATCTCTAACTTAACATGTTACGATTTCCCGTATTTTACTCTTTTAGGGGTCGATTTAAAAAAATAAAATAAAAAAAACACATATTTCTTTATTTTTAATGTAGAAACTAAATCTAAAATTTCATGGTGCTCGTATTAAAAATCACGTTTTTTTTTATTACAAACGTTTATCGGCCTTTTCACCCTCTTAGGGGACGAGTTTTAAAAAATCCTTTCTTAGTGTGCGTTGGCCTTATAAAATGTACATACTGTCCAAATATCAAGTCTGTAGCTTATGCAGTTTTGGCTCTGAGATGGTCTTTTCAGTCAGGACGAACTCTTTTATATATATATAGATTATAATATTAGGATATTGTTATATTAAGTATTGTGCATTAAAAGTACAGGATTATTAGCATATTTTTTTCAATCTGATTCAATATATTCGCACAGATGTTTTTTATTCGTATCAGATGTCGGGATCAATGGCCTGATAACCGATATTATAAATTAATATTTTTATCATTCTATATTACAAACATGAATTTAATACGACGTAAACAATGCCACTTAATCTGGAATTAAAGGTTAATGGTACTATTGTCAATACTAAAATGGGCATTTTCAATACGACTAAAGCGGTTATTGTTTGGTTTGTTTGTAGTTATGCCAATAGGTTGTGGTTATATGTTAATAAGATTAACATTTAACCACAACCTATTTAAAGCGAACGTATTAACAGAAAGGTGTCGGATGTAAATATATCAGGAAATTAATCTGAAAAAGCATTGATTCCAATGTAGTTGTATTCCATTCCAATTAAGTCAGATTAGTTTGTCCGATTATAAAGAAATTGGCAGGATAAAGCACGTTGATTCAAATAGTAAGGATCAACAGATCAGTAGCACAATGCGCTTCCTTAAATAATATAATTGTTTTTAAATCATTATCATTTCTTGAAACAAATATACGAGTATCATTTAATTCAAACAACATAGTTCTGTAAACCCAGAACCTTCAAATTAAAAATTATTTCAATTCACTTAATTGGTCGTACGTTTTACAGATTTTGACAGACGATTAAGAATAATAAAATCTTCTCCTATATTATAAAATAATCATAAAATTATATCATCAGGGAGAAAAGCAATGTTGATGAAAAGTAAACTGTATGGGAAACAGAGCTGTTTTTTCTAAACATGTAATTTCACTCAGCATATCTTGCTATTAATTTTAAGCTGCCATAAAAGTTCATCATCCTTTTGATCGCATTATTATAATGATCAATGGTAAACATTTTTTTTTTTTAAATTACATAATAGATATTTATCACGTACGGACAAACATAATAAAAAACGCCACAATTCAAATCCAGGCGAAATGAGTTACAACCAGCTTTACAATGGATTATAGCTTACTGTATCAGTTTTTAAATTGTACGTGTTGATTTTATGCAAATCTATCGAATTGTTCAATATTTTCGGAATAAACTACAATACATTCTTAATTGAGTAATGTAATTAGTTTTCTGGAGATACCGATAATGAACTTAAAAACCTTCCAAACCAATTTCTTTCTGATATTCATCGTACAAATGTAAGCCATTTGTTCATCCAACAACATTAAATAAAAATTAATCTGTTTTAATTGTTAATAAAATTTAAGTTAAGTACAACGTTATTAGCAGGCCTCTGTATAAGTAAAACTCGTTTTTAAATTATTACTTTCCTTTAGTTCATTGGTTTCATACACCTATAACAAATCTCCTACAGAAGTCACATACACAGGGTGTGATATGATTTTGAAATAATTTTAATACGTTTTAATTGTTATTTTCAAATTTTCTAATATTGAGAATAGTTAATGTTGATTTGGTGATTATTTAAATGGTTGGAAATAGGCTATTGTAAAACGTAATCATGTAATAATCGAATGAAATTAAACCGAAATACGAGACCAGAATAAAAAAAATGAACTAATGAAATAAAGAGAACCAGGAATTTTTACAATTAAAACCGACCTAGGAAAAAAAAACGAAAAAAAGTTGGACCGGGAGGGAGTCATGTGGGCCACGTGGTGCCGCCTAAATAAATTTATTTAGAGCGATCGCTCTGTTTGCCCAAGCCTCAATTAGATTATGAATTAGTTTGCAAGTGGCGACTTCTGTAGGTTCGCTAACACTCTTTTTTAAATTCATATATTGTAATATTTATTATTTTAAAACTCTTGTTATGATATATTTTATGTCAATAATTAAAAATGTAAACTATAAAATATATTTTTAAATATTTTTATTCGAAAAGAAAAGATATGTCCAGAACCGGAACTCGAACCCGGGTCTCCCATGTTTCCGTCATGGTACTCTACCAACTGAGCTATCTTGGTTCGCATCTCGGTCAGACACATCTTTCTCTTCACTTTATGTAGTCGGTTTCCTCAACCTAAACCTAGTAAAGCGTCTTCCGAGACAATTTTCTCCTCATTCCTCTCGCAGGTCATGTCCAATCGAAGTTCCTCTACTTTATTTTCCCAAGTTTTTTTGGAATAGCTTGACTTTACAAATATTTTTTTCAGGTATGTGTCTCTTGTAATTCTTCCTTTAGTTATTCTTTCAAAATGCCTATACCAATTCAGGGACATGTTTTATGTCAACTTCTTCAAGATTTTTTTTTCTGCATAAACTAATTAATTTTTTTTTCTGTATGTTTTTTCATATAGAGGGATTCCTGTGTATCAACACTTCCGTAATAGTTGAAAACGCTAAAGGAATAACTTTCTAAAAAGGAAAAAATTACTTACTGTCAATTCTTCAGAATAATGTTAACAATTTCACTTACCTGAAACAAAACAAAAAATATATTTAATTTTATTTTTTATTAATTGTTACAATTTTCAAATATTTTTTATTTTAAAGAGAAAAGATTTCTCGGCCCTGGACAAACCTTTTCTCTTTAAGATAAAAAAACAAAAAATAGTTAAAGTAACATAAGTCATAAATTATTTTATGATTATAAATAAATATTACAATGCTTCTAAATATATTATTAAAGATCACTTCATTTAATTAACAAATCAGCTCCCTGTACAACCGTTGTCCATGAAACGTTTGTCCGATCACGGGTTGTAGTGGCACAGGTCATTTAATCGCTGAATTACCGAATTACCGCATAGACAACGTCTTGTTCTTTATAAAAGTATAAAAACCATGCATATTTGAATGGTAAAAATTAAATAATCTGTTTTAAACCAGCCAATTAGCCTTAATAAATAAAATTGTTTAAGTAAGGATAAATAAATCCTAAAGACATAGTATAATACAATAAAATTAATATCTAATTTTAAGACTTTTGATTAACTAATAATAATAAAATTAAATAAAACTAAATTATGTTAGGCTTATAGGAACAATGAAACGAGAAACCTAGGTACACAAGCTATCTTAATTTTAAATATTTTTATTTTAAAGAGAAAAGATATGCTCCCGGCCGAGATTCAAACCCGGAACCTCTGTCTCTCCGTGACAGCGCTCCAACCATTTGAGCTGCATATATTTTCTCTTTAAAACAAAAATATTTAAAAATCAAAAAAGCTGACCAATAATTACAAAAAAGTTATAAATAGTAATATGTCGTAGGTCAACAAGATCCTAAAATTAAAAGTAATGTTTAACGAGCAATCGTTCTCGTGTATACATCGCAAAAAATTGCGAGAACACGGGGACATGGGATCGAATAAGAGAGAAGATTTGTCCCTTGCCGTCAGGTGACACTGGTTGCTCAAATGGTTGGAACGCTGTCACGGAGAGACAGAGGTTCCGGGTTCGAATCCCGACCGAAGGCACATCTTTTCTCTTTAAAATGAAAATATTTAAAAATAAAAAAAGCTGACCAATAACTATCTTAATTTTAATTTGCAAGGCTTTATTGAATTAAAGAAAAATTATAAAAATTCAATCTCTGAGACCATATGCAATTTTACACTTATGCACCACGTACCAGGTAATAATATATAAAATAATAACATATAAAAAACTTTATTGGTATTGAAGTTCGAATTTAAATTGGCATACTGATACAAAGCGGGAAAAAAAGAATTAGATGATAGAAATTTGTCGGTGTTTTGAGAAACCCTGAAATTATAATAAACAAATATTTGGAAAAAAAACTAAAGGTTCATCTAATTCAAAAACATTGGATATGGAATTTTTTTTAACTTGTTACAATATTAATTAAATTAGTTTTCTTCATTTTATTACATTAATAAAAATAAAGAAAAATAAAACTGTACCACTACAAACCGTAAAGGGTTTGGCGTTCAGCACGTGGTGGTAGACATTGTACAGTAGGACAACGGTTATTAAGGGAGGTGATTTGTCATAGATCACGGTTCAACCGTCAGGTTTTTCCCCAATTAAGGGTACCCACTTAATAGAGGCTGAGTGAGCACCCGAAGGGTCTCCAGATCCCACATGGTCCATAGCCGGATGTTAACAGCAAAAATAAATTATCTGTTACAGCCAAATTTGAACTCTATATCTTCGGTGACGTGGCAACTTAGCGCTCTATCGTGAGCTACACCGCTTCCACCTAGCAATAATAACATAAACAAAACAAGTTTATCCTAGTTACTAACAATTTGATCTGAAATGTTTTAAATTCCACAAAATAAAAAATGCATACGAAAAATCACGACTATAAAAAAAAAAATAACAATTATAAAATATCATGAGGTAAAGTGGGGAATACTGGTGGAATGAAATTTCACAGCGCTTATTATTTTGGCAATCTCGAGGGAGTTCTTCTCTAGCGAGCATGCAACGAGGACATCAGTCACAAATTGACAACGTCATGCAATATGAGAACCCTTATTAAACTTTACACTGGCAAGAATTAATTAGAAATCCTATAACAGTCTTCGTGACTGCGGGGCAATGGACCTTCATAAATATTTATTAGCAATACAGTTGTGTATCCGGCAGTGTATGAATGTATGCGAAGGCTTAATACACCGAGGAAGACGCATAATCCCAGATGACCCTAATACTCTCTACTGTTGTTAGCGATTATGGCGATTAACAACTGTGACTGAGCAGAGAGAGGATACTCAACATATATAGAGAATAAAACTGAAAAACTATACATAATTAACTGTTTACCAAATAAAAGTTAGTTTAAAATTAATTAAACTTATAATTTATCATCCAGGTATAACGGCAAGAATTAAAAAAAAGAATCAGTTACTCATTAGAAACATAATATAATAAAATAAATTTAATGTTTATATCAATAAAAGTAAGCGAAAAAAGAGACATGAGCTACAAACAGGTTGCTACAGAAAAAATCCTCAAGACTCCGAAATAGTAGAACGAAAATAACCAGTAGACTTTTCGCCTATACCGAAATCCTCAGGACAATAGGCGAAAAATCGAATGGTTGCTTTTGTTCTAGTATTTTGGAGACCTGAGGCTTTGTTTTTGGAATTTTATAGTTAAAATCTATTATCAATTATATCACAGATCAAAAAAAGGGTGAAATGTGAATAATAATATAAAGGTGAAAAAGGATATTAGAAAAATATATTATTATTAAAACACTAATTCATCATTAATGTCTTTATAAAGCTAAATTATCAAGAAAGTTAACTGTCAAACATGTTTATAGCGAAAACTATTGCAAAGTCCAACTAAATAGATTTTCATTCTGAAAGAAAAGTATGCAAATTTAATCTTTCGAAGAAAAAATAATGTGTATTGTGAGTAAACACTATTACGCTTTTAATTGATTCTGTCTCAATAATCTCTTTTTGACTCAAATTCTTGATAAAGAATATTATTATAAATATTACAAATGTCGTAAAAAAAATTTAAATACGAATCATGTGATAAAAAATAGTTTTTTAATCATGTAATTTTTGTATCCTCTTTTCTGAGCCATAAATCCGTATGACTTTATATAAATCTCTACGTGTATCTACATAATCTAGTATCTTCATGATGTTCGGTTTTGACGATATGGAAGGAAGAGGGACATCGATTGAAAGCTTTGTCTTATAATCATTCTTTCATATCGACAGCAGATTGTGAGAATTTTAACGCTGTTTTAATGAATAATATATTATATAACGTTAGATTTAAACAAAAACTTAAACCGAAATAACAGCTTTATGTACCTATGCCTACTATATATACATATATAAAGACTCAAATATGTCGTTTGAAAAAATAATCTTGGTTAATTTACTTTATTCTTGGTAAATTAAAAATATTTTCAAAATAAAAATATAATTATTATGCTATATTATATATGTAATATAATAAAAATGAGTTCTAACAAAAGGCTTTGTTCTTGAGCAGAGGCATCGCCCGGTTCTAACAATCTAAATTTATTCGATTCCGTAAACGATTTTATTTTCATTTTTTTCTCTATTTTTTTTTAAGGTTAAACGTAAAGGATTTCTCCAGGAACAAAAATTTGTCTGTTTAATTAAAAGTTCCCTTTTATCTAATTGAACAGAATAAAATTTGAGACTGATTAAAACGAGGGACAGGTTTCTGTTTTGATTCCCTCTCCCACTCTCTTTTTCTCCCTATCTGTCACTCTCTCTCTCTCTCTCTCTCTCTCTCTCTCTCTCTCTCTCTCTCTCTCTCTCTCTCTCTCTCTCTCTCTCTCTCCCTCTCTCTCGTACTACCTGCTGAGTCCTGAGAGAAAGACGAAAGTAGTCAAAACAACAAAGAGGATAAATATTTAGGCCACTGTTGTCGGAATGAAAGGGTTGGGACAAAGAGTCCATTCTGTCGGCTCTGCTTTTTATTGAGTTATCTCGCACAATTCTCACTTCTCTAGGTTCGTCATCTGAGAAAAAAATAGGAGCGAATGGGGGGGGGTGATACAGTAATACTTTTATTTATTTGTTTATTTTTGTTATCGATACTGAAGGTCCGCCATTGATTACAACCTGAAAGCTGATAATTCTGACACGGATAATTACAACCTTCCTTAAATTAATAAAATTAATTCCATAAATTAATATTTATGGAGATTATGGAGGACAATATACCCGGAAATGCTTAAAGTTCGATTTATTCTTTGTTGGATGTTATGCCCTTTCCAGTCAGAATATGACAGCAAGAGGGAACCGCAACCCTCTTCTTTTAGTTATATTTAAATTATTTTTTACTAACTTATATTATTTATAATACACTCTATTAGAATTGTCGTTTTTCTTACTTTTATTTTTATAATTAAACATTCGTTAGTTTCCACAAAAAACTCCGTTAAACATTCATTGTTGAGCAGCCATATTTTTTTTTTCTTTTAGTATAGATATAACTTATATATTAATAACTATGACCGATTTTTACTTTTCAGATTCTCCAATTTTCGCTTTGATAGTTATAAAAATGATTTCGCCTATTCGAATACTATAAAGTTTATTTTATTCGAATGCATCCAAAAATCTAGCCTATTTAATATTTACATAACTTATAAGAATAACAGTAGACTGTTTAATAAGTACTTATTCGGCAGGTTACCAGATTGCTGGTAAGTGTAGTTTATGTTCGTCAAGGGACGCTACGCTACGCCATTACAACGTCAATATCTTATACGTTTTGTAATATATAAAATTGGAATGATTAGAAAAAAAAATGAATATCAATAACACCAAGTTACAGCTTATTTGAGAATGACTGATATAGCCAGTAATGGGTAATTAAGACAAGTAATTTCAACTGGCATAATTTCCGGTTATATCAAAAGGCTAATATAACCTTCAATAAATGCAAAGGAACAGGAAGCTATGCCAGATTCCAATCCCTAAATAAGTCCATAATTTGCTAGGTTATTGTTTTATAGTTCTATCTTAGGTTATGGTTTTAGTTTTTTACTTATTTATTGGGAAAGAAATGGTTGTGGGGATGTCCTACAGTTAAGATCGTGACGTAGAAATCACATAACATGCCACGACTTTAACCACCTCTATCAACAAACTGGCAATCTACGGAATAAATACAATTTTATATAATGGTATAATTAATAAATATACATTATTTAATATATAGACATCGGAGATCATGCTCTATTGATCGGTCATGATACTCTTCTCCTAACAGATCCTGTATGGAGGAGACAGTATATCGTTCCCCGGTTATCCTTCGCCACCGATGTCCTATCAACCATCCCCCCAAGAAGAAGAGAGATGTCCAGAGAGTGTTGTGTTTAGTATGCGGCCGCTGTGAGGGAAAGCTCACCTGTTACACTGACACCAGTTGATCTTCCTCTAAATAATACCTCGAGAAGACCTGTTGTTCCTGATCAATCTTAGCCGAGGCCGGGTCCTGTCTCTTGTTGATATTTCTTATCCATCTTTCATTTAGCTATCACCGCTAACGCAACAGGCGGCTTTATCGATTCTTTTTAACGGGACCTTTCAACAGAGTCGGAAAAGCTGCGTTATTTTTTATTCATAATTTATTGCTGGTATTTCTTTACATCAGTACGTAGCAGTATTTAATTATTTAGATATATTTGCATATTACAATAACGAAATTCACCACTGTTTATTAAAATAAGCAAATACGCTAGAAAATAATAAGTGAAAAAGAAATATGCATAAAAAGGAAAAAAAAATTAAACCAAAAAATATCAGCTAATAACTATTGAATTGAGATACGGTGGTATAATTTTCTTTTTATTACTTTATATACAGTTTATAAAACCTTAATGCTCCTTACTTTGTTACGAATAAAATAAATCATATTGACTTCAATGTCCCATTTGCTGCTGAATTGGCCTGAACCATATAATACCACGATACCATCATTTTAAGAATAACTTCATAACCACTCAAACCCAATAGCTTCATACCTAGCTACTTCTTAAATTCCTGATAATCTTCCGAGGCGTCTAAAAAAAAGATGGCTTCGTGACCTTTTAAGTTGAAATTGTTATATGAATACAACCACTGGGTAGTTTCTCTATTCGTCTTTGCCCACGCCTCTATGTACCATACTTGCCATTTACTTGTTGGATTGTTATAATACAGTTGTAAATTTCAATGAATAAATTAAAAAATAAATAAATAATTATTTTGTATATGGTTGCGCAACTCCTGAAATTTCTTTATTTTTATAATTTCTCTCCTTGATTTGGAAGAGTATGAAGATTTTATTGAATCGTGAGTTAGCAGCACGGAAAGTGGCTTTTTAAAGGGTGTAAAAATCCTCAATTTTGCCGTTCTTCGGCCGTAAAATAGTTGTCCCGAGCCTGAACGGTGTAAAGTCCTGGTTAAAGATTTTATTTAGGACTCACTTCAGAGTTCCACTCACTTAGCCATAGAAATATTAAGTGACGTTGAATTAATAAACAAACAACATTTGACAATTAATTAATAGTTTCTGAGAATTGATATTGTTTTTTCAATCTTCTTATTCGTTGTCCGTAACAAGAAATCGTTGTCCCGGAATCAGTAAGAAAGAAAAGTTAAATAAGAAAAACAAACTAATGTCCCGCGTCTGATTAGTAACTCTTAGCGAATCGTAATAGTTGTTTCTGAATTAGTAAATTTAGCCTGTCTTGCCCTTTATTGAAATTATTATTATTGGAACTTCATGGTCAGTCTTTACTCAACCATTAGAAATATACTTTCGGTTGTAACAATAGAATTTTTTTTAGAAAATTAGCCTATTTTCTGTTTCCCATTATTTGCTATCAATGTGACTGTGACTATCTTAAAAATAGTTAATTTGTCAGTCATAATTGTTTTATATTATAGTTAGATAATATAAATTGAAAGACTTAATATTTATTTATATAGATATTTATGGCGAAGAAACAAGAACTTAAATACAAAATGTAAGATAACTTTTACGTAATTAAGAACTTGTGTAATGAATCTTAATTTTCTGTACAAATACGAATTTCGATATAGTAAAATAAAAAAATATTTCATTACTAAAAAATAGAGAAGATAATTTAAGGATTAATGATATAGTACGACAAAAGATAAACATACATACAACGTACACTAGAACATGTTTCATATTTGCCAGCTCTGTTTGTAAGGAGGACTTACTCTTTGTGTTTATTAAAACTTTTAACAATATCGAGCTAATTTTAACAAAACTTAAAGGGAAGCGGAGAGAATACATCTATCAAAACTCCCTCAATTTGCTGTCTACAACTTCTTTTAGGATCCAAAAAAATTCCTTTTGGTTCATCAGTGTAGGACATACTTAATATACTCCTAGCTAATTTTAGAGACTATAATGTATTTTTTCAACAATCCATACTTATCATTTAAAAGCACGGAACTGTACAGGTTATGGAAAAATAAGAAGTTTTTTTTAACCAAATTAAAAATAAGAAAAATTGTGGTTTTTGAAAATGAAAATGATATTACAGAGATCGTAAAAGAAAATTATTCTTATTAAAACTTTACTTCAAATTTAAAGAAAAATACTAATATAAACTAAAATAAAAGAAAATATACTAATCCAGACAAATAACTTTAGTTTCTTATATTGAGGTAATTATCAAAAACAGAGATAAGCTAAATGAAATAATGGTTTCGTGTCAGATAAAGATCGATCGCTAACCGAGCGAATAGGGCTCATAGCGACAACGATAGCCTAAACAGGACGGACAGCTAAACCGTGGCTAGGGAGAAGCGTGTATAAGGGAGTCTAGTAAGAGAGGGAGAGAATAATAATAAATAAATAAAATAAAAACACATAGGAAGCATTAGTAAAATATCCCGCGCCGGTTGGCGAAGATTCATATCGCGAGAATGGTCATGCGACCGGCTGAATAATTGCCTACTGTCACGTGAGCGACTAATCAGCATGCGGGAAAACAATTCCGAAATTGGGGAGGTAGAGTTCTTGTTAGAGCTGTCTATATAAATATGTTAATACATATATATATATATATATATATATATATATATATATATATATATATATATGTGTGTGTGTGTGTGTGTGTGTGTGTAAGTATATATTATACTATTAGTTAAAATTCCTTTCGGAGACTCACAGTATTAGCCTTAAAAACCTGGAAAAAATATTAATCTTTTGATACCTATTATTAATTAAGTGGTAAAATAAGTTTATTCAGTCAGAGCGGCTTATCAATCAGGGAATACCAATTTTTATAGCATGTATTGAATTTCGGTATTTCAAGTTTACGCCATTATTAAATGGTAAACACTCCATTGTGTGACGTTTCCACAATATATTGTTCTCATAATCATGCCCTAAAGTTGAACGAATAGACTTTTGCATTTTCATTATATTAAATATACTAGTCAAAGTATAAAATTTAAAGTTATCCTAATACATAAATAGTACTTACAATCCAAAATACCTTTTCAATATCAGCATGAAATCTGTAAATTTAGTTCAAGAGTAGATGCTGAAATGTACAATGTTGGATTGTTCTATTTCAGATGGTGTCAATTAAGATCAACAGTTTTTATTTGATTGTTTAGCCATTCATTATTATAGGTCGAATTTATGCTGTTCCTAGGCCAATATTGGGCATGGTATATAGTAATATGTTATTCGCACCGTAACATACAGGGTGTCCCATTTCAAGTGGATCAAACGTTTTTAACTTCTAAACGAAACAAAATTCAGAAAAACGATTCAGGTAAAAGTTGTAGTTATTCAGGCCTAGTTTGAAGAAATAAAAAAACATTTTTTGGTTTTTCACTTTAAATAGTCAATATCGACCTTCAAAAAATGTAGTTTCCTCTTGATCCCCATTTATTTTTATTTTTCTGAAATGTACAATCCAATACATGGAAAAAATGTATGTAACATTTTTTTTTCTATCATTCATATTTTAAGTAGAAAAAGCACTCAAAGTTGACTACTGTAGTGTACCTCCTTTACTAGGAAAAGTAATGTAGCATTAAGTTTTTTTATTGAAGAGTTTTTGGTCGTAATAACTTACTAATCAAGGTATTTTGAATCTTTCAGAAAATGTCTGCACATTTAAAAACCTTCTGTGAAGACAGCATACTGAAGTAGTGAGCTTCAGATACTTCTTCTACTTGACCTATGAAAGACAGAAAAAAATGTTAAATACATTTTTTCCATGTTTTGTATTGTGAATTTCAGAAAAATAAAAATAAATGTAGGTCAAGAGGAAACTACATTTTTTGAAGGTCGATATTGACCACTTAAAGTGAAAAATCAAAAAATGTTTTTTTATTTCTTCAAACTAGGCTATTCAGATGAACTGCTGATCATAATAAATAAAACATTACTCATTGATCCCAAGTCTTTACAATATTTACATTACATGCAACTATTGAAAATGTATTATACTGATTAATGTATTAAAATCCATTCTTCATCAATTTGTCATGATATATAAGGGATAGAGTAACATAAGATATTAACATTATCTGTTATTATTATACAGCCGCATTACTGCCTTTTCGAGTTTTTATATTTACCTAAAGGTTTTCCCATTTTTATAATATTTTTTATCACCACCAATTTCCGTTGATACCTATATGTATATTTATTATTTACTAAGCATAATTTTAATTTGTATATGTCTTGTACATTTAGCCCTGAAGAAGGCCTACACTATCGGTTGAAACGTTGGTTTTAAAATAAATCATTCCCTTTATGTAAGATAATTTTTTCTGACCATTTTCTTTCTCTTAAGATATAAATAATATAATACGCTGGTGAAATCACCCCCTGATACCAAGGCCCACAGGATCGAGAGGGGAATGCCTAAGATAATGAGAGCGCCTACTATGTGAAGTTATACCGGGACGAGAGGCCGGGGCGCTGTGCGGGACTGCGGCGATATACGGGCTCAGGGGCAGCCTCCGCCGCAGTTGGTCAGCTGCCATTGTTCGCTCGCTGTCCCCGGCAGTCCCTCAGAGTTACGGCTCTGTCTACTTTATATATAATAGCTCCCGACATATTTCTTCCCCTATAATACATTACGCCCGTTCCGCTCTATAAGGGCCTTTATCCTCCCTCTGTGGCTTCTTATAGTCCGGAAGAATCCGGGAAGGTCACACAGGGATTTTTTTTTTATTCAGATAATATCTACAAAAATACTACCGCAGTCATAAAATACATGACAAAAGTATTGTAACGAATAAAAAAGTATTAATAATAAGCTTTATTTTCCGCCCTCTTTCTTCTATGTACATTTTTACATGGTTTTTATATTTACATGGTTTTAAAAAGAAAAAAAGCCCCCTCTTTGGGCATAAGCCTCTCCCAATTTACCCCAGCTACGTCTGTTCCAAGCAGAACGGTGCCATAATACTCCGATGAAGTTTTGTATGTCGTCCCGCCATCTCGTAGCTGGTCTCCCTCTTCTCCTAGTGCGGTGTATTGGATACCAATCCGTTGTTGCCTTAGCCCAATGTGTTGATCCCATTCTTGCAATGTGTCCAGCCCACTGCCATTTAAGATCAGATACTGTCTTAAAAATATCGCGCGTACCAGTCAGCTTCCGTAGTTCTGTCTTCTTTATTTTCTCCCTTCTACTTCTCCTTAACATACTCCGCTCCATTGCACGCTGAGTGCTTACTAGGGATTGATAAATCGTCAATTAGACTCCAAGTTTGGCATCCATAAGTTAAAGATGGAATGATGCAAGCATCAAAAACTTTTCTCTTGTGATGTATGGCCATGTTGCTTTTGAAAATATTTTTGTGTGACCAAAATTGGGACCATCCTATTTTAATCCTTCTATTTACCTCTTTCTTGGATTTATCAGCAAATGACATGGGTTGCCCTAGATAGATTGTTTCTTTAAACCATTGGAGTTTGTTGGTACCGAGAAATATTCTTCTTCGGCATTTGTCATCAAGACTTATTTGTTAAAATTTATCTCAGATTTGACAGTTTGTTACCATTAATGTCTATCCCAAAATTCTCCCAGTGAAGGTTTTTGAAAACATCTTCCAAGATCGCGTTGAATAAATCCGGTGATAAAGGATCGCCCTGACGAAACCCTCTTTCGATTGGAAAATCCTCTCCATTTAAGTCCCGAACTACTCTCGCTTGGCTGTTGGTATACCAACATTGAAGAATATCCAAAATCTGCTCATTAATGCCTTGGCGTTTTAGACTGTTGATAAAAAAGTATTATGCTAACATATTTAAAACCAATATTAGCTTTTTTATGAATATAAATAAGAGACAACATAGGAGTATTTTTATTTATTTCTTGTATAATTTGCTACATTTCACAAAATAAAAATGCTGTACCAATAGACCAGTCTCAAATAAAAATAGTACAAATTTAAATATATCTGGGGAGAATCATAATTTACAATGAAAGAAAAAATGTATAAAAAATTTCCAAGAGAGAGATAAAAAAGGGAAAAAAATTAGTAATAATAAAATAAACAAAAATTATAAAAATTCATTCTTAGTAACTTACATGCATGTATATAACAATATCAATGAAATGAAAGAAATTGGTATCCTACAATAATAAATGTTTGGTTTGTTTATGTACATTCCGCTTTGTACTATTTTTTGTATAATTCCCAATATTTTTTATAAGCGGGTTTTTATTGTTTTTACACTTAAAAAAATTGTTTACATAGTTTGTTGATAAATATATTAGTGTAAGGTACACTAAATTCTTTATGCATAATTTTAACTTTAGTGTCATATGCATAATTTCCAGCAATTCTAAGACATTTGTTTTGGAATATTTGTAGTTGTTTGTAATTAGTTTTAGACATATAACTAAATATTGGGCATGCGTATGTTAGTATAGGTCGTAAGCAGGCTTTATATAATAATAACTTATTATCTGTGGTTAATTTAGAATTTTTAGTAAAATAAGGATATATAGTACACAGAGCTCTGTTAGCTATATTGCACACATAATCAGTGTGAAAAGTAAAAGTTAACCTTTTGTCCATGTTAACATAGGAGTATACATATAAAATATTACCTATAGGTTTAAAGTTGTATTTGTTTAATAGTAAATATTGCAATGCCACCAAAGGATAATTTTTCAAAATACCTGAGCTGTATCATTTCAACATAAATCATTCGCAATGATTTTTTAATTATTAATACAGTTTTAAATTGCAACAAATTCATAAAATAACAAAAATGTGTGACAAAAAGAAGTGTCTTGGGTTCAATGTATGGTAGAGACTGTACTGTTTCATGGACAACGGTTCTACAAAGAGGTGACTTGTCCAAGGTCATGCTCAACCGCCAGATTTTTCTCCCTTATTTTGGGTTCCCTATTTTTATAATATTTTATAGAGGCTGGGTGGTCCCCAGGAGGGTCCTAGCTCCCATATGATCCATCCTCCGCTGCAAACAGACTAAATAAAAATCATGGCCTGCAGTGGGATTTGAACCAGGATTTCCGGCATGGCAACTCAGTGCTCTACCACTGAATAACTGAATAAAAAGGTACAATTTAAATTAATTAATTAAATAAGAAAAGACCATAGTGTTTTTAAAAAATCAATCAATTATTTTTCAAAAAATATTGTTCGTACAACCACAAAAATAAAAATAAATAAATAAATTTTGGTTTAGTTTTGTTAATATTACTCCAAAATTCTGTAACCAACCTTAGGTTTTCTTCAAAATCTAGCCTTCATTAAAATCAAATTTATTCTAATTATATATTATTGAAGTTTTGGGGCACGATTTCTCTTTGCCTCCTTATCTTTATCCAGGAGCATTACTATTCTTTGACCAGTGTAATTCGAATACAAATATTATAACTGACTCACCCAATATTACTAGCTTTTAAAATGTAAAAACAAAAAACTATTACAATAACTTATAAAGTTAGCTTAGCTTCATTTCCTTCAAGCTTCCTCAGGAATCACAATAATGAAGAAATCAAATAAACAGTATTGAAGGTTATCTCATTTTGCCGCGAACATAAGCTAGGAAATGAACGGAAATGCCATAAAAAAAAAAAAAGCCCAAGACATGAGGCTTAGCTGGGGCTTTGCATGAATGAGGCATGAGGCAGAGCGAAGCAACTCAAGCAGAGTTATTAAGAATGAGAACACGTAATTACAAATTAATAATTAAAACAGGGGGAGACTTAAATAATTTAACAGCTATTTCGGCTGCGGGTTACATAATAGCAACTACCTCCGGTATCGGTGATCTTTCTACGGCCCCATGGTTTGAAGAGTTTCCCAGGGTCTAAGTATATACAAGTTTATATATGAATAAAATAAAATATAAATATACATTTACAGCAACAATATTATATAATATGGATCACCTACGGTTTTATGGTCAGTATAATAACCACCAGTGCCGAAGATCTGGAATTCGCAGCCCGAAAGTTTGCCCTAGGATTTTTTAATAGGAAGTGAATTATACTTGGTTATGTCGTCCTTATTAAGTGACATAATATGGGGAGTCCTGAGCCTATGCGGTACACGGTAAAGATCCCTATCATAATTAAATAATACCTAATTATATAATACCTAATTATACTATGAAAAATTTAGGACTCCCATTGTAAAATGTATGTAATGATAACTATAAAATATTTTCTAAAACGGCGCCTAAAAATAAACTAAACCTTATTGCTCTTGCAAGATGGGTTCGATTATCTACCGATAAACGATTTCCACATGAAGATAGTTGAAGGGCCTTCAACACCGATTAAGAAACAATCATGTTACGCAGTGAGTGAATTTTTCTATTTTTTTTTTTTAGAATAGAATAATTTTATGATATTTACAACTGTAATTATATTACATCAAGTAAATCTGCTGTATGAACAAAGGACACGAAAAAAAAACACTTGTGGAGAAACTATCCATTGATAGCACTCCAATAAAGTTCTATAGTAGAAGGTCTCGAGGCTATCTTCTTTTCAGACGCCTCGGAGGGTTATCAGGGATATTATGGGAAGCAAGTTGAGAGACTAGCGGTTTCAAGTGTGTATGGAGCTTTTCATAGAAGGATAGGTATCTAGTTTGGGGCAAATGAGCAACATATGGGATATTAAGATCATGATGGTTTGAGTTTGTTCGTGATATAATAAGGAGCATTGAGGATTTTAAGAAGGATTTGGGATTCTAAGGATTGGATACGAGATGAATTGGATGGTTTAGTAGAGCCCCAAAGCTCAACTCCGTATGTCCAAATAGGTCTGATAGCTGTCATGTAAATGAGTCTTTTGTAATTAATTGGAAGCTTTGAACGTTTGTCCAGTGAATACTGAAGTAGGCGAAAACGTCGAACAGTTTCTTATTTTTTCAGTCTAGTAAGAGGAGAATTTTTCTATGATTTAAAAAAAAAAAGAAATAATGTTCCCAGTTGTTCCAATCACTTAATAATTTTCTTCACACTCTCCGCCTTCCTCCTACTCCAATACTCTCTCATGTTCCTGGACTGTTCTTCTCGCTCTTCGGTAGTCCATTTTCTACCTCGTCTCTCCTTTCTTCCTGCAAGAGCCCCAACTTCTAATGATCCTAGTTTATTATATACAGTTAATTAGTAGTAGTTTTAAATAGGTCATTTTTTCTTTAATTTTATGAGCGACAAAAATTATAAGGCACAATAAAATAAATTGATTAAAAATTAGATGAGTATTAAAACCACCCTGCATGTTTTTTGAAGAAATACCTTTAATTTTTTTTCTCTTTATATTTTCATCCTCACCTTTCAAATACAAGTTATTGACAATCAGCAGATTGGCAGACTGAAAAAAAAAATGCAAAATGACATGGAAGGCATGACGAAGAACAGTACCCAGCGGTATCTCCCCATTAGCTTTCTTTAATTTCCTACTGTAATAGATCCCTCATCCATGTTCTTTTTAGTCTCCTCCTAGTGTCTCAAGCATGAGAGTCGTGGCCATTTTTTGTATCAAAGGATTTGGGTGTCCGTATAGTTTTTCTTGAAAGCGTTTGTAGTACGTTCGTATGTGTTCATCAACCGTTTGTATTTTTAAGTCAGCATGCAGGGTTTTGTTAGTGACGTACACCTTTAATTTTAAATTAAAAAAAACTAAACGATCTAAAATAAATAAAAAGCACAGGCTAAACAATCAGCAATGGGTTTCTGATGCTGTAGTGGTTGGCATAACAACATTCTATGTCCAAGATTACGGGTTCGCTGCTATCAACAATAAGCTATAAATTGAACTTTTTTTTTATTAACTTAATTACCAAAACTTTTTCTTCATGTATTTTTTATTTAGTTACGAAGGCAATGACAACCATCAGCTGTTTTCGCCCTTAATTGGTAAATTAAAGTAAATAATAATAATAAAAATATTTATTTCAGAAATTATACAAATGCCATTTGGCACATATTGTAAATTAAAATTAGAACAATTAAATAATATTTTGCGTGCGACCTGTGGTCTAGTGGTCAGTATAACAAACTACTAAACCCAGGATCGCGGGTTCGTGACCGTGACCTTGGATTTTTTAAAGAGATTAAAAAATTCTTGGTCACGCCGTCCTTCAGAATGGACGTTAAACACAGTCCCGAACCTGTACGATTTCAGGTACTCGTTAAAAATCCCTATCCTAATTAAACTTGGATAGGCAAAATTCAGAGCTCCCACAATATCATCGACCAATTAGCCTTCGCAGTATAAATCGACGTAAAATGAATAAACAACAAACAGCAGAAGAGGAAGAAATCTGTTTCTTCTGTATACTTGTACATCCTCCAATCCGAAACCAATAAGAGCTGCGGAGATAAACATCTACTTCCAGGATAGACATCTTTCAGAGCCTCCTGAGGACATCAATTATGCACAGGTACTATCAGGGAACAATATACGTTATATAAACAAACAAAACAAACTATTCCTTTGCGATAAATTTCGTAAGGACTTAATTCTTGCTCTTTTAAAGAAATGGCTATCATAAGGAAATTTAATATTTTAACTAAAGAATTAAATATTGATATTATACAATAGTATTCTTTTCCGATAAATTTCGCAACGATCCCTTGCTTAACTCGTCAAGGTAATATTTACCCCCGGATTTGGCCCAGACCAAAAAGGAAATCACAGAATGAATCGTTTCACGACGCACGCCTAATTAGAACTAACAATCTCGAGCTAATGGAAGGGAATGCGCAGGTGCGCCCCGTAAATTTTTATAACTGTGATTATGGAGGCGCAGGAGGAGCGCAGAGTGATTTAATTAGCAGTAACAGTTAGGGACGGCGGGGGCGGGAATCGATAGAGGGGGGGCAGCGCCCCATCACCGCCGCCTGCCGCTGGGAACTGGGCCCCTTACTCGTCTTAAATAGTCCTCTCTGATCACTTTATTTCAGGAATGGACGTCATATTTCTCATCATTGTTATGAGAAGCGAACCGTTGGTTAAAAGGATTCCTAGTTAGTGGTTTTAGTTCAGTTTTCCTTGGAGGCAAGATAAACAACAAACTTTGGACATTTGTTCAAATATTGTCCATAACTTTGTCTTGTAAGTCTACTAGAAATCACGATTACTAGTATACCTCTGCCACAACTCTAGCATTAGATATTAAACCTTATTTATTGTTTCTTTAAGTGATATTGGAGAACATGTTTATAATTTTAATGTTATCAACAAACTTTAATTAACAAAAATCATTTGTGAAACAGGGTAGCTCAATTGTAGAGGGCTATGTTGCCAAGTTTAAGATTTCTGGTTCAAATCCGGATGCTGCAGATTTTATTTAATCTATAAACAGCTGATGATGGATCCTTTGGGACCTGGAGACCCCTGGTGAACACTCAGCCTCTAAAATGTGGATTCCCTTAATTGGGTTGAACGTGGGGTCTGTAATGAAGTAATCGTTTACTAAATAAGCGTACAACTGGCTGATATCAATTCATGTTAACAATTAGGCAATAAGAACTATTTTCTTTGATTAGTCATATCTAATAGTAATCTCAGAATTATTCAAAAGAATTTTGTACACAGCATGATTTCCCATGACAAAGACTTATGAACATACGAACTGAGTCTAGATCTGAATAATATTGCACGATATCATTAAGAATACATAAACACAAGGTATAACCTTAAATGTATTTAACATCATAGGAAGAATGAATTCTAATTAGTCAAGGAGTTGATTTTACAACTACTTTAGTTTCTTAACCTTGAGTTGCCATGCCGGAAATGCAGGTTGAAATCCCGTTGCAGGCAAGACTTTAATTTAGTCTGTTTGCAACGGGAGATGGATCATAAGGAATCTAGGACCCTCCTGGGGCTCACCCAGCCTCTGTAAAATCTTATAAAAATAGGGTAATCAAAATAAGGGAGGAAATCTGGCAGTTGAGCGTGACCTAGGACAAGTGCAGCTCCTTGCAGAACCGTTGTCCATGAAACAGTTTCTTCCAAGTACTGAACCCCAGGCCCAGTGTTGTAGAGGTACAGGTTTTTTTTTTAGTTTCTTCACAACTTTCAAACTTTTAAAATACTATTATAATATTGTTTAACACCACATTTATTTAGTTGTTTGGTTATTATTAAATTTTCTGTGTTAAAAATAGTAATTTTCTCCAAATGGGATCGGGATTGCCTATGAATTGTCTTTGGGTCAGTACATGTTTAAGAATATACTGTTTCTATGATAATGGATGTGTAGGGAGGTAATTTTCCGAGGAAGTTTTTTTCCCAATTAAGGTAAACCATTTTATAGAGGCTGAGTTAAGCCGAGAAGGGTCTATAGATTCTCCAGGATCTATCCGTAGCTGTTTAAACTGATTAAACAATTTGTCTTTTACCGCCTGATTCGAACAAGGAACATTCAGCATGGCAACCCAGCACTCTACACACTGAGTTACCCTATTCCCTAATTAAATAATATATAATATTAAGGAGACCGATAATTGTAGTTAAAGAAAGTAACGCAACTTTGTTCACGGACCGAGACACAGTTACTTATTCCTTTGACGTGCCCTCTTTCTTCCGCTTAAAGAATAAATATTTAATTTAATTTAAGACGCAAAGAGAAGAAAGTTTCTGCAGTAGAGAGTTTGACTTCCCAGAAGCTAATTTCCCGTGAATGGTTAATATCAATTATTTTCTAATGGGCCCTGAAAGAGCGGTTTCCTCATACCCGGAGGAAACTACTTAACCAATTGATTCCTCCAAAAGTAATTATTTACTTTATAAATTTATAATTATATAAACAACTTAATTACTTAAGCATTATGCTTGTAAAAACAAATAAAAGAAGAAAATTATATAAGAAATATACCTATATAAAAAAAAAAATCGTATTATTCTAACAACAAAGACTTCTTGATCGGCTATTGGTTTATAATGTCCTCGAAAGTTTGTGACAGCGTCCCAAATACTTGTTGTAAAAATAAAGAAAATATTGGGTCGTTTCATATGAAATGTTCGTTTTTATTATTCATAAAATTCAAAGTGTATTTTTTTTTTTTGGAAAATGGAATTATGTTTTTTACCATGTTTATGTTAAAGATTGTAATGAGCAGTTATTTCTTTTATAAAATAAAAAAGTACAAAAAAATGTCCTAAAAACACCTGCTTTAGTTAATCGGAAGGGACCTATACCCTTATACGACAACGACATGCCTTACGATAGGGCTGATTTCCATCTGTTCAAAAATTTGGACAACTTCCTTAAATGAAAAATTTTTGAAAACGATTCACAAGTCAAAAAATCATTTTCATTTTAATTTCATCATAAAAACCTAAATTTCTCATGTCTGGAATTGAAAATTTGATAACAACTTAGGAAAAATGTATAGATAAAGGGGATATATATTATAATTGCTGTATCTAAGACATACCTAAAGGTAAAATGGGAAAATGAAATGAAGAGAAATGAATACTTTGAATAAAGAACATTTCAAGGGGTTCATGATAATGAATCATGTATAACACAAATTGTGTAATATTTACATTCGATATATTTTTTTCTGTTAGTACCCGAAGAATGACTCTAGAATAACACCGCCTCGGATGAATGACACTCTATATAGTTGGATGTCGAGAATGCGGCCAAATCATCTCATTGCACAACAGTAGACTATGAAACATATCGTACCGTCCTTCTAAATTTACAGTCCAGTGAATAAGTGGTTAATTTGTTTTTTGTACAAAATGGATCCTTGTTGTGTACCAGTGCCAAAGTCAGGAAGAGACTTGAAATGGATTTATTAAAATCATGAATAAACATTTTTTTATTATTTCATGAAATAAATTCTTTTGAAAACAGAAATTTTATATGAAACGACTGGATAAAAAAAAATAACCGTCGCATCGGAAAGATTACTTTCAAAACTATTCGTTTTCACACGTCGTTTTTTTCTTCATATTTTCGAGCATGATTAATAATTATAGTAGAAATAATATAAATGATTTAAACCGCTTTGATCACTTGAATGTGTTTAATATCACTTAAGGATCAATTAGTCAATCATTCACATGAGTAAATTAAAAACCTTTTCCAGTCATTATTATTTTTCTTTATTCTAAAAAACGTTTCGACAATTCCTTGTCATTTTCAATTTACATCATTTTTTTTTTTTTAAATCTTTCAACACTATTTAATTTTAAAAATATTTTCTAAAAAATTTTTGTTACAAAAATTAGTAATTGACCATGGAGTACACTATAACTCTAAGCTTTATTTTTAAATTATATGACAATTAACCAAAAAGGTTGAAAATGTACAAAAAATTTTTTAGAAAATATTTTTAAAATTAAATAGTGTTGAAAGATTTAAAAAAAAAAAAAAATGATGTAAATTGAAAATGACAAGGAATTGTCGAAACGTTTTTTAGAATAAAGAAAAATAATAATGACTGGAAAAGGTTTTTAATTTACTCATGTGAATGATTGACTAATAAAGATGCACTCCAGTTACAAAAACAAGATATTTAGAATTAAGGATCAATCTAAGTGGGAATATATTAAACAAATTCTGGAAGTTTGGTCGGGGGTGGGGAGGGGGGTTGAGACTTTGACTGACTCTAGGGCCTTCTAAGTTGTCACTGGAAATCGAGGACCGATTGAAAGGCAAACTGGTAGACAAGCTAAGCTCCAGTTGCCAATCAATATCGGAATGAGCCCTCCCAGTGGAGAACGGCAATTGAGCTTTGTCGTCTAGTTTTTGCTCCACATTTGATCCTGTTAATTATCAACGGATCAGTAATTTTCGCAGGCGGATGGAACTGGAGTGGGATCCGGGAGGGACTGCAAGGGTGGATTAACGAAGGCAACTCGAAGCCCTTCTGACAGTCTCGATAATTCCGCCAAACGAAATAAAGAAATTTTGTTTTGTCATCGTAATCCAATAATTCGGCAGGGACTACGTTTGGTGAGAATAAACTAAAATGG
Organism: Arma custos; assembly: GCA_037127475.1. Classification (NCBI taxonomy): domain Eukaryota; kingdom Metazoa; phylum Arthropoda; class Insecta; order Hemiptera; family Pentatomidae; genus Arma; species Arma custos. The sequence goes on along the minus strand of CM073759.1, from coordinate 205,097,421 downwards.
GCTATTGGCTAAGACAGAAAGAACTTCGTATTTACATTGTAAATATAGGCACAAACTTTTCAATCAAAAATATACTAGTCACAAAAGTACCTTATTATGCGTACCAAGTCAATAAAAAAACTCTGCATACTGACTTAAAAATACTAACGGTTGACAAACATACTACAAACGCTTTCAAGAAATACTACACGGACATCCAAACCCATTAATAGAAAAAATAGCCACGACTCTTATGCCTGAGGACACTAGGAGGAGACTAAAAGAACGTGTATGAGGGATCCTACAGCTACTGTCATAGGAAATTAAATCAAGCCACGGGAGAGGTACCGCTGGGTACCATTCTTCTTCACACCTCTCACGCTATTTTATTGTAACATTACAGACCGAAAATATACTCATTGTCATTTTATTTTATTGACATGTGTGGATAAATATATAAAGAGAAAACAGATCTATAGGATACTAATACAAATACACATAATAGCTGTAACTAACTCTCATACCACTAGAAAAAATGGAACGGTGAAATGGATAGAAAGGAATGCTTGGAGAAAACAACATTCCAAGAATTTTGTGATAAGGAATCATGTATTTTAACACACATTCGATAAATATTTCAATACATTATTTTTCTGTTACTAGCCGTGAAATGACTCTAAGGAAGCTGTAGATCCCGTCTGTGGGTCACATAGCCTAGATATACTTGGATGCTGCGCTTGATTTCGGCCAAATCAACATATTGTACAACTGTAGACTTGGAAACAAAAAGTCCTTCTTTATATTGAAACAAACTAACAACATTTTAATATAACTGTTTGCATACTTTAGGATAAATATTTGAATTTAAGTTCCAAAAAATAAGTTATATCATATTCATAATACGAATGTAATATTTTCTTCAGCAGTTCTCATGGAATTTCCTCACAGTTGACGAACCAGTTTAAAAAGACAATGATCATCCAATTTATGTAAATGAAAATTTCTAAAATGGAGTGTATATTTTTTTTTTAATACACTTCAATCGCTGAGATGGTGTCCTCTAATCTGACAGTGATTTTATATATAATGTGTGTTATAGTTTGTGTACATATATTTATATTTCTTGACTGTTTATAAATAATTATTAATAAAGAAGAGCATAAGCACAAAAGAGGAATAAAATACTTGTTAAAACATTATTGGAAAAATACTACACTAGATTTTAAAAAAGCCATTTAAAAAATACCAGCAAAATTGTCTTTTACTTTTAATTTAGAAATTAAAGATTTATTGGCTACAATTTTTCCACTAGTGCCTTTTTATATAAAATTAGATTGGATTGAAAATATTAGAGACCATTCATTAAGATCCAACCCAATCGATCTGAATGCATTGATAATAGAAGATTATGGAGTTTAGGAACTATGAAATCGGAACCAATCACACTCACATTCGCCCCATTTAACATTGATTGCAAAGATCTTAATACTCACTATTCTTTGACCATCAAATAATCATTTATCAACACTTTTTTTATATCGAAATTTCATTAATGCTCACGGAATAAGATAATATATGATAATATACTAAATAGCAACATATTCGCTTTATGAACATAGTTTCTTGTAACAATATAAGGTGTTATATTTAAATTAACAAAAAAGATGAAAAGAAAATAATGAAATCACTTCCTTGTTCAAAGGACATTTTTTCCCTTTAATTTTCAGTCAACTTTCTTTTTTTTTTTTTTAGTTCAATTTGGCATAGTTTCCCTTAATTGCTTCCTCATTCTTTTTCTTTTATTAATTGAAAAAATCACCGCAATCATTTTATTAGCTTTCGAATTTCCGAATTACTTAACTAATCAAAGGATAATAAAATATGCAATACCTCAAATACAAAGATTGATCGATTTTCAAGACATGTAATGTAATACGTTGCAGTCTGATCAACATAAAAAATTACAAATTAAAATTGGCAGATGGTCCTTATCGGCCATATTACAATTAGAGAAAAAAGAAACTAAAAAAGGAAATCAAGGATACACAGAAATAATGGAAATCGCCACTCTTTATCAATTTAACGCACATACAATAATTGGTTTGGAGACTAACCGAAATATATATAAAATTTAGGTAGACATATTTTCATATATATCAGCTTTTCAGGGACATATATTTCAATATAAGCCCTCTATAAGTCTTAATGAAACAATTCATTTATTAGAAATTAATGAAAGAAAAAAAAATTTCCGTAATTAAGAATCGGAATTAAAAACTGACTTAAATAATTAATTTAAAATATATGAATAATTTAATTTACATATCTAATACTTAATTTACTGAGAATTTTAATTTGTTTTAATGCTAATTAAATATGATGTCTTATCTAATACAAAAGTTTTTTTTTCTGGCACTAATAAGATTAATATTCAAAGTTTTATTAAATTGTAAGGCTAAAAAGAATTTTAGAAAGAATAATAGTTTGTAGAAACACCATTAAATATTGCAAGATTATCTTATTTACAATGAACGTTTACATACATAATCATTATATATTCCTAAGATGCATCCTGCATATTCCTATATATATTGACAAGGTATAACGTATAAGGATTTAGGTCCATAGGTCCAAATGAAGAAAAGTCAAATAAAACCATAGAAAACATAGTAGTATTATCTTCATCTTTGAGGCAAAACTAACTTTTCTTGATAATATAAATTTAGCATAACACCGTTTAAAGTAATTAAGAAATAATTGATCTTAAGGAAAGAAAAGCTATATTTAATAAACTTCACTAATTAACATAAGATGTTCACCGTTAAGCAGAAAAAAAATGCTAAATAATTAAATTTCGGTGACTTCTTGATCAAATATAAAATAAAATATAAAACTATATCCATCCATACGTAACTAGTTGAGATATCGCGATACAAAAACCCTTAGGTCTACCCCGATAGGTAGCAGAACCGGACGGACGAGATAATCTATAGGAAAAAGCCGTCCATATATATACATACTATTAAAACACTTATAATAAACAATATTAAGTGTGTTACTCTCGAGGCTAAATTTCCAACATATATTTTGAAAAGAATAGAAAAGAAATATTTTGCTCCTTAAAAAAGCTTTCAGGGAGTTATTGAAATTTCATACGATTTTCTATTACATAACTCATCCAAATCCCATGTTCTATCTAAGCAATTCTAATTAAACAGGAATAAAAACTAAATATATTCATAAATAAAAATATACTTCTTGGCCGAGAACAGGATTCGCCGAATTTTCCACCGGGGTTTTCTTGAAAATGTTGAGTTTCCACTCAGGTGGTCCCCGGAAGAACTTAATCGGCCGAAATGACCAGAGCTTTCATGATAAGGCCCAGTTCTCCCTCGCCTACGCCTTGTAAGTCTATTGAACTTCCTCAAAGCCTTTTTGACAATATAGCTATATAATTTGGTCCCGAAATTTTTTCGCCATACAAAATGTTTTTTGTAGCCTTATGTTGGCAAACCATAATAGTTTAAATCTAATAGAATAAAATAAGAAAAGAATCATGAACTAAATTCTGGCAGTTCATATAAAAACCAAGGCTTCCTTGGAATCGTAAGATAATGAGGAAACCTTTTTAACAGAAATAAAGACATTTTTAATAAACAATAAATTAAGAGTGGGAATAAATATCAACTAAAATATAGATTTATAAAATATATTTAACATAACTAGCGTTCTTTTAAATTACCTATTCTTGCAAAAGAAATTGAAAAGCTATTACAAATTATCATTAGTTTAATATTAAAATATCAATGAATCATATATGTTAAGTCCTTTTAATCATCTAAATGGCTTAGGTTTAAATCATTAAAGCTTAATTTAATTATTATTCATGATAATCATTATAATGAATCTTTATAAACCCAAGTTTGTAGAAAGTCATTATGTTTATGAACTTTATAAACTCTCTAAAAACTAGTCCGAAAACTTGAATAGTGGAATTTTCCAAGGAGATTTACTAGAATTTTTTTTTTTTAATTTATTTCTTGTATAATTTGCTACATTTCACAAAATAAAAATGCTGTACCAATAGACCAGTCTCAAATAAAAATAATTGTACAAATTTAAAAATATCTCTGGAGAATCATAATTTACAATGAAAAAAGAAATGTATAAAAAAACTACCAACAGAGAGAAAAAAAAATAGTAATAATAAAGTAAACAAAAATTATAACAATACATTTTTAGTAACTTATATGCATATATATATATATATATATATAACAATATCAATGAAATGAAAGAAATTGGTATCCTACTATAATAAATGTTTGGTTCGTTTATGTGCATACCGCTTTGTACTATTTTTTGTATGGTTCCCGATGTTTTCTAAAAAATGTTAAATTTCAACTACTAATCTAATAATAAAAATATTACAATTTTTATAAACCGTTAGATAGCATTACGTTACGTTATCGTTACGTTAGATAGCGAGTCATTATAACTATGAATTTATGGTGATTTCTCAGGGCAACACAATAATTTTTCACAACACCACATAAATTATTACAACATTTTTAATAATTATAGGAACTTAAAAATTTACATTTATTCTTTCAAAAATATATAATTTTCTTCCAAATAACCCATAAGCCAATGCCATATAAATTAATCAGTTCATAATGTAATATTTTTAAATTATATGCAATCAATAATATTGGTACCAGTAATGAGCATTGCGTTTTCCCGCTAAACATGGATTGAAAAAAAAAAAAAAGTTACAATGTAAACTGATGTTATCTATTCAATAAAATAAATTAAATCTAGGTACTATCATTTGACTAGTAATTAACTCTAAAACATATAAAAATTACATAGTCAAAAAAATTGCTCGAAAAATAAATTAAATAATTCTCGTATCGTAAACTTGAACTAGAACTGTTATCTTTTTTTTTTTTGTTTACTTCTATAATTCTATAACAGAGATAAATGTTACATTATTTACTATAGCCACTGTTTTGTTATGTTCAAACTATAAATTAGCTTTGTTTTCTTTCTAAGAGGTCATGTACATTACTCCACAATTCTCTATGTAGCTACTAGATTCATTTATTATGCACTTTAAAAAAAAAAAAAGAGAAGGGACGACTTACCTTTTGTTTACACATGGAATAGCACTAAAAGCTTTTAGTGCCATCAGTAACAGAGAAAAAAGAGAAAAAACTATTCGTGAATTAAATATAGCCTGTAGCAGAAATAATTCAAGACTACACTCGATACCCGATACCTCTAAACAATCAATCTGAGCAAGTAGAGGAGAGAGGTTGGCGTGCTAGGCTGGAGTAAAGCTTTGCTTGGGAGTGGGGGTTGATAACAACAGGTGAGTTCCCACCCTAGGGTTGATAGCGATGACAGCTTCGGGTTCACCCGGCCTCTTTGCCCAAGATACAATATTATCAGATAAGAGAAGAAGTTAGGGATGATTCAGTATCGACCAATAGCTTACCTCTTACTGATCATCTCTTTAAGTACTATGTTAAGTAGTTTTCAATTTGTAAAATATAAATTTTAGAATGTAAAGTAATATAAATAATCAGTAAAATATTAGATTGATACAGAAGGGATGATTAAGTATAAAATAGGAAAGAAATTTATGTTACACTAATTTATTTTTATTTTTATAAAAAGAAAAGTGTAGAACTAAAACTCATAAAGAGTCTTGTGTTCAATATGTGGTAGCGGATGTTTCTTTGACAACCTCTGAGTTGTACATTTTTGTTTTTTAATATGCACAACCAACTTTTACATTTATAAGATTCACAATCGTTTTTTTATTTGATTAATTCGGGATCAACCTTTGTACCAGTTAATTTTACAACATAATACTTACATTCACATTGAATGATAATTGTTGGCCTTGATAATATATGTGGAAGAAAGTTGTCCGGGTAGAGGTCGCAATGAACTTCTCGTAGAATTGGAGAAAAACTTCATTGATTAGCCAACGTTTCGACCTACTTTGTAGATCTTCTTCATGGCTATATTCATACATTCAGGGCTCTTCCACATATCCTTGCCTTTTTTTTATATGTACTTTAGTCCATTATAGCCTAATTGCATTATCACTTACTTTACTTAAAACATACTTATTTTCCTTTATGCAATTGATATTATTTCCACTTATATAAAGTCTCTTCTTACATTTTCTCTTATGCAATTAATATTCTTTATACTTCTATAAAGTATTTTTACCTATCAATATTAATACTGTATTTTCTAAAATATTTTTATTTTATTTCATATAATTTGGTTTCTAGATTTTTATAATTTTACAATTTTTATTTCGTACTTCTTATCAGTTTCTACATTTACCCATATCATTTCACATTCCTATTTTATATTAACTTTTTATTTTTTAACTGTATTACCTTATTTTTTTACTTTTCAACACTTTCTGTTTTATTATTATTTTCTTCATGATGTGGGTTACTACCTTTTTGGCACTTCGTTGTTTATAGTATACACTCATACATTTTAACCTTCATATTTACCTTGCTGTACGTCTCTATCATTTTTATTGCCTGTATTCACCTTACTTTTGTTTATTTATATTTAATATGTTTTAATACATTTGTACCAATTTTCTGTATTTTGTATATAGTCTGTTTGTCTGTATTTTGTATATAGCCCTGAAGAAGACCTACAAAGGAGGTCGAAACGTTGGCTAATCAATAAAGTTTATCTCCAATTCTACTAGAAATTCATTGTGACCTCTACCCGGACAACTTTCTTCCTCATAATACTTACATTATTTTTATTATTATTTATTAGTAAAAATAATACAGAAAAAACTGAACAAATACTGTTTTCAAAATAGAAGACAGAATTTTCTTGAAAATGATTAAAATATAACATTTTATGTTATTTCTATTAGATAATTGTTGATTGATCGTATAAACTATAAGAAAATGGTAGCGGTAGAAGTATAATACCATTCTCAAATTACAAAAACTATTATTATTATTTTTTTTGGTCAGAATATCTTTTATTTCTTTTATATAAAAAATTTTCAATTTGTTTTCAATAAAATACTATGTGCCACACTTAAGGGAAATAAGTCTTAGAGATCTAGGAACACATCAAACCTAGATATTTATTATGAACTAACTAAAATTAATAATTATTATGAAATGACTAAAATTGTTAGTAATAATACTAATATAAATAAAGTCTTTATTTATTCTGAGACAAGTCCCTTTAGAATAACAATACAGGTTTCTATACAAGGTATTATGATGTCTTATCACTTGATTAGTCAAGGTAATTATCAGCAATGAAAAAAAAAATACAATAAACAGGTATATATCATAAATAAGGATAAATATTTAGGTCATATTAATAGATTTTAGAAGGTAAAATAAAGATAATATGCTATATAATATAATAGTGTTTGTATAATGATGGGTTTCATTATAATCATGACTATTAATTAAGCTTTATTACAATAACACTTATTGAAATGGATTAGATATATTCCATTAAATCAATTGAACCTACGTTATGCCAGTTTAGGTATTACAAAAAATAAAAATAAAACACAGAAAAGGATTGTATATTTATGCAAATATGAAACAAATGGAAGCACGTGTTTCAATTAAAATACAATCGGTATACTGAAGGTTATTCCCAGCTTTTTCATATTTTTGTTAATACTGAATAAGATTTAAGGTATCTAAGTTAAATTAAACTAATACAAAGGAATTGAAATCTATGTTTTTATTTTTAAACCGGACGGATAATTCAAACTCTGTAATAAATAGTTTTGAAGTTAATACATAATAAAATGTGTATACATACACACACACACACATCGATACTTAGATAACATGGAAATTTAAGCATTATCTAAGTAATAACAGGAGATAAAGCAGCAAGTTAGAATGCGATGATGCTTTGGATCAAACATAACAGCCGATATATAACTTATGCAAACTTTCCACTAACTATCAAACTTGTAAGATTTATTGCTAATAGTTATCTTCCACATAAGCATTTAATATCCGTTAATAATGTTTGATAAGCTGTTTTAGTCGTTTCATATCCCATTAAAAGCTAATGTTCTAAATCGAAAAATTAAAAACGGTGGAAGCAGATTATGTAAAAAATTATATTAATAACGTGTATAAATTTTATTAAAACAAAATAATAAAAATAAAATAAAAAGCTTTTTTTAGGAATCCTGTGGCCCAGTAGATTCGTCCCTATGCTGAATTAATGAATATTAAAATTATTAATTTTCAGATGATAAAAAAGTTATAAGGGAGCGGAGTGGCTGAGTGGTAGAGAAGAAGGTCCCGGCTGTGCCAAATTTCATTTAATCTGTTAACAGGCGGTGATGGATCCTTTGGGATCTGGAACCATCCTCATTCAGGCTTTCTAATGTGGGTGCCCAAAATAGGAGGAATATCTGGCGGTTAAGGGTGATTTAGGACAAATCATCTCTCCGCAGTACCGTTTTCGAAGAAACAATACAGTCTCAACCACGTACTAAACATGAGACCCTTCTTGGATTGTAGTGGAGCAGGTTTTTAATTTTTTTTTTTAAGTTAAAAAGTCATAATATTCTATGTATGTGGATTGGATTTTTTTTTAATATCTCCTCTTCAACGAATACAAAATATTTTTGTTTTGAAGATAAAAGATTTGCCCTGGCCGGGATTCGAACCCGGGTCGTCTGCATCTCCGTTGCAGTGCCCTAAACCACTGAGCTACCAGGGGGTCGTATCCAAGCCCGATAAATCCGTTCTCTTCACCGATCGTATGTCCGATTTAGATACGACCCCTGGTAGCTCAGTGGTTTAGAGCACTGCAAGGGAGATGCAGACTACCCGGATTTGGATCCCAGCCAAAGCAAATCTTTTCTCTTCAAAACAAAGATATTTAAAAATAATAACAATAAAAATAAAAATAATAAATTATAAATACAAAATATTAGTTGAAATATTGAACTTCAGATAAGCAGCTATAAATGTGCACCAAGAAATCTGGTGTTCATCTTCTTTCTTTTCTTGTTTCCCAAAATTTTGCCAAGCACTTATGGTATCATGGTATCATTTCAGTGTTTCTTAGTGTGTTTATATGGTCTGTTATGTATTTCAATTGTATTGTTATTGAAAATCTGGTATTAAACAGTTTCTTTCTTTACTAAAAAATAAAGTTTTTCCTATCTTATTTCATTGAATGGATTAATTTCTAATAATTATGGATATTTGGTTATATTATTTTATTCTTTGAAATAACTTCATCCCTACTTTTTATGCAATATCACTTAGATTTCTGATGCTTTCCATTATTTTGTATGAATAGCAATTTTATTTTTTTCTCTTCAATTTTAAAATGTTATTCTCTTTATATAAAATGTTGTAATTGCTTACCAAATTAATTGGTCCATCTCATTTCATTTTCTATCTTCGTTTGACGCCTGAGCAAAGTAACGAGTTGTTTATCTTGTGATATTAGAAGTTTTTCGTTTATTTTTAATATAATTCCTCTCGTCTTCTTACATGGGCTATGTAGAAACATGCAGTACGGTATTAACTGAGCACCTGAGCGATATCGATAACTTTTTGTACATATTTGATGTTATCAAGATCATTATTTTTTTAATTTTACATCAAGCATAAATTAAGTGATCAATAACTGAGCTATCCCGATGTAAAAAGCATTCTGTTTTTCTGGTAACTGCTAAATCAGGAGGAAAAAAAATATATTATTTAATATGAACAAAGTAAGTTTAGAATAGCTAAGATTTCCCGGAAAATTGCCGTTTATTAAACATTTAAAAAAAAATGGGAAAAAATAAATATGAATTCTTTTTATATATAAAATAAGCTTACATTTCAAGCTAGAAATAAAAATAAAAACATAACAAATAAAAAGAAAGAATGGTGGGTATATAACAACAGAAATAAAATACTAACAAGAGGGGACAGAGTGAGGAAAAAGTTGATTCTTAGAAAGCCATATTGAAAAGGTGACTTAGAAGTACTAAGTTCATGCTGGTTAAGCATTTTTGACATATGTTATGTCAAATTGAAAAGAGTAACGTTACATAAATATTTTTCTCTGCTATCGGTCGAATAATAAATAAATGAAATCATGATAAAAAAAACATATATATAATTAGACGAAGGATTATTCAACAAAATGATGTCGAGCAGAACAAAAAATAAAATAATCCCGGGGGACCAACCCCCCTTTCAACCCCCTTTAGAATGGTCATCTGCATAATTCAGCGGGACGATATCGAGCCGGGCCGAAGGGGCCCTAATAGGGCGCTCCTAGATCGGCTCTGATTAAATCGATTCCGGCCCTGTAGGGCCATTGTACATTTTAATTGTACCTAGCGCCATCTATTAGAAGACAACGGCTAGGGCAAGCTATTCCTTACTCGGAACAGGATTACTCCGCCAAATTCGGTTACAATACTCGTTCAATTACGATGATGAAATGATATTTTAAATCAACAAGTTCAACGAAGTCGAAATATTTATCGAGTCAAAGGACGAATCTGATTGCATTATATCACTGCTCAAAGTATTGATACTATCGATTCAGGGCCTTTTTCTACTTTAGGACTGCCAGTTAATTTTTAGTAACGAATAATATTATCTAGTTTAATTTACAAAAATTACTCTCAACCAGCATATGGTAATAAAATATTGTAACAGGTTAATACAATAATAATAATAAGCTTTATTTTTTTTTTCCTCTTTCTTCTATATACAATTTTTACATGGTTTTTAAAAAGAAAAAAAGGCCCTTCTTTGGCCATAAGTCTCTCCCAATTTACCCCAGCTACTTCTGTTCCAAGCAGAACGGAGCCATAATACTCCTATGAAGTTTTGTATGTCGTCCCGCCATATCGTAGCTGGTCTCCCTCTTCTCCTAGTGCGGTGTATTGGATACCATTCCGTTGTTGTCTTAACCCAATGTGTTGATGCCATTCTTGCAATGTGTCCAGCCCACTGCCATTTAAGATCAGATACTGTCTTGAGAATATCGCGCGTACGAGTCAGCTTCCGTAGTTCTGTCTTCTTTATTTTATTACAATATGTAATGCTATATAATTAGCAGACCAAGTCACAACTGTATTAAAACCCAGTCGTACCCTGTGCCTCACAGACTTGGACTATGAGAGAAATGATGAGAGGGATCTCTTTGTATTTGAATGTAGATCCCTAAGAAGAACATGTGACCCTGTAAAGGAACCGGTAATGGAGATGTGTGAAAAAGTAGGAAGAATCGGGAGCTCTATGCTCTATTAGTTGTATGCTGGTATAGATGTACACGTAGTTAGAAAACTTAAGCTCGGTAGACTGGCTAAGTCTCAAGGATGTGAAAAACTGAGATCCCGAGAAAAGTTTGCAAGAGAAAAGTAAAGTTCTGCATCATACTAGGAGAGTCGGACGTCCGAAGCTACGTTGATGGAAGAGGTGGCTACTGCTAGGAGCCTCCTGGACCTTGGGACTGCAGAAGAGCTGCATTGAGGAGGCCGAGACTTATCACGGTTTGTAGTGCTACGGAATAATAATAATATGCTATTCATATCCTCCTCTGCACAGTTTTTTTTTTTGTGGATAAACGATTCCATTTAATTCGTATCGTCAATTACTAAAGTAGAAAATAGAACTGAGCTATCCATACATATTCATGACAATTGCCATATGATTTATTCAGTCACTGAAGATAATAGTTGACAGGTTACATTCCCTGAAAGGTATTAATTAAGCTGTAACTACGACTAATGAACTGAGACATATCACTGACCTTAGATTCTGGATATATTTTTAATAACAAACGCTTTATATAAGAGACATTCCAGTGACTTCATTAGAACTTTAGGATGAGGATACTTTGATCTAGTTAGAGATGTGGAAATCGGCATGCTGAGTCCCTAATCACTTTGCGGGTATCAATCATATCCACCCACATTTCTACGAGTCACCCGCCGAAATATATATCAACAAGTTGTATCCACCATCTCTGCTCAAATATTAATGTATTGACTACTACAAATAAGGAATAAATGTACTTACTCTTTACAGGAAAAAAAAAGTATCCAAGAATAATGTAAGGAATCTAAATAATTATTTCCAATTGCATACATAAATGTATCTACAAGGCTCGGTGAATTATTGGTTAAGTCGAATTTTCTTTAAAATTAATTTCTACCACTCCAGGAATCGGAATCGTATAATTTTCGTAGTGAATAAGTGGCCAAGTCGGCCATAGGCTTGAAAACTAATTACAACTCTATTTCAATCCAAAAAATATGAAAATGACACGATTCCGAATCCCTCTGTACAACTAACTCCTTCTGGAAAACGTTCGACTTAAAACATATTCACCAGGACTGATAAATCCTTCTATTCACACCCAGCCCAAAAAATGTCAGTCACCTGACCTTTATACACCTTTTCATAGATTACTTCACCATTCCAATGTTACTTTTTCGCCTTTCTGCTACCACCAGGAATAGTATTCCTCCTAATATCTGACATTCCTCTGCACTATCAACATTTAAAACTCTCCTATTCCAATAAATACTTTATTTATTTAGCTCTCGTTCAGTTTCCAAAATTATTTTGAATATTGTACATTTAACGCCACTTTATGCGGCTATAACTATTCCGAAAATGCTACAGTGGGTGTCCTAAATTTACTCTCCCCAGACATATTTAGGACAGTGATCTCTTTTTACTTTTTGCAGATGAAATAGGATATAAGTGTTCATTTTAATTATCAAGTTATCATTATAGTTATTATTTTTATTAGTAACTTTATTATAATGTTTAAGAAGAATTTACTATATTTCCTTTCATTTTATTGCCCTTATATTTTTTTAAGTATTTTAATATTTTATTTACCTGGGTAGATAAAAACGTTAATTTTTTTTTAAAGACCTAGTTATTCTTAAAGCGATTGCCACAAAATAAAAACAATCTTATATATATATTATAAATTTATATAATATATATATATATATATATATATATATATATATATATATATATACATATATATGCACAATGATAATATGTGTCAATGAAATGCATTTCCCTCGATGGCGATCATTAAAAAAAGAAATTACGACATGTTTTTACAATAGTTACCATAAAGTAAACGTCCCTCGTATATCCGTACTACTAGATTTTTTTTCTCAATCCCATGATGAATTGAGAAATCTTTTACCAATTAATATATAAACGAATATAGATTTCCTTAAAAAGAAGGTTTGATTCATTACGCAGAATATTGATTTTATTTGATGATTTGCATATTTAAAACTTTTCCAAGTATTATGCCAGCAGACTGTAGAATGCAGCGACCCCATTCTATCGCATTGCATTGGGGTGCATCCCGGCGCTCCTACCTGCTCAGCATCCCACCACCAATTAAAAATGTTAATGCAGTTCGTTAGCAGCCTCAACCGAAGGGCTAATTGTCCTGGCCTCGACAGTTAGTCAGCCCTTCTTGTTAGTTAGCTCTGTCTTCTCCCGCCGCAGTCTTTACATAGGACAGGGTCATGGTGTCTGGGGAACGTATCGATTCCAGGAGGATAATCGAACGTCGGGAAGCCGAATGTAGCAATGTAATAATAAAATAATCTGCAGTAAGTAAATATAACTTGACAAAATAATATAACAGTGCTAATAATCAACAAAATTCCAATTAAAAATGTCTATAGATGTGAAAAAGATTGACTGGATATATCTTTAGAATTTTATGAAATTGTCGAGGGGGGGCAGTCAATAAACTTTACACAAAATAGTTTAACTTTTTAACTAATTCTAATTTCATTTATGCCAACTTTTCGGCTTTATTTTTAAGCCATCATCGGGACTGAGAATAAAATAAAATAGAATCAATATATAAACAGCGCAGTAACAAAGAAAATATAACAGGTAACAAAAAGAGAAATGATTGGAATGACAAGTAAGAAATACAATGAACAGAAGTTAAAATTTAACTTCTGTTCATTATATTTCTTACTCAATATTTCCTCAATATTATTTACTCAATATTTAATATTGAATAACAAATGAGAAATAACAAAAATGAATGAAACACAGTAAACACATATGTTTATACATGTCTGGTTATAATCAGTGTAGTACTGCACATTTATTTATATACAAGTTATGTATATCTATATATTTCCGGAGAGTAAGAGATGCAGGTTGACTATTTTCGATAAAGATTGGCGATATATATGCTAGGGCAAGGAAGATCATTAAGCGCCCTCGCTCACTGAGAAGAGATATCAAGGCGGTGTGAAGTATGTGAGGCGTAAAATAAGACGACTCTTATCGGGGTCTATATTAGAGCTCCCTGGGAAATGAGGCCCTAACTGTGTCCTATCTGCGACGGTTTTATGTAACGGCGTCCTCCGGGGTACGTCGGGAGGGCGTCTTCTCGCCAATGAAGAGTACGCGAAGGTCCCTCAGAGGAGTATAACCGTACGAGGATACGAGGGCAGGAAATAACTTCGTAAAATCTGACGATGTCTAATTGGAATTGAGTGTGATAAGCACGTGAGGAAGGAAGGGGTAAACAATTTTTACTTAATTGATTTATTTATTACTAATACTTATACCCCCACAGACCCCCCCAAAAAAGAAAAATCTATATAATAGTATAAACATTTTTTTTTAACTTATAATGTCATTTCCACAGCAAATAAATAATATCACACATTCATAGGAAACTAGTGATCGAATGGCCACCTTACATTTATCCGTATTACATTATGAAGTACGTTTTACATACATTTGCAACTATCAGAATGTTTTACTATCGTCAATTAAAACTAAAATAAATAATAGTTTAAATAACTTGAAAAAAAATTGAAACAAAACTAAAAAGATGATAATACTTTCTAGTAAGTTTTAAAATAGAGTGACGAAAAAAAAAAAGCGTGGAGTGTTTATACATTCTTTTGTTCTTCATCACCTTAATATTTAATTTAATAATAAGGCCAAGTAAGGCTTATTATTTGGCAGAAAGTACTACCTACCGTGTCTGTGGAAATGATAAATCTCAAATCCTTGTCTCGGGATAAATAAAAAACTTATTGTTTTGAAGTGGCCTAAAATCGTGTTCTAAGATTCCGTTACACATATACTGTCGAAGCTAATAAGCTAATGTATCCGAGGTTTTTTTATTGGCTCGAACAGTTACTAATATGCAAAAACTCAAAATGTTTGTTATTGATAAGTACCCTAGAAAAAGTCATAGTAGTTAGACTTTCTGACTGAACATTTGTAATCTTACATTTTTCATAAGGCTAGTCGTTTAAAAAGATAATATCTCTATGTTTTAATTGGCTCTAATGGTTACTAATAACTAAAAATTTAAACTGATTTATCAATGTATATTAGCGCCTTCGATGAGGGTTGGTTATCACCCCCCCTCCCGGACCAGTTCGCGACTATAGAGGCAGAGGCGAGCTAGGACGAGGGCAGGTAGCGCCATACATATTTACCAGGGAGTGGCCAAGACAAAGAGGCCTCTCCCGGGCACCTACGGTTAATCACCGAGCCGGCATTCCCTCGCGATTTATGCGGCACACTGGGCACACCATGCGGCACATAGGCAGGCCACGCAGCGCATTGGGCTCACTGCCGCTGCAGGATATTAGCGCCCTCTATCCAACCCCTTCATCGATTTCCCATTCATCATTCGTGTCCGGCCCTTTCCTGATTTATGCCTTATCGCCGGCCGCTCTCTGTTCAATCAAAACTTACTCCACCCCCCCCCCAGTCCTACCCCACCCTCCTGCAGGATCAACATCTGATCAGTCCGTTCCCTTTAGGAAATTCAGTAAAGCCCTCATCTATCATTAAATAACAACCACTTACTTCGTCATTGTCATTCGCGTCATCTCTATTCAATCTCCCCCTGTCATAATAATTAAATTTGTATTTCAGAGAGCACTGTTTACTGATGTTGTTAAGATCTTTGGCGTCATTCGTATAAACCAAACTCAACATACATTCTCAGTTATTTTCGAACATCGAATGAGATAGTTTGTAATATAGCCATTTTAGTTATTTTAATCATGGAAAAACGAGGTAACACAACAGCGGTTTCCAATGGCGAACATGATGGTGTCGTCAAAAGTCGAAAAACAATTTCAAACGGCACAAAACAGCTCAAGGAGTACGTTCTTACAGAGAGTCAACGGAATGGTACTTGTGATTGATAAGATTGGGTCCCCAGGAGGGTCCTATATGATCCATCTCCCGCTGCAAACAGACTAAAAAAAATCGTGGCCTGCAGCGGGATTTGAACCAGGATTTCCGGCATGGCAACTCAGTGCTCTACCACTGAGCCACTCCGATTCTTTTATTATTATATATTGTCTTAGTTATACATTGATTTTATTTATTTTTTCCTAATTATTATCCTAGAAATTCTATTAAATTAAGTTGGTAATTAATTTAAAACCATTTTTTTAATGATTAGAATACATACTTAATTAGTCGAAAGAAATGCAAAAATGCCGACAAATAATTTTATCCAGCTAGCTCCTACTAATCGAAACACTGTGGATCGCATAGACTTTTGTTCTCCTGAGCATTAGAAAAAAGTGAGTTACCAAGTTTTCCCCAGTAGTCTTCAACTGTAACAAACAAAAAAACTTATGCCACTATATCCCAAGAATCTTGGATTCAGTAAATTGTAGAGACTATAGTTTTTCTCGTCGAATGTGAAGGAAAGATGCAGCTATGAAATATATATTTAACTTTTATATTTTCATCACTTCAAAGTTTCAAAATGAGGAAAAATCCATCATAAATTTTAAAAAAGAATTGGTACAGTTTGATTATCAGAAGATTTTTTTAATTGGAAAAAAATAGCACCTATGAGTACAAGTATTATCGATATTCAACAATTGATTCATATAACATTATAATTTTGTGCTGTTAAAATGAAGCTTTGAATTGAACTGATTTAATCTAATATTTTTTTTTTAACTGGTAGAAACACCTTTCCTTTTTTATTTTACAGTTCTTTGTAATTGCGACCAAATTAAATGTTAGAAACCTTGCAGAGGATTCTAAAAAGAAAATTAAAATAAGACGATTCCTCCAAAATGTCTGATAAATGGCGGGAAAATCAAAGCAGTGCACAGTGTTTCGATTAATTAATTAATTAAGTCATGTCAAGGATTCATTACTTTGGACTCCATTACTGACGAGATGAAGTGTGCCAGGCATAAACAAACATTAGATTTCTAGGTTTTGAACAATTGTTAACAATATTCCAATTTTGGGAGGTGATTTGTCCCAGATGACTCAACAGTTTTTCCTCTAATTAATGGCTGGGTGAGCCCCAGAAGGGTTTGCATGTCCCACAAGGCTTATCTGAAGTTGAATGTTGTTAATCAATCTGCCATAGCCGGATTCTAACTCAGGGCCATCGTATTAGCGAATTAGTGCTTCACACAGTGAGTTACCCCGATCCCTTCAAGTCAATGGTTGTTATTATTAATTAATGGTAGTTATTTGTTAGGGAGTTGTGGAGCTAGGTCGGAGGATGCGATTGAGCCTGATCTCAGACAAATCGCATCTCTCCATTCATAGAAACAATACAGTCTCTAAAATGTACTGAAAGACCTTTCATGAGTAAAGATGTTTATAGGTTTATGGGAGTTATTAATAATGTGAATAAGGCAATTCACTCTTCAAACCAATTCAGTAGAAATAATTTATCTGCCAAAAAAAATGTCGAACTCGAGTTATAGAGATGAGTAACACTATTGACTGAGCTACTCCGCTCCAGAATTAAATTTTTAAACAATTACAACGTTGGGTTAAATGCCAAAATCCCGGCTTGTGTAGAAGAACAATAGAATTGATTGATCGAATTTAAAAAGAATTTCGTTATCATCTCATTCATCTCAATTGGGGAAAAAATTGTGAAGGGTGCATTTAAATCGGGCAGAGTTTGAATGATTCCAGTTTTCCGATGGTGATACAACAGCGCTTGCATTCCAGCCCGGGGAGGTTTATGATTGAAATATCATGTACGGACTTTATGGGGCACATTAACTCGGGTCGAGATGAAGCCTGTATAAATTTTATTGTCCCCTCTTATGGTTTTGAACCTACAAATAGCAATGTCAAGACCTTGCTTAGCAAAGATCAGCTATCCTGATACCACTATAAAGCATTATTAGTTTCTTTTGAATAGCCATAATATATATCATAAAATAAAACAAATATTTAATTGATAATCTACTATTAACTGAATTAATTAATTTTACTAATCTTTGATTGAGCTAAGTCTCGGCCAACCTCTCCCTGAACAACCGCTGTCTTTGAAATAGTAAAAGCAGGGGTACATTATTGTTTTTTTTACCTTAGCTAGATTTTGCTACTGCTTCAAGGAAACAATAGGGCTTGAAGGACAAATTTGAATAAAAATCCTTAAAGATTTTTAAAAAAAATAACCATATGACCGTTATAAATAATTTAATAATAAACAAAAGGGTTGAAAACAAAATTTTGGAAATAATAATATAAATACAAATGTTTATTATAGCGTTACACCAAATACGAAAAAAAGAAATACAATTCAGAAGAAAATAAGGGAAAAATTAATACCTAGATAAAAAAAGTTGTGTGGTTTTATGACACCACGATGCAAGTGAAACTTTTGTTCGGTTTGTAGCTATTTAACTAAACAATTTTGGAAAATTATTCGATTTATAGTATTAAAATTGCGTTTTTAATCTTAACTAAAGTATTGAAAAATAGGAATGATAATGGGAAATCAATAGTAGACAAAATATTCAGTTATAAAATTTAATTTCAATTTGCATATTAGAGTACGGAATATATAATAAATACAATCATTTAGATGATAAACTCATATTAAAAAGTAAGAGCAATATTTATCTAAATCTTTGAACTGATGTCAACTTCAATTATTCTATCAATAACTTCATCTTCGCCTCAAGCCTCACAGTTTATCGTTATCCATCACGATAAAGCAAATAAAAGCATTTACATTAATACACAGATCAAAACACACAACACTTGCACGAATAATGAGAATATAAATGCTACACGGTCAGCTGACAAGGCGCCGCCATATTGGCCTTGGCTGCTCAGTCACGCGCCTTTCACTTTACCCCTTCTCCAGCTGTAATACGACATGCGATAGATAATCGGAAAATTTCGGGGAGATAGAATAAAAGTTTCATTCTAAAATGACTATTGTACATAATAATTTCTATTTTTTGTTTAATACTTAACGAAAAATAAATATTTAAATGAACTATTTATATACACGTATTTTTCCAGTTTATATTATACGCTTAAACTAATAACATTTAATAAAAACAAAAAATGGTCAATATTTAATGCTGAAAGGCCGAAACAAAACAGTAAATCAGTAGACAGATCATCCTTAATTAAGAATCTTTACAAAGAAAGTATATTGCTAAATATTTATATCAGAAGATCTCCCGGTTAAAAAATAATAAAATAATTTAAAAATCATATTTTATTAACGTTTCCGTTGAATTAACGAAAAGTCCTTTTTCCACAGTTTAATTCAAGTTCATGATAAGCTAAGATATTCCAAAATGAAATTGTTGTATGCATTATGAGTAATGAGATCGCAGCTCGGTATTTCATAGTCAAGAGAATCTTACCCGAGAGATATGTAAAGAATGTAACATCGTGAAACGAATTAAGCTAACAATTCCATCAGTACAAAACGACCAGAAAAAAAGGAATGTCCTAGAATCTGAAGGAATTTCCATAGAAGATTAAATCAGTTCAAACGTTATTAAGATTCATAAAGGATATCTAGCTTGTTTTATTTAATATGAAAAATTTAAACCATAACGGTTGTAGCAAATAATCGATTTTGCAAATAAGCAAATAGTTATTCTTTACTTTTGTAACAAAATCCAAGAGGTTTAAATAAATCATTGATATCTTCTCATATTTAGAGAAAAGCATTTTTTTAATAGTTAGATTCGAATCTGAGTTTACTGAAGATTCAAAGTTTATTACTTTAAAAACAAAACATTACATTTAAATCACTACTAAAATATATATATATTTTCAAAACATTTACGCGATGTAAATTTAATGTAATGTAAATTTAAAACATAAAAGGTCTCGTTCACTTCTTAGAGACCCTTATATAATTTAATCAACTAAAAATAATAGTTTTATATTTGTTAGGTTTCTAAAAATAATGAAATATTCATTGATGAAAATAAAATAAAAATTATTTTAAAGTATAATGAAGGTTTAAAAACTTCGGTGAAATGTTCCAACAATAATAGAGAAGCTACCCAGTGGAAGTACTCAAATAAAAAGTTCAGCTTAGAAAGTCACGTGGCATCTTCTTTTCACACGCTTCGGAGGATCATCAAGGATTAAAGAGCTTGCGAGGTTTGAAACTAGTGGATTTGAGTGGGAATGAAGTTTGTCATGAAAAGACTGATATCGGATTCGGGCCAAATCAGCAACAAACGGGACATTAAGGTCATTATGGATTACTTTGTTCGTAACAAAGTTAGGAGCATTGAGGATTTTACGAAGCATTTTGGATTGTAAGGATTGAATACGAGAGGAATTCAATGGCTTAGTGGAGCAACAAAGCTCTACTCCGTAAGTCCAGATGGGTCTAATGATTGTCATGTATGTGAGTCTTTTGTAATTAATTGAGAGCTAAGAGCGTTTGTCTGGTAAATGTTGAAGTAGCCTGAAACGGCGAGCTGTTTCTTGTCGTTTCAGTCTAGTATGAGGATTCCAAGTTAAGCGATTGTCAAGGTGTAGTCCTAAGTACTGGAATCAGTATAGTCCTGCTCTAGAGGAATCAGTGAGATGTTATTAAACGATACATAGGATAACAAGTCGTTGGTTTACGACGGAGGGTAAAGGTGATTTGATGAGATTTGTGGTAATTTATTTTAATCCTCCAGTTTTGACACCAATTTTCAAGGTCAGTGATATGGGATTGAAGAGTACGGGATGCTATAGCTGGATCAGTGTTGACAGATAATAGACATGTGTCATTCACATACGTGGTAAGGATAGTATTAGGATGAGTTGGGATGTCAGCTGCATAAACTGTGAGAATTAGGTCGAGGTGACTGCCTGGAGGAACAACAGCATATTGAGGAAAGAAGGAAAGAAAATATAAACAAAAATAAATTTTTAATTTAGATAGAAATAATTTCCTTGAAGCATAAATGCCTTAGTTTTTCTTACATTATATTTTATTAAACTAATAAGAAGCTATCTCTGAAAGTGGAGTTTTTCATTTTATTTATAAAAGAAACCTATTAAGCTTTTTATTTTAACACTATAAGCTATTTATAGTGTTAAAGGCACGGATCAACACTATGTTACCTCCCGCCACTTTCGGGGTCACCTTGTCTCAATAAAGTGGGTACCCTTAAGTGAGGAAAAACCTGGCGGTTAACCGTGAACTCATAAATCACCTCCCTGTAGAATTGTTATCCTATAAACAGTAGAGTGTCTATCATGCAGTGAAACCAAGACCGCTCATGGGTTTTAGTGCCAAAGTTTTTAAAAAATACTTTTAAAGGTTCTGTCTTAACATTATAGTTATATGTATGCATATAAATTTATATTTTAGAGAATCCATAACCAATCAACCATAAATATATTCAAACTAAATAACTATATTGCCACAATAACATAGTATTTTTTTTCTTAAGGTACAGTAATAATTTCTTCGAAGAAAATTAAATTAAAGGAGAGATTCACCAATGAAGGAAAGTTTAATTCTAAAGAAGACTACGTTATGGAAACATGGAACCTCAAGTTTTAAAATTTAAAACGATTCGTAACTATCGAACGCCTTAGACAAATTCCAAACTTTCAAGGACGCTAATATAAAATAAGAAGATGTGAAAATAATTTAAATATAAATGGCTCCATGAAAGATTCGTAAAAAATTTATAAGACAAATAAGGAAAGGGACATTAAATAGATTGAATATTTAATTTTTTATTAAATATGTAGAAGTAAAATGTTTCGCTTTTAATTCGAATCAACAAATACTTAGGAGCTTTTTCATTAAAAAATAAACAAGATTATTTTTTTTAGCCGTTTAATTGAAAAATAAACCAGTGTGGAAAGGAAACAAACCAACATAATCTTCTTGTCATGGTGAGACAAAGGTTCCGGGTTCAAATCCCGGCCTAGGGCCTATCTTTTCTCTTTAAAAATAAAAATATTTAAAACTTAAAAAAATTGACCAATAATAATAAAAAATTATAAATAGTAATATGACGTAAGTCAATAAGATCCTAAAATTAAATTAATGTTCAAAGAACTTCGTTTTAGTGTATTCATCGCAAAAATTGCGAGAGCGCGAGGACATGGGATCGGATGAGAGAAAAGATTTGTCCTCTGCCGGCAGGCGGCCTTGGTAGCTCAAATGGTAGAGCGATGTCACGGTGAGACAAAGGTTTCGGGTTCAAATCCCGGCCTAGGGCCTATCTTTTCTCTTTAAAAATAAAAATATTTAAAACTTAAAAAAATTGACCAATAATAATAAAAAATTATAAATAGTAATATGACGTAAGTCAATAAGATCCTAAAATTAAATTAATGTTCAAAGAACTTCGTTTTAGTGTATTCATCGCAAAAATTGCGAGAGCGCGAGGACATAGGATCGGATGAGAGAAAAGATTTGTCCTCTGCCGGCAGGCGGCCTTGGTAGCTCAAATGGTAGAGCGATGTCACGGTGAGACAAAGGTTTCGGGTTCAAATCCCGGCCTAGGGCCTATCTTTTCTCTTTAAAAATCAAAATAACCTTCAGTAGAAATGCTTTTAGGTTAGGTACTAGAATTTAAAATTTTTACTTCGCCGCACATTAGTCAATACAAACTACATTTTAACTGTTTTAAATTTTCAAATAACTGATTTTCAGACAGATTAAATATTATATGGGTATGTTTCAATAAGGCTTTATTTTTTTGCATTGTTCAGTACATCTATTCTGTGTATCTTTTTTTATTGCCTTTTAGGGTAAGTTATGGAATTTTGAATGAATCGAATTCTTAATGGAAAAGAATTCTGAAATAATCGTCTACTATGAAGCAGACACACTTTGATGATTTTAATCACCAGTTATCTAGATCTAATTTCTTAGATTATATAAAGTTAATGTTATTTTAAAAAAAAAACTTATACAATTATGTACGTTTTTCTTTTAGGCCTTTTTTTAAAACCCGGAGCATTCTTAAGTTGCAGCCTAAGTGAAGA
This sequence comes from Arma custos, assembly GCA_037127475.1. NCBI lineage: Eukaryota > Metazoa > Arthropoda > Insecta > Hemiptera > Pentatomidae > Arma > Arma custos. The sequence continues at coordinate 205,074,115 of CM073759.1, read as the reverse complement.
ACGTCATTCAATACTATCCGGAGAGACCTCTTTGATATGTTCTTTTCAGTTTACTCAATCCACATGTTGGACATTTCAGTTTTTTAAGATAAGTTAATACTCCTTTCGCCATTCTGTTCGGGTCATTTTCTTTGTGGGCGTGTACAATGCTTCGTTGTAGCGTCACATATAATGTTCTTTGTGTGATTTATACATCACACTTCAACTATTTGTTATTCAGGAACAAACATTCTGCCGCATTAATGGTTATGGACTTTTTGTTGTACATATCTTTGATGATATAAAAATCTGATTTCGTCTTGTTAACTTTTGATATTACGGTTTCCTTTTCTGATATATTTTGTATTATTATTACACCTAGATATTTGAATTTCTATCTTATTATTATTACATTATATCATCTTTATACGGTAAGGTAGAAGAGATCATAGAATAATATATAAGTTATGTAAAATAGTCGAATTCGAATAACGAATAAATTTAATGTTATTCAACATTTTGAAGGATGTTACTATGTAGTGAAACCGGTTATTTTTTCACTCATAGCACTTTCTCCTCGGCTGTTTTAAAATTTGATTTGGGAGGTTAGGAGGGAAGGATGACAATGGGAGGAGGAACAAAGAAAACTGTCCTCCTAGGAGGCCATAACTCTCCCTCGCCAGCCGAAGAAAGGGTCGCTTCCCTCCTCCTTCGAGCTCCCTCATGAAGAATAATTTCGACTCCTTTTATCCTTAAAGGAGCCTTCCAACTCTACAATTACTTTTGCGCCTGACTCCTCCATCTTTAAGTTTTGAAGGATACTTACTAAGGATATATAGCAGTACAATGGCCCGCGTGATCGTACTTAATAAACATAAGCAGATAAGACCTTTTCTATAAGTGTCAAGTGTCCCAACTTACGATTAACTAGAACAAGATTATACAGACAGATAAAATACCTGGGACTAACATTTGATAAAAGAATGGCATAGGGTCCTCTTATTAAGAAAACACGCCAATCTCTGAGTCTTAAACTGGACTTAATGTATTCTCTATTCAGGAAAAAATTCAAAATTAGAGACAATACAAAAACTACACATGTACACTCATTTACTAAAACCAGTTTGGACTTATTTATTTACCAGGATGAACAAATTTATAGCATCGCAAAAGAGACTCACAGAAAACGACTTTTCAATAAAAAATACTCAGACTTGTGACAAAAAAAACCTGATATGACAGTAATAAAACTCTGCATCCTGACTTTAAAATACTACCGGCTCACGATCATATACGAACATACTACAAACGTTTCCAAGAAAAATTACACGGGCACGCAAACCCACTGATATAACAAATGGCGACGGATCTCATGCATGAGGACACAAGGAGGAGACTAAAAAAGAACGGGGATTAGGGCTCTTCTATCATAATAACATCAAATCAAGCCACATGAGAGGCCATTTTATTTAGCTTTACTAGACCGAAATCTGCTGATTAATGTCATTTTCATTGTCACTTTATTTTATTGACGGGTGTGGATAAAATATAAAGAGAAAAAAGAATTAAAAAAAAAAAGTTTATTATAAATAAATTGAACCAAAACGGTGTCCCAGAAAGTAAGCAATTAGAGATAGATCATAAATGATCAAGGATCCTCCTGGGCCCCACCCAGGAAAATCTGGTGGTTGAGCGTGATCTAGGACAAATCACCTCCCTGCACAACCGTTGTCCATGAAACAGTACTGTCTCTACCACGTGCTGAACCCCTTAATGACGTTAATACCCATTTATTTATTCTGTGTTTATTAATATTGTTCCTAAAGATTTATATTAGAATACTATTCCTAAAGATTGTTAAAATATTCCAGCTGGAGTGTTCAGTTTAAACATAAACATTTCAACCTGTGAAGCAGGAACCGAGGCCAAACATCTAAAGTTCGCTACTATGTCAGCATAACCATCTCCGCCCTGGGCCACCGGGGGTGTAGTTAGCATATTAACCTACTGTGCCCATGATCGGGGATTCGCTGATCAGCTAGTGGAATTAGGATTTTTTAAAAACACAGTAAAGTATCCTTCATTAAGGTGTCAGTTGAATACAGAACAAACTGTAATATAAACAAGAAGCCAAATATATTCTGGTTTTATTGTTCTAAATATTTATCAATTCCATTGTTTCGTTTTATCGAAATTGTCGATTCGACCATTTAACTGTTTAGTTTTAATATGCAAATCGAGATGTCGCTTCAATAGTGAATGAACTCGGTCAAAGCGAAATATGGTCCCTAAATGTTGGTCGCGAGTCGGATCCATTTAATTTTATGCCGAATGGATAACCTGTGTTGTCATTTGGTCCACGTCCTAATTATTCCTATGAATATGAATTGCGGTTTGTTTTCTAAGTATAATCCCATTTGGCTGAGAACTATCTGTTCCATTTCACAATTAGTCTTGCAAATCAGCTCTGATTGCTTGTTTCCTTTTCGTTGTCCTCGATATCCCTTTGATTCAGAATATTGATTAATTAGTGATTTTTTCCCGATCAAATGAGTCAATTCCTCTCTTTTCTTTCTTTTATAGTAGCGCTTTCTTAATGGCAGAGTGAATCTCCATCGAATTCTGAAAAAAAAATCCAGATTTTTCTGATTTTTTTAAAACAATGTATTTATTGAAATTTGTAAAAGCAAATAAAAAAATTCGTATGTAATTACTTGAGATGAAGGCAAGTAAAGAAACTACTCAATCATAGCTCCAAAATAACAACTTCAGCTTAGAATGACACGAGGCCATCTTCTTTTCATATGCCTCGGGAGATTATTGGGAATTGAAAGTTAGCTAGGTTTGAAACTAATGGGTTTGAGTGGGAATAAAGTTTGTCCTGAAAGGTTTAATTTCGGTTTCGGGCTAAATCAGCTACAAATAGAACATTAAAGTAATTACGGATTATTTTATTCGTAACAAAGTAAGAAACATTGAGTATTTTAGGAAGGATTCTTGATTCTAAGGATTGGGAACGATATGAATTCGGTGGCTCATTAGCCTTCGACCTCTAATAGGTCCACTCCGTAAGTTCAAATAGGTCTTGTAGTAGACATGTATATGGGTCTTTTGTAATTGATTCGGAGCTTTAAAGTATAGGGAAACTTTGAAATTTTCCGAAATTTGCCGTGAGATCTAAACACCCCTGTCATTTCCCCACTCGAAATAGATTGAAAAAGAAATTAATTTAAATATAGACGATTGATGAAGTATTAATATCTCAGTGCTAATACCCTTAAATTCTGCTTCTACTTCATAACAAGCAAACTTTAAATCATAAAAATACCACTGAATACAACAAAAATAAATTTGAAAAACAAATGTTTTCCTTTAAAAAAAAAGGAAGGCCTTTGAAGTCATTCTGCAACGTTTGCTAAGCTCATTCTTCTTGCATATTAATAAAATAAGAAATAGCTAGTTGATTTTTACAATTATATTCCGATAATAATACGTCGAGTACAGCATTTTAATTAGAAAAAGTAAATCACTTTCATTTCTGATTTATTTTGAGCTTATTTATGATCAATCATCTTTTTTTCAATTCGCTGTACTGTAGCTCATCTTTTTACTTTTCCTACTTTTTAAATTTAAATTAGAATGTAAATTCCTGATTTGTATTTATATCTAAAACTATTAGCAGCGAATCATCAGGTTTTATATAATTATACTTTTGCCACTATAATATATATTTATATTTTAGTTTTTGTTCTTAAGAATCTTCATTATTATTGTAAATATTACTACAGAAAAGTGATTAAGAATGCCTTAGTATTGGCCGGCATGTCAGAATTAATAAATAATTATAATTATTTTAGTGTTGCTATCATATCCCTTATCATTGATTATAATATAATTCACCTGATATAGTATCACTATGAAGTGCGCCCTAGATATGAAATTTCAACCTTCAAATTCTACTTAAACATTTGGAATTTCAGGAAGAATTTGTAGAGATCAACATCGGATCAGGTAGATTGAGGCGTACTTAACCCTTGGAATATTATTCCGTTTAACTTTAATTCAGGAATTTCCAATTTGATAGAGTTCTTTTTTTTTTACAGATTCTGATTGGAAATGAAATTTTAAATGGAATTTTCGATGATAACTTTTTTTTTTTGATCCTCGGGTGCTAATAACGAAAAAAATGCAATAACGCATCTTTGATTTAATTTTCAGAATTGCTCAGTGGATTTTATTTTCCTTTTTTAAATCATTCCAATTGTATTCCATCCAGTTAAGTGTAGCAATAACAAATCAGCAGACTGAAAAGTGAGTCAAATCGTGTCGAAAAACATTTTTAATTAAGATTTTTAAGCGATTATAACCTGATTTGAAACCAAAATGGCGTACTTCGAAATTCTTTGAAATGGGGAAGCTGTTTTGGAATCATCATTGCTGAAGCTAATTCCTTAATTAAATTTGTCGTATTTTATTTATTTCTTATTTACATAATCAGTAATTTTCGGGATTAGGAAAAGAGTTAGCAACTACATTTTCAACTCCTACAAAAAATTTAAGATACACCACTTAAGCATATTTCTTTACGCAAATATGTGTTGCTTTTTTCTTATTTAGTATTGCTAATCTTGTCTATGATAAGCATTCAGGAATTTATGTAAAATGGTTCCAAGAGATGTTAATGCTATAGTATCTAAAAAACCTAATGTGTTATCCGATGCTTAATAGATTGAATTAATCATAAATGTAGCTGATTTTGAATTGAGAAACGTTGAAAATCAGTCTACATTTAGGAAGTTTCTTCTTCTTCCACGGCATATTTTGTCTTCAAGACTCGGGCCCCTCTCTCTCTCTTGAAATCTATGGAACCACCGTTGAACAGTGCACTCACATATACTGCCTTTTCCCCAGACTCCGTTGAAATTTCTGGACGTTTGGGCCTCGTTTCGGACGAGTAAAACAAAATTATGCTTTGATATCTTAGTAAAGACTGAATTATTCCAAGGTAGCAAAATGTTGTGGAGGTAAATAAACATTATTGTATGAAAGAGTAATTATAAGTGTTTACATTTATATTAGTTAAGAGACAAACAAACATTTTACAATTTGGAGGGGTATTTTAAAGAAAACATTAAATCCTTCATCATTTTCCGCACAACCAATATTTTTTACTGTCGTTGCTCTTATACTTATTATCCTGGAATAACAGTAAACTCATATCAAATATAATAATTATATTATAAATTTACTTAATCTACTATTATTTAATATTTCAAAGTTTAAGTGAGATATTTAGTAATTCATCTTAGGAATCTATTATTTAAAACTCGTCTTGACCCACAATAGTAAAAGTAAAAGTCGGCTTATTACTTACAACAATACTTAAAATATAATTATATTAAATATTATTTATTAAATTAGTATTATTTGATTAAGATAATTAACCAGTAAATCCTTCTTATACGAACATTTACTCTATTTTAAATTCATATCGTTTATACGTTTTATTTATTATCATTAAAATAAAGAAATCGCCGACAGAACATCATTTCAGTACAAAGTGAAAATGTTTTTGTTTTTTAATTTTCTGTAAATTTAATATTTTACACTTTAAGTAATATTATTACTTATATTATTAATATATTATTACACTTTAAGTAATAGGCAGATTTCTACTTAATCATACAACCATGCACTATAATGGCATCTATTAAAATAGTTATATTAAATCATTATTATTTAATGAAGACAATTATCCTGTAACCTCAAAAAAGGAAAATTTACGGTCTACTGATTTATAAAATGAGTTTTTTTTTATTTAGTTATATTTATTATTCATTATTATTATGGTATATACATCGCCTACAGAGGACATTATTTCAGTCCGAAGTGAAAAGAAGTGGACTAAGGAGCAACCCAGACAGCCCCGAGGGACTCCTGGCGGCTAATAACATCGAATCTGTCAGCGCCCATTGTCACTCTATTGTTTTGTTTTTCGTGCTTTTTTTTTTTTGTACTTTTTTCTGCTCCATCGTCCGCTAACTGAGCCTTAATTGTCTCCCGGTTCCGCCAACATCGAGCCATGGGAATTGCTCTCTGTTGATCGCAACACAACTTTTTCTAC